>CM076452.1:23512666-24112666 GCA_038419695.1 Scomberomorus guttatus | reverse complement strand
AAATCAAATGTTTACAGTTGACATATCATCTCATCTTTTATCAGCTATCACACACGCATGAGTTTACAGTGTCATTAGATCCAAAAGAGGAATGGAAACTAGATGTTTTGAGTTGACACGGCATCACATCTATTATCATAGTTATCAGTGTAACGCTCTTTGATGTGGTGAAAAGTGTTGCTCCTCTGATCTTGGCTCCAGTTGGGATGGTAAACACGCCTGATAAAAAGCGCCACATTTAGCTCCGAGATCACTCCTCAAGTATCAGAGACATTCAGTACCCGACCCCTCCAGCGCTTATCCCCGCACACTGCATCTAAATTTATCTGCATGAAACAATATGAGAATGGATGCCACGTTCGGCTCGGGAGCAGGTCCTATCTGGGAGGATAATGGAAGATGATCCAGAACAAATCTCAGAGTGAAAATGTACCTGGAGTGAATTTGCAGGCATATGCCCTCGGAGATGACACGGAGAATTGCTTGCCGCGAGACATTGTAATCTCTTCAACATTTTGTCTCCTTCCCTGTCTCCCTGCACCTTCCTATCGCACTGTTTGGTCCAGCTTGTCCCCTCAGGACAGCTCTGCCTTTTTGCCAACTGATGTCTCCTCCTCAGACTGTGGTGCTTTCCTATCTTTGTGACAGACTCTCTTTCAGCAGTTTGAGAAAAAAAAAACACTGAATTTATTCTCAGCCCTCCTCTAGAACAAGAGGTAAAACATTAACCTGGAGAACTTCTCGTCTGAGATGTGTGCCTCTGCATTGATTAAATTCCACACATAATTCACAAAGAAAAAAAAAAGCTGGATATCTATAACTATCTAAGCCAAATTGAAATTGGGACCAGCTGACAGCACGGGCGGAAAAGGAAGAAGTTATGATGTGTGCAGCCAAAGGACAGGGGTGAAGTGAAATATTGCAAAAACCAAATTAGGTTCTGCAGGGTGCACAGGAGATGTTGGATAAAGGAGGAGGGAACGATCGAAATGGCAATTAACTAAGCGAGTAGAAGGTGACAGCGCGCCTGATATTAATAACATCCCATAGAGCCAAAGTCAAGATTTACACTCACACTCAGTGGGAGAGGGGGGCCCTCGCGTGAAGCTCATCAGCTCAGGGCAAACTTACCCTTCAATTCACCTACACTCTCCTAGATGTGCTGCTGGAGTATTGGGAATTCAAGAACCAGAGGCGACTATTTGTATTATTTAGAAAGCCATAAACCTGAGAAGGACCATGTTGCTGGCTGTAGCATATGCTAGAGTGCGTATTTGTCTGTAGGTGCATTTAGGGCTCATTTTAATTAGATGATTTACCTGTCTGTCATTTCCTGCCCATTCCAGCAGAGGGAGTGGTTTGCTGGAGCAGGTTCACGGCTGCACAGTGCCTCCCCGAGACCACTGTAGAAGGTGCTGAACCTCTTCAGGTTGGATATGAACTCCCTGAAGTAGGTAAAGACAGGGAACATTCAACACACAGACGGACAAAGAATGATACTTTGGTTCATCTGACTTGCACACATCAGCAGGGAGAAAAGCAGAAGGATAATATAGTCCAAGAGAGGAGAGAAACAAAGAGAGAAAGACAAAGAAGAAGAGGCAGAGATAAAACGTGAGAGGGAATTCAGCTTGATAACGGTGAAAGCAAGTCGATGAGATCCCCCTCGAGAGAGGGAGAGTGAAAGAGGCTAGAATAAGCAGTGTCTCTATTCCTAATTGACATTAATCTAGCCATTGTGCTGCCGAGGCCAGCGGCCCCGCTGGGCATTATTACACTGTTCATTTAAGCCTGTTACTGCATCAAGGGTGTTAAAAACACTCGAGCGAAGAAAGATTGAGTGTCACAAGGAAACAGGAGGAAACCTGTCCACAGTGTCAGGGGCAATATTTGTCTGTCAGACAAATACAGCGATCTGGAGAGGGAGTGCTGCTTCATCAGCTGGAAGGGTCTCAGCCTGGATTACAGTTTCTCACCTGCGGAGGCCCGCCAAAGTCTCATCAGCGTCCAAGGATGAGGGCTGGGTGTTGCGGGCTGCAGAGGCAGCAGGAGACTGGGGAGGAGAGGATGCAACAGAGCGAGAGGCCCGCTGCGGAGTGTGTCCACACATCCCGCTGACCTGCCGAGCAGAGAGAGAGAGAGAGAGAGGAGAGGAGAAAATGAGCAACCAGCGTTGAGTGAGGGTATTCTGCTCCCCAAACCTCTTCACCCCACTTATGTTTCATTGCTTCCAGTTCCTGGACCAAAGCCTGTTTATTCAAACTCTTAATAACAATGACACTGCAGACAGTTAAGAACCCGTCAGCAGCCAAACTGCCACCCATACTCAGCTGAGCCGCTCCGCAAATTGTCATCAGTTTGGGTTTGTTTATTTTTGGGAGGGATGAAAGCAGGGGATTTGCATAACAAACAAGTCATTGTATCCTCTGCCAGCCGTTTCCGCCTTGTTCGAATTTGTAATCATAACACTCCAAAAACGCGAGCGTTGAAAACAAGGCCTCTCGTTTGCTCCTCTCCCCATATAAATGCCATTGTGTTTCCACGCGGGACGCACATAATAATAATAAATAAGAAGTCCCTCTCTGTCTCTCAGAGATAATGGACCTGGCACATTCTTTTCAGGTGCAATAAAAATGCAAATGGATGTTAATGTTTAGCTTGTGGTTTAATGATTTGCGGGTGGTTTAATTTCCCCGGGGGATACTGGCCGAGGCTGAAATCTGCCATGTAATGTTAACAGCTAATTGTGCCCAGCTCCCCTTTAAGTGAATAGGCTGGCACCGCTGCTGCTGAATACTGATGGGACCCGATAGAGCAGCACTGGACATCTTTATATAGTGGCAGCCGAGGCCACGTGCACGCACACACACAAACACACACACACACACACACACACACACACACACACAGTTTGCGCAGCTATCTTTGTTAGGCGTTGACTTCCATTCACTGTGGACAGCCTAACCTAAACCCCTAACCTTAACCTTAACCAGGACCTCTGAAATGACGTTTCGCCTCATTAGGAGAGGGGCTTTGGTCCCCATGACGACTACTGGTCCCAACAAGGTCTGTGTTTGTACCAGAAAAGATTCAAATGAGGTAACAAAAACATGCGCGCACACACACACACACACACAGACCTCATAAATAAAAATGAATCACTTCACCCAATTGTTCATTTGAACATAATGCACCCAGGGCCATTAACATGATAAACATGCACTCCTACATAATATACTCATTGCCAACACACACATACTGTATGTTACATAAACACACACACTTGAAGTAAAGCACTTAAAAAGAAGCGATGGACAAAGGATAACATTCCATGTTACTTTACTGTGGGCGTGCATTTCACAACTCCGCACACTGCAATACTTCCTGTCTTTTTTCATTATAAAGTAGTATAACAGCAGTTACATAGTCCAGAGCTTTCCCCCTTTCTTAAAAAGTGTTGCTTCTACGCTAAAACAAATTGCGGTAATGAAATGTTTTCAAAAGCAAATCATCTGTATCAATAACCTCAGTGTTACTTCACCTATAACAATAAGCAGAACAGTTTTTTCTTTTCTTTGAATACCGTTACAGCAACAGACTGTATGTCCCTCTTGTATTCTCAAGTGACATAGTCTTTGATCCAAACTGGCTGTTTTCTATTTCGCTGGCTCCTATATCGTACTCTGTCACTTGCAGCAGGCTCTGTAGACCTCTGCTCTTCTGCTGGAAGAGTGAAGCTCTCTGGCAGCACAGACAGGTGTGAAGCATCCCAAGTCTTCCCATCTGTCAGTGTGTAGCTGTGAGGTCCTTCCTGCTGTGTCTCTTTAAGAGGCTCACTTAACTTGGACTTTACTTTCTTGACATGCACAGGGTTTCTTACGCCCTCAAAGGCTTCCTGGGTGCAGTTTAGGAGTCTTGGCATGTCTCTTGGCATCAGTGTATGTTTTCATGTGTAACTGTTTCTTTGCAACCCTGCCTCTCAGTTCATGATCCTGAGTAGCTGTGAGCTTTGGCTGGATAGAGAGTTTGGTTCTCATCTTTCCTCCATACGTGAGCTGGAAGGGTGAGGTCCCTGTGGTCGCATGTGGTGTAGCTCTATACACTTGAAGGAACTCAGTGACGTGACCTTTCCATGGAGCTTTCTCTCTCTGTGCAGTAAGGATGCTTTCTTTTAACACCCTATTTAGCCTCTCTACCCATTTCCTTCTGGATGCTAGATTGTAGTCCTGATGTGTTGGATATCTCAATCTTCCAGGGAAAAGGGCAGTTCTGAAGAGGTTAGCTGTGGGCCATTATCTGTCACCACAGCCATGGGATCTCATGTAGCTAATCACTGTAGCAGTAGTGCACTGTGCAAAACACACCTCTGGTCACTTTGAATAGTAGACAACCATGATAATAGCAAACAAACGAATGGACCAACAATGTCTAGTGCAAGCTTTTGCCAGGGTCCATCAGGCAAAGGGACTGGTGTCATCGGTGCAGGGGCCGTTCTTATTGTCTTGTCATTCAGCTGACAGGACACACAGGTGGCAATGACTAGACCACCACCAAGTCTCTGTTGTGTATTGACAATGTTTTGGTGGCTCTCATGCACTAGGTGTACCATGAGGGAACGTAGCCTTACTGGCACCACTATTCTGTGACTCCCTCTCAGAATAAGTGACTCGACCGCACACCCAAACACAAGAAAAGCAATCTAGTGTATGCAGTCCAATGCACTGAGGATTTGTATATCGAGGAAACTAAATAACCATTAAATAAACGCATGGCTCAACACGGGAGAGCCAAACTCCTCAGCAGTTTACCTACACCTGAAAGATAAGGGGCACTTTTTCGAGGACAACAGCGTGCATATTTTGAAAAGGGAGGACAGATGGTTTGAAAGAGGAGTGAAGGAGGCTGTCTACGTCAAAGTAGAGAAACCATTCCTCACCCACTTATCCCCCACCTACAATGCTGTTCTTTCACCCCTTCCCAGGAGATTTAACAACCATTCACATTTGGCCTCATGTGACAACTCCAGCGACTGTCGTTTACACCTGACCTCAGGTGACTCCAACAACTCTAACGACTGTCGTTACAACAGCCAGGAGCGCTAATGAGCCAAGTGGTATCATTGACCTTGATAATGATCCCACAGAGGATAAATACCTGCCAGTCTGTTAGAACTGAAGAAGCCCCTTGGTTGAGAGGCGAAACGTCTTCAAGTATCCACAAACAAGTCCAGTTGCACTCAATTCAACCCTCCTTGGACGACCATGACCTGGATGACCGAGAATGTTCACAGACATCCAGTATCTACTATCATCTCGAATGGCTACATATTAGGGGATGTGCCTAGTTCTACAGTGCACATTATTTTTCTCTCTACTGTGACAGCATCTTTCCGAAATAGCACAGTCAGCTCGGGGATAACAACCTCCCTCACCTCATGTTTTTGACCTGAGCAGCACATTTCTGCAAATTGCCCAGTCTTTCCACAAGATTTGCATATTTTGCTTGTAGCAGGGCATTTTGTGGGATTTGTCAGGTGCTTATATCTGAATCACATCGGTAACATTTGCGTGTATGTTCAGACTTTGTTTCACCTTTTCTTTGGTTACCTGCGCTGTTGGAGCGTTTTTGTTCCCTCTTTGGCAGAAGCAGGTAGTTTCGGGTCTGAAAAGTAAAGCTAATGCGAAAAGTTCCTTAAACCTGCTTTCTCTCTAAAGGCCAGCAGGGGGTGAGTCCAAAAAGAAGTCAGGTTGTATAGAAGTCTATGAGAAAATGACCCTACTTCTCACTTGATTTATTACCTCAGTAAACATTTTCCTAATGAGTTTATGGTCTCAATCACTAGTTTCAAGTCTTCTTTAATACAGAATGATGTTCACTTTGTAAATTATGCTCCCATTTAATTTAAATTTGATGATAAAACAGGGTATACTTTAGGGTGTGGCTACGTTGTGATTGACAAGTCGCTACTACGGCGACAACGTTGTGACAACTGTTTGACCGTTACTTTACTGTGGGTGCGTATTTCACATCTCCACACACTGCAATATTCAATGTCTTTTTGTCTTATCAAGTAGTATAACAGCAGATACATGGTGCCACCTATTGGCCTGGAATATGATTAGCTTTCAGAGCACAACAACTTGTTTATTGCATGCATGCTGACACACAGAAATGCTGATCAGCTGATCAGACAGAATCATCAGGGTTAATCAATACAGCCTTGTCATCCAAGGATACAGTGATAGACACCACAGCCTACACACACACACACACACACACACACTTCAGCCCATTGTCTCTGCCACACCATTCTCTCCCTCCACATCTTCCTCTCATGTAATTCTCCCCGTCCTCCTGCGCCTGGAGCGAGCGCCGGTGCTCCCACAGGCCATGATTAATGTGATTGGAGCTGTGTTCCTCCTTTTGTTTGTGCGTTCCCGGGAAGCCGTAGGGGAGTTGTGGCACAAGGGAGAGACTGATTCAGCACGCACCCCACACCACCACCGCCTACCCCCCCCTCCTCCCCGCCGATTGTTTCCGGATTCTTCAAGGAAGGGGCTCATTAGTGGGGTATTAATATCACCCAGGGCTGGACTAACACAACCAACAGGAGAGTCTGCAGATAAAGCCTGCCTCAGCATGAGTGCTCTGAAAAACAGTATCTGCACACTTTTATCTGCACTGAGCAGCCCGCCTCACTGAGAGAGAGAGAGAGAGAGAGAGAGAGAGAGAGAGAGAGAGAGAGAGATGCTGACGGCCAGTAATACAGCACTCACACACACACACACACACACACTCTGCGGTCCACATGTGCATAAACTTGCACACCTGCATCTTAGGTTCCATGTGGCGCTCTGCTTGTGCAAACACAGTGTAAAGATAAACTGCAAACAGATCAATGGAAATGCATGTGGGTCCCGACACTCCTAATGTATGATCAGGATTATACATTCATCTTGATCAAAAGGAAGTTATTAATAAGCAAACGGTTTCAGGAGGAAGGATAATACAATCAGTGTTGTAAGGGTGGCGGGGAGCCATGCCCAGCTGTAACAACATATTGGAGAATATTTGGTGAGTAATGTTTGTGTTCCAGGGGAGTAGAGGCTCAGGGGGGAGACTGAGTCAGCACTCAGCCTTCCTCTTCCTCCTCCTCCTCCTCCTCCTCCTCCTCCTCCCTGCTTTGTTGTCACCAGCATAGGAACTGACTTCTGGTGAAATGTACACATTATAGGCATCCTATTTCAGCTCAAGTTTCCCTTTCAGAGTCTCTCAGTGAAGTGAAAATGAGGGAGAAAGTCTCACTATTACATCAGAGGGGAAAGTAACACCAGACAGCAATCAGGGTTATATCTTCAAATGGATACTGCAGAGTTTGGGTTGTAAATGAGGAATTTGGTGCAACAAACTCTTTTAAGTCTTGTGTGGCGTAAATGGTTTTAGAAATGTCTTGAATTGGAGTTATAACATGCCAGAATACCTCCAGATTTGAATAAAAAATGCAGGGCTTTGAGGTAAAATGTGACGGATGTGTGCGCGCAGGTGTGTACTGTGAATATTAAGCATTTTCCTACACTGATCAAAGCTTTTCAAAATGTAAAACTTGTATTCACACTCACTATCCGCACAGATTCTTTTCAGTCTAATCTCTAAATCTCACTAATCAGTTCAGCTCAATACGCTTGTTAAATAAATCCGCCGCTTCAGAAAATTTCGGCTTCACATCAACGAGATATGACAACAAATCCCCAAATAGTTTGAAAAATAATAAATTATTGATATTTTAAGGCAAATTTGGCTTTCAAAAGCTTCTCTGCATGGTAAAATGTAAAACTGTCGCTACTAAAACCTGCATACGGATCCTAAAATGTTAATCTCATTAAAACAGACGAGTCAACAGTGCAGATCATAGTCAAGTTTAAAATGAGACATTAGTTGTATGTGCATCAAGGTTAGAGAGATGCTTG
The DNA here is from genome assembly GCA_038419695.1 of Scomberomorus guttatus. NCBI lineage: Eukaryota > Metazoa > Chordata > Actinopteri > Scombriformes > Scombridae > Scomberomorus > Scomberomorus guttatus. Next base: position 24,104,699 of record CM076452.1, on the reverse strand, counting down.
TAAGTAAAATTGATTTCACACTTCTCACTCACAGGTCTGTAATTCCTGTAGCATTCAGAGCTGTGAAAAGCTATTAAAGCATGATGTTCTTTTGATTTTATACACACCGTTCTGATGCAGATGAAACAGCCGGATCTGTGAGACTAAAGTACAGGAACATGATGTTTTCTTCAAAGTAGGACAGAAAACATGTCTAATGTGATTCATTAAGAAGGTGCAGTGAGAGGCTAATTGTCTGCATTGAAGATTTGAGAAATGGCTCCTCAGTGCAAAGGATGTTATGCAAAAATGTGTAATCGAGATTTGTTACCAATTTATCAATAATTATCATAAATTATATAAATAAGTGTACAGTCATGTCATATTTATAAGAAGCATGGCAGTAAAGTTGAGATAGTACACAAAAACACCTCAGCGTCTGTGTTTTTAAGCTGGAATGGATGTTTTCATCTTTTAAAAAGCCAAAACACGATACAAATGCTTAAAAAAAAAAGGGTCACCCCACAATTAGATTGACAGGTCCTTTAACAACAAGCAAATCTAAATTATGAATGTTTTCTTTTACTGAAGTTTCATCACAGTTACACGACAGCACCAGTAAAGCAGATATATACATTCTGTTACTCTTCTAACAGAGCGTGGAAGCACATGTAAGAAAGTTAAGTATGTTGTATGTTGTATACATGTGGGCACGTGGGTGAGTACAGATATAACACCTGTATATGTGGGAGTGTATATATGGATACATGTATATATTCCTGCTGGAGGTGAAGATGGATGACAGATTAACCTGAGGACCCTGAGGAGCTAAGGCCCACTTACTATCCTGTTTTTAATTGCCTCTTTCTGTGTATATGTATGTCCTGTATATATATTAAAAAACTGGTATCCAACATGTGTGCATATGCTGTGATATTGTCTTTTCAAGGGCCAGATTAACCCTCTAAGAGGCCCTGGGGCAAAAATGAGCTGTGGGCCCCTATTGAGCCCCCCGTTTCATACATTCTCTGTGCATTGTGTGTATGTAATGTATAAAGAAGTATTAGGAAGTAGTTGTGGTAACTTGTTTAAGCACAATTTTATTGAGGAATATGTGTCATATAATCTTCAAACACCAGGCGATGAACCTGGAGTCTTCAGCCAGCCTGAGGTTTCTGGGGCCACAGAGAAGTTGCCTGGTTTTCCCAGTTAGTAATCCAGGTTCGTCAATTATAATCAGTTAAAGAAACAAAAATATTTTTCATAATTATTTCACACTCTCTTATCTGTAATTTACACAGTCCAACATATGACAGATTGGGCCTTTAAGGACTTATACAGCTTGTCTTCTATAATTCAGATTAAGCATATGACTCGATAAATAATGACTTAGAGATTTTACAACATTAATGATTTATTGCATGTTTAAAAGCTCAAATGGCTTTTACTCCTTAAAAACAGAGTCCGACTCTCGTGTCTACAGCGGCCCACATGTTTGAATGGATTAATCAGAAATAAAAATGCAGCAGAGATTTAATTAGCGCTCTTGTTTCCTCAGTAAAGCAACCGTTTGGATGGGATTTGATCTGCTTGAGCTATTTTTGTGCACAAAGGAAAGACAACAAAAACAAGAGCTGGTGAAAAGTGTGTTATTGACAAAAAAAAAAAAATGTTGCAGGGCACACAAAGAGATATGTGATATTAGACTTATAGCACCTGACTGTGTCGAGTGTGTGACAACACACAACCAATGTACTCTGCAGTACATCTCCCGTAATCTTGGTCAGGTCCATCATATTTCATTTTTCTCAACCTACTTCCCATCTTCATTTTCAGCCGAGGGGTCGCAGGGTGATGGATGTCTCCTCCACGCTCTCCTGTCCTCCTTCCCCTTGGGTTCACTCCTCACACACTCTCTCCTCTCCATTGTTCTCCTCTCTCCGTGTCTTTGTCGCTCTTTTTTTCCTCTCTTTCTCCTCAGTAACTGGTAAAAATAGAGCTTCATAAATCATGCATCTTCTCTCACAGCAGCGCGTAAGAATGAGAGAAAAAGAAATAAATGGGGGGTTGAAAGAGAGGGAGAGAAGGATGTTGAGGATGAGATGTACAGATGGAGGTGGATGACATCAAACTCCAGGAGAGGGGTGGGAAGTTCACAGGGGAATAGATTGGAGCTGCAGGGCTCTCGACTGCCCTCTCCGTCTCTCTGAACATTGGTTGATTCATGCTGGAGTTGTGCCGGATGGAGGAAATGAATGTTAACATGCCGGGGAGCGGGCTGGCAGACGATGAGTGGTCATCTCGCCAGTAGAGTACATGTTTCAAGTCCGCAGAGAAGGAAAGAGATGTCTCTCTCACACCTCGAGGACTCTTTTACTCAGATAGAGTCGATCTGTCTGTCACCCTCAGTATCAGGGGTCTGAACTCTCACTGGAGGGGAGGTTAAGTGAGAGACACCATCTGCAGCTGCACCACTTACAACCACATGAAACCACCAAACAAGCCATAGAATGTGGTAGATCCATGATGTCGCTGTGCAAAATATTGCATATTTCTAAGATTTAAACTAAGTCAAACTAAGATTTACAGGATAGGTTCACAATTTTCCAAGTCTGTCTTTAAGCAATATTCAGGTGCCCAAATGACTGAAACAGGTTTTTCTCACTGTAATCATCCCTCCTGTTCAAACTGGCCATTAAAAGATCCTTTCATTAAGCACTTTCAGTGTAAGTGTTGGGGGACAAAATCCACAGTCCTCCTTCTGTGCAAAAATGCATTAAAAAAATATCTGAAGCTAATATGAAGCTTCAGCCGTCCAAATCAGCCAATTAAGTCAATATCTTCCAATGTTACAGTCTTTTTTGTGCCAAAGTCCACCACAGCTCAACAAAGAAACACTGTCCGACGATACAAAGAGGGAATTTGATACTAAAACGATTGTGACTTTGGAAGATATCCATTTTAATTTGACTAGCTCAGCCTACTGAAACTTTTAAATACTACGGAGCCCCACATTTTACTACATCAGGCGCTCAAAAAGCTATTGTGTGTGCATGAGATACAATTTGTTTCCACGTTTTGGTTAATTCGTGCACACAAGATAAGTGTGTATACAGAGAGCCAGCACAATAGACCAGCCTCTCTCTCCCTGGAGCATGAGGTGCACCTGCTTCAAATGCTGGGTGTCAGGCTGTGGCTGCTCACTGCTCCTACATAGTTAGAATGGGTATGTAATATAACAATATAATAGGATAGGTAAGGATAGGATGCAGAGTATAAATTCCTGGTTTCTAAAATGTACGTGGAAAATGAAGAGATTCTGATTCTAACAGGATGATGAACGGATTTCTGTCAAGTATCAACAAGCACTAAACAGTCCAAGACTGTGACTTTTCACATTCCCCATCAGGTTTGTAGGTGTGAACACATAGTTGTAACATCGAATCACAGCTGAGACAAAAGGTTTGTGACTTCACATCAGGTGAACCCTTTGGTAGAAGTACTGAGACCTTTTACTCAGGCCCGGCGCCACGAGGGATCTTAAATGTGTTCACATTTACTGACTTGACGGGGAATGTGTAAGAGTTCGTTCAGTGGTCATTTGGGCACCTGACTGTTGTTTTAAAACAGACTTGAAAAATTGTGAACCCGTCCTTTAAAGAATCATAGCAGTGATTTTGTATGTTTTTAGCACACAAATCACACATATTTTACATTAGATTTTACAAAACATACATTACAATGAACCATTGTTTTCACTTTTAAAATCCATTTAGAGCATAGAAAATCAGCAGCAATTTCAATACAGAGGACAATATATATTTTGTCACTCAACATTTCATTTTGTGGTCATCAGTGTGTGACAGTTGAATTGTGAGCAGGGATTGTTGTTAATGCACTCAGTGATGCTCTAAAAGTTTTCATAATGTTCATGTTGTTTGTCTTCAGGGCTTGTTTTTGGACAACAAAACTAGGATGTGAAGTGTTTATTTGTCATAAAAATCTGAATATTGGAAATATCATTAAATATTTCTGTCTCTAATAGAAATGCCTGTTTACCAAAAGTGGACTTAAGTTCAGCCCAGGTCAGGAGAAGGGTTGTGAAAGAAGGTCAGCTGACACTTGATGACCCATTCAGACAGACAGCCAACACAGGTTTAAAGCACATCGCGGTGTCGGTGTCAGTGGGGTATGAGATGAATACACTGCAAGCAAAATATGAACTGCACCAGTTTTCTGTCTAATTTTTCTAAACAGATGACAAAAACTTACGTCATCTGAATCATTTTGAAGAAGCTCTAATCACATGAGGATTCTACAGCTAGTGGCCTTCATTCATTCTTATCTTTAATTTTAAAATGGAGGCGATAAAACTGATTATAAACAGTGATTAGAGCTTCTTCAAATTTATTCTGAATTCAATCAGTGAACCCACCACCAAGAGGAGTTTTCGTATTGTCTCTGCTTGCTGCTGCATTACAGTGAAAACAACAGCATGACCGACAAAAAATGTACTTGATGGAATATTTAAGCAACTCTACAAGCTGGTTTTGATTAATTACACACCCAATTTGTAGTTAATGGGCTAAAACATCGCAATGGTCCTTTAATCCCCAAGTCCATTCAGCCAAATCCTAAACTGTTATTTGAAGTGAAGTAATCAGGTGTTGTCTAATTTTGGTTGATCTCCCATGACTCCTCAGTGAGACAAAATTAGCCGTTAGGGAAACAATGCCTCTGTCCCTTCAATGACACCGCTGAGCAAGTGTCTCTGCAAGATTACATTCACACACACAGACACACACTCGACCTTGTCACAGAGCTGAACAATACACTGACATAGTAGCTTTAATCCCATATACTGGAACCAGACTCCGAGCCATAAACACAGTGTAAAGTCATCCGCGGTGACTGGAGCTGCAGTCTTAAATAAACCCACACAGACTTATTTAATTTTGGATAAGGATCTCTCTCATACACATACGCACAGAGAAGGAGAGCGATTTCCCCCAAGTCAGCGTTTCATGGATGCAGCCACACCCTCAGGCTGCAGAGTAAGTGAGGTCAACCTGTGTGTTAATAAATGATGGCTTCTGAGTGGAAACCTGGTCACCGCGGGGATTCGGGGTGTGAGAGTCAAAAGTTCAGCAGATATACAGGAGCAAAAGCACATCCAGCTCTGTAACTCTGCAAGAAAAAGGCCTTCATATTTCATGAGCACTTCTCCCTGACTTCACATACGGGCTAAGAACAAACCTGACGGTTTTATCGCAGTGGAAACCACACATAACGGGTCACCGCTGCTGAGGAGTGAGAGACGTGTTACAGCGAGACGTGCTGGGAGCATTCGTCTGACTGCCCAAAAAAATTCATGCTTTTTCTCCTCCCTCCCTTTCATTCATATTATTTCTCTTTGTTGATTCAACCCTGACAAAAGTACATTCTTGGTTTGAATGTGGAGAAAAAATATGTTACGTTACCTCGTAAAAATGATCACAAACTGGCCACTACTTGTCCGCTGTGAGTGTGTGATTTGTTATTACAAGTGAAGAAATGTAGCCTGGATCACTTAGCAGGCAACAAAAACATATCCTCCCTTACTCAATGAGTGTCTTCCAGCCAGAAATCTATTTTATAAAACTGCAATATTTCCTTCATTCCTTCACGAACACTGCATCAGAAAACCCAGCCTCCTCATTCATTTCAATGAGACTGTGTTGGCCTGCTTAAGTTAGCCTACTTCCAGACCTCTCACTGTCCACATCTCTGATTTATTCAGCAATATAAGTGTGGTGTTGTGCTCATTGAGCGCTTTTTCTGACAATTAGAGAAACAATCCACCAATCACAGCTTTGTAGGCGGGATTAAGAATGTCAGCGTCATCTCCCTGCATAGCTTGCTCGCTACCTGCTGTAGCTACATCTGTAAGCAGATATAAAGAATTATTTACAATACAGCAATATGTTGGCTGAATGTTGTCTCATGTACTTTTCACAAATCCACATTTTGTGTAATTGTTGTAATTGTTGTAACTCTGACACATTATGGTATATGGGTTGTTGAACACAACAAATTAATTTGAATTACTTTGAGTTTCAATTTGTTTGAACTTGACTTTTTGAAAAAGTGCCCTACTGTGCCTCCAGAGCTCCTTATTTGTGAGCTAGGTAGGAAACTGTGTTTTGTACTGTTTCTTTTTCCATTTCCTTCAGTGAAAGCTGAAAGCTTTATTTTACTGTCATTCCATGAATAAGAAACCCAAATGGGGAGAGAATAAAGACCTCATGAATAGCAGACAATAAAGACAATAAAGATCCCACAAATTGTTGTGTGTGATTGATCCCGGCTCCACATCCTTGAAAAGTAGAGACAGAAAAATGCCCACAGAAATAAATTGACTTGAGAAATGAAAATAAGAGTGCTGCCAGCCGTCTTGGTTGTTGACAGTTGACTTGCAGAAATAATGACTCTCAAACTCTAAAATTTCCTCAGACATCTTGAAAAAAAGTGGAAATGACTGCTGCAGAATGCAGTACCACGGCTTCTGTATCAACTGAAAATGACAGTGGGATGGATACAGCACTTGCTACTGATTGGTTAGGTCAAAACTAAAGAAAACTCTTCCTGCCAACAACAAATCAGCTGACACGAACACAGTGTCCATGTGAATTAATTCAGTGAAACTAAATGGTAATTCAGTCTGATTATCAAGCTACTTGCAAGTGCACCTTTCTGACTAAATCCACTGAAACATGAACAGCATAGCCTTCAGTCCAACTGAAAAAGGATGTGATGTCATGGGTCTAACGTGGAAAATAAATAGATATTAGGCAGCACAATCATAAACAGTCTAGGAGTGCAATGCTGAGGTTTGTTGTCTAGTAGTGTAATATTGTACCAAACAAGGTGATGACACACTGCTAGAACAACGACTTCTCCACTTCCAAATACAATGCATCACTTTTTCTGTTGGGTGTTATTGCAAATTTGCAGGTCAAAGTTAAACAAAGATTAACAACGCTGGGCTGCAAGGTGATTTTGGCGACAGAATTGCAGGTGATGACTGCTGGAATTTGCAGAAATTTGTGCTAGCGTGATTGTACCTTAATTTCGACAGTTTACCTCACAATCACTGAGACAGAGAATAAAATTATTACCTCCCTGATAAATTTCCCGAGCTGTAAAATCCTGTTTCATAGTATAATAAGCTGCTATGCTGTGTTTTGACATCTGGCTTCAAACTCACTCAAACTCTCAATTGGACTTCCTGGATTCTATTGTCTCTCCAGTACCTTCAGTGCAATGCAATATTTTTTTTTTATCACAGTGCTGTTTCTGGTCCGACACCTAGTTAGCAAATGTGTATGTGTGTCTGTGTACTGGACTCACCAGAGCACTGAGGCGAGTGCGGGCATTCACAGCGTGCTTGAGAGCAAGTTTGATCATTAAAGGCAGTCTGAGAACAACAGCCTCCATATCCTGCTCTCCCCTCATGGCACCGGCCAACTTCCCCAATCCGTCTACGTAGCTCCTCCAGTGAGGCTGCACCTCGGCCGCTCCCCCCAGGCAGCCTTGCATCACTGCTTGACAGAAGCCTCTGCAGGCTGGCGGCCCCAGCATGCCCTGGCAGTGGGGGCAGTACCACAGCCTCAGCAGGGCCCGGCTACAGTCCCGGCCGGGCCGCAGGTGGTCTGTGGTGTTGACAACCTCGATGCCCAGGTTCAACGCCTGCAGGAAGACTCGCGTAGCCAGGAGGGAGCGGGACAGACGGGTCATCATCAGTTTGGGATAAGAGCCAAATGCTCCTGAGTCCTTCCAGGCACCTCTTACACACTCCTCAGACACAGAGGATCCACTACCCCCCAGCAGGCGGCGGTATGTCAGGGGAAAGAGGCGGCCGTAGAGCACCGCCACCATGTGGTCCACCGTGGAGTCTGAGCCCAGGATGTAGAGCGACATGTCCAGGAAGAGCTGCCCCACCAAGCTCTGGGCCCCACCTCCGAGGCCTGGGAACTCTGACTTCAGCATGGCCAGCGTGGAGTTACGACCGTGACGCAGCACCAGGTCAAAAGCCTCTGCAAGAAAGCAAGAACATAACAGAAGAAGAGTAAGATGAGGTAAAAGTTAGGCTACCTCTTGAAAGCTGTTACATTCAGTAGGTGATGATATGCCTCGATAATCACAACAACAACGCCAAGCTGTCAAAAACCAGGCAGCAGTTTATCTCCGAAACATGGAACACACAAATAGATGCAATCCCCCCAAACATCCATCCATTCTTAATGATCACAGTCAGAGAAAACTTCCCACGCACAGCCTCCTTTCCCCTTTCCCCCAGGTTCTCTCGATCTGTTGTTTTCTCTAATGGGACTGCTCACACATGCACAAAACACACACACACACACACACAGAGAGAGAGAACACCACACTAATAGATGATGACTTCAAATATAAAGAGAGCAAAGCTGCTGCAGCAGATGAAAAAGCAAGATTTGGGGTTTAACCTTTCAGTACAACAAAAGAGGGGAATAAAAACGAACTCACAGAATCTTAATAAACGTCCCTTAAAAAGAGCGTATTAATCTCAACATATTGGTAGAAGCATAGCCACAAGCAAGTCTGCAGGGAGAAAAGCATACAGAGCGCGCAGGAGGGAGGAGTGCGTGGTCGATGTGAGGAGGGAAAATAATCAGTGGTGTTTCAAGGCACAAAGTGAAGTCTTATCAAGAAGGTGGCACAAGAAGTGGGAGCTCTATCATCGACCCAGTAGCAAAATGAGTGAGGACCCAACAACAGAGGGGATTTAAAGCTCCATTACTGAACTTAGCAGGGGAGCTGAGAGTCAGTGAAATTAAGCTTTGGACAGGAGAATAGCGAGGGACACTGAAATCCCATTTATACCGCAGCTAGTCCACTACATCACTTTGTTGAGGGTGATAGCCACAACTGCTTTGTGAGGGCGGGGCGCGGGGGGAAGCACTGGTTTAGGGGACATTAGAGGAAGTTATTGGTTTCTGCACTACAACAGCTAGCCATTTCATCTTTGTTATTTGATTTTTCTTGCTTGGATAGTTTAATTTCTTTCTCTTCATGCTACTCTGAGGTCAAATGAAGCTCGACAGCCATACGGAGCTCTGGGTCCTTGGCGAGCACTGAGAGACAAAGTGACAGCTCTATCTATTTTGTGTAAAGCATAAAATGTGTTTTGCTGTGTGCATTTTCAGGGCACATAAAGTCTATATGAGAATATGATGATATCTGAGCAGAGGAAATGAGCATCACTCCCTTGCCTTGACTAACTGCTGGTGTGCCTTTAATCTGTGCAACTCTTGAAAGAAGAAATAACACCATCTTCCTCTTATGAATGAAGAGTTAAATTGAGCTTTTTGCTCAGTGCAACTAGATTCAACTAGTTTTCAGTACACATACGAATGAGTCTTCTCAGGCTGAACTGACTATTGAACTGGCTCATTCCGCTTTATGATTACTGTATTACATTTTAGCATGTCATTGTAAACATATTAGGCTAAAGTAAAACAAGAAGTAAACACACTGTATATCACCAGTTCTGCTTGTGGTCCCATTACACTCTCGTTCAGTCATGTCAACAGTTCAGACTGATCGCTAAGCTAATTTTAAAAGACAAAAGCGGACGTGGAGAGGCACAAATTGGGCTCCTGGAAAGTTTTAGATCTGTCCGAGTCTGTCACACAAACACAGGCCGATTTTCCGATGAAAATCAAGTAATGATTTTTTCTTGTACTGCACATCTCAAAACTACAAAGTGGTGTCACTTAAAAAAGAGACAGTGTGTGTGGAGGCTGTGTGTCTGTGTTTGAATTGCATTTTTATGTGTATGGGATGTGTTTAAGCAAAAATGGGGTGTTCATTTGCTTTTTAATGACTATGTCTTTAAATCAACGGGCTCAATAAAATGTTACTATTAGCCTGTAATTACCACGTGTGGTCACAGTGGCCGCTGTTCAGCAGATATTATCTCAGCGATAAACAGAAGCAGACCTTTGTTGTAGGTTTGAATGTGTGTGTGAATATGAAGCAAGGTGGAAAGCAGCATGCATACTCAGTGGAACAGTTCCTTGGTGAATAAAGGTTAAGAAAAACATTTGAGGATGTTTGGGTGAGTGTGAGAGGATGCTCGGGAGCAGCACACATCTGTTTAGATTTGCAGACTACGGCTGTCCTGCTGCGTCTGCGAAACACTTCCCTCTGTGATCAATGAGCAGACAGATGTGCAGATTGCCAGCCGAGACAAGGAGACAGACCGGGAGGAGGGAAGACACACACACACACACACACACACACACACACACACACAAGTTTGCACAGCTATCTTTGTTAGGACATTGCATTGACTCTATTCATTTTGTACAGCCTAACCCTAACCAGGACCTCAGAAATGACGTTTTGCTGCATTAGGTCCAGGCTTTGGTCCCCATGAGGACTATTGGTCCCAATAAGGTCAGTGTTTATACCAGAAACGCACACACACACACACACACAGAAGAACACAAACACAGATATACATAGAAATACTAAGTATATCTATCCTGGTAATATATAAGTAGAAGCTTCTTATATTTGGTATATTACTGATTGGAAATTGAAGGCAGTGACAAAATGCACATCCAACTCAAAGCTATTTGCTTCTCCTTTTCTTGGTTTCTATGAGAGCCTCTTACATAAACCCTGTAATTCAGCTGCTACCTGTAGTATCTCTTACACCACAAAGAGGAGAGCCACTTTGTAATGGTAAAGAGAAAGACTAGAGGGCTCTTCATAAATGCAATTCAATGGCTCTAAGTAGCCAGGGTCATGGTAAGAACCGCTGCAAGCCCATTTCCTGCGCATGCTGCTCGCTCTCTTTCATCAGTGAGAGCCTGTGCGGGATCAGGTATCCTCTAATGGAGGGGAGAGGGGCCGTATGTCAGAGACCTGTGACATTCTGGATACAACTGTAGGAGGTCAAGAGCACACATTACCAGAGCAGGAGCGCACAGAAACATATTGGGTCACGCTTAAAATTAGCAGTAGCATTTATTTTGTCAGTATTACAGATGGAGGCAGAGGCTGGTTACTGGAAAACTGTTTCTCCTCTGAGACGAAAGGCTTTTTACAGACAGACCAGCAGTACAACGCAGAGGGAAATGTCTCTGCCTCTCCGCTTTTACCTCTGCTCACCCGTTTCACCAGCTAGCTAATGTTTACTCCAAGGATCTGGGCCCTCTCAGCTTCCTTTTGTGCATTAAAACATGGATATCTATCCAATATTCAACAGGTACTCACATTGTCACTGAGGAGGTCATAATCCAGCAGTGTTATATTGCAATGCTTTATCATAATGGGAGGCAGATTTACTTTCTGAGCTTATCGTGTCATTAATCGAAGACGGCAATTAAACTGCGATCAGGTGCTGCAGATTTCAGGTTATCTAAAGTGTAAAAGAAATATAATAAATCCATGTCACAGTGAGGTCACTTATTTTTGACATCCAAAAGCTCTAAGTGACTGCACAACCGACATTAAACAGGCTTTTCACATAATCTATGAATGGCCTGTCAAATGAACATATTTGATGTTGGTGAAGCCATCAGTCTGGGTGTTACATAATTCAACTCCGCGGCTCGTAACAGACCAGACTGACTGACTGACCGCTGACTGTGGCTGACACGCTGCGAAGGCAGACATGTGCTGTGCTGCCTCATCAATCAGCGGGCCATACACCCATTATCCCCAGGAGAGGAAAACATCAATAAATTACCCAGCCAATGAGACTAATCCATTTGGCTGATGGAGTGTCACCTCTAGCCGCCACAGAGACGGATGGAGAGGCTGCCACCACCTGGTCCCGGTGACAAAACAGTACCTGTCCAGGACGCAGAGAGAGGACTTGCAGGAGAGCTGGAGAGCCACATGCCAGCACACTGTGTGTCAGGTGTAAACCTCGTATCTCCTGTCAGCTTTGCTAGAAAAAAAGAAAACTACAATATGTTATTTTGTTGATCACGCAACAGCGACTTTTCTAAAAGAGGTTTCTAAATTTTCTCATTCAGGAGACGGATATGTTACCATTCACCCTGCACATCACCAAAACTGGAGTTATAAGGTTTTTACCTGAGGGTATTGAATACACACACACACACACACACACACACACACCTCCCAGCAGCCTTTGCATCCAGTTATGATTTTATGAGCCTGTCTACAACAAAAGCAGCATCTGTTCATTGACTGTAAACAATATGTTGTTTTTCCAGACACATTTCACTCAGCTCCCCCATAGCAACCTGTCCCAGGTAACCTGAGAGCTGCCCCACCTGACGAAGTGCTCTTGCGGGACCAGTGTGCGTCTGAGTCCGGTAGCCCGGGGCTTACGGGACGGGGGCGGCGAGGCAGGGCGGGGTGGGCTGATTCCAGGAACAAAGCACACAGGATGCTGGTAAGGCCCAGATAGCATCACCAGCAGACCATGAGGGCCAATGGACAGCGGGGCAGAAATGAGACGTGTATTAGGTTACTCCATCTGTTAGAGAGCACCTCACTACACACACAAACACACACGCACACATGCACACAGACATACACAATGCAATCACACGGCGCACAGCAGTAGCCAGGTGGTGAAAGTGTGGGCGAACATTTGGCAAACCATAGTGGGAGGGCAAGGTGTGAGTCAGGTGTAAGGACTAGAGCCACACACACACACACACACACACACACACACACACACACACACACACACACACACACACAGGCATAATTTCCTTTTCATTCATTTATCTGCCTCTCCATGAGGTTCTGGAAAATGTTTCCTCACAGCCAGACCAAATAAGAAACAATGAAAATTCATCCTCTGGTCTTATTACCTGTAGTCTGCTCCCCACAAACAAATAAATCTTACACAGTCCAGCCTAATACATTTTGAGCCATATCAACACTTTTCTGTATTTTCAGTTGAAGTCCAGGTCTAATTTTTGTAGTTTTGTCCATCATTTTTAAATGATAACATTGTACTCATCAAGATCAGGGAAAATGGAAACACATGAACAATTTGAATTGTGCTCCAAAATAAAGCACGACGTTAGTTCAGGCAGAGCAATTCAGTCCTGCTTGTATTAGCTGACTGACATCAGCTTTTTCTATAATACGCTTCACAATCATTGGCTTATTCACTGCTGTGTGACTGCTAACGTCCAATCATATTCATGCGTAACCTAATATTACCCTGCTGATTATGCTCATGCCAATGCTGTTTGGTGCTGCAGCTCCCTCCGCCATCCCAACGTCCTCCTAATGTGGTATTTTGTATTGCTTATTTATTTAGGTTTATTGGGGGATTCGCTCTCTCAGCAGAATCCTTGTTGCTGCTCTAATTCTTTGAGAGATTCCTGAAAGAGCAGAGTCTTTTTTGGACAAATTTAACTGTGTAACAGTTTAGCCAGTAATAATCCCTCATCGCACAGTAAAACTGTGTGTTTATACAACTAGAGTACAGTACAGTAACTGTGATGGATGTTTACAACGGACAGTTTGGGTAATGATTTTCTTCTACCAATAAGTCTGGATAACCTGGGGGATTGTTTCACGCCAGTCTGATCACCTTATCGCTCATGTTTCTTGCCCCATTGCACTTCTTTTTAGTCACTAATGTCACCATTAATGGCACTAATGTCGATTTGAGTAGTTAATTTGGTGAGTACAATGCACCAACATAAATGACGGCCAGAACTGCAAGCTACAAGTTCTGAAGCTTTCAATCATATCTCATGATCTTCACCAGCACATGTTGCCCAGTTGTCATGGAATTGGGAGGTGTTCAGATTTCCATTTTGAGCACTTCAAGGACTTGTCCATGTTTGCTTAATAGTTGAGAAGTTCATTCTTGACAATTAATAAAAGGTAAACCACAAACATCTAACCAAATATTAGTATTATGAGTCTTCTTACTATTATTTACCATTAGTTTAATACTGTATTATAAAATGTAAAAATAACAACCTGGCCTCAAGTACCAACATTACAATGGATGCTAACATGAGTTTTGGAATTCAATTATGATTGATCTGTGCATAGGTTAAAGCAACGTGATGCATTGAACATCTGTATTTACACATTTGGATACAGTTTGCTATGCCAGGGCCACTTCACACTAACTCTGTGTCTCATCTTGGCCACCCCAGTTCTGGATACACCACTGGATACCACATGGTGCGCACAGGTGTGCAGGGCAAACACACAAACACTTATGTTGGGAGAGTAGGCAGGGACAGTCATTACGCACTGTGGCAGTCCCAAAGCCTCGTACAAATAAGTTAAAAGAGAGCTTGAGTATGTGACAGCTTGTAGCGCACATAACGGCTCTCCACTGAGATGACTGTGTGTGCGTAACGTGCCCAGAGCTGACAGCGTGTCACTGGTCGAACGAGCACGTTCAATACTGAAAGATTTAGAGAAAAACTAGAACCAAATGACAGGACACAGTGAAGCCCATGATGCCGCTGCACTTATGTCTGCCACTGCCATTCCTCTGAGAAGAGCTGTGGAGGAGGACAAAGCTCTCGTAGAGTGGGCACGAATACCCGGCGGGGGGTCTTCCCCCGCTGCGACATACAGTATGCCTGTGTGATAGCTTCACACAGCCAGTGGGCAAAGCACTGTTTGGTCAGAGGTTTTCCCGGAGAATGTTCTCTGTAATTCATTGCAGGTCTATAGGCTACTGCCTGATGTGGCTAAATGAAAAGCAAGTTTTTCTTTAAAAATACACGGAGCAGAGGAAACATTTTTGATGCTAAAATCTTGGTTTCTCCATTTTCTCTTCTAAGGTCACATTGTTCTGTTGTCTTACAGAATACTCTTAAGTTAAAGTCATCTCACTGATATTTCTTTTCTCTTGTCTTTATTTGCATATTTGGCATTAAGGTAATCCAAAAGTAACGGAAAGTAATCAAGTTATGTTACTTTAATATTGTGATACTTGGATTATGTTACTGAGTCTGATCCCAACCCTGTGAACATCCATAAATAGTAAGACACATCACCTCCTTTGAAGTGATAGCAGGTCTAGTAACAATAAACCACACCCAAAATGACTCCCCTCTCTTCATATCTTGATAAAAAGAGGAAGCACTGCACATGCACACCGACCAATACTGCCTGTTCTAGCTGATACAGAATATGCCAGGCTGCTTCCTCTGCTGCCATATTTCTGCCTTTCGCCATTGACTCCATTGATCTGGTGCTGCGGTCCTCGCCAAGGTCAAAGTTGAGTCGTTCTCTATCTCAGACTGGCAAACAGGCGCTGTCAGAGGACACAGTGTACAGCAGAATAGAGGACACAGTGAGGTGGAAAGGACGAAAGGGCAAAAGTGAACTGGAAAAACACAGCAGAGAGCTGAAGGGGAGGAGGAGGAGGAGGAGGTGGGGGTTAGCGAAAAGTGCCAGAACGTGTGGAGAGAAACATTCAGCGAGGCAGGCTTTGAAGCTGCATTCAAAGGCAGCTGGAGTCAAGCAGTGCCAGAGCTGTGAGACACATCGCACACCTCTCGCCAAAACTCAGCCACGGGTGAGAGAGACCTGACACTCCAATCAAACGCTCTTCTCGCAGACAAAATACGCATACAGTAGATACATCTTCGGACTCTGAGGAATCCTACCACTTCGAAAAGTGATACTTGAGTGAAAGGCTATTCCAATAATGGATTCATTTCCAGCACACAGACTGAGACAGAGACATAGGACACACAAACAGACCCCCCCCCCCCCACACACACACACACACACACACAAACACACCCACAGCTCTTGTTGCTCTCCAGGGTTGTGATTTGAGGACGTGGATAAAAAGCCTGCAGCCCATCCAGAATGGAGATGGTTTGAGGGGAGATGAGAGAGGTCACGATAAACACAGCTTGAGTGCTCCACTCCAAATCAAGCATCCAAGCTCTATTAATCCAATATGCATCTCTAAGTAGATCCTGTGGTTTAAGATGAATACACTCCCACTCATTCACCCTCAGTCTATCTTTCATGCTCGCAACACATCACGCCCATGCATCGGCTTAATTCTGCACAGCTCGCTTTTGAAACAGAAACAAATGTTACAGAATAAGTATTTGCATTGCCATTTTATAAAGTGCTTAAATAGTAAGGAAAGATGAGATTCTTTCCTTTTTGAAGTCGGGCTTATAAGACATAAAAGAGCAATGAACTGAACTGAAGTGAACTTATAAAGAAAACCAGCGAGGGGATACAGAGTGTTTTTGAAGTTCTTGAAACAGATGGGTGCACAGTGTGAGATAGAGAGAGAAACAAGGAGTGCGAGAGATGGAAAGAAAGAGTGAGGATGCAGGAGGGAAGGCAGGATAACCGCTGCCTTAAATGTGAAAAGGACTTTCAGAGGATTCAAAAAAAAAAAAAGATGTTGAAAACTATGACGTCAGATTTTTGTCCCCTGTACAGTATCTGACCTGCGACTAGAAGCTCTGGTGCTCCACAGTGTCATTTTTGTCAACGTGACCTCAGAATAGTAACACAAGTTACACTATATACACATTAAGTTACACTCTAACCCCTTGTGATGTTTGTGCGTGTGTATGTGCGTGCCGGTGTGCTAAAAAAAAAATTAAAAAACGGAACAAATCAGATGAGAAAGTCTACTTTCCTTCTTAATTAATACCAGCTGAATTTAATAAAAGATGAGAAAGGTCAGTGTGTTGCTGCTTTAATAATTAATTGTGAGTTATATGGGCTTTATAATGATACACAGTATGTGAGATGCACTTTGATATACTGCTACATGCAGTATTTTCTCTGTTGCGGTGCAAGACCACTTGAAGATGACTTTGTCATAAGATCAAATGGTCTGTGAGTGTGTGTGTGCATGTTAGTGTGTGATTGTGTTTGTAATTGACTGCCTGAACCCCTGAGGGTTTAAGGACATCAATGACAGTTTCATTACAGAACTGCAGAGTGCAGCGTAAGGGCTTCACTGTTTACTGTATCTCTTCCTTGTGACAATAAGGGTTCAAACGTAACACACAACATTTCATCCGTGTGTGTCATGTGTGAGTTCATTAAGATGGAAAAAAAAAAAAAATTTAACATTAACAAACCCTTTCCAGGAGGAATATTTCAGCTTTAGTCTTGTGAAAGGAAGGATGGCCTCAGGGAGAAATAACATGCCAACAGACTTTGATGTAGACATGAAAATATGCAGCTTTTTACCAGCAGCAGTTGAAAGAGGAGTGGAGGAAGAAAAGCTCTGGTTGGGCTTTTTGTGGCTGATGGAAAGTTGCCTTAATGCCGGGATCAGACTAAACGAATTCAGCCCGAGTTTGAAGCGATTTTGTCATCACCGACAAATTTCCAGTGTCAGGCCCGATTATGAACGTCGGGAATGATGAACGGGCCTTGTTGTGTGACATAACAGTCGCGTGGCTTCTGGGACGCCCCGCGACACCCCAACAAAAAGTCTAGCATGTCAGAATTTTTTGTATTTTCCTGCCTAGATTGACATCTAGTACAATGTGTTCTTTGACGTTGACAAATAAGATGACAGAGTGCTCTCTGGTGCACATATGTAAACACCGACACAGAAAGTCAAAGCTGTCCAGCGGCTGTCCGGCCGAGCTGAGCCACATTTAGTGTGTCAGACAGCGGGGAGAGCAGCGGCTCATCTCCGCCTCCTCCACAGGCTGATTCAGGCAGGAAAACCTGATGAAGAAAACGGTCACTGATGACTGACAGCAGGTTTTCCTGCCTGAATCAGCCTGTGGAGGAGGCGGAGATGAGCCGCTGCTCTCCCCGCTGTCTGACACACTAAATGCGGTCAGCTCGGCCCACGGCCGCTATACAGCTTTGACTTTCTGTGTTGGTGTTTACATATGTGCACCAGAGAGCACTTCAGTTATAGTGATTGTGAAACCACCTGCTATTAAGACATATCCTTGTATCTTCATTTACCAGAGTATACAAATCCCAAAACCCTTTTTCCCTCCATGAGACCATCTGTTTACATACAGTGAACCTGGTAGCTAGCTACATTTATGTAATGTTCTTAACATGTTAACACATTCTTTATCTCAAGTTCTCTTTGAAGGATAGACAGTCCATACTGTTCTCTTCATCACACCCATGGTCTTGTGTTCTTTTCGGAACACAAGACCACCAACATCACACATAGCGCTTCTGTAGACATGATTGACAGTTTCTTGACCCTCCTCCCCGATGACCTATGAACTCACGCAAGGTCGTGAACAATGATTGGTCGGTGTCATACTTGCAGTGTTGCCAGTGTCCCGACCAAGACACGGCAAGAATTTGTGGCACTACGATTGCCTAATCTGACATGGCGACCATCGTGAAAGACAAGAATATTGTGTAGTCTGATCCCGGCATAACAGGACCTTAAAATACATGGAGTGGATATAAAAAGTTGCACCCCTGCAGTTCAGTAACAGGCCTCAAACTGCCTCTCTCAGGTTATCAGCACTGCTATCACGGAGGAGTGAGGTATCAGGACTGAAATGCGCGGAGGTCAGGCGGCCAAGGAGGGAAATGATCAGCGAGAAATAACTGCAATAGCCAGAGGCTGTGAAAAAGAGGGAGCAGCAATTGATTTATGCTGATTTAAAAACACTGATTGACAGGCCAACTGAAAAACACTCGGTGAAACTGGGAAAGTTATCAGAGTAAAGCTACAGAGCAGAGAGCTTTGGAGTTTATGAAGGGAAAGGAGGCAGCTGTCTCAGAAACAAAAAGTAAATGTTGGGAAAGCGGCAACAAGTTCAACAGCGAGTGCGAGGCAGAAGACAGCTCACATAGCAAGACTTCAGAAGAAGTAAACTGAAAGAATCCCTGATCGCACTGACGACCACAGAGGATGCCAGGAAGAAACAAAGAAGAAGAATGAGCTAAGACAGCATTTTGTAAGGATTATTTAAAATTCATGAAATCATTCGTCACTTATTCTTTGTGGAGATGAGTTAAGTGTACAAACAATCCAGATAGAGTAATTCATCCTCTTTGCAACAGTATACCTGCAGATAAACCTCTTGTGTTGTAGCTGACAGTCCATCAGCCTGTTGTTACCTGTTTTCATAATCACACATGGTCATGTTCCTTATACAGTAGCTTTTCTTTTTACCTGCTGCAATCTTTTATCTTTTTAACCCTTCATATCGAGACTTTTTTTAGAAAAAGGTGACGCAACACTAAAGTTCAGTGTGAAATACCACAGGAGAGGGCAGACTGTTGTAAAAACTGACACATTAGCAAAGTAACAGCAAAAAAAACAGCCAAATTTATGTTCCTCAGGGGCGTTGCTGTGCTCACAGCGTTAGTGGAACAGAGGCCAACAGCACTCACATCCATAAAAAAACAAGTTTAAGTTAAGCTCTGATGTGATAATGTTTTTCATCTAAGGTGGTAATAATGTCAGAGGAAATTGTACATCAGACACAAAAGGATGAGACGCTGTTCAGCTTCGTCTGCCGGAAATCGTGGCAAAAAAAAAAAAAAATTGCAGCTTTTTTTGTCAGTCACCAGCAGAAAGTGAAAATAGATTGGGTCCTCTGAAGAGGACCGAAATCAGAACACAACATGCAACGAGTGTTCTTCAGCCTTGTTTAATCATCCCACACAGATAGCTCAGAAGCAAGAAGTCAGGCAGCAAACTGTAGAAGCTGAAAGGCTGGAGAGATGGAAACACAACCCTCTTGTTCTTACACTGACTATAATCTTTTTATTTTAATGGTACAATAGTGCCTGATCTTTCAAAGCCTCACATTATATTGTGTTTACTGTAAGTTTCTTATAGATGTGAAGAATTCCTCGTCTACCAAGGTGACAATGCACACTTTGCTTTGAATGAATTCCAGTCAAGGCTAGGCCACAATGGAGGCTGTATAGAGATTTTTCAAAGCAGCTATACTGTTGTAATTATATGCAACCCTGTCTCCTCGAAATTACCTTCATATACAACTAAACTGTTTTCCCAATTATGTTGCGTTGGCAAATTATTAATAATTATTGCCTGGATTATATTCACAGGTAACTTATTTCCAATGAATAAAGCGCTACATTTATATATCACTCTGAAGTCGGAGGGGGTCAGGGTGGATGGGGAGGCGTAAAAGGCGTAAAAGATGCAGGACTCTGGCAAAAGAGACCTGGGTTCGCATCCTGAGTCCCTCCTGTGCTCAGGCTTAGGCAACAAAAGCACTTTGGTTAAGGTTAGAGAAAAACTGTGATTTTGATTAAATGTTAATGAGCATGTTATGCTTCAAGTCACTGCAGACCTTCTGTATTAAACCAAAACCACAATCTTTCACTAACTTTAACCAAGTGCTGCCAGTGTCCACACCCAGGGATTATGCTGCAAGATCAGATATTTTGGTGGAAAAAAACAACTAGGTAAGTTGTCAACATTTTTTGCAACCTGCCAAATATGTTAATTAACAACATTATGTTGATGTATGTATGAGATAAAAACGTAATTACATTTCTTATATAACGTATTTGCTGTTGCAATTTAGTTGTATATGAACATAATTTCTAGGAGACAGGGCCAGAAACTCATCTGGGACTGACTGATGTGTAAGCAGGGATGGATTGGGACTAATAAACGGCCCTGGACTTTTTTACCCAGACCAGCCCCCCACAACCAGCCCGCAGATACTCCACCATGGGCTGGTGCATAATCAAAGTGGGCCATCTCTCTTGGTCTTGTTTTTGTATAATGGGCTGCTCAAGCAGCCCACAGAGCGACCAGCCCACTGGGATTTCTCCCGGTGCTCCCAATGGCCAGTCTGACTGTGTGTGTAATTATGCAACTAGTGGTGTATCAGGGCCATGTTTCTGTTTTTGTTTTTTCAGTCTTTCTGCACCCCAGTGGTCATAAATGTTATACAAAGATGATTCAATTTGCGGTTTAACGCCTGGCAGATTGTACATGCAGCAAATTTGTCAGTGTGGTGGGAAGCAGGTGAGGGGTCCTGCTCCGCAGTAAAATAAAAAATAAAAATCCCTTTACATGTTGTCAGCACATGGTATAAATGTATCAGTATATACTATGAATGTACATGTAGTATGCAAATATATAAGTTATAAGTTCATTATTTATTACTTGGCTATGATCATGTGGCTATTTACACCCCTCACATGAAATCAGGTTTATATGTAATGTAACTGTATATAATATTGCTAATGTTTTGCATGGAGTCAGTCAGTCACAACCATAAGGACAGCTCTACTGGAGCTTTACCAACTTGATATGAAAACGTGGTCACAACTGTGATCGGTGGGATTAATTATTCTGAGTCATCCGAAGCTAAAATCAACATCACTACCCAGCAGCCAAATGAAAGAGCTTGAAACAACAAAGGGACATATGCTTTGCTGTTATCACTACAAAATTGGCCCCAGCTGCTAGTGGCATGTTGTTGGACATGATGTAACTAAGTATTTATTTTTCCAGGACTGTTTTACTACACCACAGTAAAATATTGATATGGCACCATCCCTAATAAATGAGTTTAACAAAGCCCCTGGTGTCTCCTCCTACAAGCACACCAGATGTCCTGAGATTTAGGGATTATGTCAATTTATGAAACAAAAGAGAGAAATAATTAATCTCTCCACCAAAGAGGAGGAGGAGGAGGAATTCTGATGATTTCTGAGGAAATCACTTTCCGCCCATAAGCCCTCATAATCTAGAAGCAAATATTTTCTTAAGCACGATGGCACAGAAGCAGACAAATGAACCAGCAAATTTACATTCACGCAGTAAGTAAAAACATCTCTGGGTATTTAAACACACAAGCATGACTGGCACCAAATTCAATCAGTGAAACAACAGAGCAGAGATCCCCATGTTGTATTTTGACATCTGAAAAATGCATTTGGCTTAGCAACACTGTGCAGCACAAACATCCTTTCCATTAACAAACATCAAACTCTGGTTAAAACCTTTTTTTTTACAGGACATTCAAATGTGTTTCACTGCTGTAATTTACCACAACATTGCATCTTCTGAAAATTGTTATTACAGCACACAGCATAATCTCCCTTTTAAATTCAGCAAGGTGATGAAGGAATTCATTTGGAAAGACGTGGGAAAATGTTATTTTACAACTAAAGGCAGCAGAGAGCATGAGGATTAGCAAACAAAAGCAAACCTCAGACAAAAACATATAACAACAAAAATAAAAATTGTGAGAACGGCGAACCGGGAACACGAAGCTCAAATTGTCATTGACAGATAGAGAACATAAATAATACAAAGAAACTACAGTACAGTTCAACAAAGCAAGGAGCTCAACATTTTGGGAACTTTGCTTATTTACTTTCGTTCTCAGAGTTAGACGAGAGGATTTATATCAGTCTCATCTCTGTAAGTTGAGTACAGTGCTGGAGCCAGGAGGCGATTAGCCTAGCTTAGCATAAATACCAGAAGCAGCTGGAAACAGCTGTCCTGGCTCGGTCCAAAGTATAGTCCTACCAGCTCCTCAAAAGCTAAACTTGCCATACAAACATGAGTTTGCTTCGGGCGTCCATGTTTTCCTGAGAAGATGCACTGGGACACATTTAGAATGGAAGTCAGGATTACCGACTCTGAACTATCGACTTCTGACTTGCAATGACTGAAGCATAACAAACAAACATAACTCATGGCATTTTGTAAAGGACAATATTCTCAAAGTAGACTAGTTAGCCAGTTAACATTAGCTCACGTAGCTAACGTTAGCTAACAAACAGAACACAAAGCTAGGACGCTGAGCCAGTCTGGTACCTACACCGGCTGAGACACCGGACATTTGCATTTATAGAGCTGGCCCGCTGCGGTCCAACCAAAAAAAGAATCCCAGAAACTGTAATAATGATCCTCTCTTTCTTTTCCACAGCAGGAAAAACAAACTTCCTGGCTTGCAAGTGCGCCACTTCTTCTTCTTCTTCTTCTTCTTCTGTCAGTTGATGGATCACTGCAACATAGTTGAATCTCTTGTTTGCTCACACAAATCAGTTTCCGAGCTTTGTTTATCGTGCCGAGTTTGTTGGTAAACAAGTGCCTAATTAAATGATGCTGCAAAGTGTATGGCACTTCTCAAACCTGCACTAGTATAAATAGGTGAGAGTTAAGAAAGGGTATTGTACACGATGGAGGGGGGGGGGAAAAACCCTCTCGGAGCTTCTTTGTTGTTTGTGTGAGAGAGGAGATGAAAGACAAACGCCTACGCTGCCTGAATGGCTGAGACACACCTCACACCCCCCACCCCCCACCCCTCCACACATCCTCTGTCTCTTCTTCACTGCCTCCACTCTTGCATCTCTCTCATCCCACGAACAGAACAGGACTCCCTTGTTTGCCGCCCCTCCTCACACACACACACACACACACACACTTGTTAAGGTTGACGCCAGTTTTGCACGGTGTGTGCCTCAGTCACCAGAACACAGATGAGACGCACGGAGGCACAAATAGTGCTCACAAACACCCTGACAAGTTGCTGGTTTGATCAAAGGCCGACACACACGCAGACACACACATACACGCCGCGCAGTTTGTCTTTCTCTCCTCTATCTGTCTTTACTTTTCTCTCCATCTCCATTAATTAGAGCCGCTCTAACCTTCAGTGCCGCCCTCCCCTTCCTCCCTCTTTCACCCCTCCACCCCAGCTTTCATCCATCTGCTGTGAAAAAGACATCTCCAGTGGAATAAAAAATGAATATAAAAACGTATTTTGGGGGAAACAATGGGAGGAGTACCAGCGCTGTGCTACGTTAGGTTATTTATCTCGAGGTAAAGATGTGTCTCATCCCCTACTTTTCCTCCCTCGTTCCTAATCCTATACTCCCACAGTGCTCCTCTTCAGCCGCCCCGCTCCCCTCCTCCTCCTCTGAGAATCACCTCAGCAATCCATACATTACAATCTGGACCTCTGGAACCAGCGAAACGGCAACACTTTTAATTTTTAATCAGGGCCTAGGTCAGAAGGGACCTGGCTTTTTCCGCTCCCCTTCTCCCACTACTTTTCTTTCACCTTCACTCCTACCCTCTCCCTCTCTCGTACTCTAACTCGCCCACGCACCCCATCCCTCGTGTCTCCCTTCCCAAAGTCACGGTGATGAATGGGTGAGCGCTGCCATCTCCGTGCCCACCAGCGAGAGGCAGAGGCCGGCTAACGCAGCTCAGACACTCTCGGGGATCATAGGCAGGGAGGAGAGTAATTAATCCAGTAGGATGGGAGGCAGGGTTGCAGGACATACTGTGAGCTTCAGGACACTGTGTGTGTGTGTGTGTGTGTGTGTGTGTTGGAGTACATTATTGGAAACGGAGGAAACTCCAGACGGAGCATTTTTATCTGCGTAGAACTGGGGGTGATGTGTTTCAGAGCACAAGGTTAGGCTAGTGTGTGTGTGTGTGTGTGTACCAGGTATTCCTCATGTTGTGGGGACTCGCCTCCCTTATGGGGAATTTTAGGGTGAAGACTGGGTTTAAAGTTAAGGTTAGTTCAGGGTTATATTAAGGTTAGAGTTAGGCATGTAGTGGTTATGGTTAAGGTTAGGATAAGTCTCCAGGAAATTAATGTAAGTCAATGTAATGTCCTCTGAAGTGATGGAAACACGAGTGTGTGTGTGTGTGTGTGTGTGTGTGTGTGCATGCGTGCGTGCGTGCGCGTGTGTGTGCGCGTGTGTGGGTAGATGAGCTCCTTAAATAAACACCACTTGGGTACAGACAGGAGCAGCCAGAGGCAGCACATACAAGACTGTCCTTGAACTCCAGGGTCAAACACTAAAACAGCGGCACACACACACACACACACACACACACACATTCATTACACACACAACTCATCCACAATGAATTCCAACATCAATGAGGACACAGAACAAGGCTGGGGAGAGCCTTTTTAAAACTGTGAAGGGGGTGTGAGCCATTATTTCAGCTCTTTTGTTTGGGTAAATCCACTGTTGGTGCTGTTACTCAGAATAATCACAAAACTCTAATTGTCTGCGGATGGCAGGGAGGACTCGACTTCCTAATTAAATTGCATTCACCTTGATAAGAGAGTCACCCAGACAACTACTAGGTAAATGAAAGATGTGTAGGAATCAGGATGTATAAACAGGTGTGTTCTCCATCAAAGCTCCATGCTAATTGGGCCAATCCATTACCCACTTTGACGTGCTTAATGTTTCGGGGGATGACCGATTAGTGCCTGCGTACACAAGCGCCTGGCTGCTATACTCTGGTCTGTGACGCCTAACCAGAGGCTACAGCTGTATGCATCATTAGTCCTGGCCTAGCCAGCATACCAATCACATGTCCCTATAGCATAATGGGATAACTGAGGGGAAATGGAGGAAATGACTTCGACGCTGTAGAGCTGCTCTGAGTGTGCGGTCTCCCGGGTTTTTGTGCGAGAGTATTAATGGACGAGGCCGGACCAATTACGGCACAAATGAAGCTGGAAAGGAAATATGTCAACCTTCCGGGATTGAATGGAACATAGCTGAGAAATATTGGATTTTGCAGCAAACATGAAAAACACATGGAGGATGTGTGTGTGCACACGGAGGGGGTGGGGTCGCTGACAGCGCGGGGTCTTTGTGGGGAGTGGGAATCGTGTTTGGATGCTTTGTGTCGAGCTTTCATCTGTTTCTGCCGCAGCAGATCGATGGGTGAAAGGTGCCACACTCTTATTGAAAGTTGAGAAAATGGAACATTCTCAGTGTTTTCATGGAGTGTCCTTATATGTTAGTCAGCAGGGGGGGTCGTGTGTGTGTGTGTGTGTGTGTGTGTGTGTGTGTGTGTGGAGCGATAGGTGTCCTGAATACAGGTAGAAGCAGGTGTCGCGCTGCAGCCCACATAACGTGACCCATTTTTATTTTTTTAGAAAGGAGGAGCAATCAGCAGCACAGCCGAGGGGTACCAGAGACAGGGAGCACTCACACAGTCCCACAGGACAGACAGCTATTACAGCACAGGAAATACAATCATCTACGAGCCCAGAGGCTAAATGTAAGATTCGGCAACAGTGCAGCAGAGGAGTTAGGTCCTTTTTAAGTCCAACCAGCAAACCCCCCACTAGCTCTTAAATGTATTTGAGCTGCTTCAATTTGATCAAAGATACTTCCACCTATTGAGGACAATGCACTGCAAAGTATTATAACTGCAGAAAGACAGAAAAGTGGTTTTCTCTACAGTTTTAACCATCATGAGACTTTTTTTTTCAAATCACTAGAGATCACCAGACTTTTATGAAGTAAGCGCATAGCTGTTGGTTTCCAGTACAGCGAGATGGGGGAGTGAAATGGAGAGACTGGATGAAAGAGGAGAGGCGAGGAGGGATGAGTGGAGATGAGAGGTCACAGCGGAGGGGAAGAGCAGACTGACAGATATGGAAATGAAGTCAAGAGGGAGACAGTGATACGAACTTTTCCTTCTCTTCCTCTTTGTATTTACCCTTCAAAAAAAAGGGGAGTGAGGCCTAATAAAACATTTATCATTCCAGGAAAGCTCTTTAATGTCACTGACATTAAAAGGCTGAAAGGATGGAGAGAGAGATGAAAAGACAGTGGATAGTGGTGAAAGGTGGAGGAGTGGCAGGACTCAGAGGACAAGAAACCAGCGGTGAAGGTGTGAAAGGAAAGAACTGAACGGTGAGTGCAGAAGTTAAAAGAGGTGAATTATGGAGTCTAAAGATGAGACAAAGAATTAATCAGAAGACAAAGGTGGAGAGTGGAGAATTAAAGGAGAAACTCAGCCTGCTGATAAGTATGACAAAATATATGTTTTGATTGTTTTTATTATTAGGTTTGTTGGTGTGATGATACATGTAAAATTACCTTTGACTTGACATATGCAACAAAAAATCATTAGTTTGAATTTAACTGAATTATAACATTCAACTCTTTAAAGTGAGACTGTGTAACTTTCACTGAACAACACAATTAAAGGATAATAGATCATTGAATGTCATTTCATTTTCAAAGATTCTCTTGAGTCACTTGCTTTAGAGACATAATCATTAGGCAAGTCTTAAGCACAGTATTTATCTAAAGTTTGCTAGCGTTAGCTAACATTAGCCACCATAAGGTAGTGGTCATACCAGGCTTCTTTCAAACGTTACATAGTCCCACTTTAAGAGTCAAATATTTGTAACTTTACAGTGAAACAATGAAGTTTTGCTTTATTCATTTACTCGTTCTTTCTCAGCAGAGGACATAAACAGAAGAATCCTAAATCATGGTTTGATTTAGGAGCCTCTGTTGACTGACATGTGATGCACAAGTGTTACACCCCTAATGCAAAAGTATTAAGTGAGAAATTATGTATGTAGTTGTGGAGGCTGAGTGCAGTTATTGGAAGGCAATTTGAACAAAAGCGTCTGGTAAATGAACGTAATGTAGTTGGAAATTTGCCATTATAAACACTAAGTCAAAATGTGGTTTGAGGGAGGTTGTAGAAATATGAAACTGAAACACACTCCAAAGCTCTGGCTGCTACATCAAGATATATATATATATATATATATATATATATATATATATATATATTTTTTTTTTTTTTTTTTTGACAAGAAACTCTTAGTACAAGGTCCATTTATTGGAAATGTTTAAAAGTTGGGACACCTGATGCTGCTGAAAACTCCAGGAAATTTCCAGCTTATTTTATTGTCAAACTGCCATTTCCAAGGTCAATAATGAACCTTCCTGTCTCCTCCGTGTCACAATTGATGTCATTTCAAAAGGATAAAATACAGTATGCTACCAGAATAAAGGAAGACATGACAAAAGAAGTATTATTACTATTATTACTATTCTACTATTCAATGTTCTTCAGATAAGAAGGTTCTTCACAAGGACACATTATTGACATGATGCTATTGAATGTCATACTCACCCAAAGACATCTGGATTCAGTTACAGAAACTCAGGCTGAATATCATCAGAGGAGGCTTTTTTTCTGTGTGTTTGTATCTACAAAATCAGAAGCATTAGAGCTCTACTTCTCTATAGTTTTGAAAATGAGCTGTAGTTGTTCCCAAAGAATGGATCGTAAGCGCCTGAGATTACCAGAGAAATATTTCTGCATTCTGTTTTAGTGCTTGTTTTCTCTGAAATATGTGTCTGAAGTGATGTGAGAGAGGAAGATAGCGAGTGACAGACAGAAACAGAAACAAAATGAGATGGAAAAATGAAAGTGAGGCAGACAAAGAGGAACAACACAGACTGAAGAAATAATGAAAATGAGATGTGACAGTGCAAAGTAAACATCATTGTGTTCAATCGACTACGCACAAACAGCCAAAGAGGAATTAGTCAACTGAGATTTGTCCTTGACTGCATGATTAAATGACATATTGTGCCTTTATAGTAACACTGATCATCAAGATGTTTCACAAAAACAAACACAAGGGAGGAAAGAGATAATAGTTTTGAAGTGATGATAAAGAACTTTTTGTACATATAAGCAATTATATTACTACTGAATTATTTGTCTGAATTGTGATTATTATTAACGCCTTTACATATCGCTCCTATAGAGCATCTGTAACAGGAATAAATATACAGGTAAACACTGAACAACCAACAACATCAATGTGTCACTTGTCGTGTGCGTCACCACTCATGAGTGGCGGGCTGAAGGCAGCAGGATAATGGAAGTGTCTGATGTGTATATTTTCAACTGTGCAGATATTTCTAAATGGGTCAACAATAAAACATCAGACGGAATTTCAAACCGCGCAGAAATTTATGCCCTGTCACAAAATAATCTGAAAAAAAAAATAAATCTGATAAAACAGGGAGAGAAAATCTCTCATCTCTCCCTTTTTCATTAAACTGTTAAATGCTCATTTGTCAGCTGATGATGAGTCTTCCAAGCACAGTTTTTGGGTTAGCGGTCGTGGCTGGAGGCTTTATATAATGCTGTTGCTTCATGTACATTATATGTTATGTGAGTATACATGGTAGATTTTTAAGCCTTGAAGTCAATCCTGGTCCAATATTCAATTTACACAAGTGTGATGTGGAAACTTGAAGCTTCCAGTGTACAAACACTGAGGATGGACATTTTTCAGGAGACATCTTATGTCCAACAGTTAAACTTTTGAAATGAAAAATATTTGCATATTCATAGATTCTGGATTTTCCAATTGAGGGAGACGGAGAAGATGTAATTTTAAGATTTTTTTTAACAAGATAATTGAACTTTTTTTGTGGAAAATCAGACATTCCAAGAAGAGTATTTTTATATATCTATATAACATGTCTGGAAGGGACCTTTCCTTGCCGTAAAACAGCCTGAGAGATTCATACAGGTGATAAAGATGTAAATCAATGTTTATCCACCTGGTCATTATGAGCGCTCCCATCTGTTTCTTGATGTGAAACAAGAAATCTGGTCACTGGCAAACTTTAGCTGCATCACATTGGATACTGGAGATCATTTTAGCTGAAGTTCAGGAGCAGGACTACACCTCAAACACTCCTCTTCCTGTCACACATCTATGACATCCCCACCGTCCTTCCCTCTTTTCTCTTTCTCTTCTGTCATAGGGTCTCTTGGGGGTCTGCCGAGCCCAGGAGCCATAGTAGATCCTACCCAAACCCTCCCCCACACTGCGGCCATCATCCTGCTCCATGGTTGATGGTGTGGTCCTTACTCGAGAAAAACAACAAAAAAAACCCAGAAACAATCAAAAGAAATGTTGTCGACTTTGCACTTTTTGATGACTTCGCACAACTGAGCAACGTTCTGTGACCGAGCAACAATTATGGCATCATCTGCAGCCTTTTACAGTAAACACTATGAAACTACAAGCAGCCAGGACGAGAGAGCAAAGGCCGTAAAACGCAAATTGGCAGTAATCATCAACATTAACCAAACATTAAAGAAACAATCACAGCAGATTGAGTCCACTAAACGTACAGCGGAAAAGCTCTGTGTGCACTTTCACTGCTCCTCGCTCTCACTCTGATACACAGCTTCATCTCTCACACAAGTCGATTGACTTTTTAAGGAATCATCAAAGGAAACGGCATCACCCGGGCGCACAGAGAGAGCCAAGAAATGTGCTGAGCTTAACACACACTCCTCCGTACATCCATCATTTACACACGAGCAGGCCGGTTGAGCTGTGATGTCTTTCTCGTCGATGGTTTACAGAAAGTTTACACTGCTTTAATCATGAGATTGATATGAAAGTTATCTTATAATCTATGAC
This sequence comes from Scomberomorus guttatus, assembly GCA_038419695.1. Classification (NCBI taxonomy): domain Eukaryota; kingdom Metazoa; phylum Chordata; class Actinopteri; order Scombriformes; family Scombridae; genus Scomberomorus; species Scomberomorus guttatus. The sequence continues at coordinate 24,074,472 of CM076452.1, read as the reverse complement.
TGCATACTTTGTCATTGTTTCGGATTCTGGGCATTGACCAGATTTTCAGTGCCAGGTTCTTTCCCAATGAAGGTAGTTCAAAACTTACGGAAGACAGTGAAAATGTCTGCATATCTTCACTAATATTAAAATAAAATGTTCATACATTCGTTTCAGAATCACAGCCTCCTGTGTCACAGTCTCCCCGGTGGGTTTGACACATATGATGTGATGCTGAGGGAAGAGTCTCTTCTCTGCTCCGTGTTGTCATTCTCAAACAGCAACCAGTAGACACACCAAAGAACGCACGCAGTAAATGCATCAGCTGGACAGTGACATGCACAGACGCACAGTGAGAGGCAGAATCCCTTGTGTTGTGTTTTCCTTAATGTTTGCCGACATCCGCTGTGGAAATTCTGAGCAAGTGGAAAATCCAAACATCTATAAAAAAAAGCCCCTACAAATTCTGGCGTGCAATTATTCCATGATTTCACTGGAAAAAAGCGGAACGGCATGAATAATGTCAGCTTTTATGTGTGTTTTATTGTTTTGTGTCTAATTAAAACTGCACTGGAGTGCATGGATTAAAACCAAACATGGATTACATTAACAATCCTCTCCACACAAAGTAAATTCATTGTATTTTACTGCTGAGCTGTGACCGGTTTTTTATAGTATTCATAGTATTTTCTTTTATGGACAAAATGTTGTTTAGCATCTCATCAAGAACACATAGAGTAGGCCTGGGTCTTTATTATTTAGAAGGTGAACCATAAAATGTTGTTCATCTACAGTAATATCACATTGAAAGTAGTGTCTGTCAGTAGTTTTTGTGTATTGTTTTTCCATTTTAAAACTCTTTAAAATAAAGCGGGATCTGACTAATGGCTGCACTAGACCAGAGTCTTTAATCCCCTATTAGACAGATTACAGTGTGAAACCTGCAAGCCTTTCATTTTTTTAGTCAAACCAATGACTGAAGGTGCTTTAGTGTTTTGCTCTTTTACAGATGATTGTTTTACCTGCATTCAGCTTTCAGCACAACAACAAGTCTGTTTCTTGTGTATTTTATATCCTGCCAAACATACATGAACCATGTTCCTGTTCTTGATGTAAAACATGTTGTAAGTCAGGACTGCACTTCATTAATTGAAATCACATGCTTTGTACATGTGACTCCATAAAATTAATACATTTGTGAGGGCCATTTACAGTAAATGACACAACACTACAATCACCACATACTGACACAAGATACAACTCATGAACGCCACACGATATGCTCTGTGATGTTGGCTTTAGTTGGAACGTGTGAAAAAATATGGGGTCACAGCTTTAAAACTGTTCATTTTACTTGAGTGAAATTTCATTAAAGTAACATTATATTTCCACCTGAGAGGAAAATTGTGGGTCTTTCCAGCTCTGATCATATGATCACAGAGCAGAGAGACTTAACAGTAGCCTCTGACAGCCTCTGGGCCTGAGCCATGAGGGCCGATAGTTCAGGTCTCACTGGGGGGTCCCGTCACATTTCTGCCTGTATTAAGTAGCTCAGGCAGAGCCTGGACTATATGAATGCAGTCACACACACACACACAGTTAAACACACACATGTGAGCACTTAGACACTTACACTCACACACACTTCCTCCTACTGGGCCTTGTTCTTCTATGGCTGTGGTCCGCTGTGGGCTGCCACAGACGCAGTTTGTCTGTCACACAGTCTGCGCTGAGCCTGGCAGTCGCACCCCAGGGAGGGATTTTGGCTCGCGGGCGGATCAGGCAGCCGAGCTCAAGCGTCCAGTGATGCCTGATCTCGCCATGACACGGCCCTGCCACTCTGTGAAATCAGAGCTGTGAGGTGAGAGCTTCACTGTTCCAGTTTAAACCAGGACAAACTGCACACACACACACACACCTAAATGTTCTCACATTTTTACTGCATTACATTTATACCTAACACTAAGAAACACAAACTCTTTTATCTGTAGTAGTTTATATCCAAAGAGAAAAAGGCACGAATAACACAAAATTCACCATTGTTGAAACCTTCATTACAAATGAGTTAAAACGTTCACGTTCAAAGTTAATCAGGTTTTCATCAGATTTCTGATTTGTCCCACTGCACTCACAGCATCAGCCTTCAGTTTATGCTCCAATTTGTTCCAGGTATGTGGAGCACAAAATGTAAAATCTGTCTTTCCCAGGTCAGTGCTAACGCAGAAAAGCTGGAGCAACACCATCCGGCAGTGCAGTCAATTAGAAATAACCAACCAATGCTGCTTTCTTCTGAATCAAAGTCCTCAATACAGAATACATAAATATTGATATTAACTGATAAAAAATACATTAAACAAGTGTAAGTTCCAACATACTAGTACTATACAGCACAAACTGTATGGCGTTTAATTAGTTTTAAAACCCCCGCACATAAAAAACAGGCGCGTGCACAAGTGGAAAACCATCCTCATGAGGAAGCATTACTGCTCCACGTGCACAAATGCGGTCCTGCGAGCATGGGGTTGTGACGAGTGCGAGCTCGACCCTCAACAGGCAGTTGCCTGAGAGAACAAAGGAAAACACAAATAATGATATTTTTCACCCCTGACACTAATGAAAAAGTGTTAGACAGCGTAGCAAAAGCCTTAACACTGTTTAAACCCACTTTCAGATGCACGCGGAGCAGAAATGCTTCCTCATGAGGATGGTTTTCCACTCGCAGATACTGTTCTGGGTGCTTGTGTCACATGCACGCGCCTGGGTTTTACGGGCACAGGTTTTGAAACTAATTAAACCCCATAAAAGTGGCTTCAGAAGGAGCATGGAGAAAGTATGGTATGCTTTGTATTTGTGGTTCTGTGAGTACAAGTGGAACATTTTAACAGACTATAAAGGCCCTCCAGCTCAACCCTGCAGGTACCTGTACCTGAACACACACATCAACCCTTCCCATTACTACGATGTATAAATAGCCTATTGTACCAAAGCGGAGCGTCCACAAAGTAAGTGAGGCTGAATCCAAATGTGCACCCTCTGGACCGTGATGTGTTCAACATCATCCCGTCAAGTCTGTGAGGGCGCTGGGCCACGAGGGGACAAAATGCACTACAAGACAGGACTTAAGACGTCAAGTGTTTCCATGGAGATTAATTGAAATTCCTGACCCTGTAACTAATTTCAAAGTGTTTTTTCTGAACAGTTCTTAATGGTTTTTATGTTGGCAACTTATGCATAATGTGTGCAGGTCTACTGTTTTACACAGCAGCTACAACAAATCTGGTCAGAATTCTCAGTGATATTTTACAATCACATGAACTGCTAAACAACATTATTTTCACATTAACACCTCACTGCAGCAATAAACGTATACAACAAAACTGAAAAAAGCAGCTGTCATCAAAAGTAAATATGGTACATATTATTATGTTGATGATCACTTGTTTTTAATTATTGATAAAATATTGTCACTTTCCAATTGGATTATGTGTAATTTTCCGAGCGAAGTCTGATGAAGTCTGCACTCCAAGCAGACACTCTGGAAGTCCCCAAGTAAGTCCGCTCGAGGCCCCCTGTGGATTTGGACAGCCCTCAGCACTCACAGACTTCCCGGGAACATGCCTGCAACATCCATGAGTCTGTAAGTGCAGTGAACTCCAGACATTTGGATGTAAGCCTGACTCAGTGGCAGGACAAGTTCAGAGAGCTCCACCTCTGCTCACAGAACTTGGGTTACAAAGACTAAACGGGTGCCATGACACCAACACAACATGCAGGCCATGAACTATGAGTCACAGTCTGACTTTCAGGACCACTGCACTCAGGATGTGATGGTAAATCCAAGCTAATCAATTTTGATTGAACCTACGTAGTGCCGCAAGCAGCCCAACATCACACCCAGACATCTGATCGCCTCTGCAAGGGGAGAAAGCAGGCAAAGAGGGTCCACCATGTTGGTTCCAATAATAATGTATTTACGACCCTCATAAGGGAGCCAACATACTGTCAAGAAGAGATGCTGTCCCATGGCTTCTTTCAGTCACACGCTTTTGTACATTTTGATGAGGATGATGGTACACAAAAACTGAATTAGCAAAGATTATAAAAAAATCGGACACAATCTCAAACAAAATCCGATGATTTAATTTTTCTTTAAAAAGCACTGTTCATTCTCAACCCACTCAAACACAGGCATTGGCTCCATGTACTTTGTATGCCAATTAAATGGTTGAGTACATTTTAATTTTTCTCTTCCTATAAATACTTCAGGGTTCATGTGTACAGCTAATGCCACTGATGGCATTTGGAAAGCACACGACACAGAATAATCTGTCCTTGATCGTGGTAAACTGTGTCTTGGGTCGGACAACAGGTATGTTAGGTCGACCCAAAAATATACTTTTGTTCACAATCAACAGGAACTAGGTATGCAAGACACCGGGAGATACTCCCACAACATCTCTGGTTGCATTTTCCAGATTGTCACTGTAAAAACACAGGTTTTACCTTCAGGAGCAACATGTGAGGCATGTCAGTACTACACAATATACAGTACAAATACTTCAGGTTAATGACATCAAATACTTTTCTTATTTCATTTTCTTGAACTGGGAGTAAATGTATCATCATGAAACTGAGGAGAGAGACAGACACAGTTTGGGGATTTTTGCAAGGACAGGAGTCAAAGTCAGAATCAGACATCAGATCATAATATAAAAGCAGATTTGCCTTCATTTCCATATTCATCACATCCAGTGTGCGTTTTGCCAGAGGCCCTATATCCCTGTGTATAACCGCAGGGTGTGAGGTAATGTTGTGGAACACGCAGATAAAATACCACTTGAGCACCATTATGCAGAGCTGAAGTGATAACCTGTAACATTTTTCATATGAACAAATATCTGATTAATAGCCAATTGATACAACCCAATTTTTTGCCCTATATGATATTTTATTGATGCACAGTTAGTTTTCAGAACAATGAGGCTGTGTGTGATTTTAAAAACAAGAAATTTAACCTCCTGATGCCCTCAGTTCCAGCTTTAAACACTTTAACACACACGTTATATGCTGGTATTTTATTAATCGTGTTTTCCAAAACCTCAACGTGCTATTTTCTGCTCACAGTTGGAAATCTTTTCAACAGTCATATCTCCCTTTGACTAAAAATCGAATCAAACCGAGTCAAGGTTAGTCACGTCACGGTGGGGTAAGTCCGTTGGAGTTGAATCAAATCAAATCAAACTTCTTTTTTGATGAACTGATCAGTTTTATCGCCGTACAGTAGTTTTAGATAAATGTGGCTTGAATGTAGTTAGTTAAGAGACTTCAAAGAGGCGCTTTGAAATGAGGCCATGAAAATGCCAGAGCACTGGTGGAGCGTGTGTCTGTGTCCTTTAAAGTCTGCTCTTGGCTTCCTGGCTGCATGTTAATGATGAACAGATAAAATATTCAACTGAGTGGCATTACTCGGCATCTGTCTGCCTGTGCTCACCCCCAGCGCTCCGTGTACCCAGACATATGTGTACGCATGAACACAAAGCGTGAGGGTGTCCGTCCATCTGTCTGCCCGACGTCATCACACCGCAGTGCACAAATGTAACCGATTGTATGATTTTTTTTTGCTTCTAAGTGAGAGGGCTGCGGAGATGTAGTCTGCGGTTAGAGTGTGTCCGAGTGCGAGGTGGCAGGCAGTTAGTCTTATCTAGGAGACGGGAGAGTTGGGTTGTGTAATTATTTTCACTGGCTTTGATCCAGAGCAGCCTCTCCTAGACACCTGTTGGCCTCTGGCTCCAGCTGAGGCTCAATAATTAGACCCGCAACCACAAGAGCAAGACACACACCCGGCTGTACAGCAGCACACACGCATGCATATAAACATGCATTCATTTCCCACAATACACCTGAAAAACCTACAGCTGAAGGATTTTTTCCTTATTTAGTATTCATAAGTAATACAGTTTAACTTTCTGTGTTAGGCTCAGCGGTGTAAGTGCAGTGTCACGCTGGTTGAAAGAGAGTCACAGGCGAAGTGACAGCCGTCGTCAGTCAGACTCTGGCTCTGTGTCGTAGATTTAATTTCTCTGTGTTCCTCACTTCAATGTCTCACTGAGAGCCTCAAAGCAGCTGCGTCCCCACTGTCATTCAAACTGCGCAGACTTTCAAATGACATTGACAGTCAAAGTCTCTCCTGCCGTGCAAATGACAGCAACAGCTACTGATTGTGCTTTCTTTACAAGGGAACTTGTTTCGTTTTAGCCTCATTCAATTTGTACGTATTTTTTAAAATAATTATTTAAGGTTGGACACAAAGAGACTGACAAAAAGACCCAAAGGGAGACGGTCAATAGGAGACATTGCTTCAGAGAAGTGAATTCTTTTTAGAATATAATTTAGAGAGAAAGTAATTTCCTGACATGCCTTGTCTTGTCCTTTCATTTCAGTACATTCCCAAGGCTGCCTATTATTTTTCAAAGAACAGTAGAGCTTTCTGCCAGGATGAACCAAAGAAACACAAAGAATAGATAGCCAGGGCCACAAAATTCTTGTTTTCAGCAGCCAAGAACGCAAGGTTCTTTGGCTATACATGGACATTTTTGTGTATTAAAGTTCAACAAAGACTGCGATGATACAGTTCGTTTGAATGAATAGCAACTAAAATGCACGAAACACCTCTTTGACTGTTCTCAATACTTGTCCTCTACCTTCCTGTTGCTGCTTTAATTCAGCCTGCACCTTGTTAACTATCTGTTACTTCTCTTTGTGACCCTGTTTATTCCTGTTTATGTGTTGAAAAGCAGCACGCTTGCTTAGTCAAACCACCCTATACAAATAAAGGTTAAAAAAAATTTTAAAAAACAAAAAAACCCAAAATGACACTAAACTATGATTGGACGTTGCTATGGACAACACCCATAATGTTAGATAATAAACTATTGCTTCATTAGGACACAAAGATAATGCAACACTGGTCATTACAGGACTTTCAAAGAGAGTTACGTCACTTTGGGGTTAGTATTTATGTCTTATAGTTTAAAGCTCCATTAAATTATTTTTTGACCACTTGAGGGCAACAGAACAAGATTTAAACACATTTTATAACCTTAGAAAGTTGTAGCTAATGGTGAATCTATTTGCAATGAGTTGCCTATTAACAAATCCCATAAACATGGAGCAACATAAGTGTTAATTTAGAGTTGTGTTTCTGTCCATCTGTCAAATGTAAGTTGCAGTATTCGCTCTTGTTTAGAGTGCATATCTGAGATTTTAGCTACTAAATAATGCTCCACTATGTTTACCAGCGAGTTGCTAACTTTGTCTGTCTGCTGTTTGGTGCTGGGAATGTAGCATACAGTCAATTTATTGGAACCTTTTCACCGAAGAGCTGCCTATTGCTGCTGGAACTGGGGTCGGTAAAAACAGAATTTGCTGGCTATAACACCAAAACAATGAGCTAAAAGACGCTAAAACGCTCCATAGAGCTGAGGGGAACTGAGTCGAGTCATAATTCTCTGTGGGTTTGTCATTACGAGCAACAGCTTTAACACATTAAAAGACACTCGATGCATCGTTGATATAAATATATTGATTAGTGCAGCTTTAAAGTTTAGACTATAAGACAGAAAATGTATGATTTTTATCTTCATTTTCAAACGAGCAGCTATCTCATCACCAGCCTGCTTCTGTTTCCTCTCAGCAGCTGCTACCAAGCACATTTTCCCCTGGGTTGGTCATTAGCCCGCACATGCACTCCTCTAATTTTTACCCTCTTAACCTCATGAGGGCATCTGTACTCGTACTGGAGTGTTGTAAGGAGATCCAGTCACCAACACACCCCCTGGGTCTTGTCTACAGTTTGCTCTGAAATGTCGTGGTTAAACCCAACACCTCTCCTGGGGTTTTACCAGGACTCGGACAGTTCTTAGTGTGTGTGTGTCACCTTTACTAACTGCTCCATTTCTCAAAAAAAAACTCTCTGCCCTTCTGAAAAATGCATGAATAAGATCAAAAAGAGTGCTGCTATTTTGTCATCGAGGCAAGGTTGCGAGTTCGACCTTTTAACCAGCGGGAACACTGCGTCTCAGCCTTTAAATATCCGTGATGTAACAACACACTTTGCTCAAACCATGAAGATGATATTTTGACATGTTCAAATTGATCAATGTTGTAAAACTCTTTACAAAATCAAATGGAAAAGAAAAAAAAACATAGAAAAGAAGTTCATTAAAAACCTCAAATTAAAAAAACTTCATTCATCAGAAAAATGATGTCCTTCTACCTTTGACGTGATGGATAATGACCCCAAATAATGTCCTTCATTCCACATTAATGTAGGAACTCAGCAGTGTACTGCTTTTACAAGTATTTTAAGATGTGAAACATTTTAGATGTCCACATTTCTCAGCTTGAAATAGAAATAAATGAATAAATGTGTCCTCAATACAAAATCAACATCAAGCCCTCACCTGCAACATTAGAAACTGATTAGAAACTGATTTCATATGGTAAAATGTGGCAAGAGGAAGAAAATGGTAGTGAAACATATGAAAATGAAACAAACCTGTATACGATCTACAGTATCTGCACACAGACAGACACGTGACCAGCCTCTAAAACCTTCCCTGGTGAATTTGACTGTGCAGTTTTGCTCAACAAATAAGCCCACTTAGAGAAAAACACAGCCTGGCATCAAACAAAAAAAAAACAACATAAGAGCTAACAGCGTGGTATAAGGTGTGCAAATTAAGCTCTACAAGACAAAGCTCAACATGAGAGGAAATCTGCACCGGCTCAGGGAAACTGAAGCCCTTGTTCTTTCAATTAATGCAGCGTTTCATACACACACACACACACACACACACACAGAGACCTTACCTCTCAGTCTGATATTGGCTCGACCATTAAGATTACGTGATCTATTCATGCATATCAAGTCTGCCTCCAGTAGTGAGAAAGGCAAAATGAAGCACGGTTCAAAGCAGGACAGGAAAAGACTCTGCGGTTTAATGGGAACGAGAGCTTCCTGTTAACACCTGTGACAAATCCTGCTCAACTGCGGAGAACAGAAAGCCTCCGGATAGTAGGAAAGCATAGAGGAGGGATAAGAAAAAGGAAGGCAGAGACAAAAAGAATACTTGACTTAAAAGTATAAAGAGGCCATTTTAAATTGCGTCTTTTTCTGTTCTATTAATTCACATCTGTGTTTTCGCAGAGAGGCCTTCTCGATGACGAACCTCTCCGCCTTGCTTTGCTGAAACAGTGATGAAACTGTGTCATAAGTGCAGAAACGAGACAGTGAGAAATTAGAGGCGGGGAGGGGGGGGGGACTCAATTATTAAAACTGCATGAACTCCTGAACTCTGTCTGACTTCAGAGCAGTGATATACACATAAGGCGAATGAGGCTGGGAGTGTCCCGGCCTGAGCGGTTGAGTGCTTGTCATCTTCTTTAGAGTGGCGCAGGACAGAGTTTGGTCATAACAGTCATTAATCCGCTTGGACTGCTCTGAGGTGACAAACAACCAGTGCTGTGACACATCAGCAAGATCTTGACTGAGCAAATCACAGATACAGATTCATGTACAAATTGAAGGGGAGACATAGACGGGAAAAATGACATTCATTGAGCAAGCGGGCGCACTTACCTAGTGTAACACGGCTGTACAAATGAAAAATAATGACAGTCACTGCAGAGGGTGACAGGTAGGAAACAACACCATGAGATAGTGATGGATGAGGGGGGATATGGAGCCCGGGGGGAAAAGAGACAGGTAGCAGTCCAGCACCCATGAGAGACTGGGGGGAAGGTGGGTGGAGGACAAGAGGAGTGAGTGACAGGGTGACGCTGTCAGCTCCTCCGCGGCGTGCTCTTCAGGGGAGCCCCGGAGCGTGTTCTGTTAAGTAAACAGCTGCAGCGACAAGAGCTCCTCAAATATTAATAAGGAGCGACCGACCCCCTCCACTCGCGTTGTTCAAAATGACATTCCCTGAAGTGGGCCGCAGCGCTGCAGTTGGGGAACAGACATCCTGGCCTCCAGTAACGCAGCAGAGGCCGCCTACAGCACCCGTCAGACCTGACAGAGCAGGGTTCAGGCCTGGGACACCCATCTACACAGGCCCTCACTAAAGGCTGAAACACAAACCCCTTGGTGACTCATTATTAACAGTACCCTCATAACAAAACATTGCAGACTGCTAATGAAAACATACTAAAACACAGTTCATCCCCACCCTCTCCAACCTCCATCTGTGCCCATCAGACAGAGATGAATTATAAATGAAAGGGTGCTCAGTTTGAGGGGATCGATACTAACAAGGTCCGAGTTAGCCATGACACAGTTCTCCCTCTTTCTCTCCTGCCTACCATCTTCCCGCCACTTGCACTGCCTGACTTCACCCTCTCAGGAGAAGAAGAAAAACGATCTCAAACTGAATGCTAAAGAGTCAGGCTAACAAGGCAGAATTAACTGCTTTTAAAGCCATCGTTATGAAGTTACTAAAAAGCGTGCATACTTGACAAGGGAGCTGGTAAATGAATGTGACTCTACTCTTTTCTACCCCTTTGATCGACCCACCACACCCCGGCACCCGCCCCATCACTTCTCCACTGACAGGCGGACCGGGGAATTGGCTGAGGAGGAGTAATGGAGCTTGTCGGAGAGCTCCCTGCTTCACACCACTTAGCCTCTCGTCCAGCCAGGGTGGTTGGAGATGTAGGGATGTAGGGGAGGGGGTGGGGATGCAGAGGTGCTCCACTGATGAGGCTCCGCCGGGACTCGGAGCAGACTCCTCACCACCCAAACATTTCTCCTCACATCAGTCACGCCACGCGGGCAGAGAAGCGTGCAGCAGCTCCTTCCACTACCACTCTTTCTTTCCTTCGTTAAGCTGTTCAGTCCTGGCGCGCCCTTGGCCTACAGTGCCCTCTTCACACACCCCTGCTGGGCTAACATGGTGTCCTGCTTCATCAATAATTCCTAGGGTCAATCACTTCAATAAGGACAACTATGCTCTCAGCTGCAGCCTCAGTGGTACCAGTGATGTGATCACTGCTGTACTGTTTTTATTGTAGAGGAACAATATGAGTTCAGGAGATTCTAGGATCAGACCCTAATGAGAATGTGATGCATACAGTGCCTTGTAAAAGTGTTCAACCCCCCTGCTAAATCACTAATTTCTCTGAATAACAATTAATATATTCATATTTTTCTATAGCCTATATGATATTTTAATTTACTAGATATACATTTTACTAGTAATTAACATGAGTTTTACGCCACAGTTACGCCAAATATTTTTTAAGAAAATGAAAAATGGAATATGCTGTTTGCAAAAGTATTCAACCCCTTTCACTTTGGCAAACCTCAATTCAATAAGGTACACAATGTTACCTTTAGAAGCAACCTAATTAATTGAGTGGTGTATTGTAGTGTGTGTGTGTGTGTGTGTGTGTGTGTATAATAATAATGGTTCAGAATGAACAATCACAGATTTCAATATAATACACCTGTTTTAGAGAGGACCCTCAGTCAGTTAATGAAACCTGAGGCAAAGAATCAATCATAATGACCAGAACTTTACAAAGTAAGCAAAAGATCAAGTTATAGCAAAGCAGATATGAGGAGAAATGTACAAAACATTGTTTCAGTCTCTGAACTACATGGGGACAGTCCACCATATCATCAAGCAATGAAAGAAGGATCATACAATACAGATATTGTCAAATCAGGTCGTCCCTCCAATCTTTGCATATGGATTAGGACAAGAAGCAAACTGATAAGAGATAACAATCTGAAACCAAAAACAACTTTGAAAAAGTTCAGTGACTGCAATAAGAGTGCATGACTCATATTTTCTGTTCCAATGCGTCAATTCACTGTCCATAAATTTACTGTAAAAAGAGTCTAAAATCGTTAATGGTTACTTAACTAATAACCCATACTTAAACCTGACCCTTTGTATGCATCTGTAATGTATCAGTGAGACAAAAAAACCTAAATGTTAACTCCCTGAAAGGTCCTCTTTTCAACTAGTTCCCTACATTACATGATAAAGTAGTAGTAAAGTAGTAATAAATGTCAGAACAGCTCCCATAAATAAGTAACAGCACTGCAGCATAGGTACTAACATCATTGTAACTAAGTGTCTTTCATAGCCATAAATTTCACAAACACTATCTTCTAAAGTCATTTTCCAACTTTTTCTTTTCAAGGACTCAAGGACAAGGCTTATGGGAATGTGTGCACAACTTAAATACACAACAAATTTAGCAAATGCACCGCTCTTATCTATATAGAGTGAACCATTCATACTTTAGAGTAGAGTTTTGTTCCAGAGTTGAATTTGCAGTAATTTTCCTTTTTACAAACGTCAGTATGATTTTTAATGAGGTTTTCTTGTTCCTGGAACAGAACCTGAAAGTTTCACTTCAGCTGTTGGTTAAGGACTGATCACATTTAGGGAACTACCCTAACCTTAAACCTGCAATAACTGATTTTTTTGTCCATTTGGGAGGACCAGAATCAACGTTTAAACACAACAATGAGATATTATCACCTTTTAAGTTGATGAGGTTACAGTTGCCTACTTACACATTCAGTAGATACAAAGCAACATTCACATTTTGAGCTGTGTTTCTGGCGACCCGGTGAATGTAAATATATTTTCTCCCTCTGTTTTAGCTTTGCTTTACATCCCCCACTAACTCCTATTGTCAGATTAGCTGTTAAATGCTCCAATGTGTTCACAAGCTAGTTGCTAACATTCATTTCATCTGATGTTTGCTGCTAGACAGGTTGTGTAAAATTGATTTTTAGAACTTTTTTGTTTAAGCTGCCTGCTGCTGCCAAAAACAAGTCTGTGAGAGTGACGTAGAATAGGAAAGCTGGGGGCCGGAAAACCAAAACAGCTGAAAGATGCTAACATGCTCCATAGCGCTAAGGGAACAGTAGAGTTGGGCAATAATTATATGTGGGTTTGTCACTACATGAAACTCTTGTCACATTACAAATAGTCATTCAATCAATTGTTATTATAAAAATATTGACAACAGTCGCTTTAGGGTTAGCCTTGATTAAGGGTAACCTTTTCTTAAGGTTAGAAAAACATTGCCATCATCGTTTAAAGACACCAGTTTTGATGGCTGCTGCGAAAAAACTGCAGCCATGTCAAAGTTACTTAAGTTATTTCTGTCTACTTAGTGTAGACAGAAATAACTCATGACAGCAAAAGGTCACTTGTCAGGAAAGGGAAATATAAGTGTAATTAAAGTGTTTAAACAAAGGTCTGATAAAGTAATTTTTCAGGGGAGTCTCTGTCTTCAGCACAAGTTAAGTTTGGCTAATTGTTACATATTTATACTGTTGTAAATAAGCCATTAGATCCCAAAGATGTAAGATCAGCCCCTGTGCCCTGCTCCACCCTGACCTGACATGCTTGTTATATCTGCATGGCTGAGCTCATGTTGCATAAGCGTTTCAATATTTGATGGGCAGAAATGAAAAATGCATCTCTTTGAACTATAAGTGCATGGTTGGAGTAGGAGGAAGAGGGCAAGCTTGTGGGGTCGTGAGGTGAAGGAAGAACTATGAAAGCAAAGAGGATGAGCAGAAGTAAATGGAACGCTGTGACAGTCTTATAATGCTCATATTCAGGGAAACTCTGCTCTGATATTGTGGAGCTGCAACCTGAATTAGCTTCAAACAACTCAGACCTGTGAGTGAACCGACTATAGAGTCAAAGCCGGGGATGTTTTTCATAAACAACGAGACCTTGAAGATTAATTCTGGAGCAGGTGTCCCATGCCACAACCTGCCAAACATTGTGCATGAAGAAAAAGATTGACAGGCAAACACCTTCTCGCTGGGGTTGCCCCCATAGAGCTGAACTCAAATAACTTTAGATTGAGGGAGTGATAGCTATGAGTAAAAAGGGAGCGGGAACTTTTGCAGCCACAACACATCAGCTGTAAAGAATGATTCAGGCTCTACATTTAAACTGAATATTCCTGCCACAGAGTGAGGACAAATATAAGATAAGATAGGATAAAATAAGATTTAGTCAAAACTAAATACTATGTACAATAAATAGAAATAAAAATAACAAAGAAGAAAAAATAAAAATAGAATAAAATATTTACATAGTGCAGCTATAGACAATGATGTGATGGGTCGAAAGTGATATTAATATTGAAAAGATAAAATGAAGCAGAAGCAAAACAGATGTGGTGAAGATACTTCTCCCTCTACAGATACTGCACTCAATGTGGAAAGTAAATTACTTATTGCACGTATTCAGTTTAAGCCCGTAGAATGTTACATGACGAAATGTTACATGTTATCGTCCTTACTGTGCTCTTTTGTCCTTCTAGACATGCAGTTGGTGATGTCCATGATGTCCATGATGCTGAGAAGTTACTACATAATCCTCCTCTCAGACACATCCACCAGAGACTCGAGTCTCCCAGAACAGAACCAGCCTTCTTAATGTGCTTGTTAAGTCTGTTGGCATCAGCCAGTGTTAATTTTGACAAGAATTTTAAATCTAGTTTTAGTCTTAGTCGCTTAATGTAAATTGTAGTTCGTCATATTTTAGCCTTTTTGTTTTGTTTTAGTCAGGATTTATTCAGTGGAACTCAGTTTTAATTTCAGTCTAATTTTAGTCATAGTTTCTCAGACAGTTTCATGATACTGTAATGGATTTTGCTGAAGGATATTTCTCCTGGCTGTAAAAATCCCAGTGAGAAGTAATCATACCTTGAACTAAGTGTTTATTCATCTAGGCTGAGAATGTGTTACTGACTTACCGTACTTCTTTCATATATCATATAAAAATGAATGCCTAAAGTTTGCTAGAAAAAGTGCAATACAATCATACTTCCTCACAGGTCGTATTTATTTTCTACATATATACATTGGCACAGTGTTAACACTGTGATCAGATTTACAGTAAATGTGAAACAGACCCTGTAGACATGGCACACTGCCCACTTCATTTGCATAAAACCTGAAGAAATACAGAGAGATTAGAAATACTGTGAAATCATTTTGTCCATCTTATTTTCCTACTCATTGACTGGGAGGTCGTTTTTTAACAAAACTCCTCTAAAATACAACTTTTCACTTTTTCACCTTTTCACTGCCTGTTTTCTGCAGTACAGGTATAGTCTCCTGAAGGATAAAAAAGTGTTTTATATTATTTGTACAGCCTATTGACAGGGTTTGCTCACCATAGGTTGGCATCCCCCCAACCTACACTTGCGCCACAGACACACACACACACAGACATTATTTTACAGAATTTCCACCCATGATCTTTCCTCAGCCCTAACCAAGTAGTTTTTGTGACTAAACCAACCAGACCTTAACCACAGTGTTGTCACACCATAAAACATCATTATTTTTTAACAAGCACGTCAAAATAAGATAATAAGGGCAAAAGATAACAAAAGGTAGCCTAACCATAAATAATGGCAGTGAGTTATTATTGGTGATCAGACACTGATAATGTTTATTACCTGACAAAACTGACTTTTTATATATTACTGAGCTGAACTACAGCAGTTATAAAAATGTGTAATTGCATCATTAAGGCAGACGAGCTTTATCTGGGAAACATCACGACGTTCATTCACTTTACACGGATCTGAAATGAAAACTGAATTATGTTAAATGTTCACCAAATGAGTTAGTGTCTGTTTATGAGTCTTAAGAAATCATAAATTATCTTTTAAAAGGAGTATATGTTTACCATAAGCTTGTACACTAACATTAAATTTAGTCCTAAAAGGGAATTAACATATATACGTCATCAAATCACTCAACAATACATAATTGATATTTACCTTGGCAGAAACGGTGTGTCTTCAGGTGAGATAAGAGATGATAAGAGAAATGTGTCCACAGGTCGTCCTCTTTTTTCCCACCTGACAGGCTGGTGCCAGCAGCAGCTAATGGTTTCGTTCGGCTTTTTAAGCTAGCTAGCTTAGATTTATTAGTAGGCTCTGTCACTGACAAGGTTAGCTTGTTCACAGTTATACTTAGCAAGGTTAGCTTGTTCACAGTCACTGGCATTTGAGCGCGCACCGACATGCACCGAGCAGGAGAAAAAATCATCCAATGAAATGAGGCAGTGAGAATTTGACTTGCACTTGCAGATACATGATGATTAAAAAGGAAAACAACCAATGCTTTGAGGTTGTCCGCCCAAACAGAGCCAACTATTGTGTCTTGTCTTTACTTGTCAGGGCATAATGAACAGAGATTTTGCCGTAATTTTTGTTGGCAATATTTTTTTCATTAACGTTGTTAAAATTTAATCATGAAATGAGATGACATCAATGAATACTTATCCTCAAAATTTTCGTTGACAAAATTAATACTGGCATCAGCTGCGTTCACCCTGCTGCCCCAGCACACTGCCACATAGAAGATGACGGAGTGGTAGAACATGCACAGCATGGTCCTGCAGATGTTGAAGGACCTGAACCTCCTCAATAGGAAGAGTTGACTCTGGTGCTTTTTGAACACAACCTCAACCAGTCCAGTAAATAGTAAATAGTATAGCAGTAGTAAATAGTCCAGTAATAAACAAAGTGACATCTAAGCCAATAGCCTCCATTTGGGTGAATATGAAGACCATTGTGCACTTTCTCAAACATGTCTTGTTAATAGATGTGGCTGTGCAAATGTGATCTTACATTTGCATTGATTTAGCTCACAGGACCGGCTTTGATTAAATAGAACTGAGGGCATTTCTGAAAAGCAGATCTGTATCATCCATTAGGTTGGAAAAAAGTGTCACATGATGTATGGAGATGCTGGGTGATTCATTTAAAGGAGCTCATTAGCTCAGTATGAGATGTGTACATGTCAATATGCTGCTTTCACTCATCACCCTCCTCTTATCTCTCCTCTCCTCTCCTCCGCTCTCTTCTCCGTCCCGGCTGATGCACTAGTCATCAGACAGCCAAAGAAACAAAGGCTCCTTCTCTCAGCTGGAGCAGGGAGGAGCTGTCAGTCCCTTCAGCTCTGTTTGATGATAGCATTTCAAATGACACTTTGATCCTCACTCCACACTGTTTGTTTTTCCACTATGATGAAATTCAGCTCGAGAGGCGTGCAACAGGGTACATCATTAAAACGTGGCTCAAACGCGGAGAGCCACGTTTGTCCCTAGAAACCGCTCGTGACAATTTTGTGTCACATCGGCATAAAGAACACGACAGGGTAGGTGGTATAGGATTTGTAGAGATGAACAGAAATTATGTGTTCTCCCTGCAGATAACACTCCGCCGAGGTGACACCAAAGCTGAATCAAAACTCGGGCCGCTCTGCAAAGACTGAAGGAGAATAAATGAATCTAATGAGGCATATCTGTCAAAGCTAAGTATTGTCTCTGGTCTGGGACGAGTAAGTCACAAATCCCTGCCTTAAAGCTAAAGAAAATAAGGCAGAGAGTCTTATTTGGAGATGCAACTACTAGTAAAAACTTCAATTCAAATCCATGAAAGATTTTCTTTATCAACTGAGACATTGTTGTTCACAAGAAGAAATTCAAGGACACAATCTGGAACAAGCATGGACAAAAAAAAAAATCACAACTTTTTAAGTCAATTTGTTTGTTTTTTTTAATCTTCTTTACCCTTCATTTCCAAAACAAGCTCAAAAGCAGAGCTAACCAATCTTCCTCTCCACAGATCTACCCGGGCTGAATATAAACTTAATACACCGGCTCTTAATCTCAGTCGAGAAATCAGCCTTTGTTTAAGAATAATAGAGGAAACGCGTAAGATGAACAGCCCAAAGTGTAAGTCTGGAAGAGTTGGCTCTTTTCTTCTTCTCCTTTAGAGGTGATAATTCCGCTATTGAAGATTTCCAGAGCCACAGCTGAAATAATATGCAAATATCCACCCCATGGGGTGCTGAGTGGCTGACATATTATCAGCAGAGAGGCAGCCGTTGCATTTGGGTTTCAGTGTGGTCAAATCAAAAGACGGAGGCACGATTAAAACGGTGTACTGCGAAAGCGCGTGAGACAACAGGAGCACTTTAAACAGGATGCCAGCCCCGTTGGGAATAAGATGCTGAGGCCTCCTGTGGAGACAGGAGCGCCTGGCAACCTGCATACAGCCCGGAGAGATAAGACAGACAGTTTGGAAAGCCAGACAATGAAAAATGAAAGCATGTAAAAATAAAAACAAAGGTCTGTATCTGTGTAAAGAAAAAAGTGAAATGGTTTACAGGAAAAGGTGATTTTGTGTTCAGTTTTTCAACAGCCTCTCCACCCGGTTTTTTGAGCTAAAAAAAGACGACCACAGTGATTACTCACCTCCTTTTTACTGTGTTTTCCCCAGTGAGTCAGTCCTGGACCCAAGTTCCTGTGATATTTTAGAGTAGAGTCTCTAAAGCTAGGGGTTGAAACATATATGGGATCCCTTGACATGCAGATGGGGTTTTGGAAAATCTCTAAGAGCGACATATTAAAAAGTCTTTGATAATAAAAACTGTTTATACAATGTCTAATAAATACACTGTGCATATATTTATACAGTACATTTGAATCCCTCCATGCTTGACACCTGCTTAAGAAACTCTTGTTCAATCATAACGACTCCTTTCAAAGCCAAATTAGCATTCTGTTAGCGGATATCAGTAATTAATATGTAAATCATACAACAGCGGCCTGTGTAGTCTTCTGTCTTTAGTGGAGGATTTCTCTCTACAATCTGTTACTATCGTGAAGCTGGTCAGCTTGACCATGAAACCGTTTGAACATGGGAAACAATTAAACATTTGATCTCTAATGATCAGTTCAAATTCAAAATTTTCAGTATATAAATGCAGCATGGCTTACCTTGTACCCCAGCTGGAGGCATTCTTGAAATATGACCAAGATGTTGCACTTAAGGTAAACTAGGAGATCGGTGTCATCTATGCTAACGTCAAATGGAGAAAACTAGCGAGGCGTGCTAAAGGCAGAATTATGACGCCAAACCATCTTAGAAGTAACGTGGAAAAATCGTGGATAAAGGTAAGGCTGTTTACTGCCTTTGTATAATGCAACTATTTTATAGTAATGTTAGCTTGTCGCTTAAAGGATAGGTTTGTGTTTTTTCAAGTCTGTCTTTATACAATACTGATGTTCCAATATGTGCATGGAAATAGCTCTTGGTTGCTGTAACAATTCCTACTCTCTCCATACTGGACCTGAAGCTATTCCACCGAAACACGACTATTCTCTAAGAGATGAGGGATAAAATCCACAGCCCTCGTTCTGAGCAAATATGCATTCCAAAGTTCAGCTAAAGCTAAAATGAAGCTTCAGCAGGATGAATTAACTAAATCGAGTCAGTATCTTCCAAAGTTAGTCTATTTAGTATGAAATTCCCCCTTTTTGTTTCCTGGAACGCTCCTTGCCAAGCTGCAGCAGAGGGATACATTCAAGTAGTCGTGTGTAGATCTGTTGCTGATGTTGTGTCGAAGTCTGTTTCCCTGACAATATCTTACCTTAACCTGTACCCAACCTTATCCTTTACCTACATATCAGCACAGCAGTATTATATTAAGACAGATTTGAAAAAAAACCCCAAACTATCCTTTAAAGGATAAGGCTGGCGATTTTCTATATTTTCTTTATTGTCAACTAATCTCAAGTGCAGAGTCAAACCAACAATGAACTCATCCTACTTACAAGTAGTGTTTGTGTATCCAAAGCCTGATATATCTTATTCCTCTGTGCCGCAGACCTCCATTGTTGTCCAAACACTATTAAAACCACGTCAGTGAGCCACAACGCTGCACTGGGTGACATGTTCCTTCACCATGAAGAGTTTTGGCACATTAGTTTGTTTAGAAATGGCTCCAAAGATGTTTTCAGTCTCCAGAGATGGCCGATGCCTCTGCACGTGTGGGAACGGGAACCTCTTGACTTTGTACTGAAGTTCTCTGAGAAATTTACAATGTACAGAGGAATAAGATATCAGGCTTTGGATACACACACAAGACTTGTAAGTAGGATGAGTCCGTTGTTGGTTTGGCTCTGCACATGTTCTGTTGACAATAAGAAAATTATAGAAAATCATATCCTTTAAGCGAGGAACACATTACATGTTAGTTTTTTCAATTTTATAAGCATTTTATGATTATTTAGGGACAAACACATTTTTTGTGCAAGTATATGTTTTAGAATAAAACTCTTTTATTGACAATTTCACATTATCTGCTTCCGCTAAGCCAGCACCTGTTACATTAATGGATTGTTTAGTTCAGTCTAGACAGACTCACCTCTCCTGTACAGCAGAGACAGATGGAGAAAAGACAAAATGAAAAAAAAAAAAAAACCCACACATTTTCCACTGCTAATAGATTCACATGCAAACCATGTCATCCTAATTCAGTGGCAAACTGCACCCAGACATCTATTTTGTAATTGTCTCTGGTGATATGAGCCAGATACACAGTTTCATAGTGGACTCTCTCCACAAACAGCAGACTGGATAATGAGAGGAAATAATAAGAAGGGTGGCATCACTGACGCATTTGCTGTACTTCGATGTTTTGGTGCTTTGTGTGTGTGTGGGTCTGTAGCTGCAGATGATGTCTCTTCCTCGGACTCACAAACACTAGAAAATGGTTTCAGGCTGTTCACTGCAAAGAGACACACTGACTTTTTTCCTTTGTGCCTCCAGAGCTCCAAGAGAAACCACAGAACTCAAACAGACAGCGCGCTCCTCAGAAATACACTGCTTTATATAGTATCAATCTGTACAACAGTTTGCCAGCCCAGCACAGTGCTCAAAAAGATCCAAAAATCTCATTACAACCAAACTAATAACTGCATAATGATAAAACACAGCAATTAAGTTAAAAGCAAATTACAAGTTGATAGAAGAAGATGTGGTAATGGCTGATATACCCCATCGTGTCTGGTAAACGATGCTCGAAGGAGCTCATTGGACATAGCAAAACTGCCTCTCCCCATCATTAAGTTATTAGATTAGCCCGGGGCAGCGGGTAAACAACCTCAGACATCTCGCAGCAGGCATACATCCCACCAGTCCTCACTGTTATTGGATTACTCAGGGAAACTTCTCCAGAAGACAAAATGACTCCATGGAGAGAGTGAGGCAGGGGGTTATTATTGGAAAGTAGATGATGGGAACAACAGAGGAAAGGCCTGCTCAGGCCAGACGCCTGGAGCACTTATCATCGAGCAGCCGGCTAACGAGCAGGAGACGGGGAATGGATGTAGAGGCCAGCGAGGTCTGATTTTGATTATTGGCTGCTGGATGGACAGGCAGTTCGGGCCTGCCAGGTTCTGCATCATCCACCTCCTGCCACATATCCTTTGGGTTACTGCCACAGCAAATGTCCATTCAGCACTATCGGAGACAAATGAGGGCAAACTCCTCTCAAGGTCAACAACCACCTCCACCAGGGCCACAGGGGGTCTGCCATTCTAATTCCTTATACACTTAGAGTAATTAAAACCCATCCAGAAGAAGCGGGGGAAGTCGATAGACTTTTTTGAGACTGCTAATGAGATGCTAATTTGTTGGCCCGCCAGGAATGAGGTATGAGGAACTCAAGGACACAAAAGAAGATTTATGCACACTTCTGTTCAGTTAACTTTTTAAATTGTGGCGTGCGAGTGTGTGTGTATACGTCCTCACAGATATTCAACGAGTTTGTTGAGCAGTGCACACTGCAGGTTGCCCAGTGTCTTTATGTTTGATAAAAAGATATGAGAATCCTTTTAAGCTCCCT
Source organism: Scomberomorus guttatus (assembly GCA_038419695.1). Taxonomy (NCBI): domain Eukaryota; kingdom Metazoa; phylum Chordata; class Actinopteri; order Scombriformes; family Scombridae; genus Scomberomorus; species Scomberomorus guttatus. Next base: position 24,052,733 of record CM076452.1, on the reverse strand, counting down.
CCAAACTCCCGATCATTTACAGAACGTCGCCCCCGTGAGTTCAGAGTAAAGTGGAGAAAGCTCCCCTGCCTTGCAGCAACGAGTGAAGCCACATACAGATAGCCCTCATGCTGCCTGAAAGTAGTCCAAGTCAGACCTGTTTTTGAACACCCCACTGTGCCAGTCTTCTATGGACTCATTGAGTCATTCCAGGAGCGCCAGGCTGGCTGTTCCACTTTTTTCTGCAGATATCACACAGACTCTCTGATATCTGCGCACACACTCATGCTGCACAAGTTTCCTCCCCACATATTTGACTTTATAAGCAATCGGGCCAATCCTGTCCTCTCATGTTTATTAATTGGGTTTGCTCTTTGGACTTGAGTGTGGCTCCCCTCTGGGTTAAGACTGCTCCTCGGGCGGCAGAGGAGCACTGGGCTGTGATGAAACTGAGGAGACAGCAGTGTGGTCTTGTTCTCTCCACCAGCACTGCAGCGAGGGGAGGTTTGTTTTCTGATGTGTCGTTTTACACAAGCACTGCGCTACTAAAAGTACCCAGATCCTGTCTGCACTGCCACTCAGCCACAGTGGCTTTCAGCACTTGCACAATAATTACCCGCAACAAATCATTTTTAAAGAAGTTAAATAAAAGCTTGTCTCATTAACAAAGGAGGATAATCTAATTTCTAATCTGCAAGCTGTGGCTCAGGGTGAGCGTCACAGCAGCAGAGCCGCTCTGAAGGACACATCGCTGGGGAAATAACAACAATTAGAGCTGCCAGTCACCCAAAATGCCAAAAGATAGCTTTGGATGAGTTTCTGCTTTGTCGGGCAGTTATACAACGGATACAGAGAGAGAAGGTGGGTGAGAGAGATGACATGAGATGTGCAATATAATCACATCACAAACATAAATCTGTGCCATAGTCAGCTGAGCTATTGTTTTGCCTTTGTTTTGAAAAAGTAGAGCTGGGTGAGTTTACCTCAGACCTCCACACATACGCTCAGTCCCCACCCCTCTTTTTGGCATCTTTCTAAATAGTATACTAGGAGCTCAAACAGTTAATCTATTGATCCCTAAGTTGACCAGTAGAAAATTAATCAACATTGTTTAAAGGCCATGGAAACATATTTTCTCTTCAGCTGTTTACTGGATGATGTGATTCTACATGAGCACACTAAGAGAAATCAGGATTTAGCAACATTTAAATCAATATCTGATGACAGTTATGGGGCTGTTTTTGCTCAAGTTGCCATATTTCCCAGTGAAACGGAATATGTGAGCGGTGTAGAATTACAAGAGGGATTTGATATATGGAGCTGGAGAGGACTGTTGGCCTGAAATGAAAACAGTGAGTTTTTGCTCACTGATATAACACACACTGCTAGCTACTTCGACCCACACAAGCAGTCAGGTGCAGTTTTATATGATGTGTGCGGTTAGGCCAAAGTCACAGTTCAAGATGAGTCATGAAACATTTAAAAATGTTTTACAGGAAGAGAAAAGACAGGGAAATAGATGTTAAAAATACTCAAAAATGTTTTTGTTGATATGTATTTAGCATTTAAGAAGAGATACATGAACAATCAACCCAGGGTTGCAAAATTAGGACTGGGAAAATGTATTTTTTATTTCACTTTAATATATGATACCTAAGGAGATTTTTTTGACTTTGGTTGTTTGGACTTACAGCACTGTAAACTGGATACATTGGGGATTTTGGACTGTTAGACAAAACAAGCCAATTGCAGCTTCAGCTCTGAGAAATTATGATGAGCAATTTCCACTATTTTTCAGCATTGTGTGGATTAAGTGATCAGACTCACTGATAATGTTAATAATTCTTAGATGCACTCAAAAAGTTCCATAAAGTTGGTGGACTTGTGAGAGACAGATTAAAAAACAAATTGGTACACTAGAGGTCGAGTGTGCCCAGTGTTTTGGTCCAGCTCCAAAAACAGTGAATCCTACACTTCCCATAATACAACTTGATGGCATCTCTTTGTTAGAACCTATATTCCTTGTAAATGCCCACAAGTTGTAAACTCCACGCACAGTTTATACCACAGGAGTTCTCCTGCCATGTCTCCAAGCCAAAACTGGGGTAATCTGTGACATCATCAGGGCTTTATTTTTCAGGCTTTGGAAAGTTGTAGACAGTGTATTGTAGTACTCCATAGGACAAGTGTACTGATACTGATGTGTAGTGCCCCTTTCAGTACTCTTATGTCACCCTTAACTCTGTCTTCTCTCCTCAGCATTGACTCAAAACTGTATCAAGACAAGTTATCTCCGGGCTGCATCACATACTGATACACTCTTCAGAAATATTGGACTTCACAGTTTATTTACTAAATTTAATTCTCAGCATGCACACGATCAGCTTCTCATTTAAAAATATTAGATTTAAAGATGAGCATCCTGCACAGGTTTACAGATTCTCATTTCAAACTAAATTGACAACATCAGGCCCGTTCAGAGCGAGGCAATCACAGCACGCCGGGGAAGATGGGATGGTGTTATGATCTCGCTAATGAATGAAATCCAAGGAGTCTGTCACATATCAGAGTGGATGCTGCAGTTTATACATTACGTATATTTGCCTGGTATACCATAAAGATTTCAGCTAAGGCTCATTAGATTGTCAAATGGCATATGAGACAGTCTGCGCAAGAGCAACGCATCATTGGAAATTCCTAATGTCTTACCTATTTCCTGGTATTGATCTTGAAGAAAGGCCTAATGTTAAAGCAGCCTGTCATCTTACCACTTAAAAGACAAGGATAGAGAGAGACATTACTTTATTGTTTGGAGAAGTTGACTTCAAAAGGGTAAAAACCTCTGGTGTAGTCGGAGGCTTGGGAAAGCGGAGCAGGGCAGGTGGAGCTGGAAGGAGAGGGGGATGCAGGGATAGAGAGAGCACTAAGAGATGGGAGATAGAGGAGTGGAGAGGGGAAGCCCTTTGATCTCTGGCAGCAGTGAGCGCTGAAGAAAAGACACAGAGAGCAGCAAAGAAGATTGCAAACAAGGCATGCACTCAATTCCCAATAGTGGCAGGAACGCGTGAGGAAGAGACAAACGGAGAGAGGAAGATAGAAGGAGAAAGAAAGTCAAGTAGATTGAGCGAGACAGAGATGGAGAGAGAGGATGACAGGATCGGAGAGAGAGATAGAGAAGAAGGGAGGAGAAGAGAGAGGATGAAAATAAAGTAGAGGGAAACAGATAAGACCAGGATGTTAAAAGGATTGCAGTCCGGGGGTTGTTTGGGGAGTTCTCTCTAGCCCTATGCTAAAGCAATTAGTATTGAACCCCTTCTAGGAAAGTGCAGCCAAACCACAGCAGCAGTCTCTAACATAGTTAGTGTGTAACAACCAAGTCAAGCAAACCCCATGGTCCCCATTAAACCTCAAGTTTTAATTGGCATGTCAGGGTGGTGCTGCGTTTCACAACCCATGAGTCTGCAGTCTCAAAAAAGTTGGCCCAGTGAGTCCGCACATCTTACTTCAAGTGGAAATCCCGAGACAGTAAACAGAGCTGCCGTGCTGGATTGAAAAGGCCTGTGTAGCGTGATAACAAAAGCTCAACATTAAATGTGAAAAGGATATTTCAAAACAACTGTTTCTAATATGGCTGCAGAGTGGGAGAAAAGTTTTGTACCTCTTTGTTGTCAGAGAGTTTACTTAAAGGACCAGTATGTAGGATTTAGTGGCATCTAGCAGTGAGGTTGCAGATTGCAACCAAATGAATATCCCTCCTTCGCCCCCTCCTCTTCCACGCGTGTAGGAGAACCTACGGTGGCCGCAAAACTTGCAAAAACCACAAAAGGCCCTCTCTGTAGAGGCTACTGTAGAAACATGGTGGTGCAACATGGCTACACTAATTAAAACATACTTATGAATATTATATTCCATTTCTGCCAAGTCCATTCCTCTAGATGCCACTAAATTCTACACACTTGACCTTTAAATCCAAAATTTTACTCCTGTCAAATTTATGTTGAAGTTCATTTTTAAAGTGAGCTTATGTAACTTTTACAGCACAGTAATTACTGCATCACGGTAAATGATAAAATATTGAGTAACAGTATTACAATAATGTCAGTTAAAAAGCAGCAAGATCTAGAAAAAGTTTGCTAACATTAGCCAGATAAAAGCTAAATGCTAAAATGTTTGGTCCTTTTGTACATGGGCCAAGTTACAAGTACATGGTCCATATAGTAACTTTGTGGTTGTAAACAGTCAAATATGTTTATTAAAGGAATAGTTCGACATTTTGGCTTTCTTGCCGAGTTATGTGAGAATAGTGATACCACTCTTGTGTCTGTATGGTAAATGAAGTTATCGCCAGGAGGCAGTTAGCTTAGCTTAGCATAAAGACTGTAGACGGGGAAACAGCTATCCTGGCCTAAAGTAACAAAATCTACCTATCAGCACCTCTAAAGCTCCCTACAGTTTTTGTGCTATGCTAAGCTAACTGGCTGTTGGTTGTAGCTTCGTATTTACCGGACAGACATTAGAGTAGTATCAGTCTTCTTATCCAAGAAGGCAAATAATTCCCAAGATGTCAAACTATTCCTTTAACAAGATTAGTAGGTCTTATTAAAGATGAATGTGACAGCCAGAAAGAGACTGATTTATTAAAACTGGGTCACGTATGTAGTAGAGATGTGCAATTATTTTCAAAATTATTTTCTCAGTTTCTATGGCCAGAGATAAACTGAGAAAAAGACTGTAAACGTCCCTATCGTTCTAAGGGGGAAAATCCTACAACAACCAGAATGCACTGCATGTGGTCACACACAGGCCACTCCTTTGATGATGTGTTTGTGGAAGGTAAGCAGCAAATTAGTTTCCCCTCCTCCCCAGCTCGACCAGAGCAAGAGAGAGAGAGAAAGAGAGAGAGAGCAGCAGTGGTGAGCAGCATCCATGACACAGAGACAGAGAGCAGAGCGGAGCCGAGGAGAAAGACTGAGACAGCGATGTAACCTGGTCGCTACGCTACAAGTCCTGACCTCACACCTGCACGCTGTTATTGGCTGGGGGCTACACACCCACTGCCCAAAGGTTGATGCCCAGAAGCTTCCCAAACACAGAAAAATAATAAGAAAATAGGAAAATACAGGCAGAGGGCAGATATATACACCGTCACACACTTCTAGTGGGTCATAAGTATGCATAGTATACCTTTAAGTAGTCACCTTCCTCCTGTAACTTCATCTTCTACTCAGCTGACAGGAGTGGAACCTCGGAGTCTCCGGGTTTGACGGTTTGTACTGTTATATGAGCTGTGATTTTGAATACTTGTGGCCTGTCTGTTAGCTTGAACCAGTCCTACCAGTCAGCCTCCTCTGACCTCTCTCATCTGTGAGTGGTTTTCTGGACCACTGCTGACTGACATTTTTCAGTCATCACTGCAGTGTGCCAAAATCTCAGGATAACTATGATGTTGTTTTCTTCTACGCACCAGCTAAGAAAACGTCTGTTTGACACAGGTTTGGACAAACTGTACTGCTTACCTTGGAATATGGCGGCATTCTGGATGATGAGACGTTTGAGTTGACCACTGACAACCTGCAGACCAGACTCCATATTGCTGCGTGCGGCTACCTGATACCGCTCCTCCATCTTCTTGGAACAGCAGCTTGGGCCTTTGGTTTGGCAAACCTGCAGATCCGCACCTGGCAGGAAATCAACAGAGAAAGGACACGAGTGTGGATGAGCAGAGCCACTGATGTTTAATTTTCCAAACTGAAGCCTGCTCCTTCACACATTCCCACAAAAGATTCAGAAGCATCCTCTGCATGCTAAACGCACAGGGAACACCATCCACAGCAGATTCTGCAGCCTTAATGAGGTTATGATTATTATGTAGGCAGTGTTATTTAGCAGGGTTGCAGCTAAAAAAAAAAAAAAAAGAGCCATTTTGATACACATTCAAGCGATATGTTGTTTCCCTCAGAGTTCAATTTGGTCAACAGAAACGTTCCTCTCACTCGAGGCTACACTTTTCAAACTGAGGATAAAAAAATGTTTTAAAAAGTATTTTTAAAGGCACAAAGATGAGAGCCGGGAGCAGAGCAGCCTATAGACAAACAAACCCAGGTTCCAGCATGCTTTCACAATGTATGACATTAAAAAAAACAGCCACAAGTAAGATTGGCGGCGATGAAAGAACATTTCTGCACCTGGCCACTGACACTAAAGGTTGTTTACACATACATGAGAAATAATTGGATTCCCAGAGCTCTTTCTGAAAGGTGCAGATGTAAGCCAGTGAAAGCTAAACTGGGGTGACAAGGATGTTTCATTGGGGCGATGTAGCCGTACACGACCAGATCAAAGAAAAAACACCCAGAAGAAATTAATTCAATTTGAAAGAAGGAGGGAGATAAAGACTGCGCGGTTAGAATTTAGTCTGATCAAGGATAGCGAAGGTGCCTCAGCTGCTGCCACAGCGATGGTGAATGAACTGCAGGTTTGTGTGACGATGCAGCAAAGGACACCTTTCACAAAAAGCCATTTTTTCATGTCTTATTATATGAACATGTCACGGCAAAGCTTGAAAAAGAGAGTATACTGTGGGTCAAATAAATGTGGTTTTTACACAATGCCACCCTTAAATAATAAAGAACGCAAATTTCTGTGTCAAAATACTTCTACAGTAAAAATTCCAGTGAAAAATATACCTTCACAAGCCATAAATTTCCAGCTACACAGACATCACAGACATAAATAGGGCACAAGAATGTGATGTTTAAATACAAAGAGGCGTTCCTGTGAAAATCCCTCTCCTCTGTGTTCCCTCTCTGTCTGTCCCATGTGGATGTCGAAAGCTTCAGTGGAGGCTGCAGTCGTAAACGTGCCAAGTTGTGTCGAGGAGTTGTCTGCAGGATCTGCTGCCTGAGAAGCGTCAGTGACAAGGGCCTGATTGATGGCGAGGTAAACAAATGTCAGGGGAGTCTGCCAGCTTCAGCTGCTGCTCGGGGGTGCAGAGGATAAAAAGACAGAAGCGGAGAGATTAATTTGGAAGGGGCTCGGATTGTGAATGTATATATATATATAAATATATATATATATATATATATATATATATATATATATATATATATATATATATATATATCAGCAAAGTCTTGATAACAAGCATGTCAAAAGACAGCAGAAAGGCTTTTGTCGAGACAGAGGGTTTATCTTAATATGAAAAGTGAATATCTATTGGTTTGAGGCTTTGTCTCTTTGAGATCTTCAAACAATAGATCCTCAGAAACAGAGCTCAGACTGTGACAATGAAGCAGCAAGCACGGAGGGGAAGTTAAGCTAGCAGGAGACGCAACAGAGTGACAGTCTTGATAATTAACAAGTCGCGGGGAGTCACACGGGGAGCTGCTTCAGCTAACTCCAAGCTCACTCCCGACTCCCATCAGGTGCACAGTCTAATGAGTGAAACAGCCAATAAATCTGTCACGCCGCACCTTTTGTATGCATACTGACAGGCTTAATATCTTAAATCAATACCGACAAAGGACTCCTGACAGATAAGATCAAGTTAATTTCAGACTGCAGGGGCAAAATTATTAAGCTGTCAATAGCACCATAGGTGTGGTGAGCGTGCCCGGTGGAGAAAGAGACAGGGATTTAGCAATTACCTCCGACAAAACAGACAGTTTCATCTGCACGTGTGTCGTTTTGCAGATGATAAATGTGTTTCATTACACAAGTTCCACGGCGGTGGGGAATAAGAGAAGGATTCGGCAGGAAAATGATTCCCTGTAGAGCTTCACAAATAATAAAATCACACTGTCTAAATAAAGCCTTCTTTCTGACTGACAGATCACTTGGGAATAAGCTTCCTGCTTCTCCTCTTTGCTTTTAGCTCAGCTCTCTTCCTCCTCCCCCATTTTTTTTTTCATTCCCTGTCATCCCTGCACAGTTTTGTTCTGAGCTTGTTTCACTTCACCTACCTTGAGCACCGAGAGTCCCTTTCTATCAGTCTATTATTGGTTAATTAGCCGATTTTTGTGTCCTGATGGCCATTTCGCTCAAACAAAATGAAGACAGACAAGGTGTGGGCAAGTAGCAATTTAGATGTAAATTTCCCCAACATACAATCTCAGTTCAAGGTGACGCCTTCAAATTGTTACGTGCTCTCAATCAATACTCTGAAATGGGGCGCCAGACAATTCAACATGCAGAACAGTTGCCATTTTCATGAGTGTCAAGGTCTTTGAATGCCTCTTTAAAAACGCATTGATCGGCCTTCAGTTTGTCGCTTCAGTTTATCTGAGAATCCTCACACGGTCGCTCATGACAGAAAGTTTCTCCAGAAATGCCACGGGTGAAAACTCCAGTGGCTCAAACAGTCCCGTGTACACACAGATGAGAGGAGTCCCTCTCCTCGCATCTCTAACAAGCTGGTGGACTGCGAGCCAAGGGGAATCAGGGCAGGCACAAATACAGTGTGTCTCTTAGTTTCCCAGCACCAATTAGAAAGCTATCACTATGCAAGTTTAATGATGGAGACCATGGGGGAAAAACAAGTTGTATTAAGATATAGAATATGTTAAAAGCTGTTCATTATGAGCATAAATTATACATCATCTACCAGTGTTGGATGGAAGCATGTGGGACTCCATGGCTTCCTCTCCAGGGCAAAATAAGCCAATGTCACTTTGTAGAGACAATACGCATAAATGAAATTAAGATAGTGCAATTTACAACCAACCTAAGGAATGGTAATATCATTAGCTACTGGGGATTACAATTGTTTTAAGTATTTTTAGTGCTTTGCTCACTGCTCTACTTTAAGTCGTTTGATGAAGCAATAATTTGAAAGCTGGAAGCATGAATGTGAAAGAGCCCGGTTTCTGTGTTTTTTAAAAAAGCGTACACAAAACAATGAGGCAGCAAACACGAGCGCGCTTCATTAAAAAAGAAAAACCAAATAAACAAATCAGTGTTTAATTAGACAGGGACCTCTCTCACTTTGGGTCAGACTGATCCACCTATTAGCTGTGTCCAGTGGCATTTTAACAGCAGGGATGTTTGTTCTCTGTTGTTCATTTTTTAATGATAAATAATAAGCCCAGACACCACGTCGCCACGACGAGCTGACCCTGCAGCTAATTACAGAGAGGTCCACATCCTTTGGACCTTCATGTTGGCATCCTGCAAAGCAATATCACACAGCATGAAACTATAATTGTTTCAGCTCAGAGCCAAAAAAAAAGGAAAACGTAACCTTCTCCTTTGCAAGACCACTGTTCAGGATTTTCTGTTGAAATAAGTGGCAGCTGTCAGCTCAGCCTCCAGCAAACTAGTATTACTCTTCCATTTAGTGAGAATCAGATGCTGCTCTCATGAATCAGGTCAGCTGCCGCTGCCAGAGATCCACCACATCCTCCACTCAAACCACTGCTGACACTGATGGAGCTGCTCTAACGCTCATGTCCCGGGGTAAGTGCTCTGCGCTCCTCACACGCCCTCTTGCACATATATGATGACACAATGAAGCGGAGTGACACCCAGCCTCCATTTCACCTTCAGACGCTACAACCACCCACAGCAAACGCCAGAACAAACATGAGTGGTAGCTACTCCCACAGCACAGTTTTTTTGTTTTTTTTTTCATATCTTTGCTGTAATGTTGTATCTCTCTTTGAATCATGTTGGTGCAAAAGAAAAACTTTGCTTTTTGGTGTTTTGCCCCCTGGCACCACATGCAGAATTATTAGAATTCTGCTCTGCCTTCCTGCGGACATCTCTCTGAATCAGCAGCCCCCCACCCCCTCCACACACACACACACACACACACACACAATGCACCATGTCAATACAGAAAGTGATTTTTCCCTCAGTCAAATCACAGTGAGCCACCCTCAACATTGAATTTCATCAATCTTTCATCTGCTGTATGCCTCACTGAGGAACTGGTGTTACATTAGGGTGCATGACGAGCCCTCCGTTCCGTGTTTACTTGCCAAATTTTTATGCAAGCACAAAGTTCAAAACAATTACAGATGATTTAAGTGTTACTGAAAACCTCCAACTTATTCTGTATAAATTAATGACAAGGATATATTATAGATGAGGCACCACCAAAGAATCATTGGACAAAAAAATGCACTAAATACATGAAAAGTGACTGCATATTTCATGCTTTCAGAAAACAGTCAGCTCATTAAGACCGAAGAGGAAGGATTTTTGGAAATTCTACCTAAATATCAAACAAGCCTTGCACCATAACGCCGTCTCATTCAGTATATTACTTTTGAAGCTTGTATGTAAGCGTCTGTGTTATCACAAAAACAAGAAACATGCCTGCCAAGTTTAATATGTGTTATATTTTTGATAATAGAAGCACATTTTTCCATTTAAAAAAAGCTGAATATCATTTATTTAGAACTAGCATACGACTTTACACACTTCTGAGAATAATGAAATCAACATTTTTTTGCAGTAGCTACTTTTTCTTTTTCTCCACTATGTGAATATCTGGATCTGCACAAAAAAAATCCCCAACAGATGCTGAATATATTAGAGTGTAAGCAGTAACAGTGATTGTTGTTGATGATGTAATGTTTGGTAATATAACTATAACAGTATTTCTGCACACACACTGAAAAACAATCAATATTACATTTTCTAGCACTTCCCAAACTGAGAAATCGCAAGAGAGTCGCAAGAGAAATCTGAAGGGTCGGGAGATGATTGACAGAATGAGGAAGCAGAATGAGGAAGCAGAAAAGACATATTTGTGCTACTTTCTCCTAATCTTTGCGTATTTTCTTGTGAATTACAGGTCAATGTTACCTCTGAAAACGATCCACGTAATACAAGGTTAGCAACCACCATTCTATCAAACTAATCATCAAGATTGGAGTCACTGCTCTTTGGATTCTCACCTTATCGTAAAAAAAAAATGCTGCTGTCAGAGTGAAGCAGCTTCAGTTAATTTACTGTTTGAAAGTCCTCTTGCAGCACAGCCAAGGCCATGTGACACCCTTACTGCAAGCCTCCATTAGCTGAGGTGATGTGGGGATCTATTTTTCATTCTCTACGCAAATCCTAACGCTGTAAAATTATTTTACAATTATTTATTTAAGTATTTTACAATTCTGTGGCATTCCATTTCTCACTTATTAAAACCCAATATGTTGAAAAGAAGTGAAGTGACAACCCTTCCCTTTGCCACTAACTGGCCTCTCACATTTGATGATTGTGACAAAATATGGAAATGACCATAAAGCACCAAATAAGGAGATATTTGATGTTTTATATGTTATACGGGCTATACATGAGCAAATATGTTTCTTTTGTTTGCCAAAAAGTCATTCACAGACAAAAAGTGTTCTGTATTTGGATTTCTTATTAACAAAAACTCCAACGACAGAAATCTATCGACTTATTTATGATTTAGGAGGGGTAATAAAAGTATTGTTAACATCAATCAGAGACCTTTAGAAGATGGAAATCCACTGTATTTAACCCTAAACAGAGTAATGCATCATTTTCTCTTGCAGCTTTTTACACATAATCAGTCATGTGTATAAGCTTTTATCTTCAAACTAGAATAGGACATGAAATATAAAAGCGATACAACAATGTTAAGCATTTTTTTTGAGCTGTTATACGTCTCCAGGACCCGAAACACAACATTCAGGTTTGAAGGTTTGTTCTACAGTTCCTCTAATCAAGAAATCAATATTTACTTTACATGTATGAATTTGGTACTTTGCCATCAGTCACCCACTGCACAACCAGGTCACTTAATAACACCAGCAATTAGTCTGCAGCAGAGGAGCCATGGGTACATACAAAATCTAAATATCTCTTAACTGGCTAAGATGTATTGTGCTCTGGCTGACTGGTGAATTGATTTCCTGTGTAAGTAATGGTTTTGAGCTGCCTGGTGTGCGTGGCATCCAGCTCAGACCGACTCCTCCGTGAAGATGCACACACAGCTCTGAGACTCCGGGAGGCTAAATATTTCTTTTGGCCTGCTCGGATGATTCCCCCCCTTTGGCTGGCAGATAAAATGCTTGATGGCCCAGGTGGAGGTTGTGTGATTAAAGATGGATGTATGGAGAAATGTAGGGCTCAGTGGTGAGAGCCGCACGCACCCACAGATGGGAGATTAATACGAGGTAGAGGGAGCATGACAAAATATGCTTCAAAGTGCGTCGCACATCTTTCCTGCTGTTTGATTTGGAGCATTTTCAGATTCGTCACACTCTTTCATGCTCACGGAACATTTAGCATTATTTTGCTGGTAAACTGATCGGGAACCAGGTGGGAGGGAGGTGTGAGAGGAAGGCATGCTGAGAACGGAGAGAAAGAGCAGTTAACTTAACCTGGAGCACTTCCCCCATGCTGACATGACACTAAAATACCCAATTAACATTTGCAGCTGGCTGTGATTCAGCCACATGAGAGAGATCTCCATTTACATACTGAATCAGAATGCACGCAACAGGCTCCAGCAGCACACCAACACACTGTGTTCTGCAAAACAGGATGATGTTAATCCATCACACAAGCCCTGAATTATTCCACCATTAAGTATGTTTTTTTTTTTCTTCATGTCTCAAAAGTCCTCAAGTTTGTTGAGATACATTCCTTCCTGTCATCTGACTGACAATTGAACTCCAGGGAACAATAATGATCCAGTTTGGATGTTTGCATCTTTTACAAAACTGTCTTCAGGGTAGTCACCTCTAATCTATATTCTGTGACAATGTTGCAGAGGAAATGCTGCCAAGAGTCGAGGCTGAATATAAATCACAGCTCTCATAAAAGAAGAGTGCTGATGTCTCTATTGAACAAACCTCAAACTTGGGAGAAGATCCAAACCCACACAACAAATACCTGCACAAAGATGCCTGTATCTTCCTGTATCTGCCTTCCATCTTTAAAAGTACTGATCAAATCAAAGTTAGGTTTCAGGAAAGGTTCACTTGGCTCCATGTTTGGATCAATACTGAAAGGAATCAATTTTTTTAAAGCTTGTTATTTAAGGGTGGTTTATGTAATTCAACCTGCATGTTTAACAAAATGCTTAACATGGAGCAATGGATTTTTTTTTTCTGAGCAGGTTAGTAAATGTTCAGCCAGAGGGCTGAAGAGTGTGTGTGGGTTGGCTCTTACTGCTGGTACTGAAGAGGTCAGCAGCCATGAAATAGGGAGAAAGAGAAAAGCTCGATGGCGTGAGAGAGCTGTTGTAATGGTAATGCCCGCTGAAATTGAAGAGTGGAACTGAGTTGAAGTGTTTTCAGTCAGTGGTAAAATTGTACAAATCTATTCTAGCCTTCAGTGAAACAGAAGCGCAGATAATCTAAGGATGCAGTAACCAGACATCATGTGCGTAAAGCGTATATCAATAGGTACAAGCTTTAGGTTGACGGCAGTTACCTGACACCGGGGTTTCGGGGACCCACTTGGAGCCCGGGTGCAGAGACTGAAACACTGTGCGCACCTCCTGGCAGTTTGGCACCTGTCCGCCGGGCAGGGAGAACAGCTGGAGGAAGGCGCACAGAAAGAGCGCGCTGTGGGATGATAAAGCAACCATGGCAGGCGAGCAGCACCGGACAGAAGAGAGCAAGCTAGATAAACAGCTGAGATAAACTTCAACACATCAAAAGTTACAGGAGGATCCCGTGTTGGCGCTGATGAGGTGAAGCTGCGGCTCCTGGCTCTGCTCGGATCAGCATCCTTCCGCTTTCCTTTCCGCTGCGCGCGACCAGAGTTGGCTCAACGGCTCGGAAAAAAAAGCAGCTCGGTTGAGCCTTTTGGTGAAGCTACTCCGATGCTGATAACTTATGAGTCCCTCTTCACTTGCGGCAATGACTCTAAGCTCGCTGCACAGATGAACGAGCCCCGGATACATGTGCGCGCCCCCCCCCCAAAAGCGCGCGCCACCGCGTGAACCTGCGCGTATACAGAGATACCTCCCCACTCGTGCAGCCTAAAAGTAGAGATCTGAACTGATACATTGGTCCTATGAGGCTGCGGGACTGGAGACATCAGGAGTGGATTAATGCGGTGCACGAGCTGCTGTAGTGTTAGATGAATGACACTGTATTTTATAGGTTACAAGTAGAGCACATCACCTGTGCAGATTACTATTCATGCAACAGAGGCGCATAATGTGTCCAGACGATGCACATATATTACAATGAAGATGACACAAAAGCGTATATGATTTGAAAAGAAGCTTTTTATTATTCAACTATTAATCTACACATACAGAAAACATGTGGAACAATCTCAGAATCACTCGACTTACAAAATGTGCACAAACCAGGCAAGAGTCTCATTAAACTGTTCAAGCCCCAATTCAGTGGCTTTATTTAACAGCGTTTTAGTTCCACAGTGATTACTTCTTTATCTAAATCCCATCTTGAGTGGACACTTATTTAACTTCCATTCAGCTCAACAGAGCCAATAAAGTTGAAATGATGCCATCTAGTGTCCAGCCTGCATGTCAACATTTTTACCTCACCCTGTCTGCAGATTGGAGAAATTCTCTTATGGAAGTTTCTTTAAATTGTCTCTATGTTAATTAGTACAACCTGAAAAAAAATGTGTAGCTGTTCACAACATCTGGCGGATTGCAGATGGATACTGTGCAATTTCTTTCATTCTGTCAAGTGTTGAAATTGCAAAGTCATCCACCCGAAAACAGCGAGACAAACAGCAGTGTCAAGGAAACTTCATGTAAAGATGCCTTTATAGTCCAAAATGACTGCAACAGGAGGGGGAAAAAACAACAGCTGCTCTCTTGTGCCTGCGGTGATTATGATTTTTTTTTAAGCCTTTCAAGTGTTCATCAAAGCTTGGAACAACAGGAAACAAAACCACAACTCTTTCTTTTGGGTGTGTGTGTGTCTGAGAAACAGAGAGCTTTGCATGGATTTGCACAGCACAGACTGGCAGAAGCTGAGAGCAAACCAACAAAACTCGCTGTCAACCCACCAGAGCTCCACCATCAACAGGCTGACGTGTGACGGAAGGTGACCGGCAATACCTGAAGTGCACAAACTGCAGTAGATCAGAGTGTACTACCTGCACTGTGAGCACTTTGGAACTGCCAAGTCGACAACATAAGACAGAAAAGATGTTTGAATCTTTCATTTCGAACGATTACATGTTGTATTATGTTGCACTGTGATGACTGATTAGTCGACTGAAAATAAAATCAAATTATTTAATCATTTATGAAGGAAAAATACCAAACATTTGCTGGTTCAAGCTTCTTAAACATGAGATTTTTCTTGTTTTTAAGATTTTAAGAATATGTTCTGTGTAATGACTGCAACAAAGCTACAATAGGCTGGCTTTCATAACAGGAGAAACTCTAATTTACAGAAGTTAGCATTCAAAAAACGAAATAATAGAGGTAGTTTGCAGCAAAAAACATTTCAGAACCTGAGAAAGAACAAGCCCTCCAGCCAGAAGGAGCAACTAGGGCAGTAGATACTGAACTACTTCACTAACTACACTAGATGCACCTTAGCTGGAGGACCTTAAGGTCAGCAGAGGTGTGGGAGGTTGGAGGGGATTGATGTTCTGGATTACTTTGTGGTCCAGGCAAGACACTTCCAATGTGCACCATCTGAAGCAGAACAAAATCAATAGACGTGTTAAATGAACATAAATATCTAAACTTACTGGTGCATTACTGCATGGTTTGCAGCAACATTAAACCTATACAGTTAAGGATGTAATAACCAAACAAAACTTCCATTTACAGATTCTCAAGAACGCCAAACCTTTAAAATTCAAATCTGAGCGCAATACCTTCAGATAAGATCTTGTAAATAACACTTTTATAAAAGCAACAATCACTACTCAGAAGTAGCAATACCACAACATAAAAATACTCCATTAGGCTACATATAAAAGCACCGCATTCACATGGTTACTCAACTAAAAGTATCATCATCAAAAATATAAAGTATACAAATAAAAGTTATTATGCAGAATGGCCCTTTACAGTACCATAATACTATTGTTATTATTGTTGGTGCATTAACACACATAAGCAGTATTGTTGCTACTATTTATGTATAGCTATATATTGGGTAGTTGAATCTATAATAATATGAGCTGGTAAAATCTGCAAACTAACTATTGTGAAATAAATGTAGAGAGAAAATGTACCATATTTCCCTTTAAAATGCAGTAAAGAAAAGGTATAAATTAATGGAAATAGTCAAGTAAATTACTAGTAGGAGAACTAAAAGTTTATTTATAACCTACAGCACTTCAGAAATTGCACATTAAATCCAACCATTACATCAGTTTAAATGAAAAATTGTAGTCTATTCTCTATAAGTCTTAAAGATAATGCCATTGTTTTTCTTACTGACGTGTTGATTATGTGCATTACTCAAAGCATGTATTCTCAGTACTGTGCCTGTTGTGTGTAAGGTTGAACACAATGATTCACTGATGCAAAGCACACCATGAGGGGGGAGTTTAAACTTAAAGGCTCCATTTTTGGGGGGGAAAAGCGCAAAAAAGTTCTTAAGAAATCTTTTTGTTTTCCTGTCGGTTATTATCTCTGACACAACTTTTACAGATCACAACAGCTGAGGTATAAACAGGCTGATGAATGCGGTCCAAGCCTGTGTTCAGCTTTAATAAAGTGGCGCCAACAGCAGCGCCTTGCGATGAGCGCGTCCACTCCCGTTAATTAAAAAATGGGTCTCAATGACAATCACATCCGCTTTTATTCAATTACGTAACTAATACACACACACACACACACACACACACACACGCTCCCAGATAGGCAAGCTGTGGGTGGCTGAATTAGTAACTTTTTACAGATTATTAAAGAGGAGCCTGGATGAGTTTAATGTGCCAACGAAGATCTCAACAAATCAAGTTTTAAAAAGCTATTGTTACCACCTGAAATACACAATATATGAAGTTAGACTGTTCCAGGTATCAATTATCATCATCAAACACGCTTAAGAGATCATTGCACCAGCCATGTTCAACATGCTGCCTAATGAACCATAAATCCAATCAAGTGAAATGACCAAAGTCACAACACTTTTCAAACTATTGAGAATTTTTAAAAGAAAAAAAAACCCACTTCTAAATCCCTGTATTGATATAATACTTCCCTTTGTAGACAATAGAATAAAGAGGAAAAGCTGCAGATAACCTACCTTCGGATGTTGCTGGTGCATGTGAACTAATCCCTCCACTATTCTGCTGCCCATCATGCAGAAAACCCCACTATTGCTATACGTACCTTAACTCGCAGATGTTGTGTCCTCTGCAGCCCTCTTTGCCACCCTTTCGCACAAACAAAAAGTTTTGTCATGCATGAAATTGTGAGAGCATCTTTTTTTTTGTTGTTTTTCTCTTTGTGGGGGTGGGGAGAGGAGCGCAGCTAGGCGACGCAGTCTTTGCGGATGTCGTCCTCAAATCCTCACATAAACATGCTGCACGCCGCCGCTTTTTTTTATACATATATATATATTTTTTTCTTTTGGCTCAACATTTAGACCTCTCTTCTGTAGCAGCGGCCCTGCAAAGTTTTCCTGCAAACTCGGATTTTGCAGAGTGAATTGCGAGTAGTTTTCATAACCCATCTCGCTCCTCCATTCAGCACCGTGCTGGTCAAAGAAACCCAGGAGGTTTGTGACCTGTAACCCCTGTAAACCCTGCCCCCACATAGCCTTCTGCTCTGTCTGCAGGAGCACGTCCCTCCGCAATCCCGCCTCATGTGCAGACCAATATCACCCAGTAACTTTTGTTTGTGCGAACAGTGCAATTAACCGTGATCCTAACCAACAACGGTGAGAGGTGCGGAGCCATGTCAGAGCATGGTGGCACTCCCTGCACTGTGGGAACGGGCTGCAGCGTTGCCTTACTTGCCTTCTTCCCTCATTGAACTTTAACCTACTTTCCCATACTGCGTTTGCTCTGCTGCTGTAGGCTGGGATTGGGTTCATGGGAAGAAAATTGCAGCTGCCCATTTTGACTGAATTCATTTCACCCTACGTTTGATCTCATGAAGCCTGCCGCTGATAGAGGAAGAGGGTTAATTATGCTCTGTAACATTTGGAGCTTTTTTTTAATGCAGAAATTTAGAGTTAGTTCAAAGATAGGGGGTCATTTTGCTTTTAACGTCAACTAAATCGTGGTATTATGAAGTCAACAATGATGTTCTTTGGTTGATTTAAGTTTGCACAAATTATAATTGACCTCCACACAGACAATAGCCTGCCAGCCTATTGAACAGGCCTCATGTTGGATACCTCCTGGTAGGCTGGAATGTGTCCCAGTGTTTTGAACGGCTCCACACTCAGAGCTGCAAACCAGGAGGAGGAGGAGGAGGAGGAGGAGGAGGGATTATTTGTGCCTATATTAATATGCAGCTCTGGATAAATAAGTTGGAGCAGATGCAAATGGTGACTGACTGTCCCTGAAGGAAGCTCTGGAGATAAAGGTGCATTTTAACGGAAGGTGGTCACTGACACCACAGATCACATAATATATTAATCTAATAAGTTGTTAATAATAAAAAATAAGTAGGCGATATTGACAATTTGCTGCCATATTACTAAAGGTGATGCTGAAGTGACATACGTGTCTCTCCTGAATCATTACTTAAAGCATGCATGATCTAGATTACAGTTTTTAAAGTTATGTTGAAACGTTAGTATAAATACATTTTAGAATTAAGGATACTGAACGTTATCCTCATAATCTCTTCTTGTGGTTGTTTCCAATTGTCTAAAATAATTTTCTTAACACCACACAAAAATAAATTGCCATAAAGTTTTATTTTCATGAATGCTTTCACACTTTTTGTCCTTTATAAAGTTATGTACACATAATTTGCTCCCATGGTAAATAAAGAAAATATCCAGAGTGTGGAAAAAGAAAGGGGGAAAAAAGAAGGCAAGAGTAAAAAAAAGAAAAAAAAGTAAAACACAACAAATATTTAAACAGAAAACTCTAAATCAGGAAATATATAGTCTTGATTTTAAGGAATTTGAGCTGATGTCTACATAATATTGCCAGTGATTTATATAGTCATTATTAGAGGTAGGGTTATAGAAACATGAAATGCTTTGTTTGTACAACTAATACAAGGTGCCAATTGTTGCCAATAGCTCCCTCTGGTGGGATGGCTGTGTACAGCAGATCCTTCCCAAAGTGCACGTCATGACTGGACTCATGTTTTCAGCCAAGTTTGGATGAACATTTACACTCAATCTGGTGATATTACAGGGAATTTCTTTAAAATGGATATTATTACAGAGAAAAGTCTGTTTCACTTTAAAGTTCCAGTGAAATGAAAAATACATTTTCCCAGTTTTAATCCTGTGTCCCTGTGTTAATTGTTCATTTATCTTGTTATATGCCAAATATATGTCCAAAAAAAAAATCAGTATCAGAGTATTTTTACATTACAAAACTACATCCGATCAAATGTGACTTTGGGCGAGTAGCTAGCCACACCGGTCACATAAAACCACACGTCACCATTTGTGGGTTGTAGTAGCTAACAGAGCAATATGGAGAGAGAAAGGGAGAGATGCGTTTGTATCAGTGGGCAAAACTTTTGTTTTCATTTCCCAAAACCATGTGGTTGACGTCTAATTCTTTCATCTGTCCCTCATCCTCCTCCTGATCTAACAGGGAGGTGTGTGTGGAGCAAACAGCCCTCTGTAGCTCCATATCGTGCTCAACTCTGTAAACCCCGCCCACTTTTACAGCGATCCAATCAAACATGAAGGATTTGATTTAAATCCCTCTTGTAAATGTACACCGCTCAAATATTCCATTTCACTGGGAAATACATCACAGTACAGAAGCTAAAGATGCTCCAACTTCCGTTTCACTGGGACTTTAAATTTGTTTGAGCCCATACAAACATTACTAATGACTGACATGTATGTGGGTTAAAGGTGCAGTGTGTAAGATTTTGTGGCATCTAGCGGTGAGGTTGCAGATTGCAACAAACTGAACATTATATTCCATTTCTGCCAAGTCTGTTAAATCTGCTAAGTCCACTAAATTTTACACACTGCACCTTTAAGCCCAATGCATTAATATCATTTAAGAAAATTGTGATTCGCATTTAATATCACAAATGATTTGGGGAAAAAAAATGGAACACAATTCCAGATATTTTAAGAAATTCAAACACACCTTCTGACAAACCCACTTTCATAAACTGGTGACATGACAGTGCACTGTGTGCAGGACTTCAGTCTATTTGTGCATAATGTACCACAGTCACAGCTGATTTCCCCAAATTATTTTATAGATCCTAGAAAGGCCTGATACTGACCTTGGGACTGTCTGGAGCAGTGTACCAAATAGTTGTGAGTAATTCTTTTAAAAAGCCAGTGAATTAAACACTATTCTGAGTGTAATGCAGTTGACAGACCTACACTAGACTGGATGCAGATCTGAAGAAACTAGCAATGCTTTTCAGTTTTGAAATGTACATTTTCCCCCTTTTCATAAATCGACTTTGGTTTTTAAAAAAAACAAATTAAGAGGTCTGGAAATTTACATTATCATTACGATCTATTAAATGTCTTTAAATAAGGCAACATTCATTACGAGGTACCACGCTGCAATTCACTATGAATTAACGTTTGTGTGGAACCACCCAATGAAATATTTAAGTTTAAAAATCTAGTTTTCCATTGTGAAAACCAGTTTGCAGTCCCTGTTCAAGTTTGAACATATACATCAAGTTTAGGCATGCATACAAACCACTGTGGTGTATTTAAAATGTCAAATAAAATATCTTGTCAAGGAAAAGGAAAGAAAAACAAAAGAGCACAGCATTTGCAAACTCAAATCCCATGAGGTATATACTAGAAGACTGTGTGCACAGAAAACACATCTTGAAATCCCTAATGTGCCATTTCACTTATAATGGCAGAAATAAGGCAATTATTCAACAAAATCCTTTTGAAGTAATCTAAATCAGTGATGCATGCGAGGAATTCAATAAATTCAGTGCTCGTCATCCAAAACATTCTTGTTTTAACAGTGCGTGTTGGTATTTTGACTATTTTGGTGACATCTGATGAGAGGTGCTTTCTGATCCATCACAGGCACGTTACAGTGATTCAAACGTAATATTACAATCATATCAGAAAACAAACACAGAAATATGACTTTTCTTATCGTGTATTTGTTTAAGCATCTGCCAGCGTCTTTTCTTTTTGTTAGAAGCTTAACTGTATGGATGGGAGATATTGTTTACATGAGATTAGATAGATATAGTTATCTACAGTCTGTCCAAGTCTGGTGAAGCAGATGTTGAACATGTGTCAAATGAAAGGGAAATCATTAAATGTATTCAAGCAAAACGCAATCCCTAAAGAACATTAGGATAAAGTTTCCTCAACATGTCAACTTATTTTAAATAACACATCTCTGATATGAATATAATAGGCGTCAGTATAACATACTTGTGATGCATCTTCATGGGCAACCCCTCAAAGTAAACTGTAATGTTATTTCTTCTGTTGAGCAGTGCTTATACTTTAAAAAAAGAAGAAACATTAAATGGTTTATCAACCCATGAATTAATTGTTTGTTAAGTTATTGTTTTAAATGAATCAGCGCCATCTGTGCTCAGTGTGTGAGGGTGAAATGGAGTGCTTCCAGTGAGATCAATTGGTATATCCTGGCTGTCCATGTTAGCAGTGAATGGAAGGCAGGTACCCTGCAGCATTATCTGATGCCCCGTTTCTATTTCAGTCATGTAAGTCTTGCTGAGCCTAAAAATCACAGCACAATAAATTGATTCCTCTATGGTTTTGATTTTCTCTTCCTGTGCCAGCTAATGCATTGGCAAGTACAGCACTGCAGGATCATTTCTGACCTCTGTAACCTCACACACGCAACCCAAGGCCTACTAACTACACATTAATCACCAAAAACTACTATGTGCTGACCTGGCCCAATGTGATCTATGTCACTGTGCCGAAGCCATATCTCTAAAGATCATTCAAATCCCTGTACAACAGACCAGCGTACAATAAGGCAATAAACCAAACCTATGCAATTGGTTAGACTAAGCAATGGTCAGAGAAAAGAGTTACTGTTTACCATGAAGACACATTAGAAAAATAATATATTTTCTTCTCCCCATTTTTTTCAATCTCTAAAATATAGTCAAGTTTCTAAAGAAAAAAAAAAAACCTTTCAGGAACACCTCAGAGCTCATGTTGGCTGTGAATGGGGTGAAGTTTCTGTCATTCTAAGGTCTCTGCCAGCAACAATGTGGAAGGGTAACAGTTAAGGTCCAACATTACAAGAACAGACTAAATGCATTTCATTATCACTAAAGAAGCACTATGGTTTATATAACAGTTCTTGGCCCACTCAGGTTTCTGGATGGAAATCACCTCCAGATCCACACTAAAAACAGAAAGTGAAGGAAGTAATCTTTACTTTTTTTCCTATATTTTGTAGTTAATATTAAATCTTAATGAAGCATGTCTTTTAGACTCTCACTTTAGCCCTCTGCAGCTCCAGCCACCACCTCTACATCTACCACCTGACGGAGTGGTCGACCCCCGCCGCCTTAAGCTTCCTCCGGTGCCGTGGGCCTCTTCAGGTCCCGGATCTGCTTAATCAGATAGTTCTTCTCGTCACAGAACTGCTCATCCTCAGATCTGTCTGTCTGGAAGTGGCTCAGGAACTCCACTAGCTTGGTCTGGTTCTTCAGCAGTATGTCCAGCACGGGCTGAGTCTTGTTGGGGTTTGCAACGAATACCTGTGACAACAGAGACACGTCACAGAACGGACAATTATAAAAAAACAAAAAAGTTATAAGAACAAACAAAAAACAAAAATAATGATTAGATTTTTTTTCTTACTCATGCAGATGAAAGACAGGATACAAAATCGGCTTGTTCATCCAAAGGCCAGTGTTTAAATTCCAAAATCACTTTCACTATATTACTATTATTTTCCTGTGTTAGAGAGAGTAACACTTTCATAGACATTGTGTAGATTTAAAAATGAATCTCCTCGAGTGCACACCTTGAAGACGTGGAACGCCTCAAACTGGATGTTTCGGCTGTTGTCTCTTAGCAAGTTCATCATCAGCTTCAAGTTCTCTGCCCGACTGATGTACTTTGTCATGACAGTGAAGTTGTGTCTGTCCAGGAGAAGTTCCCCCAGGAGCTGAAAAATATGATATAATTAACTCAAGCGTGTCAGCTACATTAGAATCTGTAGTTCAAATAAAACTGTAACAGTGATTTTGTAGTTGCAAGTGTGTAAATTTGGCACAGCTACCTTCAAAGACTGTCGTTTGGTGACGTAGTTGTCAGAATGCAGGAGCTTCTCATATTCTGTAAACACCTGATAACACATTTTAAAAGTAGGTTAGATACAGCATGAACATGCTTTCTGTTAAATGGCATGAAATATACTTGAAAGCTCACTCTGTCATAGTTGGTTTCCAGGAAATCTGCACACATTATCTTGTGTCTTGTGAGGAGATCCTGACAGGGAACAGAAGAGACCAGGATGTTAGAAGAGAACTGCTAGTGCTGTGACGCTGGAAACACAAAGAAAATTGAAAGAATGTACCTTGAATGAGGCAAAAGCGTCTGAGGCTATGTCAAAAGTTGAGAGCTCCACGTAACGGAAAAAGCAGTACAACTCTTCAGAGAAGAGCACCGTTCGTGCCAAAGGCTCGTGACGCAGGCACTCTCTCAGCATCATTCCACAGTTCAGAGCCACCTCTGCACTCTCATATCTGTACAGGTTAATACATGTCAGGTCTGGGTCAAGCAATTAGCATTATCAGGAGTCACCATACGCTAATTTAAAAAAAATGACAAATTAAAACAGCCAATAATGAGTATTAATTAAGGGAAATCCATCTTAAAAACTTTGAATGCTGTCAAACAGGCTGTCTTTAACAATCAAACTGATAGGCCTCTTTATAGCTGTGACATTTTGCAACAAAGTTCAAAAGTCATAGCAGGAGAAATCAATCATAGAGGTGGAATAGATAGCATTTGATCCACTGACAGCAGCCACAGTTGACCATAATGCAGTGCAGCAGTAAGACATGTTTCTCTTTGAGTAAGCAGGATGACTCAGTTTTTGAGGGCTGTAAAACCAGCACTCTGCTATCACTCTCATCTACAGTACATGTGTCTGTAACTCACAGGTGAATGCAACAAGTTCATGCTCGTTCTCTGGGAGTTGTTGAAACACATTCTGGGTAATGTAGAAAATCACAAGGCATGTTGAGGGAAAGTGATTATACCAAAAAAATGACAGAATAGCTCTACGTAATGTCTGATGATATTCAACAGTTTGAGCATCTTAAGAGGGGACTGCCTTTAAAACATGTAAATGGGGAAAAAAGCATTCATGTCTAATGTTCCTCAAGCCTGAAACTATTAACTTACCCTTTTAGAAGCATGAAGAGGATCTCAGGGTGTGTAGAAATGTATTCTACCGTGGGTGTTCTGGTGCCAATCTGACGTCTCACAATATTGCTGAACAAATGAACCACATCCTTCTTCCCCTTTATGAAAAAAAACCAAAAAAATCTAACTGGGTGCTGATGATATGCAACGACATTTTTGCTTTAGGCATAGATGTTCATATCAGGCGTACACACGCCCACTGACTAATTCATTGTCTGCACAAATTAATCAATACTTTTAACAGACAGACAGTCATTGCAGAAAGAAGAACATTTTCCCCACCTCAAAATCAATCCTCTGCAAATTTGCAATGAGAGCAATGAGGAGGTTGGTGTTGTACAGCTCTTGTGCGAGCTGAGCCACTGCCTCGGTCTGAGGCTCCTTGTCACCTGTTCCACAGAGTACCTCCTTCAGGGAAGCCAGATTTTTAGACACCTCCTCTGCAACCTTAGTAGTAAAACAGACGAAAAGTAGGACTATCAGTTCACGTTTAGAGAAAGAAGCAGCTTTTAAAATAAGAGACGAGCAGAGGAAACACCACTGTTGACCTTTTCACACTTCTTGCTGTCTCCAGCGTCCAGCTTTTCCATGTATGCCACATTCTCCTTCAAACTCCTCACTATTTCAGCTGGACTCTTCTGAGACTTCCCAAAAGGAAAAGGCATGGCTGAAAAGAGGGTAATCCAAGCCCAATCTCTGAAGAAATAAAAACACTGTTTCATTATAATGTGCCATTGAATGCTCTTCAACTTCCTGTACCTCTGTGCATCAGGAAATGGCTGAAACTCTCACACCTGAAGAGAACAAGGCTGCAGCTAGGTTAAATATACTGTCGACACTCAAACGTGAACTATTAAGTAACAGTGTTGAGGATAATAACAGCACACAGCTAGCTGACCTAGCTAGCTGTTAACCTACACTAGTTAAGTTTTTTCAAATAATGAGGGAACATTAAGCGCTAAAATAACACTTGGACGCTCAGTTTGCATTGAGTTTTTAGTTTCCCCACGTTAACATTAGCCCAGTAAAATAAAACACAAACTTTCTACTGAAACAAGGATAGAAGACGTTGAAAATGTCAAAGCTACAGCAAAGTTCAGCTAGCTTGTGACCTAGTTAGCTGTAGTTAGCGAGAAACAAGCAACACTAGCGTCGGTACGTCGGCAGCGAGCACCGGAGAAAACACACACACAACACACTGCTGAAATATTCAGCTCAAGCTGTCAAGACTCACCGACTGAACCGAGTTTTGAAGCTGAAGGAGGCTCGGCGGCTAAAGGTTAGCTGGCAGGCTAGCGAGTTGTTTCCACTTTGCTTCACCACTGTCAGGTTACTTTGAAATGTCTGAAACGTTATCTGAGATCTGTAGCTGTCTAACTCGTACTAACTGTAGCTACAAACTGCTCAAACGGGCGACCTTCATAGCTGTGATGTTTCATGTAAATCCCTCCACCCGTGACCGTCTGTCACCTAACTTGCTAGCTGCCTAGTTGTGAAGAGAGAGTTGCTGGGCTGGCCTGCCTGACAACTTCATTTCCCTGTTCTCTTCTGCTGAACCTCTCGTCCTCTTCTCATCCCGGGGACACTGGGCGGGTATGTTATGCTTCACAAAATGACTGTCACTACTTTTAGCCAGTCAGCTTTAACCAGAGTGACGACGCGGAAACGCCCTCCCCGCTAAAGGTGCGCATGTTTCAGAGCTCGCATTTTTTCGTGTGGGTGGACACAGAAAACCCCACACGGGAAGCCCCTTCAACCGGACCGGCCTGTAACTGTAATCAAGTGCACCTGAATTCTCGCGTAAAGACGAGGCAAAGACTTTTTGATTAGAAACAGACTGATTTGAGTCAGTTCTTCTCATCTTATGTAAATGAAATGTTGAGTATCACAAGCAGTTTCAATGAAGAAGCATTTTAAAGCGCAGCAGAAAATCTATAAAAATCAACATTATTAGAACGTTAATAACATTATTATTATATCTTTTAGAAGACTTATTCCTTAAAGATCCCCTCCAGACATGTTTTAAGATGTATATAAAATACTCTACTTTTAATAATAATTTGAATCTGATATGGTTTTTGCCAAAAAAAAGTTTATCTTGTTAAAATCCTTAAAATTACATCTACTTCTTCTCCCTCATTAAAAATCCAGAATCGTCAAATATGCAAATACTGTTCATTTCAGAAATTTCAACTTCTTTGAAGCCGTAAAATCCTCTAAAGTTCAGATATGACCAAAAAAAAAATTTCCTGTGATCTAAACTCTAATCTTAATAGATAGATGTCCCAATCGGAAAATGGTTTGCATATGTGAATAATACAATGATACATATTTTATCATTTTATTTACCTAAAACTCAAGGATCCTCCTCTCATGTTTTAAGCTTCCACCTTCAAAACATTTCACATTGTCTTACCAAGACTGTCTCTTCACTTATATACTGTTTGTTTTCCTCAGTTTGAAACCCACCACAGTGGTATCACACAGTCTCTACTTGTGCAAAATGCTGTATGAAACATGTTGAACATTCTTTGGTCCTTATGACTCCAATATGACACCCATATCATTTCAGATCCCTACAACAGTTCATGACAGGCATTGTGGGTGGAAATCACCCTTCAGCATTCTCCAAACATACAATAAACCAATACAGATGTTGAAAACATTTGTGGAAAACATCAGGTTTGTGCTCATTATAGAATATAGTGTATCTCCATGTGTTCTTATTTATACAAACGGTTTCTGAATACTAGCCATACTTTTAAATAATAATCCAACTTTTTAGAGCTCATTTTACAAGTTTGATTGAAACTGTGTCACGAGTGGTGGTTTGTGATGTTAAGCAACAGCAGTTCAGGTAGTTCCACTGCACAAAGGTGATGACACTAAACAACAGTCAGACTATATCTAAGGTGTCATGTGTCAAACCTGCAGTGAATTCTGACACCTGTCAAGCTGACAACCAGATTAACTTGTTGTGATTAACCTCTGCCCCTATTGTCCTCAACACCCTGCATTGTGCATTTATCTGATAAGTTCCCATTAAGCATATATCAAACAGTAGACTATACATAGAAGCTTCATTATACACCCTACTGAGACAACTTTTTTCTTTTAGGAATATGCGCCATATGAACACATACCAGACAGGACCTTAAGATTAGGTAATAATGCAGGGCCTGCATTAGTTGATATTATTCCTCAGTGGGACAAATGAAAAACTTGCAAAAAATCCAATTAGGAAATAGTAATTTGCCACACAGTGAACCAGATGGGGCCCGCGGATCTGGGGTTCCCTGGTAATTTTGCCTTGGTCAAGTCTTTATCTTTGCATATGAATTTTATCTTGTTAGGATTTTAGGACAAAATTAAGCAATGCCACATAAAATACACAGCAGTTTTTGTGACTAATAGGCCTGAAATTACCTGCAACAACTCTCATTGTAATTATAAATCTGACATGACTAGTGTTTGTCAAGTCTGCATGCGTGCAACATGACCTTTCCCTAAAGTCATATTTGCTTTTTTGACGACGCAATATAGAATATGTAAAATTATTGTGGAGTAATAGCGTCCTGAGCAGAGAATGAAGTCACACTTCCTCTGTGTGTGTTGTAATCATTGACTGTATATAAATATGGATGACATGACAGCTCCCCAAAAGTGAAGCCAAAACATCTCAATCGCCCCCTGGTGGCTGACTGCAATATAGGTCATAAATCCCGCGCCTTCCATGTTAGCGGATTGGACATGAGACAACTAAAAAATCATTCAGTCATTTTAGATTGTTTTTATCACACTGATGCTTGTTCAAGTGCTCATTTTTCTGATAAGTTTGTTTTTAATTAGTTATTTGATGATATAAAAAGGGGGTGTGACTTTAAGATTGACAGCTGTGACAGCCGCCCTCAAACCTCCGTCAGACGGCAGGATGGCTGAGGGGGCGTGTCCCATGGGCTGACTGTACTGTGCAGATTCTGGCTCCAAATTACATTACACAAGCAAAATGGCAGCTCCTGGAAAAGAGATATTTTGGCTTCACTTTTGCATAGCGGCAGGAAATGGAGATGCGTCGTCCATATTTATATACAATCAATGGTTGTAATCTGAGCCTCTCATAGTTTCTCATATTACAGCTAAACAGTAAACTGAAATATGTTTCTGAAAACATATGAGTAACAGAAACTTGATTCATTTTTGATCAGCACTGCTTAATTTGACAGTTTGATCTGAGTTTCGTAAGCTGACGGTTCAGGGGCTGCTTTCTTTTTTCCCCAACTTTATTAAGTAAACGATGTGCGCATTTGTTTCGGTCTGAGATGCTGTTGCTCTAGTGCGACATGTAGTGGGAGGATTTTATGACAGAATTAAAGTGTGGGACTTTTGTCTCCCCCTTCTGGCAGTGAGAGTAATTACAAAAACACTGTCGACACATGCTTACTCACTCTGTCGCTACTGTTGTGGCTGTAAAATGGTGGATAAATTGTTTTGAGCGTCACACAACCCCCGCGAAATGTCTCGTTTCACTATCAGAATTTCATCCATTTGGTCCAAAAACATTTGGAAAGTCTAGAAGAGTCGCGTGATTAAATGATTTTTACCCGTTCAAGTTAGCGGAGAGCTAACCGGAAGTTAGCCGGCTCAGCCGGCGGAAGTCTCTCGTGCCCATGCCCTGCCCATAGAGTTTGCGCAGTATGCATTCATCCGCCAGCGCGGGAATGTCAAACCCCACACCAGATTAACTCCGGTATACTGTGAAATACAGAGAGATTTATCTGGCAGTGATAGGCTTAATCAGTGAAGTCGTTTGGCAAGAGTTTGAATGTAACAGACATTACTTTATATGTAAAAGTTCCGCACTGCAGGTTTAAGCAATGCCACATAAAATACACAGCAGTTTTTGTGACAAATAGCCCTGAAATTACCTGCAACAACTCTCATTGTAATTATAAATCTGACATGACAAGTGTTTGTCAAATCTGCATGCATGCATATTTGCTTATTTGCTTTTTTTGAGGTATTTTGATCAAGTGTTCTCAGTTTCTACACCATTAGCCTCCTGCAGCTTTTCACCTTTAAAGCATCGCAAACACAAACTCGTCAACAGGACTTTCATTGTGAAAGCCACACCCGGAAGTGAAGCTGTCATGGCGGCTGCAGCTAACTTGATGCTAGTGTGAAAGAAGCACACGATAGCTTGTGAAGGACGGGGAGAAATACAGCCGCTGCCCGGAACACTTTTCTATCTTTTTAACGTCTCGGCGCGATAAAACTATAGAAGCAGGTAAGATGTGAGCTGTGTATCAGCGGCTGGATGGTAGCTGCTGTGTTTTATGGCCTATAGCCGTTTCAGGCCGTATCTGCTGGCGGACAAGCCGAGCTGCTCTCTTTTCGCAGGGAGACATCACGTATGGCGCTCTTCCCTTCGAAACGGTTTGCAAAGACCCGCGCCTGTCAGGATAATTTCCCACATTTAAAGGGAAATATTCGCAGTTTTTCGGGTTCCCGCAGAGACATAAAGTCCAAGTGTCATATTTTCCTACCAGCGACCTGTATTTCCCTGCTTGAAAA
The DNA here is from genome assembly GCA_038419695.1 of Scomberomorus guttatus. Lineage (NCBI taxonomy): Eukaryota > Metazoa > Chordata > Actinopteri > Scombriformes > Scombridae > Scomberomorus > Scomberomorus guttatus. Next base: position 24,022,731 of record CM076452.1, on the reverse strand, counting down.
GGCCTTGGTTTGGATTTCGGGGCGTTGAGATGTTCTTAGTGAAAATTGTTTTCAGCTACAGCTACTTTTAACTGGTGAAAGAGACACACACCCCCTTTAATTCAAAACTTTGTAAAGAGAAATCTTGGGGACTTTTCACGTTTCACTTGCTCTAGCTCCAAATCGGCCACAACATCGCCATGTAGTTAACAAATGTGACATGTGAGCCTTTCAGTGTAGACCAGAGGCTGAAATAAAGGATATTTGGTGTTATTTACACGGGCAGTATTGTGTGTTTGCACGCCGGCTCCGCCGCTGTAGCCGCCGCAGTGAAATCCTGGCCCTGCTATCATGGCAGTAATGGCTCTATCAAGGCGTCGCAGCACACTGCTATTGTGATTTTAAAAACACCCACTTTCGTCTGTGGACTGAGTGGATCTTTTTAATCCTCATATTTAATGTATCTGTGGCGCCTGCAGCACATTATTACTACATCAAATAGACTGTCCCTGCAAATGACTGCACACATTTGGAGGTTCATCCTCTCCTCTTTGTAATACAGTGATGATTTGCAACCAGTCTTGCATGATTTTCAAGCAAATGTTTAATACACATCTAAAAGTTTTAATCAAAATGCAGCTGAATGATGCAATAACAACACTATTATTTAAATCAGCTCAGCTCCTGGTGATGTGTGTGTCTTCAAGGCAAACTGCTTATCACAACAGCAGGCAACACAATCTAAAATTGCACATTTTCTACAGAATCGTAGGTTGTTTTTTTGTTTTTTTTTTAAGGGTGGATGCAAGTTTGGGCAGATGAGATGTGGTGGAGTATTGGAGGAGACTGAATGCAAAATGAGAAACATGTTGCATCATTTTGAGCAAAACTACTCATGTGGGGGTGTTTTAAGTAGTCCCTGTGTGTGAGGTAAACAGGGTTTCTCCTCGTTCATTAAGTTAGATCTAGTCCGACTGGTCCTGAGTCAAGCTGCTGATTTCCCTTCATGTTCCTGTTTAATCTGATTAGACCTGGGATGCTTGGTGAATGTCATTATTGCAGGCCTGCGTTATGTTGATATAGCCTTGAGCCAGGACCCATAAACAACATTTTTTGATAATCAGGGTCTCAAAAAATTCTGGCATTTGTCAGCAATTGTACTGTACGCTTATTCTCTTGAGTTAAGTATTCATACTGCAGGCGATCAGAAACTCTCCATAGCTTAGTCAGCCTTAATTAACCAGCATCAGAAGTAGGAAATGTTTTAAAAGCTTTTGTCCTGCAACTGAAGTGTGGGCCCCATGTGTGATCCATCAGAGGCTTTGCTGAGCAAGTCAGTTGCTTTAACAGTGTTTTCAGGACACACCGCTCTTCTTTTGTGACTTTCGTTGCTCTATTTTGGAGTTACTCAAAGTGGTAGTTGAGTCGAAGTTTTGTTTCCAGCTGTTTCTGGGAAAGAGTTTCTAGTGGCTCATTTCCCAGATTTTTATTCATTATTTCACAATACTCACTTTTATTTAGGTGGAATAAAAAAAAATCCAGATGTCCACAACACAGTTTACTGTTTTACAACTGAATATGTAGTGAATGTTTGACAACTGGATGATAAACTGGTTGTTATGCAGATTTTCACATTTATAAACGTTTATCCGTAATGATGAACACATTTATGATCTGAACATCTGTTATATCATCTTATTGCTAACATGTTGCTCTTCCGTTTTCATCATCGCTTTTATCTACATTGTCAAAAAAAATCTTAGCATCACCCATGTACTGTTTGTATTGAAAAGTCTTCTGGCATGCAGTTTGAATCAGATATGAACTATAATTATGAGCTAAACGTATTCATCAATGTGTATCACTTCAGCTGTTTTAATGATACAGGCATTGTTACTGGATTATTGTGGACTGGACAATAGTTTTTATAACCGTTTAGATCATTTCTAATAAAGGGTCTATCAGCACATGCAATGCAAAGTTATCATCATTCTCACTTTTGTGTGTTGTTTCTTTTTTTCATTAGAAACTTGGGCACACAAGAAAGCCTTCAGTCATGTCAGGACAGAGGAAAGGAGCTGCAGCACGGCTGCCTAAATGTGCCTTCTGCCGAACCAACCGGGACAAGGAGTGTGGACAGCTGATATTGTCCGACAGCCAGAAGGTGGCAGCCCACCACAAGTGCATGGTGAGGAGAGCAAAGTGGTTTTAAGCCTCATAGCCTGTGATCCGTTTAAAACAAAGTCATGGTGAACACTTCTGCCAAAGGAGGATATTGTCTTTTTTTAATATTGTTTCATTTGTTCAGAAGGCCTAGAGGCTTTACAAAAAATATGTATTTCACCAAATAAAAACATTCAATTTTTATGGTAGAAATAAGTCAGTTATTCTTGATACATTATCTTGAAAGTATACAAGAAAAATTGGCAAAGTAAAAATAGCAATTGTAGGATTCTGATTCTGACATTAGTAAAACACAAAATCTGTTGATTAATTGAGTTAAAAATCTCTTAATTAGGTGGAAAATGATGCACCAGAAGTGGTGAAGGGAAATAAACATGCAGGTTTTGTACATAGTAACTCATAAGGAACTGTGGAGTGTTGTAGCATCATCATCACAGTTCGCTGTACATTGGTGTGTGTTAGAGAAAAAGACAGCACATCTCATTTCATATTTGTTTCCTTATTTCTTGCATGTAGCTTTTCTCCTCTGCCCTGGTCACATCTCACTCAGACAGTGAAAATATTGGAGGGTTTTCCATTGAGGATGTGAAAAAGGAGATCAAGAGGGGAAATAAATTGGTGAGTACGTGTTGCTGTTCTTCTCAGTGTAACATTAGTGACAGTGTATCAGACAAGGAGCCATGTACTTCTGAGATATTTTATCTGCAGATTATACATGGTTTTAGCTTATTTAAATGTACATAATCTTGGGAGCAAACAGTTAGTTTCTACAAGAATATCACAATTGGCTGCAGGTTATACTTCACTTTGTTTCAGCTTTCAGTTCAGCTCATGAAATGGTACGCTGTGGCAAACTAAAGAGAGCTTTTGCAATAATTTTAATCGCAACATCGCTAATAGCATTACATCAGATCCCTCTCATGTTTTATCTGGGAACATCAGCTTTTGTTGTCGAATATAAGATTTAGAGTTCCACAGGTCAGATTTAACAGGTAGTAGAATTTATTCATCCTTCAATCCCACAAACGCCTGAATTGGAGGACGGGTTGTTGTGCATTTAGCTGGGAAATGGGACCGTGTGAAGAAGACTGGCAGTTTGTACCTGTGTATGTCAGACACTGAATGTTAATGGGATGCACTGCAACTGTCTGTTTGTAAGATTGTGCTGTTTTTTTTTTCCTGTGTGTGTGAATTTGAAGAGTCTGACACTGAAGTGTGGTTTCATCTAATTTGCATCACATCTAATTTAATTTGCAAGCATATTGCTGTAAATTACCAGTTTCACTTGCCATTTTGTATTTACTTTTTCATTGCCCTTCCACTAGCTCCACTAGTACATTATGATGATTTTATATGACACTTTCATACCACTCTGTGAAAGATGATCCATATATTTGCAAGTAAAGTGTCTATTTATACACATATCTGTAAGCAATATGTTTACTTATGTTCTGTAGACATATATCAATATGTTTTTTACATTACTATTTCCCCCTTGCTGTATAATTCATGTTTTATATTGTTATTATTACACAGCAGGTATTTTATGCAGACAAATGCATTATTTAAATTAATCCATAAATGTTAGTAACGTAAGTCTGCATAATCTTAAAATTGTTTATATTTTACTTTACAACTTTATTAATATTTAGCTCTCTCTACTGCTCTCTGCTGTTTTTTAATAACAATTTGTGTCTGTGTGTATTCTTCCCTGCTGAATTGCATTTGTTTTGCTCCTGCAACAATCAAATCGTCCCCACAGGAGCACCGTTCCCTGATATTTGCATATGGCCTTTGCGTTGTGTCCATTAGGCCCCCTTTGTGGAGAAATTATTATTTATATCCACATTGGAAAATCACATTTCACATTACTAATTGAATTAAAATCACATTACTGGTTGTTAGCTATTGTTCATCATGGAATGAATGTAAAAAGCTTGTGGAACTACACGCGTGCTCTCTCTTCTTCCCCGACAGATGTGTTCTTCATGTCACCGGCCGGGCGCTACCATCGGCTGTGATGTGAAGACGTGCCGGAGGACATATCACTATTATTGTGCTGTAAAGGACAAAGCCCAGATCAAAGAGAATCCCTCACAAGGGATTTACCTGTAAGTCACCTCACCTTCAAACTCTTCTGCATGCCATTGTGCTCTGAATATTGTTTTCATTTAATGTAAATTAAATGAAAATGTATTTCTCTTGCCTCTAAATGTAGTGTTTACTGTCGCAAACACCGGGATGCTTCTCAGGATGGCATTCAAGGTAAAGTATGCTTTAACATCTGTTATACTACTAGGCTAAACAGATAATTAGATTTACAGCTGGATATCTGTTTTTGCTTTCAGTCACAACACTAATACAAACACTTAGATTCCAGATACATTTGTAATGTACTCATCAATGATAAGACATACCTGCCAACACTCGCGATTTTTGTGGGAGTCTCCCTAATTTTAACTCTTTCTGCCGCTGTGCTCCAGATAGGTCAATAACTCCAGTTAATCTCTGGATTTCATAGTTTTTTCCTTTTCGTTATCACAACCTGTTTCTGGCACTGTATAGCGTGTGTGCGCAGCTGCTCTCTGCGCACGCAGTCTTTCATCTTGTCCTCTGTCCTCTGCTGCCGATGTGATTCACTGCTGAAGGTGTCGCTGGTAGAGAGAGGAGGTACTGGTTTCTCTCAGCCAGGAGCTAAATTCACAAGAATTTGCCAAATGTTAAGACAGGTGGCAAACTCAGATAAACAGTTAGGCTACATACAGACAGCTTTTGTTGTGGTGCGCTGTGGTTGTGGAAAACATACCGGCGGTGGGTGGGACACTGCGGGCAAAGCAGTTGAAAATATCTCTTTTCTACATGTTTATGCCTGTTTAACAGGTGGTTTGATAAAGTATTTATTGGCTTTCTTCTCATGAAGGCTTTGTTGCACCTACAGTAGCCTAACAAGTGCATCAAAACCTCCCGATTTTGGAAACCTAAATGTTGGCAGGTATGATATGGTGATGATTGTGGTTTTATATTTAATATACCCCTCAATTATCTGCTTTGTGCTACATTTAGTCTCATTTTGATCAGATTTTTACATCTTTGTTGTTGTCAAAGGAAAAAGTTGTCTCAAAAGAGTACTCCACAGATTCAGCATTAACAGATATCGTCTTTTTCTTTTTTTTTATCCCACGCTTTCTTCCTTCTTGTCAAAACCTACACCTACATAACACACAATGCAACTTGACTGCCAATAGTTTGATCTGAGATTCGGGCAGCTAATGTAGTCTATAACCTCACCTCTAACTCCACATCCCCAAATTTTCATTTTCAAACCTGTAGTCTCTTCAGCCCCAACCAACGTGATCACTGGTGGCTTCACGCAGCTCCCTCTGGAGCCACAAAAGGCTTTATACAACTTTTGTTACGTATGCAGTAGCACTCCCCAACACCTGTAAACAGACTTTGATGTGTAAATTCAGTGGAGTCCCCCTTTAAGCATGATTGTTGTTTTGTTACAAGATGAAGAGGAACGTGTGGCTAATGATTCAGACTCATCGCCTCCACAAAGCAGGGGAAGAGGAAGGTTTGAGAAGGGGAGAGCAAAGGTCGGATCTCGTGGCCAATCAGAAGACACTCGCTCCACCTCCTCACAGGCTGCAGACGAGGAGAGTTCCTCCCATGTAAGGCAACACGCCTGTTCACAAAAGCAGTTTATGAAGTCCACTTGCTCGGAGTGTTGGCTGCATGTGGCCTCTGCTGGTAGTTTCTGAGCTGTGTACTATGTGTTCTAGCGGGACAGGTCACCTCTTCGTTCCAGCCCAGGAGATAGCGGCCAGCGCTGTGGCTTTTGCCACGCTGGTGAGGAAGAGAACGAAACAAGGGGCATGCTTCATAGCGATAACTCCAAAAAAGTGGCTGCACACTACAAGTGCATGGTAAGATGTGTGTGTGTGTGTGTGTGTGTGTGTGTGTGTGTGCGCACTTTAGTGCTTTAAAATCTGCATAGACTTCTATTGCATCTTTCTGTTTTCTATGATTCATTGCAGCTTTTTTCATCGGGGACGGTCCAGCTGACCACAACATCACGAGCTGAATTCGGGAACTTTGACGTGAAAACAGTCATCCAAGAAATCAAGAGGGGGAAAAGAATGGTTGGAATATTTTATCTTCAGTTTTTGATTATTCATAAACATATATAAATATATATATTTTTGAATGTGTGATTTTAAATTGTGATTTTGTTGTTTTTCCAGAAATGCACACTCTGCACTCAGTTGGGTGCTACCATTGGGTGTGAAATCAAAGCATGTGTGAAGACCTACCACTATCACTGCGGCGTGCAGGACAAAGCCAAGTACATCGAAAACATGGCGCGTGGCATCTACAAGTGAGTTTCACTTCTCCTGCCAAACTGATTTTTAGTTGAAAATGAAACACTTTCACAGAGGTAGCATAATGAGACAATATTATTATTGTTTAATGTATTTTTGGAGATTCCAATCACAGATTGAGATTACCTCTGTAACTCAATACACCTTTATTGAACCACATCAGACTTCAAGTAATCACTGGTTTGCATTAGAGCTCTTCAGAATGACTAAATAATGCTGCTCTGTTTTTTTTTTTTTTTTTTTTTAGACTATATTGTAAGAACCACAGTGGCAATGAGGAGAGGGATGAGGAAGATGAGGAACGAGAGAATCGCAGTAGAGAAAGGGCAGCAATCGACCACGGAGGAACACTGTCAACGCAAGTGAATGGCAACTAGGTACAATATTACCATTTATGTCAAACATGAGGATTGAGTGTTTTCCTACCACAGCAGTGAAATTGGAGGGAAATGGGGTTTCCTGTCATCTCATTGCTGCCATTCTTCTCACAGGTTGGCCGGATGGATGTGACGTGGGGGAAAAACAGAAGAATTCAAAGATGGGGGAGAGATATTTTTTTATACTAAATCTTAGCCTACTCACAAAGTCGTGGTCTACAAGCTCCCACGAGTTGTTCACGTTTTTTTTTTTTGTTTGTTTGTTTGTTTTTTGGGTTTTTTTTTTTTTTTTGGGACACGATGCCCCAGATGTCTTTTTCATGAAACCCTGTTTTTGAGTTTACTGAATGAGCTTTTCACAGACTGGTTGTACTCTGCAGCGCTCTGGACCGCTGCAGGATAGTGAAAAGCCACGGCTTATCTTTCCCAAGAGTCAGTTATGGGCTCAGTTTCAAATACATGTACTATTGCCATGAATAAGAGCTGAATGGACTGATCTTTCGATTGTCACTCACTGCCCGTGTCCCCACAGATTATATGACCTACACATGCTGAAAACAGATACAGTACCAGTCAAAAATTTGGGACACATTTTCTCATTGAAGTGAATGGGAAGGTGTGTCCAAATTTTTAACTGGTACTGTACATTCTTCCTCTTCCTTAGCTTTGAAGGACTCCCTTTTTAAGAGGGGTCTGTTTGTTACTAGTCTCTATAAAGTTGTGCAGTTTGATTACTTTGTTTCTGTAATCATGTCTTAAAAACTCTTCGTTAGCCTTTCTTTCTTGATATGTAATATTTTGCTACTGTATTATCATCATGAGTAATTTTGAATATCTGGATTTCAGACAGTCACGAGTACAAGTTTTGCCAGCATGCACTTGGATTTTCCCACTGTTAAAGGTGGCATTGTTTTTATTTAGTTGCTAAAGGGCAAAGTAGAGCTCTTTAGAAGAGTTGGCTTGACTTTGTTTGATGTACTGTTACTTGTATCTCTACAAATGTATCCATGAATGATTGGAAATAGAAAATATTTTTATTTTACACATTTACTGAAAAAACGGAGTCTTTTATTGAAAGATGTGTCTGTGGGGTAAAAGTACTAGATATATGGGTGGTAACAGTGTGTCGTGAAGCTGTCTGGTGTGGTTTGAAGAGTGAGGAATGTCACACCGGCTGCAGAGTCATGAAGTCAGACTGTGCGATCACCTTAGTTTTACATTCTCCATTCAGACTAAGTCCTCTCATCGTCCATATGGAACATTTGTTCTTCCTTTGTAGTATTTTGTATTAATAGTTTTGTGCATTTAACTCCTATAAATGCCCATTTTTTTATGCACTGACTGCATATGACTTTTTAAAAAAACATGTCGTCAACAGGACAGGCCCACATGAAAGTGTTTTATGGTGAAGCCATAATGTATAATATACCAATGCCTTCAAAACACTGTCCACATCCAGACAAAATGAAACTCCCTCAGACAAAAAAGTAAAAAGTATACAAAAGAATTCATATGTAAATGTGACAATTCCATACAACATACTAAATGTATATAATATGTTGTATACAGTGTAGTACACAGCCTTTACAGTTTGTGTACAAGAAAGGTTCTTTATTGTTTTGTACAAATAGGAAATGAACATCAATCAGAAGGCAACTTCAGGAAGATACCATAAATCAGTCTTAACAGACTCCGCAGGCTGTTTGACCATCAGCAGTGTACATTAATAGCACACTAAAAAATCCAGCATTTATTAGTATGCATACTGACTCTTTGAGTATACTTAATGTTGCCACTTCCATTGTGAACACACTGCATACTCAAAAACCTGCATAGAGTTAGTTTGCATATGTATAGTATGTAATTGGGAGACAGCTCATGTCTAATAAGTCATACAACTAATACCCTGGTGGATACAGTTAACGGTCCTCTGATATAGACAATTTTTGGTTCACAGCTGCAATTTTACATTTGAATAATATGTATGGAGTTAGTCACAAATTCAGTGTTAGTGAACAAACTCCCACAAATGGCATCATTGTGTTCTAGTTTAAGGAGATGTTTGTCCTGATGGTGTGTATCGACTGATTTAAAAAAAAAAAACACTGATACGACACAGTAAACTCTTTTAGGATAGGATTTCCCTCTAATGGTAGTTGTTAGTGAATAACATTATTATATGATGTTAGTAATTTACCATGATTTATAGGCAGGGCTGAAGTCTGGATTTTAGATAATCCCTCCAAAGAACCCACACCCCACCTCCCCTCAAAGTGTGTGCAGGACTTTTTTCTTTGGAGAAATACTGAATCCCTGATTTATTTATTTCCTTGGTTTGAAAGTTGTCAAATTTAAATATACTGAATCTTTAATCAGCCAGTTAAACGCACACTTTGTGTTCTTTTTTTAAAATAACTGCAGAATGGAAACTCCTCCTGTGTTGCTAAAACTCCCAAATTCCCCAAAAATCTTCAACATGACTTCATTGTCAAAAGAAAAAAAAAAATCTGGAGTGCATCTTTGCCTTGACATTAAACATTAAAAGTGTTTGGTTTTTTTTCTAAAAATCACACTCAATGAACAAAGATACTTTTAGGAGTCGAGGGCTATGACAATTGCAAACAAATGGGGAAAAATAATAAAAACCCTTTAATACTACATAGCTGATGAAATAACATCCCAAAACACAACGTTTGCACCACACGTACCAAGTTTCCAAGTCTCTCCCTCTAATGGACTGCAGGATGACTTCAATGCCAACTTTTTGAGAGAATCACGGTTATTGTCATGTGTAGTTTTATAATGTCTGGCCCTGGAATATTCCTCACTGCCAACTCTTAGCATATTTATATTCAACAATTATCAGTTCAACTTCAGTTCCATCAGCTCCAGCGACAATGCAATGCTTGCATCTTCCACATTGGAAACATCCTTTGGATTGACATGTTAACCAAGTTTGTATTTTATTAATTTCAGCCAAACTGCGTTGGTGTAATATTACAGGTTTTTTTTTTATTATACTCATGCCTTCATTGTCTTAAGTGTAACTACGGCTCTGCTTCAAAAATGCTGTATTTTCTCAGCATAGCATTGAGAATTATATAAACATACTGTCCTGCATTGAGCCGTTCCTGCCCTAAAAAGGTAAACAGCAGTCCAAGGTCATGGTAATCAGAATCAGGTTTATTGCAAAGTAGGTTTGCACATACAAGGAATTTGCCTTGGTGGTGTTGTGCATAACAGTCAAAAATATACGCAAAATTCAGTAATAATATAAAAAGAAAGAAAAAATTTACACTAAAAAATATGTAAAATATATTCTAAGTGAGAAGAGCGACAACAGGTTTAAATTTGAAATTGAAGAGAATGAGATGAAATATTGACCAGGAGTAAACAGTATATGCAGTGTGCAAATAATAATAATAATAATAATAATAATAATAATAATAATAATAACGCGCCATGTTAGCTCAAATGTGAATGTAATGAAGTGCAGACTTCACTGTAAGAGTCAGGCTCATGGGTGCCAATACAAAATGTATTTATATCCACAAAGATAATGAAAGATTTTGAGTTTTTTAAGAGTAATGTATGGTATTGTTGAGTATCACTGTTGGCAGCAGCTTCACAGACTCACGGCTCCGGTTCATGTATTATCTGGCGGGGTGGGGCGGGGCTAACCTGCCTCTGCTTATTTAATTGGCCCGCCGCGCTCTGCGTCACATATACAACAGCGGAGCCGGCTGCAGCCCGGAAAAAGACAGAAGCGCCTCTTATAGCAGCGGAGCTAGCAGCCTCCATGTGTGTGCTGTCACAAGGGTGAAGGGTCTGCGAAACCAATCTGACACTTTTATTTTTAACCTTCTCTCTCTGAAGACCACGGTAGACTACATCAAAGGGAACAACAGACACAGACATGGCGACATCTAGCCCCTGTGTTGTGGTAAGTTTCCCCCCCCAACAGCCGAAAATGAACAGACAGAGGTGGTCGTAGGTTACTGCTGCATGTCTACGCTGGAATAACGCGTCGTACGTAGACGCTACTGCGTTAGATAAAGCCCTTAAATCTACTGTAGGCCGTTTGTCTTTAATGTCCTGTCTGTATGCGCTGTATGCTCACCTTGGTAACACGTTTTGGAGGTGTAACACGGTGTGTTTCCTTAGTAGCGTGGCCTGAGAGACACGCGCTCTCCATGCTTTTACGTACGTGACGCAAGAGACATTTCTGGATGGGCACACTAAAACCGTATGAGTGTGTGTGTGTGTGTGTCTGTCTGACAGCAGGTTGCAGGTTATAATAGTGTAATTACATGATTATACACAATTACAGCAAGAAATGCACGCGCTGCAAACGAGGGGGCGTGTTTGAGTGAGCACGCGGCTTTAGCGTCTTTTCACGTAACAGTGCAAGGCAGATGTTTATGTGTATGACTGGCCTACAAAATGTCTGACTGATTGGCTACAGACGCACATTCAACATGTCTTTAAAGCCATTCAAAAGCGTGTGTTCACGGTTATGAATGTACCGACATATTCTGAATGACAAGATGAAGAGTATGTAGGGAAAGTTTACATTTTTGCCTAAAAATCACTTAGCAGGAGTAAATGTGTGTTCCAAACAAAGCAAACAGTTTGTTGTCTTTGTCTTTAAAATGATGCAAATAACACACATGGTGCTGCTGCTATATAGATACGCTGACTGGCCTGTGATGGCTCCAATGCTCTATTTTTCCAGTACAGCCAGTGTTTTATTGTGATCAAGCCTTGCCAGCAGACTGCAGCAGGCCTAACTGCTTACACAGATAATGAACCTTAATGCACATTTTGCTAAAACCACATTAAAAAGTCAGTGAAAGATCCGGCCTCTTGTATCTCATTTCAAATGACATTAGCTGTACAGTGTACTGTTACCAAACATGGACTTTGCCAGTACAAACTACAAGGTTGCCCTGCCAATGACCTCAGTCTAGTTCATTGGGTTGTTTTTCCATATTATGTTGCTTTCCAACTTTGTATCTTAACTAACAGACAACCAGCCTTTGAGTAATGGTGGAAAACACTCCTTCAGATCATGTGACTCCAAGGACATCTGCTCAGTATTAGTTATTATTTGGTATTGAAAGGGTGTAGCCCTAACAGATGGACGTGTTTTTCATTTTGGCGGGCACAAGGGGAAATGCTTTATTCTAGTTCAGCCACATGTGATGTCAGGGCGGGTACTTTGCTTTGCTTACCACTTAGATTTGTGTGACATGGGAAGATTTAAAAAAAAAACTGCCCTGTTATAAATACTGTGAGTCTGCTTCTGGTCACTCACATCATTCCCACAGCACCTCAAGCTCTGCACCAGCTTCTCAGCTGTCACATGATACCAGTTATGTCGTCTGGGTTCATGTGGCAAGCAGTTTCTGCGAGAGCAGGAAATTTGTTTTGGTTTTTTTTTTTTTTGTGGTTTTTTTTTGTTGTTTTTTTTACGAAATATGAGAAATACTGAAAACTTTCTGAAGAATTAGGAAAGACGTCTCTGTTAAGCTGTCAAGATCTTGCTATTTGGAAGGAAGGTCTACTTAGAAGAGACCTTCATTAGAGGCAAATGGAAGGATTCACTGACAGATTCCTCTCTAATGACCTCAGGTTAGTACTGAGCAATAACAACTGTCTCAGTGTCGAGCTTGGTTGCTTGCTAAACTGTACAGAATCAGGCATTGTCCTCTGAGTTTGTGTTTCTCTGCAGACAAACTGTTGAGACAGTGAAATACATGGAGGGAGTGGATGGGAAAGTAGACCGCTATTGACCTCAGCTCCTTCCCCTCGTACTGCCCTGTATCAGATGAATGCCCCGTGTTCCATGTTAGGTAATACCCCACTGGGATTTTTTTTTAACCCTTTTGTGTCATGCTGTATTTCAGATCAGTGATGAGGAGCAGGGGTATGACCTGGACCTTTTCTGCATACCAAAGCACTATGCTACCGATTTGGAGAAGGTCTACATCCCACATGGACTCATCTTGGACAGGTGGGCTGCCACATTTATTTATTTTTTTTTTAGCAGCTTGTAGCAGGGTTGTGAAAATGTGATGGATTGTCAGGGATTCATAATTTTTTTTTTTTTTTTTTTAACTAACTTCTGAAAACTAGATCTTTGGTGTTGTTATAGTTTGGACTCTAGTGGTGCTTTAGGAATGACAGCTCGGCCTGCTGACACAAACAGAAAGGAAATGGCAACTACTGCTGACTGTAGCAGAAAACTGAGCTGACCATCCTCTCTGTCTCTCTCCCATTCTCTTTCTCTCCCTTTTTTCCCCCACATGTGGTCCCAGGACAGAGAGACTGGCCAGAGAGATTATGAAGGAGATGGGGGGACATCACATCGTGGCCCTCTGCGTGCTCAAAGGGGGCTACAAGTTCTTTGCAGACCTGCTGGACTACATCAAGGCCCTGAACAGGAACAGTGACCGCTCCATCCCAATGACAGTGGACTTCATTCGCCTCAAGAGCTACTGTGTACATAACAATCACTTTTTATTACATTTATTTTGTTTGCTTAAAAACAGACTTAATACAAACCATTCTGCAGAATATCTGGATTTGTATATTTTGATGCATATCCAACTTACATAATTCACAATATACTGTATATTTGTTAAACTGACACCATATTTCCTTGAATTACTTTCTGCACCTGTGCAACATAAAATGGCAAAAGTCAGCAACATGTCTGCTTCATTTTTGTCCTCACAGAATGACCAGTCGACAGGTGAAATCAAAGTAATTGGAGGAGATGACCTGTCTACGTTGACAGGCAAGGTAAGAAGGGAAGAGGGGAGCATAATCATGACTAAATCTGTTTTTATTATGATACTGTGAGCATTATTCTCAGCGGTCTCACTCCCTACCACTGATGTAACAGTGTAATGAAAAGGCCACAGCCATGGAGAGAGAGAGAGATAGCTGAGAGTCACACTCACATGAAATGTGTCCAGTTCAGAGTCTCTAACTAAACTAATTGTTCTTCTTTCTGTTTTACACAGAATGTCTTGATTGTGGAGGTATGTATTTATTTTTGTCTTTATTATTGTTGTTATCAACTTTCTATTTCAATACCGCTAATACGAGCTTCTCCTATGCTGTGTTTCAAGGATATTATCGACACAGGGAAGACAATGAAGACATTATTGCAACTCCTCAAACAGTACAATCCCAAAATGGTTAAAGTAGCAAGGTAATTTAATCCCATCACAACTGCCTTTCGAGTACAAACTCGTGTGTCTCGTGTTAGAAAAGGAGTCATGTGATCATGTTTTCTATGAATGTTTCATAAGAGCAGATTGTAGTGGTTTTCACTGGAAAGCTGTGTCAGACTGTTGTGTTTCTTATCAATTGTTTTTTTTAATGCATTTTGCTTATCAACTTGGTTCCTGTCCTCAGTTTGTTGGTGAAGAGAACACCGAGGAGTGTTGGCTACCGGCCAGACTGTGAGTTTAAATGTTTTAATCAGACTATTTTTTGAATTTATAGTAAGTAGTTTATACTGTATAGTTACCACAATGTTTTCTTTAGCATGAGGTTTTGTATAACTTTATATCAGTATTGTTAGTTTACCACTACAAAGACAAGTAACTGATTTATTTACCTGTTTCTTTCAGTTGTAGGATTTGAGGTCCCTGACAAATTTGTGGTGGGATACGCGCTAGACTACAACGAGTATTTTAGAGATCTAAATGTAAGTATGTGAGATAGATAAAGGAGCATAATAAGTAAAGTAGCGCATGTTTCATGCTTTTTTTTTAAAAGTTTGTACAGTGTGTACCAACAGTTTGTGTGTTAATGTTGACCAGGGCAAGAACCTCAGAACAAATAATGTGAATCAATAACATGCTGCAATACTAATTGGTGGTTTTCTGTTTCAGCATATCTGCGTCATTAGTGAAACCGGGAAGGAGAAGTACAAGGCATGAAGAGCACTTCATAACAATTTTTAACATATGGTTATATCTTTTCCGTTTGAGTTTCATTTTATATTTTATTACATCATGTTTGTGTCATAAAAAAATACTCAGCCTGCTCAGGGTCCCTGAGGATACACTGGTATAGTGACAATCCTGACAGTTTTAGGCCACCACACACATGCACGGTACAACTTTTGAGTAAATGAATTGCCTTAGATAGAACCACGTCTGGGTTAAACAGCATGGAGCCCAGCTCGCTCGAAATTAGTACAATGCTTCTGTGCCCCAACACTGATTAATCATTTTTTAAGCGATGGAGTAATTTATTTAGAGCAATGCTGCTAGCTTGATGTACAAAATCACAATTTTTGTGTTACTATGGGATTCCAACATTTCACATCCTCCTATTTTATAAAATATTGCTTTTACTGTAATTCTACTTTTACCGGGAACTATCAGTAGCTGCTTTATGGGTACTCTTAAAGAGTATGTTCCATTTTCTTTAAATCTCTATGTACATTTTGGGATGAAACACTTTTCTATGTTATGTGATGAGATAGATTGTGCAAAAGTAACACAAATGTTGGTTGCTGTCCCTAATTAAACACATGGATATGCTGAAGATGAAATATCCTCTTATTTATGAGTGTATAGTGATTATTTTGTCTGAACTTGCATCCAGTTTTTTTTTTGTGTAACACTGAGGATCATTTTTTATGCTGGAAAATATTTAAACTTCAACTGAAATCAAATGTTACTCAGTCATATGTTTGAAACAATTCATCTGTATCTACCTGTCATTGAATCAAGCAGACTTGACATAATTGAACTACCTTTTTTTAAAAAAAAATTGCTACTATATAAGTCGCTCTCATTCAGTGGTGCAATCGCTTTAAACCATTGTCAACTGAATTTTGCAATACCAGCCATTAAATGTTCACACCCTTCCTGTGCCAAGTGGGTTTTACTGAAAAAGCACAATCTAACACCAAATACTTGGAACATTAAAATGATTTCTGGCCAATGTATGAAAATATGGGGAAATGCAGTGCTGATGCAGAGAAAATAAATAACTTCCCCTTCAAAAAGTCTCTGACCTAAGAATGGAATAAACTGGATATGTTCAGCCTTCAGTGAGGGTGAAGACCACATATGTTTGACCTGTTGATGTTGTCACCTAACTTTAACCTACAAGCTGCCTAACTGTACACAAGGTCACTGATTAGGACCAAAGAAAGAACATGTTATCTAATGCGTCACCATGTACAGAGTCTTTTGCAAAGCGTCTTCACATGACATATTTCATGTTTCCAGTTACAATGTAAGTTCATTGGAATTTTCCCCCTATATTTGTTCATGTTTGTGTACCGATGGTGTCTGTGTTATTTGCAAATCAACAAAAATTAGTTATTGCAATTTATCATTTCTATATTATTCCTTTTGTCATTTTATTTGTCATGTTAAAGACAGCGAGCTAACATTTGTTGGTAAAAGCTTAGAATCAATACTTTACTTTTCTACATTCGTCAGTTTAAACATTATAAATAGTCTGAATAGTTTAATGTTTAAACTGAGGAATGCCAGTACAGATTCAAGACTGCACAAAAGTGGTATGATAATTCACATGAAGTTATTTGCAGCCAATATGGCAATAAGGAACAGTAGAGTGAGTTGACATTGTTGAATACTCATGAAAACAAAATCTGCCAGAACAGATACTTCTATCCTCCTTGAATTGTCTGCTTAAGGCCTCTTGCAGACTTAATGTGTTTCAGGATAAACCTGTGGTAATTTGTGTTGAGACGTTCTACCACTACTGACATAAAAAACAGTTACAGTTTCCTCTTCCACAAGGTAATCATATACAGAATATCAAAATATTAAAATATTCATTTTACTGTTTGCAGAAGAAAAGTAAAAAAACAAACAAACTGAGCTAGGGGGAGTTACAGTTCATATAAAGATTTTAAACAAAAACAGGCATTCATAGTTTTTACAGCCTTTGGGTTAGAGGAAAATTGAATTAAATCAATGAGTTTTCTGTTTTTTTTTCTGTGACCAACTTTTTTTATTGCTTTTTTCCCCCCATGTAGTTTGGTATGGGTATGGAGCACACACCACAAAAGGAGTTGTCATGCAAAGAATATCCACTCCATGTGAATCAAAAACTCAGTCAAGATGTATCTCTGTTCAGGGTCTTTACATTACATTACCAACATTAACAACTTGACAAACAAAAGCAGCCTGTACCCTCCCACCCCTTTATGCTCTATACCCCTTGGCTACAAAGAGAGAAGGAAGAGAAAAAAAACTGAAAA
This sequence comes from Scomberomorus guttatus, assembly GCA_038419695.1. NCBI lineage: Eukaryota > Metazoa > Chordata > Actinopteri > Scombriformes > Scombridae > Scomberomorus > Scomberomorus guttatus. The sequence continues at coordinate 24,005,542 of CM076452.1, read as the reverse complement.
CCCAACAAAAAAAACCCCATAGACTAAAGCTGCCAAGTTTACCATATTATCTATTTGTGCACACATATTAAAATATACTGTACATAGCATATGTTTACTGTTGCAGGATGTTGAAATCCACAGTCCAGTCTCCCAGATGGAAAAAAAAAAAAAGATTTGTATCTGCAGGTAGAGTTGATAATCCAGGAACCCAACGCTGCAGGTAACTATATTCCTCCTGGGCACGCCGGCAGAGCAAGCTCTCTGATTGGACAGGTCCGGCGGATAAAGCTGTCTGATTGGATAGGTCCGGCGGATGACGCTGTCTGATTGGACAGGTTTGGTGACGTTAAAAGGGGCGTGAATTTAGCTGCTAGCCGCTAGCCGCTCTGGGATTCAGTTCATTCTTGGCGGCGCTCTGCAGAAAAGAAAAAACGAGACAGTGTAGCATTTAATATTTACAGCATATATACGGCTTAGTTAGCTTCTTTGAGCCGTAGCAGCAGTTAGACTGATGGACGGGAACATTTAGCCGGTGAAATGGTGACCCGGCCTCTCTCTCTGGACATGGCATTGTGGCTATTAATGCTAACATAGCTAGTTAGCCTGCGCGGCTAGGTAGCGGGATTTGCTGGTTGTTGCTGTTAGCCAGAAGGTACACTCGCGTTATGAGAGTCACTTAACAGCAACGTCGAGAGTTTAACGTCACCTGTTTCGCCGCGCTAACATGCAGCAGTAGTTCAGCAGTGTCTCAGTCGCACCAGCAGACTATCCGGTCGGTAGCTAACAGTTACCGGGCATTGTGCGGTATGTAGCCGTGGCATGCTAACCATCCATCAGGAAAGTTGGTGACTGGTCATAACGTTACAGGCAACGTTAGCACAGGCCAAGTGTAGCTGACTGTATAGTTGCGATATGAGGAGACGTTGTGTTTATTAGCCAGTGTGAAGTTGCTTTAACGCCGGAGTTGCATAGAGCAAAGGGCCTAGCAGACTGTTGACGGCATTGCGTTAGCTGGTTTGTCTCACATCAGCTCAGTTGCCTTGATTGATGATGATGATTCTTCAAATCATGTAAAGTTGGCAAAGTTTGGAGATCAGCAATGTAATGCCGTTTTTAATTTCATGAGCTGGTGACAGGCAGCGTTAGCAAGCAAAATGAACAACTCAGGAGTCATGCCACAAGAAAAGATGGAGCTGGATCTGGACATCCCATCTTCATTAGTTCAGACCGATGGACACTTGAGGAGATCCAACAGTGCACCAATGATAAATGGCTTAAGGTTCTACAATATGACATAGTTACAATAACTTAATGCAAAATCTTTCATTTAATGCATTTTATGTCCTTTTGTAACATTGAAGTAACTCCCTGGTGTGATCACATTGCACTGACCTCATGGGTAGAAGTGATGGACTAAGACATATGGTTGGTTTGTGAATTTGTCATTACAGTGATAATTCCCAAGTGTTCCAGAGAGAGGTCCTGCGTAGCCGGAGAAATAGCACTACAGTTGTCAACAGGCCCAACATGGTACAATACTTAAATTAAACATGTTTTCTGAAGTATTTTTGTCTCTTGAATTATTCAGCGCTGAGTGTTCAATCCACACGCATCCTTCCTTACAGGTCCCTTCATCACCCATCCGAGTTCCCAGCACCAGGCTTCATCAGATAAAACAAGTAAGAAAACTTGTCATGTTTGGAAATATTTCATGCAGATGGTGAGCATGTCAGACCACTGTCTCCCTCTCAAGCCATAGGGAGTGACGGTGTCAAATAAACATGCTAAAGTAACACATTTTGGAGTTCACAGGGCCATCGATCTTCCAGAGTTGATCAATTGGTAGTATCAGACTCCAACAGAGAAAATTTTACCTCCATATTTGAAGTAACGGACAAGTTAAGCTTTATTAGTTTGTAACTTGCGAGCCTGAATCGGGCCTGAACTGCAACGATCGAATTTTTAAGTGGTGAATTGGAAATGCTTTTTAAGAACACATGTAATTCAGAAAATGCTAAATAAGTTGGTAAACTAAGACTTTACAACCATTGACCTTCTTGTGTGCCTTTGCAGGAGGAGGGTGTAGACGTGATGAACAGAGAAACTGCTCATGAGCGGTAAGCTGTGTATTTATGAATGCACCGGCTGGCTGAAGAAATTTGTTTCAATTGTCATAACTTAGTTTAAAGGAGAATGTTACCAACTTCCTTGTTTTCTACTTTTGCACATACAGGGAAGTTCAAGCTGCTATGCAGATGAGCCAGTCTTGGGAAGAAAGCCTGAGTCTGGTAAAGATTGAGTCTTCATTACAGCTCGTCCAACCCCCATCAGTGTTGTTGATATGTTCTGTTGCTCTGTAACACTTCACTGCATTTTTTTTGGCCTTGGGCCATTGTTGGCCTCTCTGTATTTCTGTAGAGTGGACAAGTAAAAAATGCTAGATTAACAGTTGGGAGTTAACAGGGCCACCAGTCTCTCAAGGTCAGACTGAGTTGGTAGTATAATACTCCAACATGCTTGATTTTTTATTTTATTTTATTTATTTATTTTTTTTACTACCTCACTACATGGTATCATAGAAATACTGAGACATGATACATGTTTGGTAATTGTGTGTTTTTAGAGTGACAATGACTTGGAGAAGTCTGCATCTTCGTCTCCAAAGCGCATCGACTTTGTTCCTGTGTCTCCTGCACCATCCCCAACCAGAGGAATAGGAAAAAAGGTACATCTGACCTCAATTTGTTTACACGCACATAATCTGATTATACTGTGAATGACCAGATGAAGGTAGTGCTTAGTGTTTTCATGGTTCGCAGTAACCTGATTTCTCCAATAACTCGCAGTCCAGACTGATGAATGGAAGACTGTGTGGTAGCTTACAGGACGCAATTTATTACCCACAGAAAAAACAAGTAAACAAGTATCCTTGTTGTTGTTTAGCATTTTGAGTGAAGGGTTTTTTTTTTTTCTGACGTTTGATGGAGCTCCAGAAATATGTAACATTTTCTCGCCTATACTGCTGTCCAAGTCACTGTGTATAGAAACAGCTAATTGTCTGCTAATCAGGTCATGCATGCTCCATTTTTTTCCCCCCTTAATTTTACAAAGATGCCCTTTTATAGAATATTACCTTGACTGTAGCTGTAATCTGGTTATATAAAATGTATATGTGTATTTAAAGAGACTTTTTGATGTTTGAGCTGTTAGGCAACAAGCAAAATATATGCTAAGCGTCTTTTTTTTTTTTTTTTTTTTATAAACTTTCTTTCTTGCAAGCAGCAGTGTTTCTCTCCTTCACTACAAATCCTTGTGAGCAGTAACGGCCTAACACCCAGCCCAATACCCAGCCCGACACGACGATTTAGGTGAGCAACATGTCTTTGAGTGATAGTTTTAGTTTGTCCTTTTAATAATTTACCACTTTTTTTTTCCTGTACTTATACTAAACAGCGTGTAGTTGATGGACATCTGCAGTACTGTTTGCTGTGAGGCTACATTAGCACCAACTGACTCCAGTTTGACTGTAATTTCCCCCTGTTGGCATAAAATAGGTTTCCCTTTGCCAGTCTGGGCACAAAATAAGACAACAGGCCTTTTTCACAGAAGACATTTAACATGTCACAGTAGGAAAACAGGTATAAATAATTTAATGAATGACGAGTGAATTCCGTTTAGCTACTTCAATTTCAGGGTCCTGGTATTGTGCACGCTGGTTCACTGTCACACTCACTGGGACACTTAAATGGGCCATCATTAATGTTATCAATAACACCTGTGCTCTTCCTACTGTGACAAGTCAAAATGTCTGCTGTGGAAAATGCTGATTTCTGTGCAGTTTAGTTATAATGACTAAAATAAATGTAGCTTTTAATAAACGTTAATATGGCTGATGCTTATGTACAGTAGCAGCTCTAGTTGATTTAACAAACAAGTATACTGTTGTGGCAACGTGCATGTTTTGTGTTCCTCAGCCGACGGAGTCAAAGCCCAATCAACTGCATCAGAGCCAGCATACTCGGGCCAATAAAACGCAAAGGTGAGGTACTTAATATGCCTTGAAAGCCTAAATGCTTCACTGTGTGCTTTGTGATCTAATCTATCACAACTAGAGCCACTTCATTTAAAATAGAATTGACCTGTTCAGACTGAAGGTTGTTCAGGATGACCTAGTCCAGACAGTAAGTATGTGGACAGTTACTCTTTTTTTTACAGGCTCTGTGCTTCAGCACACTATATTTGAAGTAAAATAGTGGATACTACATTAAAGTGACAAGTCTCAGCTTTAATTTGAGTATGTTTACATCAACATGGAGAGAACCGTGTAAGAGATATAGCCCTTTTAATACATAGTGCCCAAAGTTTAGGGGTTCAAACGTAATGGGACACTTGACTACTAAGTGTTTAAACAGCAACTGTCTGGACTGTATTTACAGAAATGTGAAATGTTTTATTTTTTATTTTCTTTTGTATGCCAAGTATAACTATCAAAGTAAATATAGAGACATTCAAAATGAATGTATATGCTTTTCTGTGTCTTATCAGTTGAGATCAAAAACTGTTACTGTGTAATTTTATGTACCAGAGAAAACTGCTCTTCAGTGCGTTTTAAAAAAAAAAAAAAAAAAAATTAAATTACCGTTTTCTTCACATAGTATCTGATGAACAATTACTAGATAATGTTTCAGGTATTGTGACTTATGAAGTCGTTTTTTTGGTACTTGGACACTAGTAAAGCCTCACTTGAATCTTCATTTGTTCACATTCAATGTGTCATGCTAAGAACTGCGTTGACCATGTGATTATTTGCTGACAAGCAATCTTTAATTCACAGTATTTAGGATTTCAGAGAATACACACTTCATTTCCCTTTTTTAGATCAGCTGGTTGTTGCTGTTAGCCAGAAGGTACACTCGCGTTATGAGAGTCACTGATCAGCTGTTAAAGATTTCTAAATGTGAGGCTCCCTTTCTTCTGCTACAGGTGAGATGGAGACGGAGAGTCAGCCTAAGAGGCTCTTCCAGGGCACCACCACCATGCTGTCCTCTGATGTGTCCAACCTGTCAGATCTCAGTTCCTGGTAAGACAAGAACTTATTTATTATTGCTTTTCACCATGCATAAGATATACTGTAGCTACATAATGTAATTTGTCTAATTGCTGAGCTACGCCCCTTTAAATATTGGTTACTTAAATGCTGTGAAAATGTTATTCAACTTAGTGTTTTTCATGTAGTTGCCCAGTTAGTCAGTCTTTGTATGTTTATGATGGGATTTAGAAAAATGCATAACTTAATTGTCATGATGTTGAAACGTAAGATGGGGTCTTATTCAGACATACTGTATAAGTCAGCAGTGCTTTAAAAAGACTCCTGCAACAGTCACCATTCTTGCAGCCTGCAGTCTTACAGAACGTTTTTTCTCCCCCCAGTCACTCTCCAGATTTGCTGGACGGCAGCCTCAGCAGCGTCGGCTCCTCCACAGACTCCCCGGGCAAAATGGAGGGAGTGTCGCCCTCCTCGTCCAGCAACTCGCCCTTCGCCTCCCTCCAGGACTTGTCTCCAAAGTGAGCATGGGATAGCAAGAGATGCACAAAAAGGACGGCTGCAAACAAAAAGCAGACCTCTCTCTCCTCTCTCCAGGGAACGAGTTTCTCCTCAGACCCTCCACCTCACCATCGCCTAGATTTAGTTGAAGTGAAATATTCCATGTTTCCTTCTGAACAGCAGTTTTCATGGCTTCTTTTGGGAGGGTCCAGATATGTTTTGAATTAAGGAAACAAAAGCCATGGACGAGTTCTTGTGTGTAGAGGTAAACCTAGTGAAACTAGGACGGACTGAAGACTCTGAGCACCAGCTGCTAGTAGAGGATCTTGGGATGGTGCTTAGCTTCATAGTGATATTGTTTTACATAAGTGGCTATCCTGCAAATCTGTCCTACCAGTTCCCCTCACTGGAGAGAGACATCGAGCACTGGACAAAAAGAAAAAAAAAAAAGACTATTTGGATGTGTACATTAACCTGTTTAGTGCTGGAGAACTTCTGTCCACAGGCCTCGGTATGTACACAGTCTGCAGATTTTGTAAGAAAAGATTTAACTTATTGTTTTCCTGCTTTGTTTGTAATTATGTACATATTAACCTTGTCAAATGTCATTACATAGTTTTAAGTTTGTGGCTGTGAGATGAATGTGGGCACAGGTCTTCAACAGCAAATGTTTTCTTTGTAAAGGAACAAACTACTTCCAGGGTAGAACTATGGAGATGTCCTTACTGTTATAATGTAACAGAAGTTTTGTTTTCAACAGATATTCTGATTTATTTTTATGATAGAGGCTGTAAACTGTGGTGAATTTTTTTTTTTTTTTTTAATTTTGGCTTTGACCTCCCCCTCCCCATGACATGCTGCAGCTTTAATTGCCCTGTATGAGCAGTTAATTGTGGACAAAATCAGATGGTCACCACTGTTGGGCTTTCAACACTAAAGGCTGCTCTATATCCTGTGTTTTTGTCAGGATGTTTTTGTAGATGAACAGTATAGTAATGATTCCTTTGTTTTCCTTCTGGCAAAATGTTCTTATTTATGGTAAAAAAATTTATTATAAAAATGAGAAGTTGATAGGTTTCTGTCCCCCAGTGAAAATGAACCATTTGTGTTGTCATAAATTGCTGGAGCATGCAGCAAACACAAAATGGCACCATCCTGTTGTCAGTAAAGAGGCTGCTGTGGTTACATTTATTAAAAGAGCTTTTTGTCCAGGACACTCAATCCTGTAATGTCTCAGCCTGTGTGTAAGTCTAAACCAGGGACAAAGTTAAACTTGACTTTCTCATATTTAAAAGAATCAAAGGAGTACAGTATGAGGTTAAGCCTGTACTGTGATTCATTTTTGCACCTACATTTTCCCCCCGTGTCCAAATATCTCCTGTGTAACTCAGTACATCTGAACCCTTTTGTGGTTCCTGTAGCCTTTGATGTTTATGTGCAAACAAGGAAGTGATTGTAAATCATTTTATGGAAGTGTGCCCTTTTTTAATATAAAGAAAAGTGTGGTTGCAGTTCTTTCACTGATTGTCTTTTTCATTTTATCCAAATAAGAGAATGCAAATTGCAGTCAGCTTGCCCTGCTGTCAACAAGATATTTCCTTTTTCAAGATGATTATTTCTCCCCCAGTCATCTTAGGAAGTGTTTAGGGCATGAGTTTAGTAATGTTTGTAATGGAAAGGCTGTAATCTGCCATGATGGATAACACCATGCCTATGCTTGTGTCTTTTGTGATTGCCAACAGACATCAGGACTAAATAAATTATTTCTTTATATGTGTGAGTGTGTAACTGTTTTGAATATTCAGAGTTTTTATTCTCGTCCACGGCACTTAAACAAATATGCTACTTGTTTAAAATGTTAGCACTGCTTCAGGGAAACTTTATTTACAGCTCTGGAACTAAATGGTATGTGAGCAGTGGCAAATCATGTTGTTTTCAGTTGTCAGACCTGACAACAACATCCGGCCCCCAAGAGAGAGTTATTTTCAGTAACCATCATTACAAAGCTAACAGAGGTCTTGTTACTAAACATTACTCTACACCCTCCTGACCCAACATGTAAACATTATACCAGACAGATGCATTGAGACTTTATTAAATGTTTGGAGCATTGATATACTGCGGCAGACAAACCATTATCTTCAGAAGAAGACCTTCCTTTGGTGACATGTAAAAGTTCTGTATATTACTGCTGGAAAAATAAAAACTCATTCAGTTAGGTACCCACACATGCAAATAACTGCATTTAGTCCTTAGAGTCTACACAAAAAATGCTTTAAAACATCAATATAATGATGGTTACAGGTGAATACCATAAGAAAACTTTTAATGGCTTTATATACATGTATCATGTTTGCATGTAAATTCCTTCACGCTCAAGTTAACCATATTCCGTTATATAATGGCAATAGAAATACAGACACGGGGAATATGAGGCCAGACGACACTTAGAATGGACTCACGTTTCTTCACAGGCCCCCCGCTCAACGGACAGCTCCTCTCACACTACCACGCCTTTGACCTGCACACCGGAGGCCTCCGCTGTTTGCATCAGTTCAGTATTGTGTCAATTTATGTATTAACACAAATGTGTGGATTTTAAAACAAGTATTCTAAAATGTACTCAATGTTTCGGGGGACAGGCGAGCCCGTCCCCCCCCCCCCCTTGCTGTCAGCTCTACTCATTGCACTGTAGTAGTGCCTCTGTGAGAATGTTCTCTTCCGCCTTTTTAGATCATTTCCCCTCCTCCTCTCTCAGCTCAGGGCACTTCATGTGCGTAGGATCACCATTGTAAGAAGACCTAAAATATAACAAGAAACAAAACTGAGCAACAGGAAGCTGTATACTCTTGCAACAATATGATTTCATGAAAAACATCCATTTTGAACATACAATGCAACCTAGTTCTGTCTTCGCTAATTGCATATATTGGTGTAAATCTTTTCAACTCACCGAGAACATAAGCAGCTACAAGTTTCTTGTTAACACTTAAGTGGAGGTAGACAGGCACAGTAGATTCTTGCTCCCCCAGCGTCGGGAGCATCAGGGCGGCCATACACACCAGCCCGAGCAGCACCGTCAAAAGACTGGGTCCTCCAGCAACAGGACGGCTCTCTGTCAGTCACACAGACACGCGTACTGTGATCAGACATGACAACTGTACACAAGCAGTTTAAAGGACAAGGCTGACGATATTTTACATTTTTGTTACTGTCAACAAATGTCATGAAAAGACCAAAACCAACAAAGCATTAATGGGTGTCTCAATACTTTCTGACATCCCCTGTCTGTCTGTAGCTCTCAGTCCCAAGCTCATGGACTTCTACTGAACACGTAAAGGTTTAAGAATGTCACGCAAATACGCTTTCAGAAAAAAAATCCTTAAAAAGCTCAGCAATGTCAATTTTAGCTAATGTCACTTAAACATGAGTAAACAGTGCATTTGTTGGGGATTTTTTTTTCAGTCTCAGATGTGAAGTATTTACGGCAGCAGGACGGTGTGTGTGGGATTGACTCAAAATAAACCACACTGCCCATGTTAATGGTAATGGAGGAACATGTCACCCAGTTCTACAATGTGGCTCACTGATGTTTTGGGGCAACAATGAGGTCTATGGCACAGAGGAATAAAATATAACAGGCTTTGGATACAAAGACAGTACTTATTCATTGCTAGGTTTAGTCTTTTCACAGCACTACTGGACTCTGTATTTTCTGTATTGTAGCATATTAGCAAAATATATATATCTTTTTCACAATCCATGTTCATGAATGTTGCTACAGTTTCATCCTGTATCAGCTGAACCTTGCACACTATATTCTTCAGATTCTTTCTTTCTTTCTTTATTTAATATATATTTTTTAAACCATAATTTTAATTATTTTAAAGTTTAAATACCTCTCGTGCATTTACACTACCTTGTCACCAAAGGGAAACACAATTTCATGTCATCATATGTAGCATTTGAACTGAAAATTATAAATGTAACTGTGGTGAGATGGTAATAAAGGTCTTTGTATCCTTGTATCTTGTATTTGTTGACAATACCAGAATTACTGAATATCACAAGATACTATGTATGTTGTCAGTATGCAGTATTGACAGGTGAATCTACAGCAAACACATATGAATAATGAGCTTGTCATTCAACTTTAAATGACAGGCTGACAGTGATTACCTGCACCCAATAGCTTAGACTGTGTAAAGATTATGTTAAATTTTATACAGTAAAGATGTAAGTCTTTGCTTAACAGTATGTTGGTATACAGGGGATCAGCCAAGAGACACACAGGGTACACCAACCTACCTTGCTAAAAGATAAGTGCAGGAGAGGATGAACATTACTTTATTGTTATTGTCTTACTTTGTGGACTAAATAATTAGTTTTAGACTAGATACTATAGATGGGTAGATAGGTATGTAGAGGCAACATAAAGGAATATAAAGTAAGAGTATTTGGCTCCATCTAGTGGCCACAACACAACAGTCCTATGTCCTACCTGTTTGAAAGGCAGTCTGTTCAAAGAACTCGCTGTCTGCGAGCTGCTCTTTGATTCTGCGCTCCTCATCTTGGGGTCGGGGGCTGGATGGCTCCTGTGAGGCAGAGGGACGGAGCGTGGCTGTCACCTCTTTGCGACCCAGAGCTTTCCGCTGACTCTGCTCCGACACCTGCAGTCGGAACTTGTCGTAAACCCCATAATGGCACGCCCGCACATCTCTGTGTCTGATTACTCTGCAGTCAAGACATAGAAAATGAGATAGAAGAGAAGCATGAAATATGGGACACAAACAGCACTGAAGCACCTGATTGACAACTTACAATCAGAGCCATCAGCAAAGTAAGCAATAAAAAATAAAGACATGAACAGGAATTCAACAAGAACATCACTGATAAGACACCTGGCCCCTATGGTGCTATACCACTATAACAGTGATGCATAAAAAACTCACATGTCAACACAACACTGTGGCTTGACAGCTCCAGTGGAGTCCACCACAGTGTACTTGTTTGGCGCTGTGCACAGCACTGACAAAGAAGAAAAAACACAGATTATTTAAATCATCTGGGATAATTACCAAACATTATAAAGCATACATTGAAATCCATATATGTAAATGTAGTTTATGAACTACTCTGCCCACTGACCTTTAAACTTGAGGGCGAACTCATAGGGATTGTAGAGGGTGAGCACCTGCTTGTGAGACGTCTGCTCATCTGCGTAGAAGATGAGCTCAGTGGGGAACACGAACACGGGAAGGCTTCCTTCCACCAGCTCAGGCTGTCGATGCTGCTGCTGCATTGGCTCCAGCTGAGCTCTTCCCCTTCCCCGTCCACAGTCTGCCTGGGCCCCCCACCCCTCTCTCCACAAACTATCAAGCCGTATGAACTCCCTTTAGGTGAAAATGGCACTTCCTGCTATCAGCTCCTTAGGGCCATGACATGGTACTGTGAAGAGACACAGGTGGAGGATGAGATTTTTACTCCACTACATTTCTGAGGAAAATATTGCATTTGTTATTCATTTTATTAACCTGAAAACTTTTGTTTCTAGTTACTTTGAAGATGAATATGTTGCATGTGACAAATACAACGAAGATTATAAAATATGATGCACTTCCAATGTTTAAAGGATAAGTTCACTTTTGGTCAAGTCTGTCTCAAAACAATGCTCATACAATTAGACAGTTTTTGGTTGCTCTAACTGTCTCTACGCTTCATACTTGCCGTAAAAAGACTGCCTCTAAATGTGATTCCAATGTAACAGATGGGAGACAAAACACACAGTGCTTATTCTGTTTTAAATTCATCCTAATGTTTAGCTGAAGCTAATATGAGGCTTCAGCAGTCAGAATTGGTCAAATAAAGTGGAAATCTTACAAAGTTACAGTCAGTTTTGGTACAGTTCCGCTTGATTTGTCTAACTGGGACAGCTGAAGCCTCATGTTGGTGTCAGCTGAACTTTAAAATGCTTTTTTTTCCACTTACATTTGGATTATGTTTGGATGGGATCTCCTTATGCCAGTATTGAGAATCAGCAACCGAAGACTATTTCAATGTACTGTATGTAAGGCCTTGTTAGTAATATGTACAGTATGTAAAGTATCTTGAGACAGACTTGAAGATTTAAATGAAATAAAATGTGAACCTGTCCTTTAAACTATAGCCCAACTGATAATGATACTGATGATTTTTGAGGCAAATACCAAAATATCAGAATCAGAATCATCTTTATTGGCCAAGTATGTTTACACATACAAGGAATTTGACTCCTGTTTAGTGGCTCTCAGTGTACTTAGACAAAAATAACAACACAACAATCTTCAGAAATATACAGAAGGAATGACTATATACATGTGACCCCATTTCTGTGAACTGTAAACAGGATACAAATAGTTCAAAGAAGTGGAGAGTGCTGAGATAAATATTAAATGGTAAAAAAAGTGACATGTTACTTTATATACATGTAGTCTGTGGTTATGTACAGTATATACAGCCTATTCAGATATACAGTAATGAGTAAAATGTATTGCACATTTTGTATTTAAGACTAAAATAAATATATATAATTTGTAGGTACAGTGGGTATTATATGGTTATATATTATATGTATAATATTTAAAATGTTATACAAATCTAAGAACAATATATTGGCTGATATTATCAGCACAATATTACCAGCCAATATACGTATGTGTACCATTTACTGTATACTTGAAGCATGATTTTAATGGGGTTTTTAGCCTTTTAGGTCAAATATCTCAATGCTTTTAAGAGTTGGAGTAGGGAAATGATAAGAGAGGACACAGCCACAGCAATTTGATTTTTGAAACTTGTTCAAGTTTAAATGGCAGTTCAACAAGGAAAACAGCATTAAGTAAACGCCATGTGGCTAGTCACGTGCCCGTGTGTGTTTACATCTTGGTGTCGCAACACTTTTTCTTCTCCACGTAACGTTACACATAAAAAAAAATCTGTTAATTCGTCACATTTTCAGCAACACAGCTGGAGCGAAGTGACTTTTCACTATCTGTTGCATATTGTTTCACCATTACGTTATCCAGCAAGCTTTATATTCGTGTGTACCTGATATGTATAATAAATGTAAGCTGCCGTTAAACTGCAGTGTAATCACCGCAAACAGACACAAGAAATGAGGTCTTTTAAGCAATTATACATTTAACAACAGGGTCGTTTAGAACAAAATATGCCATCCCTACTGTTAATTGGTAACGGAACCCTGCAGTTTTATTACATTTGCTTGCTCTAACGCTGTAATAACATAACATAAAATAGTGCAATGCTGTGTAATAGTGTTAACGTTGGCTAGCGTTAGCCGGCTAAGATAGCCACGAAACGTTGTCCTCACGCGGTGTCATTACAGAGAATAAAACCAAAAGTTGTTTTATGTCAAGAAAAAAGTGACAGTGAGACTTTACCTTGTTGTCAGCACGCTTGTTAGTCTAATGTTTGCGCTACCAGCGGGGTTTGTGCTCCTGATCCCACCCTGTTGTTGTTTCTCTACAGCTCTTTTTTCTTTGTCAATGCAGACTTCGCGGTGCATGCTGGGATGGCGGAGGGCGAACGAGAACGTGCAAGACGTCAACAAAACAGACGTAAAGATACGTAAAGGTACCAAACAAGATGTTTACTACAACTGTATAACATGCCCGGGGGAAAGCATGATACGCGAGCATATAAAGACACAAAAACACATAAACTGAAGTATTTCCTTTTGTCAGTTATTGTAAACTGATGAATTATTGGTTAAGCAGCAGCACAGAATTGAGAAGAATTCATTTTCTGAAAATATAGCGAATTGGTTTTTTGAAGAAATCACACTTTACTGGTGTATTTCACCTTGCTCAGACAGAAAGTAAAAGGCTTGTAACACACCTTCACAGTCAGCTTATTGCATTGTCTCTATCTAATTTATCATTCTTTTTTGTAGTGGAAGCAAAATAAGTGCAATTGTACAGAGTTTATAAACTGTAGGTAAATGCTGCATAAAGGTAACCTGGCCAGGAAAGACCAAATTACACTAATTCTACAGGAATTGTGTCTTTGTTGGGCTACTATGACTTTCTACTGACCTTTAGACCTATAAGGGATTCTATAATCTATTTTGATTTATAGTCTGAACTTGCAATGAATATATGTTTGCAGTGCTATTTGTAATTTTGTGGTAAAGATGTAGAGTAAGTCTTAAAACGACACACCAAGAATACCATTTTAATGTGACAGTGATGCTGCCTTCAAGTGCTCTCGGATTTATTACGATTATGAGAGTATGACCAAACCAAACAAAAATTAAGGCGGGACTTGTAATGGTGTTCAGGCTTGATAGTGGAAAATACTTACTTATTTACTTTGTTAAAATATATTAATATATGTGTATTTCTCTTTAAGTTTTTGTTTGTAACCTAAAATCTTGTTCATTCTGACTCTTGATGAGCAATTTCCAACAGAAATATTTTTGTTACTTGGTTAGGCCATGTGTAGCCAATCATTTTAATGCATTTTAATGTATGTTGCAACCGTCCTTGGAGACCGTTGTCTCCAGGTATGGGGGTCAGTTGCAACACCTGACTTCTTCTCTTCAAATGCCAATTCTGAGTTTATTATCATATGTAGACATATTTTTAATGATGTGGGTACTAAAAAGTGTGCAAAAAGTGTTGCAATCGTCCCCACCCTACCCTACTACTGCACATGCCTATCTTGATATATTGTGTTGCATAGAGTCAGACATTTTGAGGAGCCTTGAACTTAGCAATAGAGTAATGTTTGTATTGTGTGTGTGTGTGTGTGTGTGTGTGTGTGTGTGTGTAAGGGGTTAAAGGGAATAATTGGCAAGACATTTCAGGTATGAGTATGACCTCTATCTACACTTGTCAACTGTCTGTCTGGTTTCAAGGCAGGCAGATATTTACATAGTAAGGACAACATAATGATGAACACCAGAGCCATACAAACAGCTCATATACCTTAATTTTGAATATCCGCCCGATTGGCATCGACATATAAACATGACGGAATATATACACAACACAAGCCATGTCGACCTCCTTATATATGTTTATATAGAGGAGGGCGTGGCCAACGTGATCGGCCTGAGCCAATGGCGTTGCAGTGGAGGGAGCGGGGCGTTCCATTCTGTTAGGAGCAGAAGTTGAACAGCGCGAGCCGAGACAGAGCTCTGGAAAGGCGGTTAGAGAGAGGGCAGAGGCAACGGCCCCTTCTTGAGGGGGGGGCTTATTATAACAAATATATACACACGTGTGAACTGTATGGCCGCACGATAGGTCATATGTGGATAACAATTATTTTTAGAAAAGCATACAAACGCGGCTTTACATTTAAAATGCCTATTTTACTTTTCCTGTTAGACACGTCCGCCTCTATGAATCAGCGCACTTATTTGGGTACGACGTATCTGGACGTTGCTAAAGGCGCGGTTGAGGTCTTTATGAAGGTAAAGGAATGATT
This sequence comes from Scomberomorus guttatus, assembly GCA_038419695.1. Classification (NCBI taxonomy): domain Eukaryota; kingdom Metazoa; phylum Chordata; class Actinopteri; order Scombriformes; family Scombridae; genus Scomberomorus; species Scomberomorus guttatus. Next base: position 23,990,526 of record CM076452.1, on the reverse strand, counting down.
TTACCCCCGACTTTTCTCAGCAAGTATGCACCTTTTGGTGAGCTTTAGGGTTCCTTGGGCAAGATCGGTCGAAATTAATATATGTTGTTTTGGTTTTCTTGTTTTTGACAGCTGCGTGCCCGAGACCCGGCTAGTAGAGGCGACAGGTACATGCTAGTTACATTCGATGATCCACCATACGGAGTGAAGGTAATTAGCAACTGATACAATTATTACACTGTCAAGCCCAACGTATTTTTCTGTCAGTGAGACTTTATTGTCCTTCTGGTTTGTAGCCAGTGTCGGGCGGCATCCCGGTGGCGAAAAAAAACGTCTTTTTTTGCTCCAAATATCCGCAGACCCGGAGCTGCACTGCCTCCTAACATCCAGCGGACATTTTGCTTTTGTGTTGAGAAAACTCTCGGGCGTCGAGATGGAGGCGGAGAGATTTATTATCGCCTATGACGTCGCTCTTTTTTTGACAGTACAATGTTTAGATTGGTCAAGGAGAGCGCCAATCATCCTTCACCCCGCCCCTTGCATCATCCACGCTTTACTATTGGCCAATCCGGGCTGAAAGTTGATAAGCCCTCTTCACCATGAGAATTTTTTTCTGTATTTTTTTCTGTGAGTTCGCTAGAAGAAAATTATCATTATTCATATGATAATTATTTGTCATGCCGATACTATGAGCATTATGGCCCAGCATACAAAAACACTATCGTTTTCCCCACACACCAAGGAAAAAAATATTCATGCAACCTGTGAATCACTTCAGTAATTTCAGAGGCTTCATGTCTGCAAAGCTATCCTCGCCACTCATCTATTGACTTGTTTTATGACCTGGCACCCGTCTTTCTCTAAGCTTTTCATGCCCAATAAAATGCAATCCTAAGTACCCACATGAATCCCTGAAATCCCAGGTCTGCTTCAGTGGCTGATCAGTATTAGAAATCTCTTGGCTTTCTTAAGTGTCTACAAACACTCTACTCTCAACACAGTATGCTGGAGGCTGACTCCATCCCATGTCATCAATGCTTGACAACACATTAAACACTTTGCATTCCTATTAAATTATTAACATATATTTTTTGCATGCCTCATAAACAAATTATTCTGCAAGAGCTTGAGAGTAATTAATTACTTCATCTTTAATAGTAGTTGCTGGTTTGAGGTTTAGAGATGATATAGAGGCATAATTTTGTATATTGCAAGTTACAAGTTTCTTGTAATAACTAGTTAATTGCATATTTCTTGATTTTTTTATAATACTCTTTGAAATTTTAGAGTGTACTTCACTGCACCTTTCCTACAGCTGCAGCTTTTTATGGAGCCCCACTGTCACAGTCTATCTCATGATAACCGAATAACATAACTATATAAAAATAATGTAATATTTTGCACTCCCATTTATCTTCCCGGGGATTAGGGATGCTCTTTTAATGATTGTACAAGCTACAAAGAAAATGGGAAATGTGTAACTAATTAAAAATGTGCTAGGAGTGAAAATATAGAACTAGTAAGTTGAAAAGGAGTAAAATAAATTATTCTATTTTATCAACTGATTTGAGGTAAAGTAAAGCAGCTTTTTTCTTTTTTTGTTGTTGTTTTGTACAATCAATTAAAAATATTTTACTAATGGTATATATATTCAGTTCAGTTATATACTTTTGACCAGTCTGTTAGTAACATTTGTCCCCTGTTGGACTCCTTACATTTTTGCTTTGAGAAAGAAAAGACTTTGTACAATTAACATATTAAGAGATCTATATTAATCTATATTAGGTCAATAAATCTACATGCTTTTCTTACACTTAAACACAAATGCATTATTATAGTCTGACAACTTAAAGCTTTGAGAAATAAATAGAGCTGTTTTTAGGAAACATACTTTTTTTTTTTTTTTTTTTTAATGTTTTAATTTGGTCAAAAATAATTTGTACCAAATTACATTTATGAGTGTACTTCTTTTGCATCGTATAGTGAACGTACACTTTATTCCATAATTGATCACATTTTTTTAAAGATATGACTAAAACAACTATTTGAATACTAAGTTATGTATTCAATCAACTAATGTACAGTCTGGCTCAGTGTTAATATTAAGAGCTGTGTATGAGGCATAGAAGATAGATAGATAGAGTACTTTATTAATCCCAAAGGGAAATGAAAGTGTTACAGCAGCCACTTGACATAAATCAAAATACAATACAAAATGTCAGATAAGTAAAATAAACAAATACAATAACTAAATTGACTGAATCAAATATAAAAATATATTAAAAAAACAAATAGAATATTTAAAAGTAGAAAAGATACTAGATATATAACTATAACTGTAATATTAGTAACTGTCAGGCTCTTTATTGACCTCCATATTAAAACAGGAAAAATAACCACGTTCAGCTTACTGCCTCGGCACTTAAAACATAATGTTTATTGTGTTGCTGTAGGCCTGTGTGTGGGGCAGCGTCATCATGACAACATGTCATGAGTGGATGCTGACATTCATGTGATGCTGCTCATTGTATTCACTCATTAAATTCACTTTGCAGTTCACCATAAGTCCAGATCATATCTAAATGTGGCAAAATAATCCGAGATGAGATTCTTCTCCCTTTAGGTGCTGCTGTCTGAAGTGCTTTTCCCTCGATGTAAAGTCTGTCATCATCTCCTCTTCCTCCTGCTCTTCCTCTCTTTGTCTTTGTTGCCTTCTCTCTTGTTGATTCTGCCTGCTTTGCGCACCGAGTATTATGATGAAAGGACAAGGTTATACTGAATGGGGTTACTCAGTTGCACAGTTACAGAGGCAATAAATTGTTGATGTAGAGGGAGAGAGAGGAGGTTGGGCGGGAAGAAATAGAAATATTCTGTAGTGTGAATTATTGAGTGCAAGCTAAGCCTTACATTTCTGCTGGCCTACACAAGGCTCTATGTCTGTGTTATTACTCTGCTACTAGCCCAGTGAATGTGTTTTCACCTTCAGTTTTGCTTAAGCAGCTCAGTAATGTAGCTTGTATGACCTTATGTCATTCATATAACATCTTGCGTTTTCCTAGAAATTCTACACAATTCATGATGTTGGAATGAGAATCAACAAACAATCAATCAACCAACATCTACTCACTGGCCGCACTCAGAGCAAACATGCTGATGCTAAAGCTTTTTTTTCTCTTGGTCTCCATCTCTCTCTGTGTCTCTTGCCTCTGCCCCTCCCTCTCCTGATAAAGGAAGTGGTAAGCTTGCAGGTCATCCATAGATTAAGCATGGAGCTGCAACAGTAAGGTACTTGGCCTCTCTGGAGAAAAGTCCAAGAGCAGTTACACACCCACATCCTCTCCTGTGAGAGTATATCTCCGTGACAGGCAGCAGTGGGATGTGTATTTTTGGATGCTTGTCATGTATGAAATTAGACTCTTAAACAGAACTATCCAGCTCAAACGTGGGACTGAGCACTCTGCATTTTCATAATATTATCTTCTATTTCCAGAGCTTGACATAACCTGATTTAATTTTATGGTTACTATTATGTTATGATAGATGCAGAATTAGTGGGTTGCTGAGATTTAAACTCCTCTCGACATGCATCACTTTGTGGCATGTCAGTGAACAAAACTCTTACTGTTTGTCTTTGTAATTACACAGTATGGGTATCTGTGGGTGGGTGTCTATTTTGGTTTGTGGCTGTTCACCCTGCTCTGTGACTTCAGGTCTCCTCTGCTGAGCTGTATGGCTGTTTGCTATGCAGCACATTCAGCACACTGTTGATGTATGTATGTATGTATTTTCAGGCAGGCTGGAAGGAGAACCATGCTACCTTCATGTGTGAGCTGAAGAACCTGCAGGCATCTGGGCTGACTACATTGGGCCACGCTCTTCGCACAGCCTTTGACCTGCTTAACCTCAACCGCCTCGTCTCAGGCATTGACAACTACGGACAGGTATTTGACACCAACATCCCGTTCTCTAGTATCATCTGTTGCCACAAGAGAAAAGTAGAATTACTCTCCATAGTAGTGTCAGTGTTCTTTTAAAGTTTGACAATCATTTTAATTATTACTTATTTACAGAGCAAGCACTATTACTTCATAAAACCTTCAGACAGTCTAATCAGTAATTGGTAATGGTTGTAAACAAGACATCAGGAACATTTTAACTACCATATACACACTGATAGATGAGATGATGATGACAAGGTTATGTTTTTGATATCATTTGGTGATAAATTGGTTCTGTTAATAGGAAAAATGAATAATCAGGCCACAGTGATCCAGTGAAGATTTATTATTTTGATATTGACTGGGATCTATTTTCTGCTCAGAGGATGTGATTTTCAAACTGAGGATCATTTCTGTGAGGATTAGACACGTGAGGCCACATCAGAAAATCCAATTTAACATTTAAAGTCATCAGAATAATACTGCAGCGGAAATAGAGGTCACTAGAAAGGCTTCGAAACAAAATAATGCTAGTTTTGATCCATGAAAAACTGGCAATAATACAAGTGATTAAAGTTGTTCTGAGATACCAAAGTGAATGTCAGTGCAGGGCTTTCCAAAGTCGCCACATGTGTGTGGACTTTTCCCAGATAAATGGTTTTGATGAGTGTAACAAAGCTTGCAGTTGGCATCGCTTTATCGGAGAAGATTGAATTTTGATTGCACTCCATCTTGCCTCAGTTAGCCCTGTCGTCAGCTCCTGGCACACATCTTTTCTGCTTGAAGATAGAGAGAGAGAGATGGATTACTACGCTCAAGTAGTGACACAAGTTCTGTGCATCAGGAGAGTGTAAATCTACTTAGGCATTCTCTGTGTGTGTTCGCATTAGACAAGGCTGACCTCTACAGTACAGCAGTTTGAGGCCTCTGTCCTCGACGAGTAGCACAAGGACACTCAGCAGCTTACAGATGCATCTGACACAAAGCAAAGATTACAAGCTGCAGCACACGGTTCATATTAGTATACAGGAGGTTTTCCTAAATCTGATGCTAATACCACACTAATTACTGTGTTTATGTCAACCTCTGTTTATTATACCCGTATTTCTCCATTACTCCAAGCAGGAAAGACCTTGATTTTGTGTTTTAGGAGATGAAAATGTCTTGCTAGACACAGAATCTAGAGCAGTGTTTGTGGTGTGGAACGTAAAGACAGCAAAAGTGGATTAGTGAGAATGAATGGGGTCGCTGTTTGCCTGAACTTCTAATTAACTGCTGAATGTTACTGTTTCCTCCTCAGGGCTGTAACCCCTTCTTCCTTGAGCCATCTGTGATCATCACTATCACTGATGGGAACAAGCTCACACACAGCTCTGGGGTGCCAGATGAGGTGAGAACACAAACAAACGCAGTAGTGCCACTATGTAATGCACCACTGATGCTGTCTGCTGTTTTATAAAAGAATTATGTAATTACTGTTTGTAAAACTGTGCAATCGGTGACCTAAGACCTCATCTCCCATCACCTTTTTTTTTTTTTTTTTTTACCCATGTCGGCTGTGTAGCTGCACCTGCCTCTGAACTCTCCTTTGGCAGGCAGTGAGCTGACCAAAGAGCCCTTCCGCTGGGACCAGCGTCTGTTCGCGTTGGTGCTGAGGCTGCCAGGAGCAGCCACACCAGACAACGAGCAGCTCGGTAGCGTCCCCACTGATGAGTCTGCCATCACCCAGATGTGTGAAGTCACTGGAGGTGCGGCATTCTCTTTTGCTTTGATGCTTCTCCGTTGTATTTACAGCAGAATGTGTAAAGTCATAACTTCCCTGTACTGTTTTTAGTAGCATTCATGTATTGATTCTGTGGTCCTGTTTTTCACACAGGGCGATCATACTGTGTACGGACACAGAGGATGCTGAACCAGTGTTTAGAGTCTTTGGTCCAAAAGGTTCAGAGTGGTGTCGTCATTAATTTTGAGAAAACTGGGCCTGATCCGCTTCTAGCTGGGGAAGGTGAGCTATTGAGCAATGCACACTGAATAGACACAAAGCAGAACAGCTGTTCCTTTGTGCAAATTTTGTCTTCAGAATCATGATGTAAAAATGAACAAACATTTGCGTGAACATTTGTTAAAAATGCATTACAGTTTGATATAGACAAAATGTTTAACTACTCCAGTATGTTTTTAGTCTCTTATCACATCTTATCACATATCACACAGTTTGCTGGAACAAAGATACTGAGGGCAGCAAAACAGAAGAAAGCAGAAGAGAATCTTATCATCCTGGATCTCCGTAGTGCAGTTTCACACTAAAAGGAGAACTGAGTGTATTTTCTGTAGCTGAGGAGTATGAAAATAATGTTGTGGACAGGAAGATCCGCCTTAAATGTTCATAACCACTGAAATACTTTGACAGTCACAAAAGAGCTCAAAAATATTTTTTAAAAATGATACAAAAGCTAATTCATGTCCGTGAGGTCGTTGAGTTTCATCCAGCTGGCACCACACAGGTTTGTATTTGTCAATATTTGACTGAGAAATGTCCTCTCTTGTTTTACAGAGAACTCTGTGGAGTCAAGTCGTCCTGTGTCATCTTTCTGCCCACAGCCATGGCACAGTTGCCACAAACTTATCTACGTGCGGCCAAACCCAAAGACAGGGGTGCCAGTTGGGCATTGGCCCATACCAGAGTCCTTCTGGCCAGACCAGAACTCTCCTACCCTGGTGAGCAGAGAGAGGGTTTAAAGATCTTAGCTGCACCATTATTGTGTTATTCTGCACATTACCTGTGGTCAGGACTGTGTATGACATGAAACTGCTATTTTTATTATCTGTGTGTATCCTCTGTAGATGCAGAAACACATTTGCACACAAACTTGCTCTGTGACTTTCACTTTCACTCTCTCTTTCTCTGTCTATCTTTCTCTTTTTTATTGGCAGTCCTTTGTTTCTCTACCTAACATCTGCCATTAACTTTGATTTACAGCTAATGTAATGAATTGTACAACTCTGTAAACTCACTCTGTGATTTCTGTTATCTGTAAATGCTTTGTTTTAAATTGCTGTTGCTGCTGTGAGGGCATTTGTCCTTACTGCAGAAAAATATGTTGAACAATTTCTCCCTCTGCTGCCTCTCTCTATCTCCATCTGCTCTCAGCCGCCTCGCTCTGCACATCCCACGGTGCGTTTCTCATGTGTGGACTGTGAGCCCATGGTGATAGACAAGCTTCCTTTTGACAAGTACGAACTGGAGCCCTCTCCGCTCACTCAGTACATTCTGGAAAGGAAGTCTCCACACATGTGCTGGCAGGTAGGATAGACATTCACACACCCTTTAGCTCTGCTGGTTTGTACTGTCACTAGTGTTGCCTCAGGCACTTTTCTGAAAAAAAAAACAAGGAATAATGAGGTTGCTAGCTTTATTCAAAATATATTTTCACCTTTTGTCAGTTGTGAATTAATAATGAGCCACACTTATGAAGCACAGAGAGCTACAGAGGTAGATAAAATGATTTTTGACTTTGTAATTTAAAAAAAAAAACTCTTTATCTTCACCCTCTGTCCTCAGGTGTTTGTCAGCAGCAGTGGGAAGCAAAATGACCTGGGACAGCCATTTGGCTACCTTAAAGCCAGCACCACTCTCACTTGTGTCAACCTCTTTGTCATGCCTTACAACTTTCCAGTCCTTCTCCCACTCCTCGGTAAGACGTATGGCAATAAACCTTTTTTTTATAGTGGCCTCAAAACTTGTGGGTCAGTAGGTCTGAGCTGATTTTAAATTTAAAAGGCTTTTCTGGGGCACATCTTCATCTGGGATCTTTTTTTTTCTAATCTTCTTCAGCTATAAACATAATCACAAATAACTTGACAGAGCAACATTATAAACTCTTTTTAATAATAGTATTGGTTGGGCTAATAAGGAGGATTTTTCCAGGGTAGTAGTGGGTAGTGTATGTTTGGATGATTGTTTTGGACTCACTGCTTAAATGTTAATGCATTCATTCTTTGTCTTCTTTCAGATGATTTGTTTAAAGTGCACAAACTAAAACCCAACCTCAAGTGGCGACAGGCCTTTGAGATGTACCTGAAGACCATGCCTCCATACTACCTCTTGGTAAATGAATGTCACTTCTCCTGCTGCCTGTAGTAAATGCTTCAATCACATTGATTTTTATAAATATTGTTTTTGCATATAACTAACATCCTCAATGTCCTGTCGCTATCTTTTAACAGCCCTTAAAAAAGGCGTTAAGGATGATGGGTGCACCTAATCTTATTTCAGACACCATAGACTGCGGCCTAAGTTACAGTGTCATCTCCTACCTGAAGAAGCTCAGCCAGCAGGTAAACACACCCTCCAAACATGTGACAGGTTAAGTAGGCAGGGTGACCTAGTGTGACAGATGATGAAAGTCAAAGTGTCCATTGGATGGAATCTCTAAACTGATCGACAGATCTTTTAATATAAAGGCAATAATTTAAGTTACATAAGGAAACAATTAATGTTATTATTAGTAACATTAGTAATAAAAAAAATGCTTGTTTTTCATGTAGTATCAACTCAAACTAAACATGTCACCATGAATTTGTGTACAGCATGTATATGAATATGTCATTTAAGTGGTCAAAAAATTACAGATTGAGACTTTAAATTTGGACTTAAAGAAGAAATGTGTCTTTACTCTAAAGATAAGAGACATTGACACTGTGATGGATGTCCTCAATATTAAAAGTTTCTAATGCAATGTATCTTAAGACACTGTCACCCAAACATTAGGAAAGCAAAATTATATGATGTGGTAGAGCAGTTAAATAATGTTTATCCTTTTTTATATTGCGGTGAACAGCAGCATTGTTTGAATTCAGCTGTTTAAAATATTTCAATCACAGCTCTAAATTAGTTCTAAAATATTTTGTTGTGTCCGTGCTCTAAACACTATTTCTGATCAGAAACTGATTTCAGAGATTATTTGTAGTAAAATGTGGTCTCTTTCCTTCTCTTGTTGGTATCAAGGCAAAAATAGAATCAGATCGTTTAATTGTGTCCGTGGGGAAGAAGGCGCCTCAAGAAACAGGCATAAAGGTGAAGAACCACTCCAACTCACTGTCTCTGGCCCACCGGAGAGACTTTAAGCAGTTACTTCAGGGAATCACCGGGGAGGGGCCGCTTCGCCTGGTGGACATGAACTTCAAAGAGTTTGCCGGCTTCCAGATCGCCCTGCTCAACAAGGTGAGTTTAAGACAGAAAGAACTCTACAGTACTTCATGTGGGCGGAAAAGTTACAGGAAACACAAGGCAAATGCAATGTCTGGTGGGTGTTCTCTGACTAGATATATGATGTGTTCACAGGATTTAAAGCCTCAAGCTTATCGAAATGCCTACGACATCCCGAGACGGAACCTTCTGGATCAACTCACCCGAATGCGCTCCAATTTGCTGCGGACGTCACAAAAACTGATCAGAGGGCAAGACGAAGGTACAGTATATTATCCTAACACTGAAGAGATGATCAAAAGAAAATTTAACCTTGAATTTTAGTTTAATGTCAGCTGAAAATTGACTTTGATCTGGTCAGTGGTGAGTTTGGGTTTACACTACATGAGGTCAAGAGAGGAATTTTACATTTAATTGTCACCTTGAAACCTTAACCCCACCTCCTGACTACAACAGATTATTCTCTATTTTTCAGTTATTTCGATTTTTTTAAATTTAAGATTTAATTCAAAACAAGCAAAGCTTTTTTTTTTTTTTTTGTCCAACGCTGTGCTGCAACATACATGGTGTTAGGCAGCCATTCAACAATTAATGATGCTAATCTGAAACATCCTAAACACAAAGCCAAAAAATCTACACAGTAGTTAGTGCAGTATTTTATAAATACTAATTTCCTGTGATTGTTAGACTATCTGCACAGTATTCCAGTGGCTCAGATGGGAAACTATCAGGAGTATTTAAAAATGATGCCGTCCCCTCTGAGAGAGATCGACCCTGATCAACCTAAACGCCTTCACACGTTTGGGAATCCGTTCAAGCAGGATAAGAAGGTAATAATATATAAACATAAAAAAACTGGTTGATACAGCTCAACAATTCATACCATTGTCGTTAAAAAATAATAAATATTAATGTTCTGTCATATTTAGTCCTTTATGTGCTGTTGTCTTGTGGTTATCTCAGGGGATGATGATCGATGAGGCAGATGAGTTTGTAGTGGGCCCTCAAAACAAAAAAAGAGGAAATTCCAGTGATTCCAACTCAAGTGCTACTATGAAGAGAAGGCGGAGCATGTCCCCATTGCTGCGGCGGCCGCAGACTCCACCAGGAAACACAAACCATGTGGTGGTTGGAAAGAGTCTGGCAGGGGTTCAAGGGCAGCAGAACCTCCTCAAACCCATCCCGCAGCACAAAGGTAGGAGTCAGACAGAGCATGAGAGCGCAGACGCACAGACTACCTGTGCCATATGATACGAAACAGACATTTTAAATCATTGTTTGTTACCGCTGCAGGAGTGGATGGCAACAACGCTGTGGTCACTGAGAGTAACGGTGACAGAGCTCTTGGTCCAGACTCGGGGGAGATCTGGCCCACGGACATGGACACTGCAGCGGGGAACCCATCCTCACTGAACCTGGAGGAGAAAGCTGTGCTGGGAGCAGCAGATCGGGTGGAGGATGTCGACATGTCAGAGGAGAGACTTGTGGAAGATCATCCAGATGAGCAGCCGCTGGAGGAGAAACTCAACTGCGAACGGCTGAGTCCGCAGAGCCAGCTAGAGGATGCTGAAGCTGACCCAGCTGTGTCTGAGACCATATTCATAGCCCCACTAGATGGCAGCCAAGCGGAGCTGCGGTCTCGGGTCATCAAGGAGGTCCGCAAACCTGGACGAAGTGAGTATGAGCTAGTCTAGCGTGTCACATATCAGAAACAGCAGAAACATGAACTCATTCAATCTGATCTGCTAAAGAAGGTGTCTTATTGAATATTTGTTTGTGTGTGTGCTTTTTCTCAGACTATGAGGCAATACTCGGACTACTGCAGCAGGTGAAAGGACCAGTTAATGTACAGAGGTACTTCATCCAACATGCTATCAAAGAGGCTTCCAGGTAAGAAATGTTTAACAATGTGTAACTTACATCTGTAAAATGTCCTCAAAGCTCAGCAGCTATTAACACTGAGTCACAACTACACTGCAATCATTTTCTTTGTTGTGTAAAGTAGGTTTGCCCACATGTATCATCCCTGGATTGTTTTCTAATTTCCTCTGCCTCTGTGCCAGGTTCAAGAAGCGGGTACTGATCCAGCAGCTGGAGTTAGCCCTCGCCGAGTTGGACGAGAAGCACGCAACATCTTCACGGCTCCCTAATGATCATGGCAGATAGTTTTGCTGCTAGAAAAAGAAATCCTTCCTTTTTTTTTTGGAAGAACATTGTGTTGAGTGTTGGATAAACCACCATAAAAGACGTCCTTGTTGAGCAGCCTCAAAAAGACAAATTGGGGAACTGGAGTGGGGGAGAGGACAAATGCACTGATAGCAGATTTTTCAACTCTCCATGCACTGTTACATCACATCCTGTCTGTTAGAGGCGGAAGGAAAGGGTTTCACTGGAGGAGGGGCCTTCAGGACAGATCCACCCACCGGGGGATGAGTAAAGAGACTTTAAATATAATCCCCTTCATACTGACAGATGCCTTAAACATCCATTTGGCTTTTGTCTGTCATAGACAACACACTCCGTCAGACACACACACAATAAGCCGACAGATCCCTGAATGGCAGAGCGAGGGATAAACAGGATTATTCCTGTTAATTATTCTTTAAAAACAGACCTTTTTTCAGCTGGTCTGAAAAGTGTTTGTGAGACTGCAGCAATTCTTTTTATGAGTAATAAAATGTTTCATAGATCTGTTGCTGACAGGAGAAATCTGGTCTGGTATATTTTTTACCTTCATTGGGATGCACTGATGTTTTTTTTTTTTTGTTCCAAAGCTGATACCATTATCCAATATGTTCCCATTCCTACTAGCTGATACTGGTATGTGTGAGCATTTGAGTGTATGTCATTTTATATTGTAATAGCAATATATACACATTTCTGCTAATTCAATTGAGAAACCATTGGTGCATAAAATAACCAGATGCTACTGCCTGTCTTTGGTTAATCCAGACAATAAGATACAGAACAAATGAAGGTACTTCATCACATTGATGCAAAAATCCTGTATATCCAAAATCGCCAAATTCAATGGATAGGTACCCCAGTATGAATGGTAGACAAATATCTCTCATCTCACAGTACATATTGTCATATCGCACAACCTTTATTGATATTTTATTGTCTGTAAAAGGTTAAACTTCACACATGCCAGTCTTAATGTAAACAAATGGCTTTTAAATGTCTGAATTTTCTTAATTTGGGTACAGATTCGACAGCTATATTGTGTATGGACACGTTCCTGGAAACGGACTTCATACAATAGTGTGTATATAGATGTATCTGTGTTTAAGGCTCTTGCACAATACCGTGTCAAACTGGGAATTTATTGTGTTCATGAAACACAGGACAGTTACCTGCCATTACAGCAATAGAACACATGTTCAGTATAACTTGTATGCAGCTGTTGGTATCCACTTTGAGAGGCTACCCCTTCACTCCCCAACACACACACACACACACACACACACACATCTTCCTCCACAGCACCACAAACCCTCCATTGATTCCCAGAATTGCAACTTTAAGGAATTTCTGCATCTGTCCGGGCTCAGTTGACTGTCACCTGTTGTTAAACGTTTCACAGAGCAGCCCTCCTTTGTTTCTCTCTTTGTTTTTATGACAGATGTACACTACTTTTTAATGTTCATAAATAAAATAGATTATTTTTGTGAATTTGTTTATTTCAGAGTATAAGAAATATTTTGGAAGCCAATTTTGTAAACTGTTAAATGCATATATAAAGTGGAAAGTTTATTGAGCTACTGTCTTTTTACAAAATGAATAAACCACAAGTAGAATGGTGTCTACTGCTGTGTGTCACTGTGTGTATTTCTAACTGAATACAGAACAATTGTGTATTTTGCGCTATTTCTTTTTTTTCTGTAAATGGATATATGTATTTTTATCCACAGATGTGTTAACTGAAGTTAGGAGTACAAAGATGAGAAAATCATTATCTTATTTGACACAGAAATGTAGTTATACTTTGTCTCTGTGATCTGCTGGTTTGCATAAAGATCTCTTATAAAGCCGTGAGTTCAGATTCAGCAAATACTGCCGACACATCAGTTATTTTTTTAAATACCAAAGTATGAACAAAAGTCTGTTTCAGACATGAATGAAGTAGCTCTGAGTATGGCATCAACTCTCTTTTTCTCTTTTTGTTTTATCTGAATTTTTTATTGATCTGATGAGATAAAATTATTTAGTAATTCACATTAAAACACAAACATGCTAGTACAGCACCCATCATTTTCCTCAACCAAGCTAAAAAAATAACTTGTAAAAAGTTGTTTTCCACAATATTCTGCACAATATAAAAAACAAAGTAGATTTTTTTTATTAAATAAAGACATTTTCAACTGTGATTTGGATGTATTTCATTTGATAGATCAATAAATCCAGCAGAAATAGCCTAAATTAAGGAAACTTCACCCCAAATGTGTTTAAATGGAAGTGCAAGAGGAATGCATTCAACTTCAGCCAACAAAGAGAAAAAAGAGACATGAAACACTTTGTGCTGCAGAAATCTAATCCTGTCTGAAGCTGTCTCTACTTTGCTATGCTAACGTTATACTGTAGTTTCACAGACTGACAGACTGACAGGGTGAGCTGCTCAGCCTTGAATGCTCCACAGCTGTAGACTGTAAATAGAGGAACTGATTCCTGAGCACCTCCATCAAATCTACATTTTATTCTTTGCAGCCTGAATTCACATATTCAAAATGAACAAAGGCTGATTGTTGTAAGTGAACAGGTGGTTTATTTGTTCTGTGGTTTTTACAGCATGTTAGAGTCGACTGTATGTTACATATTCGTCATATTAAAGTCATATAAGCCTGCAGCAGCTGACCCAGAGCTCTGAGCTGTATTTTACTATACATAAATGGTAAAATGTATGAACAGTGATGGACAGATATGATTGTAGTGACTGTACTCCATTGTAATACAGAACTAGTGGAACAGTTGTAAAGTGTGAGGAGCTGCTTTCCTTTAATGATGGGCTGTGTTTATATAGTGCTTTTATCCAAAACATTTTACATTTAGCTTCTTTTTCAAACACACAATCATACACCGATGACAGCGAGCTGAGGACACTTCAACATGTGGACAGGTGGAATCGAACCGCCAACCCTGCAATTAGTGGACGACCCGACGCAGTGATCTCCTCAATGTGCATCAACATAGAAACACAGCAGTCTCCAGGATAATGTAACCATACTTGTTTATGTTCTGACCATTGTTTCTGAGAAATCAGGTTTTTTCCTGTCAGTTTGGTAGATGGCTTGCTATGGAGAATGTTATTTGGGCTTTAAATGAATGAAATAACTGGTTAGTCACACTGCATCATCAACAAAGAATATTACAAACTATAAAGAAATTACTGTAAAATTGGTAGCATTTCAATTCCTGTATTAATGAGAAAATCACTAAATTTAATGAGACTAAAGAGGTGTATGCAGCATCTCACTGCTGATAAATACAAAGCTTTGTACATAAAAAGGTGGTTATTAAATCCATTTATATACAAATACTCCACAATAGGCCCACAACTGGTAACCATGTACACATATCTGCTCCTTTTCTTTGACACATCCAGCCAAAACCTCCTTAAATAATAAAAACAACACTTACCTTTTCAGCCAGCAAGCGGTTACTTTTGCTTCCGTTGTTTTTGGTTTACACGGAGGGAGAGAGAGGGTGGCCATTTGCCACCTGAGTTTGTTGCAGCTCATTGTGTAACCATGACAACAACAGCAAAGAAAAAATTACAGGAGCTGATTTTATTGGTATCTGAGTTGTCTAAATAATACATCTCATCAACAGCAGTGAACTAACATATCATTGAAGAGAAACTGTCATCCTTTCCTGTAACTTGAAGGCCCCCCCCCAGATGAGCCCACTGTGTGCTGCTACTGCACCAGCAATAACCACCTCCTAACCCGATTGGCTGTTACTTAATTAGCCAATTAAGATAAACAGGGGGCTCTAGCCACTACCTCATACTGTTCAGAACAGCTGCCCCCAAGTATGTTCAGCAGTCATTTCTGCCCTCATGAATAGCAACAAGTTTGATGAGACGGCTAACAGGTCTTATAGTCTTGTCTTGCTTGTTAGCCAATAAAACCAAAAACAACCCTGTATTAAAACAATACGACAGATGAATGTGTTTAAAGGCTTATCAGATGCCAAAACACTGCACTGAGGTTTATAATACTCAGAGACAGGATTCTTAACATGGTTATCATTATTTTATCTTTTATTGCAATCATATGTTGTTAATGTTACAAAGTAATCCACCAGGAATATTCTTTCATGTATGTGAATGTTGCACAGCAGCAAGAGTTGAGCCTGATTGGACTTTTTGGCCGGATGACCCTGCCTTTTTTGCCAGGGATCCCACTGTGTCACCAAACTGGCCACACTCAAATGAATGAAGGGGCCCTCTTTGATGCATGCTAAATATAATATGTTGATTCAGGATCATCACAGTCATGGATGTATAAGGTATATATATAGGTATCCTCACTCATGGCTCCTCAGAGATCCCCCCTCGCTCCTCAAAATAGAAATAAGGGCTTTTGGATGGCCTCCCTTAAACTTAACAACATATTAATATTAAAATACAAATAACTGCACAGGGAGTATTATAGATAAAATAATCACAAAAACACAAGCAGACATAAAAAAGATACATAATCCAGAAATTAAGAGAGAAAAATAAATATTACTGAAGTGAATAAGCAATATTGCAAACCAAACCAACATAAATCATCTAACAATGTTGTCCACGTTTCTCAAGAGATCAGATGTCTTTCCAGCTTTTTTGTTTTTAGATACTTTAGAGACAGAATAAAAACATATTTTCCTTGTTTCCTCTCGCCTCTCTCAGTTTTCTTGCGTCTCTGTGGGACGTGAAGTAAACGTGAATGCTGTTTAAGAGATTTGGGATGTAACCAGTTTCACTTTCTCTTGTTTTCCCGGCGCAACTTCTTTTCTGCATTTAAAGGTAATGTAACCGACAGTTTACAGTGTTTGACACTTCAGTGGATCTTTGTTCATGTTGTTAGTGTTAATTTAACTTAGTTTAGCTCCTCTAGAAACAGCAGAAATCTGCCGTTTGGTAGTTAAAAGTGTCGTTTGGAACTGATAGTGAACTCACAACTAACGACTGGAACATTTTCCGCCATTTTGTAGTTGAGGAGTTTGAAAGTGTAGAATAACAGTTGAAGTTAATTCATACTGAGTAGTTGAACACAGCGTTGTTATAACTGTGTCACCATTTACTGATGACTGGCGGCAGGTTTTCCTGCCTGAATCAGCCTGCGGATGAGGCGGGAATGAGCCGCTGATCTCCTGTTAATGCGGTTAGCTCGGTGAGCGGTCATTACACCACAGGGCTGATGTGGAGACAGCAGGGTGGGGGGCTTTCAGTGGGTGGTGAGGGGCTACTAACGAAAATTAAATACATTAATATAGCTGTATTCATAAAGACAGCACTGTTTCATAAGACCAGCTGCGTCAGAGCACTTAGTGGCAGCATGAACTAGTGTCACCTCTGTATGTAAATTTGTCATTTAATATGTTTGGAAGGGTTTTATTCAGACTGTCAGTCACTTACTTTGAAACTGTTGAGAAGTTTTTGGATTCATTCATTTTGTAACTTAAAATACATTCACTCCAGTACTGTACTTAAGTACAGTCTTGAAGTACTTTTACTTTCATTTCACTAACAGCACAGAGGGAAGTATTTTACTCTTTACTCCATTTATTTGACAGCTATGATTAAGATTTTAAATAAAAAAAGAAATGATCCATCATGTACATCTACATTATTATAGATTAAAACAGCAAAAAAACAGTTAAAACTAGCTCCAACTCAACCAATTCCAACATAAAGCACTATATGTTAACATATAGATGCATGCAATGCGTTAATGCAATAATGATATAATAATACATAAACACCAATGTCAGGGGCCATTCTGCATGATTTTACTGTTGACTTTATGTACATTTACCAATAAAACTACATTTTGAATGCAGGACTTTTACTAGTAATAGAGTATGTTTACAGAATGGTATCGGTACTTTTACTGAAGTAAATTATTTGAATACTTCCAATTTATCACCCCTTTTCTCTTAATTGGGGAATTTTTATGTATTTTTAACCACAGCAGGAATTATAAGGATACATTTATCTGATACATAAAAATACTATTGGCCCTATTTTATATCCATAAAAAGTAAGAATAAACAATTTTACCTGCTCAGGTGAGTGATTTCATCTCTGTGATTGTTGTAAAAGTTTTTCTTTTGTGAACAAAGTTTTATTTTTCAGTAGTGGAGGTTAGATTGAAAATAACAGCGGATCATCAGCCTCTACATAATACTGGACATAGATTATTATAAGCAAAGGCATACAAACATAATACTTTTGTCTATCCATGTACATTATGACATTCATCAACTGCCTGATAAGGGCTCTTCTTCACTCCTCTAGTCTTTAAAGTTTCCCCTCCTCCCACCCCCCACCTTGGATGACACATGGGTAAAACAACCCATTTGGTGTTTTTCACCGAGAGAAGAATAATGAGAGAATCCACTGGGAAAT
This sequence comes from Scomberomorus guttatus, assembly GCA_038419695.1. Classification (NCBI taxonomy): domain Eukaryota; kingdom Metazoa; phylum Chordata; class Actinopteri; order Scombriformes; family Scombridae; genus Scomberomorus; species Scomberomorus guttatus. Next base: position 23,972,783 of record CM076452.1, on the reverse strand, counting down.
CTGAATTTTATGGGGAAGCTTCCACCTTAATACTAACAAGTAAAGTCAAAGTACAAACAATGAGTTTTTAAGCAGCTTTGAGGACTGTCAAGATATGAATTACATTCAGTATATCAATGACTAAAATGCAACAACAAAGGTGTTTTAGGGGTCAGTTATTTCCTAATTTCATGAAAGTTTTCTGGAAACAATGAAACAATCCTATTTAAAGTAGTTTTTTGTTTAGTTAGTTTCACAGCTGTTGATTTCAGGAGGAATCTCCTTGAAAGAACTGCTCCATTTAAACCCAATGAATATTAATTTATCAGTAAATCAGAGTTTTACTGTCCCCTTGTATATTTTCACTGGCCTGGCAGCCAAAAAATGATAATTTTGGTGATTTATTATACACAATATGTACAACAGTGAAGTTCACTTTAGATTTGGTTGTTTTCCTTTAGTTATTGATATGTAATGTTGATATATTACACAAATATGTAAAACATAAAATTAGGCACATATTGGATCAGTAAGTGAATGGTGTGTATAACTGTAGGTTTCTCCATATGTTGTGTAAAGCCAGAGAGTATAGAACACAGGGAGACGAGAATATATGATAAAATTAAGCGAGTCACATTTCCACCTGATAATAAACTCAATTAAACAAATTAACATTAACAACATCAACAATTAAATAAATGCTGAGAGTTCTGCAGAAATGCATTAACAGTGAACAGTGAGAGAAAGAACATGGCATCTGTTTGTGTTCGCTCTGGGTTAAGCCTCAGGTTAGTTACTTTAGGTTTAAACCTATATTAATCACAGTTAAACAAACGTCGACAGTATCTGTACTTTAGGAGAGATTTCTGCAGTAGATGTTGACAAAGATGGCAGGAGCCACAGAGATGAAGGCTACACGTCAATAATGTCATAAAAAACACTCCTGGTGATCAGCAACAAGCATTTCATTGGTTTTAATTAAACTGTATATGTTGTCATTTATAAACCTTGGTGATTAACACTTAAACAGAGAGCTGTGTGTCTCCTGCAGAGGCTGCTGCTGTCAAAGTCACACAGAAGACATGTACATAACTACGCAGTGAGGATGCTAACCGGCTAGCGAGTTAGCCGGCAAACTGTACAAAACATACCACAGTCGCTGTTTTCCACTCGTTGCTCGTTGCTTTCCATGAAAGTAGAAAGCCCCTCTTTCTTTTCGTAGCCTCGTTAGTTTCTTTTGCTGACATTTTTTTTTAAGTACCACTGTTACACTGTATGTGGTGACCCATCAGAATCACCGGTAAGAGCCTATCGGGCTAATAGTGCAGCTTTCCCCACGTGTATCTCAGTGAATCACAATGCATTTCATCAGTCATCTCCTAAAACGTGCTCACATCGCAGACCCTGATTGGCCAACTTGCCCTGCATAGACTGTCACTCGCGGTATTGCAGCGAAAAATCCCCCTGTGGCCCAAAAAGCATTTTCCCCATGGACCACCATTGTAAAAGAGACATCTGTAAAACTGTTGACAGGACACCCCGAACTGCAAACAAGTTCAGTTATGACTCTTTCTATTATGAAATTTTTATCCGTGGAGGTTTTATATATGTAAAACTTACTCGAGCCAAGAAAAGTGTTTTAAAAATCCATGACATCATAAAAATGTAAAGTCTATGGGCCGAGCGGGAACTTGCGGGTGGGGCCAGCGGGGGAAACAATACTGCGCATATTCAGTGGGCCACACAACACGGAAGCAAGAAACTTTTTTTAGCGTATGCACCAGCCGAGCAATTCTTATTGGACTGAATGGGCCCCATTTTTGGTCTGGTATCCAGTGTCCAGAGTTTGCCATTTTGACCATCACCATCTTGGATTTTTGGAGCCAAAAGCATTAATGTATAACGAATGAAACTCAAACGACTTTGTTTACGTTGTCTCCGTAAAGCGTAAAGTCAGACACAACAGTAGGCTTATACTACCATAGCCCCAAAGCTGGGGCTGGAGAACACCTCTTCATATTCACAGATGTTCCTGTTAATTTTAGTCAACAAAAACTAAAAACATTTCAGTAGTTTTCTAAGGATTAGTTTTAAGGATTTTAAGCAAATATTTTTCATCATATTTTTTGTAAATTAAATAAGCACTGCTTTAATGCAGTAAGACTGTGATGATGTTGTGTCTGATTGGTCAGTTTCTCTCCTTTTGTAATCACAGCTCATCTGTAACTGAATTATCAGATATTTCGTGCCTTCAGGGTGTCAGAGTCCCTGCTGACAGCCGCTTTTTAGATCAAGTAAAACCTGCTCAGTGTTTGACATCAAGGTGTCTGAAGAGGCAGGAAAAGATCAGAATGAGACATCACTGCTTTGCATCACTGACAGTATTCAGTTTTTCTCAGGTTGCCATCACTACATTCAAAACAGTCTATGTAAAAAATTACAGTTACTTACACAACAAACTGAAAATCTTAACTGGTGTGAGGAGTTTAACATTTGGCATTTAGACCTATTTTTATTGTATCATCTGTAAAAGAAATCTCATGAAAAGAAAATAATCACAGAAAATAATAGGAAATCACAGGAGGAGCAGCAGATATTTAGGAATTCTCAGGAGAAATGATGATGATGAAAGGATGATTTGTGTTTCCTCTACAGATGAAAGTAGAAAGTGTGTGTGACTGACGTGGATGTGACTTCAGCAGCATGGATCAGTGTGAGGACAGAGAGGAGGGAGTCCCTCCCTCTAAAAGCTCTCTGTGTGGGGAACATGACAGCCAGACCAAAACTCAGAGGTAAGATGAGGATCTCTAAGGCCCCATTTACACCTGGTATTACCATGTGATCTGTATTTGGGCCGTTTTTTTTTTCTTCTCATGAATATGGCATGGATGTATTATAAGTGGTCATGCTGTACGGATTGCATTTACACCCGCTGAGATCCAATCACAATGTGAGCCTGACCACCTCCAAACGTGCTCTGACCAATCTGATCACATTCTGATCACAGTGCGTTCTGAGTGCATTTACACCTGCATTAACATGTGTTTTCCCATATCCAGATAACGTATCCAGATCGCATTTTAATGCCAGGTGTAAATGGGGTATCTCTGTCCATGACTGTTCTCCACTCACATCACTCCACCATCATTATTCACATTCAAAGCTCTGTGTGTGTTGTGTTGAAGAACAAGAAATCAGCACAGACCAGACTCTGCTGGACCTGAACCTGAACCTGAACCTGGACCTGGATCTGATCCTGAATCTGAACCTAGCTGCGTGTCCTTCAAGAGTGACGGGTCAAAGGGTTTCATTACTAGTTTTAAACAACATTCATCTGATAAAAAGTAAGTTGTTCTCAGTATTAAAATAGGGACAATATGAGCTAAAATCTAAAACAGGATAAATAGTTCTCAGTTTAATTATTAGAGTCAAACAATTAATTGATATTTCTGATATACAGTAAGTAAGTTGATCCATAATGTTTGTAATTAGATCTTTTTAGTTTGTTGTTGTTTATATTAAAACAGTTAAAATTACATATTTTCAAAATGTTTTTATCCAGGGAGAATTTTACTCAATACGTGAGCTTTAATAAAACTATACGTGTTTCTTTTTCTGTCAGCATCCATCAGAGACCAGACTCTGCTGCTCCTGAACCCAGCTGTGTGTCCTTCAAGAGTGACAGATCAAAGGGTGTCATTATTAGTTTTAAACAACAACATTCATCTGATAAAAAGTAAGTTGTTCTCAGTATTAAAATAGTGACGATATGAGCTAAAATCTAAAACAGGATAAATAGTTCTCAGTTTAATTATTAGAGTCAAACAATTAATTGATATTTCTGATATGCAGTAAGTAAGTTGATCCATAATGTTTGTAATTAGATCTTTTTAGTTTGTTGTTGTTTATATTAAAACAGCTAAAATTACATATTTTCAAAATGTTTTTGAATTTTACGCAATACGTGAGCTTTAATAAAACTATACGTGTTTCTTTTCTGTCAGCATCCATCAGAGACCAGACTCTGCTGCTCCTGAACCCAGCTGTGTGTCCTTCAAGAGCGACAGATCAAAGGGTGTCATTACTAGTTTTAAACAACATTCATCTGATAAAAAGTAAGTTGTTCTCAGTATTAAAATAGTGACGATATGAGCTAAAATCTAAAACAGGCACTCCCAAAATAGAATTAAAAGCCTCATTTCCTTGTTAGAAAATGTGAGAAAAAATAGTGAGGGAGTGAGCAGGGGAGAGAGAGTGGGGAAAGCACAAAAGAAACCGAAGCAACTTTAATTGGTCTGTATTTCATTGTGGTTACTTACTAATACAAGGATACAGGTTATATTTGTTCATTTTCATTTGTGGCCAACTCAAGAGGACGGGTCTTACATAATATGAGCCAGCCTGAGGGCAGATGCCAGGGGGGTGAGAAGAGAGTGGAGATATGGACGCTTGAGAGTGGCATACCGCAGAGCAACTTTTCATTGGGACCGATGTTGTGCACTGAATGATAACCCTCATCCCTGAAGTATTTTGGTTTAGTTGCTGTCTGCGTTGTTCTCAAGTGAGAAGAGGACCGCAGCACACTGGCCCACCACGTAGTTAAGTGAGCAAACCAGCAGGGATCAAGTGGAGCAACGGCAGAAAGCTAGTCGAATAAGTGAGAGAAAATCATGAGGGAGAGAGAGAGAGAAAGAGATGACAACAGAGAGAGAGGGATGAGCAGGAGGTAAAATTTAACAGAAACCAAACATATTCCTGTGTGATCTTGACACACTCAGGTGCTAAGAGGCCTCTCTTCCATGCTGGAGTTCTCCATCGTGTAGTCCGTGTACTGCACTTCATTCATCTTTGCACCACATTCGGGCCCTGGACTGATGTATTTTTAGGTCTTAGTTGTTTTGCAAATTTTGCCGTGTTGGCTATTATTGTTGTACCCATTTCATTGTGCCTTGTCACTGATTCTGTCTGTGATTTTAATGGACAGAATCTGATGGTGCAGCTGAGGGGGCAGAGAGTTCCTGGTTTGTGGCTTCAGAATTTCATTTATGCTTTTTGGGGATGATGTGGTTTTACTGGCTTCATTGAAATATAATATCCAGTGCACACAGGGATGTTTGTACTTTAGCAAGTAGTAGTATGAAGTAGTTTGCATGATCCATCTATGTTCCGACCCTCATCTATGGTCATGAACTTTGGGTAATGACTGAAAGATTGAGTTTGTGAGAACAAGTGGCCGAAATTAGTTACCTCCGCAGGGTAGCTTGGTTCAGGTGTATAGTAAAAAGGTCAGGCATCAGGAAAGAGCTTAGAGTAGATCCGCTCCTCTCATGTCAGTAGGAGCCAGTTGAGGTGGTCCGAGCATCTGATCCTCTTGGACGTCTCCCCATGGAGGTATTCCATGCATGTCAGGCCAAGGAACTCCTCAGGATAGCAGAGGAAGAGCTGGAAAATGCGACTAGAGAGAATGACTTGTGGGCTACCTTGCAAATTCTCCTGCCACCACCACTCAGACATGGACAAGTCAACCAAATATCTCAGCAGATACTGTTACTTGTTGAGGTGAAGATGGAGCTGAACCTGAAGGTGAAGCTCTCAATTTACCAGTTGATCTACATTCCAACCCACATCTATGGTCATAAACTTTGAGTAATGACTGTCAATCATAGGTCAGTGTATTCAAAAAGTGTTTTCCATTTTGGGTGAAGAACCACTGAAAATGGCCAGTCAGTCAAGTATGGACAGTGAAACATGTTTTTACAATGTTTTATGAAATTTAAGTGTTTGATCAAATACATTAGCAGTACATGTCTTAGTGTCTTCTGGGTAAAGTCCAGAATCTATTCTATTTTTATCAGGAGGAAGCTGGAGAAACAAGACTGCCCTGAACCCAGCTATGTGTCCATGAAGGGTGACCAGACTGAAAAACATCCTTTTAATTCAAGGAAAAGGCACTGCTCTGTTGATCAAAGGTAGGGATTTAAAACTGATCATGAAAACGAGATTATTTGATATCATCAGCAGTGTTTTCCACAGGAAAGTTAAATGCATCAATCTGGTGCACTTTGAGAGCAAAATTAAGAGGTCAGGTGCCAGATGCATAAATGATGTGTATGTACAAAAACCATGCATATGACATTTCCTGCACATAAACTGGCATTTATAAACACAGAACGTGCGGTGACAATGTGCTCACCTCACGCATTCTTCAGACCAGGCGTTTACATGTTTTTATAAAGTGATCTGAGGATGATGTGATGAGGTGGAGATGAAATATTAGGTGAGAGACGGAATCTTTCAGTAAAACTGTTTGTTTGTTTATGTTGATAACCAGCAGCACTGGTTGTGTGTTTGTTTTTTTGCGTTTACACAGAGATTTGTAAAACGCCAGTCTAAACGTAACATGGATTATTTACTTTTGTATGAATAATTTTATCATTGTTTTAATTTACACAAGAGTCAACATTTTATTTTGCTCAGCTTCTCAAATGAGGAATTTAAGCTTTATTTGTATCATACATGATAGTAAAGTGAATATATTTGGATTTGGACAAAATGTGACATTTGAAGACATCACATTAATTATAACCAACTATAACTATTTTCTTACATTTTGTTGTGTTCATTACTTGTTTCTGCTTGTTTCACAAGAGGACAAAACATCAGTTAGTGCGGGTTTAATGTGTTGTTCCACTATACTCAGAGATATCAGTTGAGCTAAAATTTAAAAAAGGACTGTAAAAAAAGGACTCAATTTACTGAGACTTCCAGGGTGTCACTGAACATGCTGTCAGCTCTGAGGTGGTGAAGCCTGTCAGTCACGCTGGGTACCTGGGCAGTGGCCAGTATGAGTGGCCTTTGGCCGAAAAACCAACCAATACAGCTAGTTTTGCTCTTAGATAACATTAAAACAAGACTTTAACGTTAATAGTCGGTCATGTTGTTGTCCTGCGTTGCAAACTGACACTAGAAAAACAGACAATATTGAATCGTTTGTATTTTTTTCCTAGATTGAATGAAATACACTTGTAATGCCAGCAATGAGATAAACTTGTTGCTCTATCTTTCAGTAATTCCTCTCCATATCGGTGAAATATGACATACTGAAGTTTCAGCTTTGTGTTAACTTGGAGCTGTGTTGGTTAGCTTAGCATGTCTGTAGGTAGATGCGGCTGCTAGTAGCTAAAGCTACCTGTATTTAACCTGCATACAGCCACAGCAGTCATCTGATTCACAGTCCACATCCAAATATCACTTGATGGACCTTTAGCTTGTGTTTGTCTCCATGTGGACAAACATAATGTGAGCTCATTCTTCATCATTCCTCCACAGAGTGGACCAGGAGAGCTCAGAGGTTCCCAGTGGTCAGTCTGCCCAGCAGCATCAAACACACCTGGACTCCATATTTATGGTCTGTACATGTACAACAACTACTTTTACATCTGTTCACAATCATCTCCATACTGCACTTTGTAGACCAGTGGATTGCCAGTCTGTCCAACATGGAGCTGGTGTTTGCTTCCATGATTTTAGTTTAAATTTGTCATTTATATAATATTTTGTTCCAGCTGCTGGAGGAGAACATCATCACTTTTGTGAAGAACGAGCTGGAGAAGATGCAGAAGGTTCTGAATTCAGATGACCCAGAATGCTTAGAGAGTCAGAGAGAGGATGAGGAGGTGTTGGGCAGGGAGGAGGAAGAGCAGAGCAGGAACAGCAGAGAGGCATTTCTGAAGATCACACTGAACTTCCTGCGGAGAATGAAGCAGGAGGGGCTGGCTGACTGTCTACAGAGCAGTAAGATTATAAAGATTAAACATTCTGGATAAATGAGACATTTACTAAAGTCTCAAGAGATGGAGAAAAACATGTGCATATATGCATTCTTTAGGGGAATTAAACTGTCATAATGTCTTTATTAATCAATTATTGATCTTATTTCTGCTTTTATTCAGGAACTCCTGGTGTAGTTTGTCAGCGTAAACTCAAATGTAGCCTGAAGGAGAGGTTCCAGTGTGTGTTTGAGGGGATTTCTAAAGCAGGAAACCCAACTCTTCTGAGTCAGATCTACACAGAGCTCTACATCACAGAGGGAGGGACTGAAGAGGTCAATGATGAACATGAGGTCAGACAGATTGAAACAGCATCCAGGAAACCAGTCAGGCCAGAAACAACAATCAGACATGAAGACATCTTTAAAGCCTCACCTAGAAGAGATGAACCAATCAGAACAGTGATGACAAAGGGAGTGGCTGGCATTGGGAAAACAGTCTTAACACAGAAGTTCACTCTGGACTGGGCTGAAGACAAAGCCAACCAGGACATACAGTTCACATTTCCATTCACTTTCAGAGAGCTGAATGTGCTGAAAGAGAAAAAGTACAGCTTGGTGGAACTTGTTCATCACTTCTTTACTGAAACCAAAGAAGCAGGAATCTGCAGGTTTGAAGAGTTCCAGGCTGTGTTCATCTTTGACGGTCTGGATGAGTGTCGACTTCCTCTGGATTTCCACAACAATCAGATCCTGACTGATGTTACAGAGTCCACCTCAGTGGATGTGCTGCTGACAAACCTCATCAGGGGGAACCTGCTTCCCTCTGCTCGCCTCTGGATAACCACACGACCTGCAGCAGCCAATCAGATCCCTCCTGAGTGTGTCGACATGGTAACAGAGGTCAGGGGGTTCACTGACCCACAGAAGGAGGAGTACTTCAGGAAGAGATTCAGAGATGAGGAGCAGGCCAACACAATAATCTCCCACATCAAGATATCACGAAGCCTCCACATCATGTGCCACATCCCAGTCTTCTGCTGGATCACTGCTACAGTTCTGGAGGGTGTGTTGAAGAGCAGAGAGGGAGAAGAGCTGCCCAAGACCCTGGCTGAGATGTACATCCACTTCCTGGTGGTTCAGTCTAAACTGAAGAATATCAAGTATGATGGAGGAGCTGAGACAGATCCACACTGGAATCCAGAGAGCAGGAAGATGATTGCGTCTCTGGGAAAACTGGCATTTGAGCAGCTGCAGAAAGGCAACCTGATCTTTTATGAATCAGACCTGACAGAGTGTGGCATCGATATCAGAGCAGCCTCAGTGTACTCAGGAGTGTTCACACAGATCTTTAAAGAGGAAAGTGGGCTGTACCAGGAAAAGGTGTTCTGTTTTGTCCATCTGAGTGTTCAGGAGTTTCTTGCTGCCCTTCATGTCCATCTGACATTTATCAACTCTGGAGTCAATCTGTTGGCAGAAGAACAATCAACATCCCAAAAGTCTGAAACTAAACAGGAATCTGCAATGACACATGTCTACCAGAGTGCTGTGGACAAGGCCTTACAGAGTCCAAATGGACACCTTGACTTGTTCCTCCGCTTCCTCCTGGGTCTTTCACTGCAGACCAATCAGACTCTCCTACAAGGCCTACTGACACAGACAAGAAGTAGCTCACAGACCAATCAGGAAACAGTAAAGTACATCAAGAAGAAGATCTGTGAGGGTCTGTCTGCAGAGAGAAGCATCAATCTGTTCCACTGTCTGAATGAACTGAATGATCGTTCTCTAGTGGAGCAGATCCAACAGTACCTGAGTTCAGGAAGTCTCTCCACAGATAATCTCTCTCCTGGTCAGTGGTCAGCTCTGGTCTTCATCTTACTGTCATCAGAAAAAGATCTGGACGTGTTTGACCTGAAGAAATACTCTGCTTCAGAGGAGGCTCTTCTAAGGCTGCTGCCAGTGGTCAAAGCCTCCAAAAAAGCTCTGTAAATACATAGATAGTTGGATTTATTCATCATCATTTAAATACTCTATCTTTTCAACAGGAGAGAAAATGAATAACTTCTTACTTGTTTTCTTTGTTTTTATTTCCTCATCAGACTGAGTGTCTGTAACCTCTCAGAGAGAAGCTGTGCAGCTCTGTCCTCAGTTCTCAGCTCCCAGTCCTCTAGTCTGAGAGAGCTGGACCTGAGTAACAACAGCCTGCAGGATTCAGGAGTGAAGAGGCTGTCTGTAGGACTGGAGAGTCCACACTGTAAACTGGAAACTCTCAGGTCAGGATTCATCAACCTGTTCAACAGATGACCATTTAAAATCTGAGTGATATTAGAGGATAAACATTAAACTTGTGTAGGATTGTCTCTGCTAATATGATTTGTCAAACCAGTTTTTACTAAACTGCAGCAGTAGAGAAGTACTCTCCTGCAGATTTTTCATTTTCTTTTGTTTTTGCTTTTGTTGAATTATTAAATACCACAGATGATCTTAAATATTTTTTTTCTAAATGTGTCTAAAACCACTTGTACCTGGACAGTAATTTACAAGTATTCACAGGAGGTTCCTCAACCACCAGTTGCAGAGTAAAGAGCAGACTAGTTGCCTCTGTCTGGTGGATACTTTGGTCAACCACTGTCAAGTCACATTTTTCATTACTCTTCATTAACACATTTGAATGTTTTTTAACATTTAGATCACAGATCACAACTGTCTAGATGCTCAACTTTCTAGGCCTCCCTGATTCAGTTCATCTTTTAGTTAGCTTGTTTGTAGACAGTTTGTTGTTGTATCTGACTGCACACAGCAGTACTCTCAGACTGTCTGATGTGTGTTGTTATGTGTGTTTCCAGACTGTCAGGATGTCTGATCACAGAGGAAGGCTGTGCTTCTCTGGACTCAGCTCTGAGCTCCAACCCCTCCCATCTGAGAGAGCTGGATCTGAGCTACAATCAACCAGGAGACTCAGGAGTGAGGCTGCTGTTTGCTGGACTGGAGGATCCACACTGGAGACTGAACACTCTCAGGTATGGAGAGACACTGTCCAATAGAGGAGAAAGAGCTGGAAACATTTTCAGCACAAAGCCATCTTGGATGCATTGCTGAGGCATGACTTTGTATTCATTTTTTATTGAATCCTTTATTTAAACAGGTAGTCTCTTGAGATCACAATCTCTTTTCCAAGAGAGATCTGTGTACAAGAATAAACATATATAGTTATGGATGGACACAAGTTAGACTATATTTTCACATTAAGAGAAATAATTTAAAAGTGGAATTGCATATACTTGAGTTTAGTCATTTGAAATCTTCAAGTGAAATGAGATTTTTTAATTTTAATATTTTCTGCAGCTCATTCCATCTGTAGGGAGCAACGTATTTGAAACCAGTTATTCAACGCTCAGTTTAAACGTACAACTAATGTTAAACTGTCCTGTGATCAATTTGCTTGACAGGTTTTCCACATGGGCCTTAAAAGTGAGTCTGGAATCCAGCTAGATTCACAAGTATTTATAACATTCAACAACTTCAATTTAAGAACCCTGAAGGGTTTGGATATTGGCAGTAATCTGGATACTCTTAAGTGACCTTGAGGATAGCATACGTTTTGTTTTGTCAGATTTAAGACAGGGTTATGTTTGATGAGAGAGCTCTAAAATGTATCAAAAGCAGACTGTAGATTTGCAATGGCCAGATTAAGAGAAGAGTCAGTGACATAAAGAATTGCATAAATTGCATAAGAATGCATAAAAATGCACATTACAATTTGAGTGGCAAAGATGATATTGTTTATGTACAGGTGAATAAAAGGGAACCAAGAATAGATCCTTGAGGGACGAGCGCTAGTTATGGAGCTGTTGAAAACTGCTGCTGTTTGTCAAACATGGCCAGATTAAATAAAATGATGATTAAAAACCTTACATATATTTTATTTATTTATTATTAATTGATTATCAAAATAGATTTTAGGGGGTAGAGAGGCAGGGGAACAATTTTTCAAGGATTTCATAACTTTCAAAAACTTCAGAAATATTTCCAAGGGAGGAAAAGTTGTAGTAAGATTTGGCTTTTTCAAATAAGACTAATGCAGTGATTCTGCTGGTGGCTAAAATTCTGCCAGTAGGTCAGATTATTGGCAGATTTGGCTGTCTTCCGTGCAGCGGAACAATAACAGCTTTCAAAATTTTTGGTTTTTGGTTTAATTTCAAGCTTTAGAACAATTCTTTCTCTAAAATTTTTATAGGGAGCATTTTTAACGTGTATAAGTTGTTGATTAAGAGCCAGGTGAGAGTCCATGAAGCATCTTGTCCTGGTTTAGCTGCTCCTGAAGGAACAAAGTGACTTTCACCAGGTCAAAGTGTTTTCCACCTGAACACATTATTCAGTGATATTAATATCTCCCAGTGTCTCAAACCAAGGAGGAAATAAAAGCAAATTAAATCAGGTAGCGCCATCAGTAACTCAACACATATTAAATTATGCTCATAAATTTTTCTTTGTGATACCTCCTGCGCTTTGTATAATTATGAGATATGACCTGCAGCTTTTTTTCCTTTGGTGGATGCATTTGTTTAGATGTCAACTGAATCTTTGAGTTTTTGTTATTTATAACTGCAGTTTCCTGTAAATGTTGAAAGTTAAACCTGATTAGATTTAACCAGAAAGATTTGGATACTCTATTTAGATTTGATAAAATGCTATCAAAGTCCAACCCCACATTTGAACAGAATAATAAAACTGTAGACTAGAGCAATGCAATGTTCATGTTTGTATGCTGAAAGAGAACGTGCTGCTCTGACCCCCCTCCTCTTTTCAGGTTGCAGCCTGCTGGAGTCCGATGGTTGACACCAGGTCTTAGGAAGTGTGAGTGGGTTTTTCATTTCATTCATGAAAACAAAAAGAACTTCAAACTGTGAAATCACTCATTCACATCCATCATCAGACAGGTGATAGATCAATAACTGCAGCTGTACTGTGTCTTGTTCTCTCCATCAGATGTCTGTGAACTCACACTGGATCAAAACACGGTAAACAGAAAACTCAAACTGTCTGACAACAACAGGAAGGTGACATATGTGGAGGAGGATCAGTCATATCCTGATCATCCAGACAGATTTGAAGTCTGGCCTCAGCTGCTGTGTAGAAATGGTCTGACTGGTCGCTGTTACTGGGAGGTGGAGTGGAGTGGAAAGGTTTATGTATCAGTGACTTACAGAGGAATCAGAAGGAGAGGACGCAGTAATGACTGCAGGTTTGGAGGGAATGATCAGTCCTGGAGTCTGTACTGCTGTGATGGTGGTTACTCTATCAATTACAATAATAACGGAGCAGTCATCCCCTCCTCCTCCTCCTCACCTGTCTCTCACAGAGTAGCAGTGTATGTGGACTATCCTGCTGGTACTCTCTCCTTCTACGAAGTCTCCCCTGACACACTGATCCACCTCCACACCTTCAACACCACATTCACTCAACCTGTTTATCCTGGGATTGGATTTGGGTTTGGGGTAGGGTTCTGGGCTGGTCAGTCAGGTTCCTCATTGTCTCTGTGTTCTCCGTAGGACGGAGAGTCTCCTCCGGTTAGAGAAACATTCTCATGTTATTTACTACCGACCTGATCTCTCACTGGTTGTAAATGCAGTGTCTAAACCCAACAGTTTGTATCAGTAGAATGAACAAATAAAAACTAATACCCATCAGATGAATACCATGTAACCACAATGTCCCGGGTTAGATTCTGTCAGGGGAACTTTATTACATGTCATACCCTTCTCTCTGTTCCCATGTTTCCAGTCTGTATCTCCGCTGTTAACTATGAATCTATAAAGGCAAAATTTAAAACAATCCTGAAATAAAAAGTATTGTGCACAGGGCATGATGGGACATAGGGAGCGATTACAAGGAACTCATACTGCAGGATTATGCAGAGTTTTTGTGCTAAATATTTTCTTTGATATTATTTTTAACTGGTGGTGGTTTGATTATCCAGTTGGTGATGAGGTGGTCGTTCAGACTGATAAACCTGATATTGATGATGTGACTGTCTTTGTGCAGTTTGTAAGCTTTATACGCTGTATTTTGTGTTTAGACTGTATATTTAGAGTCATGTTTCAGGTATATAAATAGATGATGGATTATCATTATATCAAAGTGATAATTTAATAATAATTTTTTTTTATTACATTGTATTTGAGCATTGCTTTGAACCTCTGCACTATATTACACATTGTCCCTGTCTGTCAATGAATATTTTTTACTACTTATTATTTCTGATGTTGATCCTGCTAATATCCATATTTATTCAGACAGAAATGATCAGAACAATGTTCTTACAGACCCTGTTTACACTTGGTTTTAAAATGCATCTTGGGCGATCAGATCACAAGTGGACACCCCTAAATACAGGTGTAAACGACCACCAAGACACATTGTGATCCGATCACTCCAACCACTTACCGAGGTGGTCTGGGACGCATTTGACACATCTTTTGTAGTGTAAATCACGGATATATAACGAGAACGCTAATGCTTCCCGATGCGTCCCTGACAAGGACGTAACAGGAAAATACATCATCAATGCAGGACATGGTGCCATTCTCAACAGTTGGAATAGCCTGTGCAAGTATGCAATGTGGATGATACCGTAACAGGTTATGACAAATGCTAATAGGGTCTATAATACAATCTGCAATAAGAGAAACAAATCACGGTAAAGAGTGGACAATTCTCTGATGTAAAAAGAATCAGAATCAGTTTATTAGCAAAGAATGTGTCTTGGCATTTGCTCCCACAAATGCAACAGAAGAACAAAAATAGAACAAACGTAAGGTACTAATAATAATGAAATAAATATTCATTATTATAATAAAGATTTCCAGTTCCTACTCCGACTACATCTCTACTGATCCTGACTGGCATTTGCAGATTTCTGAATGGCATTGCAAGTACTTTTGAATCACATTCGGACTTCTGCAGATCTTCAGTTGCATTCATAGATCCCAACTTGTAGCTAATTGGTTTTTGATCAGGTGTAAACGTTTGTGATGCAGCAATCAACATCAAAAGTCTCAGGTAGATCTCTGCAAAGTCATTATAACTGTGTTTTAAGAACTTTTAAATCAGAAAGAGGATTTTAATCGGTGATAGCACTATCTCTTTAGCTCTTGCAACCAGTTTCATCACAGGCAATGAGCCCCTACCCGCCCCCCTTTATTTAACAGCCCATCCAGCTTTCAGGAGAGATTACTCACTTTTATCTACCAGAGGCAATATTCCCATTATTAGCTATGAGAGGAAAAAAAAAGATTCTGACACCCTTGTAAAATCAGTATGCTTTTATTAAATTAAAAACAATCTGTTGAATCTTAACAAAATGTAAAATGAAGGAAAAAATAAACTTAACCCAAATAAATGTACCATTACTTTCTACTTCTCCATAGTGTTCACAGCATCATTAGAACAGCTGTCTAATGTTTTCTGTTCTCACATCTCGCCTTGAGCTGATTTCCTGTGACATAAATCAAACCTGTTTATTGAATACAGGATGTACAGTTGAGCTTTATGCTTACAGGAAATCATCAAGGAAATAAAGGGTCCTCAGTTCATATAAACACTCTTTTCAATTGACTCTAAACTGCATTTTGCCCAGACGGCTGCTGAAGACTGAGGTGTGGTTGAAATGAAACAGTAACGAAACAGGCGTTTTTATGCCCCTCAAACAGAGGATATACAGTACAAAGGACAGCAGTATCCCAATTCAGTTCAGAAGGGACAAGAATGGCAGATGTCTCTGTATCTTAAGACTCCAAAGCATTTACATACTGTATATACAAACAAATCTGCTTGAAAAACTGAAGGGTTGGCACAGTCAGTGTTGAATATGGTGGTGACCACTTTTATGGACAGAGATGCATGTTTAGACAGCATATTAGTTTATGTACAAATACAAATTAAAGTAGAGGAAGAAGAATTCTCATTTTGCCCGCTCTGTCTAACAAAAAGAAAAAAAAAAAAAAAAAATCTTATCTGACATTGATAATGTTACAGGCAGGAAAGGCCAGTCTCAGTGCAAATGCTCCAGCTTGCGTAGCCGTATGGGGTTGGGAAGAGCTTGCTGGTTGCGTACGGAGGAGGGCTCTTCCTCCGGCGAGCGGAATAGCATCCGACCCCGGTGATTGAAAAGGTAAAAAGATGGGTGATTCCTCAGTGTATCAAATGTTCTGGGAAAAAGAAAGAATAAAGTCATGAAAAGACTTCCACTGCAAAAATATTCTTCTGCTTTAATCATCTTGCACTATTTTCTGACTACTGGAACTGGAAAATAGAACTTGTCCCTTTTTTCAGTCACATTTCTACCAGCTAGACAAACCTCTTGTCTATGTCTCATGGTAGGCACTGAGAAGTGCCTGGGTTTTTGTCAGAAAATCCAAACAGCCATCACGTCATGTGGTGACGCAGTTATTAATCTCATACTGCATATAAAAATCACTAGTCTTTCTCTTTAGATCTTAATGATTTAAAAACAGTTGATGTAGATCGTTTGGACAGATAGAATAAGGTGATGAAATCTGAAACTCTGCACTTAATTGTTTTCCTGTCAGTTGTTAGAATATTCCTTCAGTGCATTTATATTATCAATCTTTTCTGTCTTCTGAGTGTCTGCTGTTAATATCATGGTTGACCTTTACAGTATACAGGCTACTAAAACAACAGATTCAGTCTCTAACAGCAGCTGAGGGTTCTTTAGTGTGCGTCTGTGGGAATTGATTCACAGTGTTGTTGCTGTAAATGTTGAGGTGACAAGTTTCCCATGTGGCAGAGGACACAAACAACCACATTATCAAGGGAGTAAGGTGCTGCAGTGAATCTTGACTTACTTGTTTTTCAGCTCTGAGGAGGCATCCATGTCTTTGAACTCTCCAGCAATGTGGACGATACCGTAACAGGTCATGACAAATGATAATAGGGTCTGTAATACAATCTGCAATAAGAGAAACACATCGCGGTAAAGAGTGAACAATTCTTTGTTGTAAAATGAATCAGAATCAGTTTATTAGCAAAGTATGCAGCAGACTAAGAATGTGTCTTGGCGTTTGCTCCCACAAATGCAACAGGAGAACAAAAATAGAACAAATGTAAGGTAATAATAATAATAATGAAATAAATATTAAGTAATATTAAAATTAAAAAATGTAAATCTATTTACAGAATGGAATAATAATAGTTGTGAAATGGGATATAAAACTTGAAATGAAATATTGACTGCACAAAGGAAACATGACATATGAAGTGTATGAAATATACGAAGGTTACAAGAGCAAAAATTAAATGTAACATGTGCAATAAATAACTAGATTATGTAACAGTGGAGGCTGAATGCGATGTGGACCACAACTAAGAACATTTTAAACTCAAACTGAAATAGCTTTTACAGAGCTATCAGTCATGTAGTCATTAGTGATCCGGTGCTTGTTGTTTTATGAAACTTTATGGTGTGTTTGTGCTTCTTTGTATGTACTTTGTTGTTGAGTTTCGTGTTGTAATGTATGTAATATATGTATTGAGGCTTATATTTTGTGCTTAAATGTATTGTTGGGTCTTGTGCAGTTTGTATTTTATTTTTATGTATTGTAAAAGCCCATCTAGGGACGGGAATTGTAAACTAGCTCAGGCTATAAATGCTGTGGTGCTTGAGTGGCTTAAGGTCATGCTATATACTAGTCCCTATGCAAATAAACGATAAAATATATAAAATGTATAATCTAAAGTCAATTTTGATTAAATATATGAAAGTGACCAGTGCAGGGATTTAAAGAGGCATGTGAGATGTAGAGTCCGATTTGATAAGAGTACAGAGGGTACAAAATAAACATTATAGGGATGAAAGTGACTCACGTCGATTGGTAGTGTTTCGTTTTCCTTCTCTGTGAGTCGCATGTATGATCGATCTGATGGGAGAAGATTATAGATTATTTCAGCGGTTACACCTTTAAACAGTGACAGAGGAAAGCACCGAGGACAGGTTGATCAACACGTTACCGTCTTTACATTTTAACACGATACAAGTCATAGCAGACGTTATAAATAACAAATGATACTGTGACATTAATTGCAGACGAAGATGCTAAACTGCGTTAGCATCTTGTTAGCTGGCCGTTGGACCGCAAGGCCCAATCTGCTGTTTTATCACCCCGCCCGGTGGCACCGGCGCCCCCCCTCCCCGGTGAAAGACACAGATACCGACACCTGTGCCTTCACCCCGTCCAACGACACTCACGCTGTGCCGCTGAGAAAGCTGCATGAGCTAAGGCAAAGAGTCCGACACCGACAACACCTTTCCAGAACGACGAGGCCATCTTGAACCAGGGCGACGAAGAGCTCCGTGCAGTGTCGTAAAACACTGTCGTAAACAGCCGCAACCATGACAGCGGAAAAAAAAATCACATTAACAAATAAATAAGTAAAGGGGTAAAGGGGTTCAGATTAATAATTAAGAAACATTACTGGATAATTTTATATGTATTATTTAGCTTTTACTGAACGTAAAAAGCTTCTTGCACAATCCCTTTACAGAATGTTTTTTAAAGCCATAATTGAATCAACTGGCACTTTAATAGTTTCTCTTTTTGTTCTTCATACTTGTTTATGAGTTGTTTGAAGTTTGACTCTTGTCAGTTAAAAAAAAATCACCAACCGGGTGAATTCAACAAGAACGTATTTGATTTGAACGGTGTTTTTTTCGGCCATTTATTTATTTTTGTTGTTTATGTAGTTTGTGAAATTGTCACATGAACTCATAACTCTAAAAACCTTTGTATTCAAGGAGGCTTTTTCATCTTAACTCTTATTATTATTATTATTATTATTATTATTATTTTCTTTATGTTGTGTGTTCTGTTATTAATACTGCAGCACTTTGAGTTTCATTATGAATGAAAAGTGTAGTACAAATGAAATGTATTATTATTATTATTAGTAGTAGTAGTAGTAGTAGTAGTAGCAGGAGTAGTAGTAGTAGTAGCAGTAGTAGTAGCAGTAGTATTAATACGCACATGAATAAAACCATAATGTAGCGGAGGCTCTTACGTTGAAGAAACACGTGACGTAACATCCGCTCTAGCCGCAGCCATTTCCTGTTAGCCACCAGAGCTTTCTTCTACCACATTTGGCCAGCTACTTATTCGTTCTTCGGTGTATTTACTCAGTCTGTAGTACTTTTTTCCCCCGACTAGACGCAAACATGGCAGAGGCCATTCAAAAGAAACTGAAAGCGGAATTAGAAAAATATACGCAGATGCAGAAAGGTATGTGCTAGCTAGCTTTGCATGGTTTCCCATATTGTGCCATGTTGTGGCGTGCTAACGGACCATATTAGGACAGACAGTCATACATTAAGATATTTCCTTTACATTTAAACTATTATTTATGGCTGTATTTGCATTACATCATTTTAAAAATAAGTGTAGTCACTGTGTGTTGTCTGTCTGTTCAGATGTTAGCAAGAGCATGTCAGCCAGACAGAAGCTGGAGACGCAGCTGACAGAGAACAACATTGTCAAAGAGGTAACTCCTTCTAAAAACATTTTCTTGACTGGAGTCAATGTTGTTAGCCCCTTTCATTTTGCATAAATACAGTGTTCAGCTTCACATCTCTCTCTCTCTCTCTCTCTCTCTCTCTCTTTGTATTTCCAGGAGATGGATCTACTGGACAGCACAAACACAGTTTATAAGCTTATTGGCCCCGTTTTAGTGAAGCAAGACCTTGATGAGGCCAAAGCCACAGTTGCAAAAAGGCTGGAGTATATTAACGGAGAGATGTGAGTCACTCAAGCTGTGGACCAGCAGTGTAGTCATGTCCTACATCCTGTTCATTTAAGCTATGGAACCTCAACCTGCACAGGAAATATGTTTTACGCCTCAAAAATGTATGGTGTGCACAAAAAGACACACTGGCACTTACTGCCCAACTGAGCACAACGTTTGATATTAATGGTAGAAGAGCAGTGGCATATTAGGACTGCACGACTCTGGTCAAAATGAGAAAAATGATATTTTCCTGTAGGGATCCTCAGGCTGTAAAGTAATTACTGATTAAAACAGATTGTCAGATTCCATAGTTCAGTTTCACCATAAATTTGCTGAGTAACAGTTGCTGAAAAACTTTGAGTAGCATCAATCCCTTGTTTTGCAGTAATGAACAGACACATCTTTGGCTAACTTGAGTAATAAGTCATAACCTATACGTAGTCTGTTAATTGGGGTTGGATAAATATATTTCTTCTTCCTCACCATCACTGTGCTTTCGCCACTCCTTAAAACATATTTGTTGTTCCTAAGAAGCTTTTTCTTTCACTTAATTTTACTCTACTGTCTCTCATAAACGTTAGATGTATTTACATCGATGATCTACCCAGCTCTTCTTGTGCTTAGTTTGTCACATGGAGCAATGCACACATGTCATTTGTTAATGCAGCATAGGAAGAAATGAAGCCTGTTTGTTTGGATACAGTGGATCTCCCCGCTTATACAAACACAACAGGCCTGAATCAAGATTGTGATTATTTTGATTAATCGTGCTGCCCTATGGCATACTGTACAGAAAAATCCATATTCAGCCTGGTTTTGGTAAGGGTCATTTATGATCGTTGCTCAGGGACCTTCACTCTGTTTTGTAAATGCGTACATGCTATGGTAATGGTGGAGGAGAAGTGGAGAGAAGTTTCTGTAATAGACTGCAGCTAGGGCTTACTACAGTTCACTGATTGAGTTTGAAAGACTGGAACGTAACAAAATGAGATATACTCAAAACTGTCAGTATGTACGCTAAAATAACAGTGCCAAAAAATTAGGATAATTTGCTGATGATGGTGTGACAGGTCCAGAAAGATTTCAGAAAACAAAAAAATTAAATATGAAATATTTGGAAAACCATTTTGCTTTTCTTTTGGAGTTTAATTGGCAACTGAAGTATGTCTATCGGGACACACCTTAGCTGTAAACGGCAGTGCATGTTAGAGAGTATGGTGGATAGATGATTCACAGCATCTCTGTCTTCACATGAACACTGTTAGTGCATCATTTTAATTTATGTCACAAATGGAGACTGAAAATCTTAAAGAAAAAAGTCCAACAGTGTCTAACTTCTGTTACAGTTTATTAGGTACACAATAAATCAGGCAGTACCTGCAATAAATCCTGTTTTTATGATGTGATGCTGTTAAATTGTATCACATTTTATAACAGTGTTTTTATAATATGGCTGCTCCCCTATTTAGGTTTGCGGAGATGGATCATTACCCAAAGTAGATTTATCAATACCATGGCAGGGAATGAAAAAAATGTTTTATTTTATACAAAAAAGGTGTACATAAATTAGGTTTATATGTGTTTTATTCTAATGTTAATCTTATGCTTTTTGGTTTTCTCTGTTTTTCCATTACAGTCAAAGGTACGAGACGCTCCTGAAAGACATGGAAAAGAAATCCGAACAGCACCGAGAAGTCTTGTCCAGTTTACAGCAGGAGTTTCAGAAAGCTCAGGGTCTCGCTGTTGGAAAAGTCTGACCAAGTGAAGAGGCTGCATGCATGCTCTAACACACAGAGAGACACAGAAAACTTAAGGAGTTTAGTTGGTATCACACAATGATAGAAATCTAAAGCATCATGCTGAGTAACTACTGCTTGTATCTTGTCATTAATGTGCAGTTTTATTACTGTGACTTTCCTCTTGTAACTAATAAACATGTTTTTCATGAAAGGTCCTACTCTTTTCAACAGTTTCCTTATTCACTGTGTCAGCAGTGTTTTCTCTAAACTCACAGATACTAATATATATCAACAAAAAGGTCTGTGTGTGTGTGTTTCTGTTGCACGTTAGCTTTAATTACTGGGGCAGGCTGGTGACCGCTGGAGCAGATGTTGTCCAGTCACTGACCCGCCCCACAGTTTGCTGCAGTGGTGCAGCACAGTTCACATTCATGAATGTGTGTTAAAGCCTTTTTCTCCGCGGGCACCACCAGCGGGGGATTAAGACATGAATACCCTAATCAAAAACAAGCCTTTTAACAAGAGTAAGAACCAAAACTTCTCAATAGCAACGGCCAAATCAAGCCAAACAGCTGAGATATCGATTATGGCTGCCTATATTTACATTTTCTAGCCAAGCTAGCTTTATGAATATCAAAATATACAAACAACTGTGGCTTTTAAAATTAAAGAGAATATTGTTCAGCCTCAGTTCTGTTTCCTTATAAAAACACACACAAAAGTTTCCGTTTGTAATTCAGCCCAGGCTTATGAATAAATGTGTTTGAGGTTGTATTGAACGTGGGGCTACAGATACCTGACACCACAATAATAACACCGTCACAAAGCTATTTCGCGCACGAGCCTGTCACCTCATGGCTCGCGGGTGCCAACAAACCCTAATAGCCAGACTGCGACTGTAAAGCTGACCGACACGTGGCCACTTGTAGGAGATATGTCACCCACACATTTGGTCAAATACAACCTAAAATAATTCATCGTGGTCAAAGTCAAACTGTATTTCTGTATCTGTGTGGGTGAATTATGAGACTTATTTATGTTGCAACAAACACAATCTGGCAGAAATAAGGAATAAAATCCCAAGAAAGTTTTAAAACAGCATCCATTCACACTAACTTGAAATAACTCCAAAGTATTTTGTGTATAATATTTTTAAAAAGAGATTTCAGGGGTCGTTATGTAGCCTAGGTAAACTACAGGCATCAAATGGTTTGTTAATGAGGCCAAAAGGTGATTTATCACCTAACTCATCGTGTTGTGGTGGGAAAACCAATGTGGTAAAAATCAACACTTGCAGAACTGTTTAGACTGTTGAAATCTTCATCTCTCTGTAGTTTTATAAGCTGCAGTTTGCTGTTTCTTCCAAGTAAAGTTTAAGGTCAGATTAATTTCCGTGCGCTTTTTGTCTAAAGCAACAAGTGACCTAAAATATCCGCATTGGACTAATCCTTATTTCACACTGACAATAAATTCTGCCATTGCACACATTTAATCTTCATTGAGACAGCTGCCCCCCCCGAATGAAACACTAATCTGATTCAAACTTTAATTGATTTACTTTTCTCCAGGGGGTTTAAGCCTCAAAACGCACAAAAGAGCATCCTGTCCAGAGATCAGCGCAGCGGGACTAACACCTCCTTTGATAGAAGATGTTCAAACAGGCTTTGAAGGAATGCTCAGTGGGTCCAACCTGGGGTCTGGACTCACCGAGGGCTTACAAGATAAATATGGGGCCTCACGAGATGATGATAGGATATGAAACAAATATATTTTAAAACCTGTTTATTTCTTATGAAATCATCATGGCTTAACTTGTGATGATGGGTTGGTGTTTTGTTTTTAGGGGTCACACGCCCAATAATTTCATTTTGTCCTGTTAGGTTTTTATTGAGCATCTATATCAACAAACTGTAGCCCCCAGTACAGTGTACGGTGTGTACGGTGTGTTTCATATATTCCAAACTATCAGGAAAGTTTGAACGCGCGCACATTTCCAGAGAGAGGGGAACATCTTCAGGGCAGTTCACACACTTTATCCGGGATGGACAACAGTTATGACACATTAAACTTTGTATTGAAATGTTGATGTAGGGAGTGCGCTGCTTTCAAGGCGGTATTCAAATGTAGAAAAACACACGACCATTAGCACACTGTCCACACTCTGCAGCATCCAAACAGTTTCAAGTGTCCTAAAACCACTTTAGAGCTCCAACAACCCGACACAACTCAGTGTGAAAACGCTTAGTTTCATTTTGGGTCTGTAGCATATTATTATTTTGTATGTACATTAACGTAAAAATGTGTAACGCAATTCTTTGTGGTGATTCTACTTTTTAAAAATCCAACAGATCTATCCCCTAAGAATATATTCTTTACTTTTTATTGTACAATTTATACTATTTAGACTACCTGATTTGTGTGGTAGTTGTATTTTCTCTTGCCTTCTATTTTGATTGTTATGCTCCACAACATAAAGGCAAATATCTTGTGTAAACATATTTGAAAAATAATAATAATTCTGATTCTGATCGATACATGGTGTTTTATTGAAAAAATAAATTGACTCTGAATACGCAATTAAAAGCTAGAATTGTTTGTCTGGTGCTTTATGAGACTTATTAATAATGTTAATAACTGTGTAATTTTAGCTGTAAAAATGTAAAACAAACAAACAAACACAAAAAAGACACGTGTTAATCACATGTTGGTTCTACATTATGAGACAGCTGGCTGAGAGGCCTTTTCTCTCTCTCACACACACACACACACACACACACACTGGAGACTAAAATCAGCATCTGAGAGTTTGAGTGGGTGGTAAAACATGTGTTGCTGGTCAGCCTGAAATGACTAATTGACATATATTGTATGTCTGTTACAACTAGTATTTACAGATTATGTGAAATAAAGTGAAAATCCAAACATTTCATCAGGCTAAATAGTTGCACAAACAGCAACATATTTTAGCAGCCCAGGCTATTTTAATGTTTTAAAATAGGCTATTAGCCTATTTATTATTTACAAAATATAAAATGAATGAAATACAAATTGAAATCAGGTGCTACAAAACTTGATATTAGGTTGGTTCTCTCTGGCAGATACAAAATACAAATGTGCGTCTAACTAAACATTTCCAGCAGAACATGTGATGTGGTCTTGATGTTTGTAGATTGGCTGCTACAGAGGCAGTCTAGATGCTGGACAGTGTGTGAATGGCCACTCTCGTGTGCTTTTCTACATCTGAAAAACTACACTTAAGGATCATAGAAGCATCAGGCTCTCTAACATCAACATTTCAATTGAAACATGTGTCATAACTGCAGTCCAGTCTGGATGAAGTACGTGTTAACTGTCCTGTAGATGTTCCCCCCATTTCTTCAAAAGTGCAGCTGTAAAGACTGCTCAAGTACAAGCTATTCACACAGCAAATAGGCCACTCAGATGATCGGGAAATTGTAGGCTTTTATTGAATTCGCCACACCAGCAAGCACATTTATAAAATTTGTTCCATCATTGTGTCATGCTGCGACATCTCAGAGCAAAAAAATAGACTCCATATCGAAAAATAAACAGAGTAACAAAGTCATTTTACATACAAGTCTCAGCAACACCAATGCAATAAAATGGTGTTAAAAACAGACATTTGTGGACACGCCCACTTTGACTCATATTTACACCTCAAATGTAAAAAATAAAAAAATATGTGAAAAGAAAAAGTGAAAACGCCGCATAAAAATAAGCTTTGTGAGATTCTTCATGGAAAATATATTCACTGTACAAAAGAATCCAGGCTGTACAATAAGATACATATTTACACAGTCTGTTGGCATCTACAGTACAAATCAAAAGTCTGTGTCTGTCACTGCGGCCAGGGTCTCCACACAGGGTCAGTGATGTTCGTGCAGGCTGCTGTGGAGGACAGCAGCGTCCTGGTGTCACAGAGGTCGGTCCTCTGGCTCAGGTACGGGTGAGAGAGCCCGCGCTGGCGCTGATGGTGAGGCAGATGCTGAGGAGACAGAGCAGCGGAGTCACCGGCAGGTATCAGCGCCCTGTGGTGCATGTGCCCGGGAGAGGAAGGGCGAGTCTGGGGTTCGGGGAGTGAAGCGTGCCCGCCGCCCTCCTCCGGCTCCTGGCTCTTGCTGGCTATGAAGTGGCTGATCCTCAGCAGACAGGACGTCATGCCCTCCTGGTAGTTGTGCTGACGGGCGCAGGTCGGTCTCTGCTCTCTGGACAGGACTCTCTTCATGGCGCGGTGACCCTTCGCCACATCCTTATCTGTCTTTAGGAAGTGGACCACACTCTCCAGGATCTCTGCCTTCTCCACCTTTGGATTCTTAAGTTTCTAAAAGGAGAAATGAAGAACAAATCACTCACTAAACCTTCCTTGAACATTGCAAAGCCTCCAAAGAACTGAAATTTGTGTACATTGCGTGTTAAATCATTTTAGACCTGCAGCATCATCAGCTGCAGCATCATCAGTTAACTGTTTCCCTGCCACCTACCTGCTCCTGGTGGTGTTGTCCAAGTAAATCTACAAGACACTGCCACCATAGCTCTGCCCTTTTTTTGTGGAAGCTTTACTGTATATCTCCACATTACAAGAATAATATATTAGGAATCAAGATCAACGTAAAATGAAACCATAACGCAGACGAACCTCGTTGTGGGTGTGCTCCAGCATCAGAAGCCTCAGTGACTCCAGACTGTGGTTGATCCGCTCCCGTCTGCGTTTCTCCATGACAGGTTTAGACACCTGGAAGAGTTAAACATGAGAATGAAAACGCTGAATAACACTGAACATTTTAGTCTATTTATCTTTCTCCAAAAATCCTTATTAGGATCAGAATGCAGCAGCTTACCCTTCTCACACTCTTCTGTCGAGGAGACGCTGGTGAAGTTAAAGCTTTCATGGCCAAAGCTGATGCGCATCTGTCCGTGTTTAATGGAAGTCCAAACTGAAAATGGTAGGTTACATGTTTGTGTCCACATTGCAATATATTGATCTCCATGCAGACAGCCACGCCCCTGCTGGACCCGCCCCTCATTCACTGTGGCACACTGACACTGAAGAGGCTGATTTACATCACATTTTAAAGTCTTCTTTGCTGCAAGTATATAACAATAACAATAACAATAACAATAACAATAACAATAACAATAACAATAACAATAACAATAACAATAACAACAATAATAATAATAATAATAATAATAATAATAATATCACGGTATATTTTCATCTGATTTGTAGAGTTAGTAAGGGGGTAATACATACATTTAGCCTGAAATAAAGAGTGTGCCATGTGGTCTTTCAAGGGTTCCTTAATCCGTTAAAGGTTCAGTTCACCCAAATAAATTTATCAAGTCATTCAGATGATATGTGCAATTGTGCAAAACTTCTGAGATATCCTCCTTTAGAGCCAACACCCTAATACAATGAAGGTGAATTTATATTTTAAAAAAACTTGTAAAACTATTTACTGGACGTATAGTTTGTATTGTAGAGGAGCAAAACTGTTAAATGTGAGGTCTAATGGTTGTCCAGACTTTTTTTCCTCAGTTGATTTCACTTTAATTATATTTTAAGGAGGTTTTGGAGCAGAAATTTCAAGCGACTGCTGCCAAAACTGGCATCTATAAGTCTGTTAATACTAACCAGCCTGGATCTTTCCACAAAATAATAGAATGAAAGATAACTGGTGAAGGAAATTTTTTCTTCTTATTGACTTAAACCATTGACCCCCATCCCCCCACACACCCTCATACCTGCCTGAACCAAACTGCTGGATTCACACCTAAAGGCTCGTGTTGGTGTTTGTCTTTAGTGGGCGTGGCTCCTCAGAAAAGCTTGCACGAGGACGCTTGTGGACTAGACAAGATCATGTGCGTGTATCCTGATTTTGTCATATTCACAATCCGTCACAACAGTCTGTTTTGCCTCTTGGTGAACTCAGAGGATGCAGGGAGAAGTGAGAGGTGACCGGGCTTCGGGGTTTGGGGGTAGCTTTCTCTCTGCACTGCATTTATGGTCACCCTGATCCCCATAATAGGCTAAAGTGTGGAGATAACACTGGGATGATCGGATCACGGGTATCCCGCAGAGATTAAGTGGCTTTTCAGAGGCAATGATACTTCCGTTTAAAATCAAAGAGAGGCCGATTAGTGGAGGCTCAGAGATCACTGCTGGTAGCTATGGCAGCCCAGTGAAGAGCAAAGAGAACCACCACATAGCTTTATAACAATAGCTATTTTTAACATTAGGCATCTGTTTGTAGGACTCTGACAGCGTAGCTATAGCAGGGATAAACATATATTTAATGTGTTTTTGTAAATTTTCTTGCTTTGTTAAAGAATTATTATGTCTCCAAGCTTCATCATTATATCAGTAAAAAGAATCATAGTAGTCCTACAATAAAGTCTGATATAATGCTATGATATTATAGTGAACAAGTCTGGATATTAATGATGCCAAAAGGAAACCAATGTGTGTGTGTGTGTGTGTGTGTGTGTGTGTGTGTGTGTAAAGTGTGTAAAGGATTTAAGCCACGTGGACCCGCCCCATAAATAAGTCCTATAATGTGCTCGCCTGAGCCTGTGATGGAAACTAATTAGTGAAAATGTGGCCTTTGTTGGCGGAGAAATGGACCGTTCACTTCTAATATCGTGACTCCTCGAGTGTATCGGCCACACTGACAAAAAGAGTAAAAATCAGTTACACGGTTGGGAACGTGTGTGTGCGTGTGTGTGTGTGTATGTGTGTGTGTGTGTGAGGTCAACAACTGGTTTGATTTTGTTTTTAAAGAGCTCGTGTGTGAAGTGCAAACATCAGGTATGAAGCTGACCCGAGGCAGCACACTTGACACTCAGGTGTAATAATCATCCTCACACTTCATCACATCAGCAGCCAAACGTGACCTGCTCCCTTTGGCCCACAGTTCCCATGATGCTTTTAGCTACTTTGTGGTTTCCCATTAAAAATATTTCATTGTTTAGTTACACGACTGTAGTTTTCACCCACATGCATACATTAAAATGTATAGACGAACAGGAGAATCTTCTTTATCTGGACCAACACTCTGTGTGTTCTCATTTGGTCTTTTTCATCACTTAAAGCAAAGTGCTGATGGCTCACACATCATAAAAGCCTGCTCACTGCTCACTTTCTCACTTCATTTCTGTTCCCACGGGAAAGAAAATAGTTTCCCATAGTCTCACTTCACGGCTGCATTTTGTGGGGAGCGCTGAACATTTACAATTAGCGTAAATTAAATTAGTGATAATTAGTGTGTGAATTAACAATGTGACTGATTACACCGTGTTTATTATTTGCTTCATCTATACTTTATATATAATATGCAAATATTAGAAAGTCAAACAACCTTGATTTTATTTGAAAGATGTTATAAGTGTTAGATTTACATCAACCATCGATAAATTATTAAAAACCAAAACTTTCTTGCACTTTCTGACTCCAAACTCTACAGATAGTCCCACTTGGTGAAGGTTTTTTATTTTGCCTTCAATGTTCTCAGTTTCACATAATAACGAAAGATTTAAACGTCCTGATTTGAAAATGAGTTTCGTTTTTTTGTCCAAGACTCACAATAAAACCATTTTCGGTTAAGTGTCGTCACTCACACCTGTCAGCCAATCAGAGGCAGCACGAGGACCACTTATAAGCGCCAGCAGGCCGTCAGGAGGTTTCTTCCACTGCTGCAGCTCTCAGTCAGGACCAAACACTCCACCATGACCAGGAAAATACAAAGTCCAGTTGTGGATGATACCAAGAGCAGAAAAAGGGTAAGAACTTGATTTATTTGGTACCACTTTATAATATGAATATTTAAAAGTTTATACAATAATGCCTTATTTAAAGTTAAAAATGATTTATAGATGATGATGATGATGATGCTGCTTTATAGATCAGTTATAATCTAATAAGAACAGTTCTTGGGTTTCCAGGTTGTGAAATTTTCCACTTTTCAAGGACACATGCTTTGTGCTTTTAGCTCTTTATTTAATCATGAAGTCTCCTCCAAAAGACAGTTTGACCTCTGATCTTACTGAAAAGAGTTGAAGAGAAGCTGGACCAAACTCCATTGAACCTATTAACATTTATAAATGCAGACTTGATGGCAAGTCCTGTATTACTAACATTTGTAACTGCAGACATGATTTTCTTACATGGCAACTCAGAACTTCTTAATGCACTGTAACTGATCAACAAACCATGCATATATTGTATGTTTATTATTGATCTGAAAAGTTAATGAAACTAACTCCATGTGGTAAATTAGCTGAGACATCTTGATGGGTGACCACAGCTTTATCGTGCTCATATAACGCTGTTTATCTCTTTCTAGATTCTGAAACCAGCTGTGGAAAAGAAGAGAAGAGATCGAATAAATAAAAGTCTTGCGGAACTGAGAACTATGTTGTTGAATTATACAGCTGATCCAGTGAGTCATATATCAAAAAAATCACATCTAGCCACTACATATATTCACAGAAACCATAATCTTACAGTAATGATGTGTATTTTTCCCCATATTTCAACAGCGGCTGCAGAATCCTAAACTAGAGAAAGCAGAGATTCTGGACTTGGTTGTGGAATATCTTCAGAAGTGGACAGATGGGAAGAACTTGAGCAATGGTGAGTCAAACAACAGAGTAAATTGTCTTGTAAAAATGTGTAATAATGTTTAGAAAAGATCCACTTCTGCAGCAACAAATGTGTTTTCTATCCCTCACCCTTGTGTCTTTTCACTTATTGCAGATGCCACCTATGGTCAGATGAAGACTCCTGTGATGAGCCTTCATCACTCAGAGTCCAGGGCTCCTTCTCACCTCACCATTGAGAGTGCAGGTTTTCAGCAGTGTGTGGCTCAACTGGCCAGCTACATGAGCAAGATAACGCCGACGCAGAGGACGAGCCTGATTGAGAGACTGAAACATCACACAGAGAGCCAGCAGCCGAGCAACACAAGCCAAGGACAGGACTCTTCATCCTCTGTTACAGACTCGAGCCAGGGAATGACTGAAATGCCAGATGCAGCATCAGCAGTAGTCATCCGCACATCTGAGAGTAAAGAAGAGTCCCGCAGGTCACTGTTCCTGTCTCACTCGCCGCCTCAGTCTTGTTCCACACCATACCACGACACCCTCACCCCTCCCAGCTCTCCCTGGTTCTCTCCCTCTTTCTCCACATATGCCACCTCTCCTCCTTTCCCATCGTTTGCCTGTCACTTCTCCTTCCCCCCCTGCCTGTCACCTCCTTCTTCCAACACCTCTTTCTCCACACTTCCACAGTCCCTACACACCCTGCCCGCTCCCGTTGTGTTCTCGCCCACAGTCGCCCACTTCCCCCCACTCACCACACTGAGATCCCCCCCACACCCCGCACAGAGGGAGGGGTCATCAGTTCCTTCACTCATGTGGAGACCTTGGTTTTGAAGATGGAGCAGAGACTGACAATCTAAGAAGAGTAGTGTCCTCTAGTGGGAACTAACAGTAATGACAGGGTAAAAGGATGGATCTCTCTCCATGCCTGAATGTACAGTGTATATAATATTAAAATTGTCTATATTTTGTATTTCGCTTTTAAATAAAACTGAACCTGATAAAATATCAGTGTCACTCATCATTTAAAGGGTTTATATTAACCCGCAAGAGCATTATGATATTTACTCTTTCAATAAAAAGAAATGAATTACTACATATCAAGAACGGCAGAATTAAATTAAATAAGAAAATGTTTCATTGAGGCTATAGGCTTTAACACTGTGACCTTTTTTCACTGCAAATAGTTTGACTGTTCATAGCAGGACACGCACAAGTGGAACTAATAACATTAACAATGGCTCTGTTTCGTTCCAGTGTCTCAGTGAGCCAATCACAGGCACAGCTAAATGGAGCGCAGCCATCGTTTATGTTATTCATTACATCAGTGATTTTCCAGCTATGACATGTCAAAAAGGCCTACAGTAAGATTTATTCAAGATTTGAATTCCCACGATTTACAGGAGGACAGTTATAGAGACAACCTTTCATTTTTGGATTATGTAATTTTTATTGAAAAAACAAAACAACTTGAGTCTCTTTGGAGATAACAGAAGCTGGCATGTGATATCTCTTGACCTAAAAAGTCATAGCTGGTTTATCAACCTTCTTCTGTTGTATGTATGTATTGTGCAGAAGATTATCAAAGTTCATTCTGCTGCACAGCTCTTCTGCATGCTAACCTTCCAGCTTACTTCAATCATCCATGTGACTTATTGATCACCACAGATACTATGTGTGCAAAACAACATAGAATTTGGTGCTTTGTATTTCCAAATGTAGATTCAACCTTTTTACCCACTGATGGGTTTAGGTGAAATATTCTATTTGGTAAAGAATATTTTAAAAAGTTGGTTGTAATAATGACGGTTTTGTGTTTATGGTCATTTTAAATTTCCCTAGTAAATGTATGTATCCACCAGGAGTAAATATTGATCAACTATTTAAAAAAGATGATGTTGTTTTGTGTGCTCTGTATATGGTGATCATCTATTAGTGACATGACTGATCTGTTGTCAAAGTTAGAAACTGAATGTGCAGAAAACCTCAGCCGTGCTGCTGCAGACTTAATATGTAAACATCTAGTCCCATCAGATAATCAGAATATTATTATGTGTTTTGGACACAGCACTGTGTAGATTTACACTTGAAATAACATGTGCTTTCCTTTTTTTATGATGGTAATAAATTAAACTTCAACTCTACATAGTATATACAATATATCAGTGTGATCATCAAGTTTCAATTTTGCAGGAATAACTTGGTAATAACATTAAAGAGACCACTTAAAAAACTCCTGGTAATTTAAAGTGCCAAAAACTTTGAAGACAAGAAATAAATAATTAACCAACAAAGTAAAGGTAGCAGGCTGAATTTGAGGGTTTCATTAAAGTTAGTAACTTAAACAACTGCTCCACCACCCATTGTTAGGTTACTAATAACATTAACAATGACACAGTTTTATTCAAGTGTCCCAGTAAGTCATGGCAGTGAGCCAGCATTCAATTTATTATTTACACCTGTGCTTTTCTCTCCTCTCAGCAGTGTATCCATAGAGAGGCATGGCATTTTCAAAGCAGGGGGCTCTGAGGTTAATAGATGATGAATGAAAGAAGAGTCTCACTAATCCAACACGTACATATTGTTCACAGAAAGCCTTGGCAATCAAATAACTTCCTGTTCATCTCTAAGCCTGCTTGTTATCCTCTGACCAGCAGCCTAACTGGGACCATGTTACACTCTTCAGGGCACAAGAAGCTTTATCAGTCCATCAGCATCCTAAATGTGGAGAACGTCCTTTGTCCCTGCAACATTTTGACTAGAAGTGTATTTAATGCAACACCTTCTCCTCTTCTTCATGTTAACACATCACCCGGTCACCTGGTGATAAACTTAAGCTAAATGTGAGAAAGAAAAGATGTGAGGAAAAAGTGAGAAGCACCCAAAAGTTGAGAGGTTTTGAAGCTGTTTGACTTGTGATCAACAGAGGGCAGCACTGACACAGCGTAGTCGAGGAGCAGAGTAGGTGATCTCTATCCCTCCCTGACCTCTCAAAATAGGGATAATAAAAGGGGCTGTCATTTTGGCTAAATAGAGGATGTCATTGAGCTATTCCATCAGTGATAAGCCCAAGATGTATGAGTCTTCACATCATCATCCTTCTCCCTGTCTGTCTTTCAGCCTTGCATAAATGCTCAACCCACTTTTTATCTGATGATCAAATCTCTATTACAAGCTCTGGATATTTTCAGCAGGGAGGCACCGAAGGATTTGGCTTGAGAAAACAGAATTTATCACATGATAGAACATGTCTTTGGATAATGGTTATTTTTCCCCCCTCTTTGCTCCCCTTTGCGCTGAAGAAGTCTGTGCGAGTGCCATTAGGCTTACTTATGAGGCGGCCATTGTTCTTTGTCAGAGAAATGAGAGGGCAGGCACGTCATTTGGAGCTTGATTCTCCACACAGTCTCTCTGCATGTTTTGATCACTCTATGAAAGCAGAGAAGGTCCCTCACGCCAGGGGAGAAAGAGATCACCTCTCGGAGTGACCTGACAATGCTTGAAAACTCCCTGGCATTTTCTCAGGACACACTGATTACAGCTGATCCTGTTACTCTCTTTAATCACCGTTTTGTTTGCTGTGAATGCGTCCATGCATTCCTGATTTGGGGAAAACTGGAGATGTTGTGCTGCGGAGATGTCACGGGTCTGTCATGGCCTGCTGAGGATCTGTGAATTCCTTCGTGTTGGTGCATTTCAAAATCCAAATGCTGAGAGGGGACTGATGTCAAGCACTTTCATCATGCATGTGCACACTTGTGCACTTTGAACGTATAGGCTGCACACTAAACAGCAAGAGTGCGCGCTGTGCTTTTGCTGGTATGTGGCTCAGCAGATCCGCAGGAGAGATGTACATCATGACTGTCCCCGACAGAGACATCCACACCCTGAAAACAAAAAATCTACTGCTACACTTGCCAAAATATGGATGTCGTGTCTAATTTTTGGTTCAAACTACTGTAAATAACACATTTACACTGACTCAGTAGCTTTTGCTATGTCAACAACCACAGATCCACTTAAATAATACAAACTTCCTTGTGAGGTTTACCAAGCCTGCATTTAATTGCACTGACATTTCCAATTTCTCTTCCTCATTCCACAGGTCTTAACCAGTTTGTATTGAAGTCCAACACCAGAGGATTATCTTACGCAGAGGGCAGAACTCACTTTTGTTGCCAACGTTTAAATAAAAGACACGAGTGTACCATTCCAAGAGCATTTCAGACCGATTCAGACACTTTAGGCCTACCTATAAGAGTAGCTGCTCAGGCTAGATTACAATTCAGAGGAACCTTATTCACATCAGCGTTACTCGTTCATATCTTATAATGTGTCAAATGTGACTAACCATATGATAAATGGCTCAAAAGAGTAACTATTTGTGATTTTCCAAAACTTGAAACTATAAAAAGAACATTTAACTGTTTAGTATGGTGTCTATTTGTGTAGGAGTGACTGTGCATTCTTTTGGAGTTGAGTCAATTTGTTTGACTAAGCTCTATTTTAGAAAGACAGTCCATGGACACACTGCTTTTTATCAGACGGCTGCAGACTCAGTCAGCATCCCTGCACCAGAAGAGGAGGAGGACTCCTCACTCAGATCACATGTCAATACTCAAGAATGTAGATCTGTCACTACCCACAACTAAATATCATTTTTCCTCCCTTTCATTTCTCTCTCTGTGTCCCCCTCTTTGCGAAGTTCTTTGAAGTAAATAGTGAAAGGATCCCAGACTGTAGCAAATTACCTGAGGACTGAAACATTTTTGACATAAGTCCTGAGAGACGGGGCGAGCCACTTTTCCTGGCGGCCCCTTTGGCGTTTTTAATCTGGGGCTGAGGGAGACAGCGGCGCTGACAGAATGATGGGACAGCTGGACATGCTTCCAGGCCAGCAGCAACGGGCAAAAGAAAAGCCAAGAGAAGGGCCACTGCAGACATCTCAGCACAGAGCCAATAACTCTGGACAGCAGAGCAAAGTAGCAGAGAGTATGACAAATTTCCACAGGAGACGTCCACTCCCTCCATCTTGACTGCATGCATCTTCAATCATAGAGTTTAGAGTAAAAGAACAGATTTGTTTTGAGTATGTTTTATAACACTAGTTTATTTCTTTGTTTGAATTTAAAATATGACATAAAATGAAACATTTGGCTTCAAACTTAAAAAAGGCTAAGCGTGAGGAACAGCAATGCTATGAGCCAAATGCTAACATCAGCATGCTCACACTGACTATATTAAAGCTGGGGGAGGCAGTTTTCTTGAAAAAAAAAGCCAGAATTTAAAAACTCAGCCCTCCTCCTGCAGCCCCCCCCCCCCCCCCCCCCCTCTCCTCTCTGTCCTAAGCCCCTCCAACCAGATGAGTATGGGCATATGCACGCAACACAACAGTGTTCACTACTGCACTCACTCACATGCACAACTTCCTCTCAAGGCACAACAACGTTTAGTAAACAGTAAACGGTAAACAGGACCGCTTCTCACCTGTTTGAAGTCTGCCACAAAAGTAATGAGTGTCCCATCTCACCGCTTGAATTTGAGTAATATCGCATCTCTTTCATTATCTGCCTCCAAAACCTCTTCAGTTACCAGGCGCTCAGAGAGTCGGACCGGCAGCTCCGAACCAAGTCCCAGAGTAACAAGCAGCACCAGGGCACAGAGATGGGTCAGTATCCGAATTGAAGCTGCAGTGATGCATGAAAATCTGTCGCTGCTTTTTACTTCTGGGAGCCGAGTTCACTTCCATTGAAAGTCTCTCGCTCTAGCATTGTTGATAAGATTATGCACTGTTCACTTTCCCCCACACCACAGGCAATTGTCCGATGATCGCATGCTTTTCATTCTGCTTTCTGTTGATATTCCCGTCTTTTTTTCCTCTCCTTCATGCAGTCCCATCACTTCTTATCTGCCGGTATCCCACTGCTCGCCCGGCCTCCAAACTTTCTGTTTTGTCTGCCTAGCCTTGTGGAAGACTCCAGTCATGTGCAATGACCGCACGGGCAGAACACGCACGCTGGTAGGCAGGTAGGTAGGCTGACAGGCAGGTCAGCCATCCAATCATTTCATGTGGGCTGAATGAAATGATTGGACGGGCTTATTACAAGCCTGCGACAGCCACAGATGCCGGATTTTTTTCTTTTTATTCTCAGAGCATTTGATTTATTGATTGCTGTCGGGATGTAAAGAGAATTTCAACAAATATGACAAAAATGCTTCTAAAATAAATCTCCTACCCTAGCTTTAACATGCTGTTGTTTAGCTGGTAATACTAGCCATGTTCACTATCCTAGTTTAGCGTGTTAGCATAACACAGCTGCTGATCTGGACGAGATGGAGCGAGTGGTGATGGTCAGCACTTCGCTTGGTCGGCCCTAGCGAAGATCTACTGGGGAGACGCCAAGATCGATAAGATTGAGTTGATGAACAGGACAGGACAGGTAGACAGGTGCTGGTGGAGGACAAATTTCCTCACATCTTTTGGCTTAATGCTGCTGGGTGATTGCATATAATCAGCATAGCATTTGCAGTTGAGGTTGAGGCTGTTGGGAATGTCATTTGTTTTGCAGGTATTTGGTCATAAACAAAAGTATTGGACAAAGTGAAATTTTGACCTGCTGGATTCGCTAGATGAAAAGTCAGGGGATCACCAAAGTCAGAGGGATTCTTCCTTTTGGTATCATGAATATCTGTACGAAATTTCACAGCAATCCAACCAAAAGTTGAAAAGATATTTCGACTGGATCAAAGTGGTTGACCAACACACATAGCCATCCCTAGCTTACTTGGCTAAAGAAAAGGAAATGAGAGGTAATTTAATTTCAGCTCTTTGGTGGACAAAGACAATGGAGTGTCCCAGGATCTCTCCGGGAGCTTCTTTGTCACGGCAAACATGCGTAGAGCAGACAGGAAGTAACTTGAGCCGAACAGGAGGGAATCAAATCGGACATCGCTAGCTTGTTTTTCAGGGCAGGACAATTATATTTGACATAAGGCGCTTTTCACTCATGCATCAGTGCTCTCCACTTTCAGGGGCTGCTATCACATTGGTCCAGTGGTTTGCCTTTCTTCCTCCCAATTTTACAAAGTCATTTTGCTGGAGATGACAAACAATGGCTGCCTTTTCAGAGATCCTATAACCTTTTCTTCCTGAGGGACCACGCTGCAATCAAGTATGCCATAGAGGATTGTCATTCGTTTGACTTTTGCTGTCCAAATTGTAGTCTTTCCTGCGCTGCTTAGATATATCTTTGGATGCAAAGTGCAATTCATTGTGAGCAAATTTGTCTTTCTATTGGCCTCATCACATTTCTGCATTTATCACATTTATCAATAGACTTCTAGTTATTCTCATACAGGCAATCCTTCTTCATGGCTCTCCAGCCTGTCTGCGGGTGTTTTCCTGTTTTGTGTTTAGGCTCTGGAGCTGTCTACTTTGTGTCTGGAAAAATGCATCCTCCTCAGCCTTTGTGACCCGGTCTTCCCTCCCCCATGGGTGGGCTATGACCCTGCTAGCCTGCAGCCACTGCAGGTTACAAACTCTCACCCTGGAACGCTTGTAATCCCGGGGATGTACTTCAGTACACTTTGTGCTCTTTGCCCCTGTCTAAAATTCAGTAAGAACCTAACGGGGCACAGGTCAGCGCACTAAACAGAAGCTGCCGATAAAAATAGCAAGTGATTCATAGGTCATCTAAAAATACTAGCTCCTGTCCGTTCTTATTTAGAGAATACTTTGTTTTGTGGGCAACCTTTTGGGAACTTTTGACATTTTGTCCTTATGTCACCAGAAACAAGACTAAGAGGCCGTTTTGTTCACAGAAAAGGGGGCTTGATGATGTAGATGTCTTTTCCCTCGTATGTAACCTCATACTGCTGAGAAAATGTCAGAGTGCAGGAGAAAAGAGTGTGTGGACATCAGATTCTCCGGGCCCTTAAGGGGCCCCATGCACTGACAAATAGAGCAGTCTATCCTTATCTCTGCCATGTAAGAATTCCACCGCTGCTGATGCTGCTTAGGACTGCAGCGTCTGAGCTTTTTGAATAATGCAGAATACACTTAGTCTAAAATTAGTCTCTTTTGCAATTTTGACTTTGTATGGCTTCATTTACAGCAGTTGTACTATATTTAAGAGTGAAGAGAGAGAGAGAGAGAGCGCGATAAAACATGACAGGTACCTCGACACACAATGTTCCAAATATACCACTCCAGGACGAATCTAAAAGCAGAAACTAACTCTAAACTAGGAATGAAGGTATGACAAATCAAATCAAGCCGGCATTCAAGCTATTTATTGACTTCTCACTCAGGCATTACAAGTGTGGAAAAAATGCTTTTTTATTGCAGTAATGTCATAAGTTGACACCTGGCAGCACTGTTGCAGGTGAGCAGAGTGTGCTGTGTCTTGGGGAGCTGGGGTTTCCCGCTGCAACAGCTCCATGCAGGAACAAGCACTGAACAAGAGCTACGGTAAAAGAGGAAATTACATACCTTCACTGCCAAATACCTGTTAGCGTGGTGACATTAGCATTGAACTGAAAGCACTGCTTTGCTTAAGTACAGCCTCACAGAGCTGCTAGCATGGCTGTGGACTAGTCTTGTCATCTTTCATTACCATGTCACAGAAAATTAGCAGAGCAGATGTGGATTTTAGATTTATTCAGAGTTCGACAGAGTAGGATTTGTCTCCTGGCTCCTTGTGTTTGACACCACGCTCACTCTCAAGGCAGGCCGGAGCTCCTGCGTACTCAGTTGCGTTTCCCCCGACTCTCTGTGATACACATCTACTGACGTCTGGGAACATCATCACAGCACATGCTGAAGGGTGCAGGCCCAGAGAGGCGAAAAGATGTGCTGCGAGGGAATCCGTGCCTTCTAAGATGAAATCACCAGCTCAGTTTGCTCCACGTCACAGTCAGAGATACACTGACACTGATAAGTCAACCACAGAGGTGTTATTTGCCTCTCATAATGGTTTATTTTTGCTGGTGCATGGTACTGACGTGTTGGTGTGCTTTTTTTTTTTTTTTTTTTTGCAGAAATGCGCACCAAAATCTATGCAACACTCCACAAATGTTTCCTCTTGCCTCCATCCTGACATGCACCCTCTTAAAGCTTTAGGGACATTTAAGAGATGAGCCCACTATCTCCTCCTGAGAAGTGTTGCGTGAGACGGCGTGTGTGTAGTTTATCAGAAGTTTTTGTCTCTCTCTTTTTATCCAGCTCCATATTTGTAAGTTCTTCATAAAACACAGATGCCTCCTCTTGAATAAGACCAGACTTATCTGTCATTCAGGCCCGCTCTCCTTTTTTCACTGTGGTCTAAATGCGTGGACCACCAACCTCTCATCTCCCCCGAGGAGTAAAGACAGCGAGATATGATGAAACAGATGAAATTCTGCTCAAAGCTACGGGACGTGGTGGTACTTTGTCTGGCCCATCTAGATCGCTCTGATAGGGTGTCACGATAAGTAACATGAAAGTACCCTGTCATCAGCTTTTTTCTTCTCTCCTCTTCTGCCCCGTAACATCACAGCAGAGTGAATAGACAATACTTTTTATGTTACTGCTTTCAGAAGCAAAATAAAAAGAAAGCTGTCTACTCCAATGATTATCTACCTCATTGGCTCTTCTGTTGTTGTATCCATTATAAATGTATGTGAGCACACTCTCCATTACATGGTCTCTGGACAGCTCAAAGCTTGAGGCTATCAGTAATGTTTTATTATTGATCTGATGCTCTGTCAGATTACTGGAGGCCCTGAGTTCCAGTGCCAGTGTGTGTCCTGTGATTTGTGAGTTGCAGTGAGGTCCTGAGCCACAGTGCCAACACATCAGCCAGCAGATTTACAATCTCCGTCTCCACCCTTAAAACAGCATTTCTTCAAAGTTGGCTAATCTTACTTTATCTGTTGAAAACAGCGACAGGCTCCCTGTGAGACTGAGGGGCCCCTTTCATGTTATTTTTTGGATAGTGCTATTTCATCTGTAATATATATCAATGTTCTCTTTCAATAAATCAATCTTTTCTGTTTTGGGCAGTATAAGTCTTTAAGGTTGGACTTTTCAGAAACCATGTCCCTTAAACTCTGTATGATGCACAGATGATGCTGTCAACATAGTCCAGAGTCCTGGGGCATGTTTGGAAAAACACATTGCTGCTGAATTTTTAAAATCTCAGGTGGAAAGTCACTAAAAACGCCCACAACTTTTCTGCTTCACTCTCACCGTTCTCATCAACCTCATTCGCAGCAGCAGCAGGAAGCTGCCCTCAGACAAAAAGCTCCAACAGACTGTACAGTACCTGCCCAGCACCAAACAGCAGACAGACAAAGTTAGCAACTAGCTGGTGAACATAGAATTTAGCAGCTAAAGAGTCAGATATTTTTCCCTCAGGAGTTGAGCAAAACAAAGCAAAAAATGAGAGAGAATATTGGATATTTGGCAGGTGGCCATAAAATGACTCACAATGAATGAATGCTAATGTTGCTCCTTGTCTGCTGGATGGGTAAATAAGCAACTGTTTGCTGAGGCCAAAAAATTAGTTAATGCACGTTTAAGTACAATTTTGAGGTAAAAGTGCTGTTGAGTATTTCCCTTTTATGCTACTTTATACTTACTTACCTCCATTCCAGTTCAGAGGAAACATTGTACTATTTACTCCACTACATGAGTTTGGGATAAATTTCCCAACAGTATAGAAGTATATAATAATGGTTAAAATAACCTGCAGATACAACACAAAAGCACTGCTTTGATGTTCATAATAATCCAATAATATAATAATATAACACTAAGAAAGGGGCCATTCTGCATAATGAATACTTTACTGTGGATATTTTAGTACATGTTGCTGCAAATATCTTTTTAGTTTTACATAAGTAAAATATTGACCACAGGACTTTTACTTGTAATGGACTATTTTTACACCGTAGTTCTGAATTGTTCTTCCACCACTGACCTGAGCAAATAAAACCAAAACTACAGACGGGTGACAAATTAAAGGAAAAACCTGAATAAATGAGTGGAGAAACATAATGAATGCAGATGCTTCCACACAGGTGTATTACATGGTAGTGACTAAAGTGACATCTGCATTCAGATCTACGGGGAAGACATCAGCAAATAGGGTCGGAAATTGTGGTCGACAGCGCACATTTGATGACCATGATGCTCGTGCATTAGTGCGATATGTAATGAAAAACGGAAGAGCAACTCTTCCTCAGGTGAGAATGTCAATGTAGGATGTGATCAGACTGTGTCAGCAAGAACAGTCCGTCGACAATTACATAGAGAGAGATATTATAGTAGGGTTGCAGTGCATAAACCCCTCATTACAAAGATGAATGCACATTTGAGAGTTCAGTGGTGCAAAAACGAACGGTACTGGTCTACAGAGATGTGGCAAAAAGTGGTCAGATGAGACATCCTTCACCATATTCTCAACAAGTGGGCTTGTGTGACGTACACCAAGAGAACAGTACAGGTCTGAATACATGATCCCTACAGTGAGGGGATCTGGTGGCTCTGTTATGCTGTGGGGGGCATTTTGCTGACATGGTTTGGGTCCACTTGTCCCCTTAGAGGGAAGGGTCACTGCAAATCAATACAAAGTTGTTCTGAGTCATCATCTTTATCCGATAATGAAACATTTCTATCCTGATGGGAGTGGTCTCTTCCAGGATGACAATGTCCTCATCCATAGGGCACGAGGGGTCACTGAATGGTTTGATGAGTATGAAAATGATGTGAATCATATGCTGTGGCCTTCACACAGTCACCAGATCTCAACCCAGTTGATCACCTATGGGAGATTTTGGACCGACGTGTTAGACAGCGCTCTCCACCACCATCATCAAAACACCAAATGAGGGAATATCTTTTGGAAAAATGGTGTTCATCCCTCCAGTAGAGTTCAGAGACTGTAGAATCTAAACTTTACTAAGACACTTTATGTTGGTTTTTCCTTTAATTTGTCACCCGTCTATCTGCATGGCTACATACCAGGGAGGTGAGTGAAAATAAGCTTTTGGTAATTTGGTTCAACTAACCCTTTGACATCGTTTTGTTCAGGTGAAGCCACTGTGACAAATAAAGAAACACAATAATAAGGGACTCACAGTGCAGCCACCGCTCACTGCCTTCAGGAACTTGGCACAAATGTTTGGCTGCACCTTCACTGTCACTATAAACAGCGTCTGTTTCATGTTTCTTTTAAAAGTCACTATGAAGACAAAACAGGAACTCTGTTATCTAGTGCTGCCTGTGCTTCAATATACATTTTTTACTTAATATTAGGACATTTCCAGTTCACAGATTGACAGCTTGCTTGTTGACACAGCACAAGTCTGCTGCTCTGCAGACATTTAAACGTGTCCCTATCAATGCTGTTATGATTACACGCTGCATCTTTCTGGGTCAGACCAAAGGAATGAGGTGGTCCCTGTGAAAATAAACATTAACTGCGAGATGTATTACACCCGATTGTAAAACATCCACCAATGACAACATAAACCCTCACCTATCTACCTTCAGGGCTCGGGATTGTAACTACAATTGTGATTGGTCACCACATGTGAGGTATGTTGGTGAAACGGCATGCCTTTCTCCTCCCAGAAAACTGTCTTTGTTTGCCTCTGACAGGGGGAATGTGTGGCTAAGCATCTAGGTGGCACTTTGAGCGGTTGAAATGAGTCCCCTGTATTTTCCTAATGTGCACAGAGAAGCACTTTGATCTTCCCGAGCAGGCGGGTGTCAACTGGAGAGGGAAAGAAAGGGCTGCGGCTTGTTCTGGCTCATTTCTCTTCAAAGTAGCTTCAATAAATTTGATAAATTTAAACTTTATCTGCACCAGTAAATTGATCATATTCCTATTGTCCGGACACATAATGTAAGACATTTTATGTCTGAATCCTCCTTTAGAAATATGAGGATGTTGGGTTTTTTTTTTCTTTTTTTTTTGCAACAGCTGTTTCTGGTTTCATAACATAGAAAGGTTGACCTGCCTAGTTGGCAGCAGCCTTCTGATCACTTCACTGATAAGTTTGAATCCAATAAAAACACACCTGGGTTAGTAAGAGCCAACCAGACAGAATAATGTGGGCTGGAGCAGCTTATTAAAGCAAGCACAGTAAACATTATTGTGAGGAAATAAATGGCTCTCTTGAAGTGTCATGGTTTTGAAGTCTAATTTCTGCCCACTGAAGCAGACAATACTGACATCCTCTTGGTCAAGGCATGGGAAATGAACTTGGGAAGCATAGGTGAAACTCTAGTAAGCTTGAATATGATACAGCGACTCTATTCTTGGGCAGATCTGTATGATGATTAGTTACTGGGACGTGGAAAGGTATGCATGCCTTACAAGCAAGAAGAAGAGGAGGAGGAGAAGGCTGAGGCGTCATCAAACCCCTCTGTGTCTAACAACTGCTTATCTATATTTTCTCTTTATACCAATCACTGAACCCTGAAAGCTTCTCTTTCCTGTGGAAAACACTTACAGAGCAAATTCATTAAGTCCTTGTTTAGTAAATTTAACAGATTTTGTACTTAAATTTGACAAGATTTATCTAATATAAAGACTTTCCAAAATGTCCTTTATTTTCATGCACATTTTTATGCAACTCAAGAAAACTTATTACATTCTTTACATCCAATTTTCATTCGAAATTGGACCAAATTAGATTTAAATTGTGTTTTGCACCTTCTCAAAGAAAAAAAAAAGTCAATATTCTAATCTCGTAAAATCAATAGTAACTGCATTATATCTACATTATATAAATGCATTAACTACATCGTAAGAACTACGCTGCATGATTATATTACTTCATGAATTATCCTTTAATCCTCTAAAGGCAGGAGTATAAGAGTGTCCAAAAGT
Organism: Scomberomorus guttatus; assembly: GCA_038419695.1. NCBI lineage: Eukaryota > Metazoa > Chordata > Actinopteri > Scombriformes > Scombridae > Scomberomorus > Scomberomorus guttatus. The sequence goes on along the minus strand of CM076452.1, from coordinate 23,929,002 downwards.
TTTCTTTGAAGGGTGAATCTTCATTGTGGTTGCAGCTTATCACCTGCTGCAGCTTCTTACTCTGTTTTTTCATGTTGCCTTTGATACTGAGGGAAATGCTGGCCTTGGCAAAAAATCTACTGATTAACGTCTGAATCTGTGATAAGCTGGGAGAAAATCAGCCGTCATAAGCAGCATGCTGAGATGGATTTGAATGGATACGGGACTGAAAGTCTTCTGTAGATTGTGTGACTGAGGCTGGAGTGTGAAACATGTCTGGTTCTTGAGTTTCGAAGGAAATTTTCATAGGTCTACTTTTACCTTTTTTATCATTGGAAGAATTAGCTTTTGCTAGCTTTTTTTTGTCGCTCTTCATAAAGTTTCTCCCATTCCCTGATAAAGTTTTTTTCCTGGATTTTTTTCTTATCTGAATCAAAGCTCTAAGGATAGAGCTAAGGATTATTGTTCATTGTTCTTATAATATGTGTTATTTTATTATTATTAATAAAGTCTTAATGTTATTTTAATTTATACAATACACACAGTTGAAAACATGAATATGTGAAGGCACCTCCTAAGGATTAGCTCACTGAAATGAAATACAATCAATAGTATTTAAACGTCATTAAAATCTGCAGGAAATGTCGAATTCATGCAGTTATGTACTCTCTAACTATAACACTGGTTCGAACCATCTAGTAGACTTGTGTGTTGTTATTTCAAGGTGGAGTCTGTGGGTTGGCTGTGTTAAACCACCCGGCTCGTTGCCTCTGTAGTGGAGTGATGTGTCTTTCCTGGCCAGGGGATTTCCTTCTTCCAGAAGCACTCAAAGTTATTACTGTGGAGGAGGATCTGAGCTCTGCTGCAACGCCTGTTTGAAGTTCCCCCACAACATTTTGCTCTGCTAACCCTCCCGGAGATCACAGCCATAGCAGAAGTGAGCTCACAAACAGAAAAGTCAATAATGTCTTCTCTTATCTTTTTTATAAACATCCATTTTAATGCATTCTGAAGTTACAGTCATCATGACAGTTGTGTAAACTGTTTAGATCCACTTTTATCCACCTTTTATATTAAACACACATACGCTATGTATAAGTGATGTAATTAGGGATTGAATGTAGCGTTTGGAGTGCAACACATTACAGGTCAATTGATTCACATTGATTCCTCTGAAGTGGTTTTCTCTGTTGGCTCAGGCTCTTTTCTGTTCCCCAAAACAACTGGGACTCAAGCGGCACTCTTGGATCACTTGTGCCTTGTAACTCGCCGGGACTTGTTCATGTTTAGCCCTGTGATTTATACAGTGTAACTATGTAAGAGCTACAGATTAATGTACTGTATGGCAAAGCCCTGTTTAAACTTTATCTGTGCAGAAATCTTGTCAAAGGACATATGAAGTTCACAATTACTAGACACACACGTCTGGAGTGGAAATGTTTTTTGTCTGTTTAATTTAAGGATTACTTGAGAAGAATGGATCTAAGCCCTGTGCAAAAGGAATTTCACACTTTAAAGCAAGACTATGTAACTTTTAAGATAAACAATATCACACTCTTCGCACTACAAATGAAAGGTAGAATTTATGAGCAATAAAATATAACCTTGTCCAATTCAGTACACTCAGGAGATTTGCTGCTAAAGCCTTACTTGGTCTGGTATGACCAAGAGCAAATGTTAGCTAACTTTAGAAAGACATTACTGTGTAAATGTCTCTTTTCTACTTGTGTTACTGTGACATTATGTTCAAGAAGAAGTAAACACATGGTACCTCACCATGAGACATGAATATATTGTAAGAACTGGACAGGCTACCTGACTCCAAGACGGCACCCCTTTTGTGATGGAAGTCCGGTGAAAGCTGCTCACCCTGTGCATACCTCCATAAACATTTCTCTCATCTTGGTTTGCTGGTTTGATGTGCAGCCATTCGTGTCTCTGTCCTCTGCTTGGCTGATTTTACATTGAAGTTACGTCTCATGCATAAAAATGGCTTTTCAAGGTTCTGAAAACGTTATACAAATCATTCATTCGTCATCATTCGTCATGGTTTGAAAATGTATAATACAAAGAGTAATAATAGACCGTGTTTGCAGTTTGAAGCGTCCTTTTTTTAAACAGAGGTATCTTTTATAATGGTGGTCCATTGGGAAAACTCTTTTTGGGCCATGCTAGTAGCATAGCTCTACAGAGATGGCGATGTTGGCCTATCGGTGTGTCAGTCCACAGCTTTGGTCCAGACTGTAATATCTACAACTATTAGATGGAATTTAGCACATATATTCATGGATCTTTGCCGTTATAAACAAAATCCCATCACAACAAAATTGCATTTGACACAAACTATTTAAGCATATATGACTTTAGCCTTTTCTCACACAAAGCTGATCTGAAGCAAAAAATCATTGTCTTTGATACTGATCTCTATTGATCTTCTGCAGACACCACATCATTTGTTTCCTGCACACAAACTATTAAAATGAGTGACTAATTTAAAAGCCGAATCAGTTTGGTATCTATCTTTGATGTTCCTTGTGCACCGCTGCAGCCCGAAGCCTCTCTGCAGGATTAAGCAGTCAATCAATCATTGGAAAAGTTTTGTTAAGTGTTTCTGTTATTACCTCAAATCAAGCAGTTGCTGTTTTGACCGAGAGGATAACAAACAACATCCTTTTGAGCCTGTAAGAATGTTCTGTGGTTGCAGGCAGGGATAATTAGTGGTATTCTCCAGCTTTGGACGATGGCCAAATCCTGGCATTTCATCTGCCACTGTGAGCTAAATGTATGTTGGGCTCAAATGAGCTGAAATGGCCAATAGACGTGCAGGGTTTCACGGTAAATTCTTCTTGCGTATCGTTTTTCTCTCCCCTGTCTTTAAGTTGCTCGCTCTAAGCCCTCTTTTCTCTCTTTCTCCCATGTTTTGTTATTTTACCTGGAGGTGCAGGTGTGAAAGGGTGAGGCCGTGGAAAAACATTCGATTCCGAAAGCTTGTCATGAAGGAATCCATTGACTGACCTCTGCATCTTGGCACACAATGACAAATGGGTTTGCAATTTTCCGCCTGACTGAGGGGCAACAAAGCACATTTCCACTTTCACTGGTAGGCAGTGAGAGTACAGTCTTCCTCTATCATGTTCTTTAACCAGGCAGAGAGCGTTACACACAGCTGGATTCTTTACTCTGGCGTTTGCAGTTGTCACTCTTACGGCCAGAAATTATACAAATGCAGTGATGTATCAAGACAAAAATTCTCAAGACTTCACACAGTGAGATGATCTCTTGATGAAGAGAGGAAGGCCCATTTTTCACCCATCTAATTTTTGTGAGCTGTAAAACCAAAACAATAAACTGAAAGATGCTAAAACACTCCAAAGACTGGGTGATAACTCTCTGTGGGTTTGTCACCATTAGCAACACCACATTACACATAGTAAATCCACTGTTAATATAAAACTATTGATTATAGCAGCTTTAATTTAAAATATATGTCTTGCCCTTCATTTTTTTTTCATGTCTCATGGATTGTCATGGATCTGAGAATGTTGAGCTTCTGTTATAATAGCTGTAGTAGTTTTTAGTTTCATATGAGGTACATAAAGTATCTTATACTTGATCTACTGAAGATGTACTGTTTTATTTGTTCTGTTGTGTCGTTTTGTCTTTTATGTGTGATTGGGAGATTGTCTTGTGTGCTATGTGTGCGTACATGCATATCTGCTGCTTTGATGAAGCTAAGTGGGGTCCTAATAAGTGAAAAGAAAATTAAAATTTAATGGATAAAGTAAAGATTAAATGGTCAATGGTCATAATTTTGAACATGCCTTCTCCAAATGTTGTTTATTGTAGGGAATCCCTTGTTTACATTTATGTTTAGTAAGTAAAAGTTTGTATATTTGTCCATAAAACCAAATAATTCATATGAAATCTAATATGTAAAGTCATCATCTACCATCTCACAACACCAGTAGAAATGACTTAAAGATAAAGGACAGTCCTCATCACTCTGAATGTTGAATGTATTCAGTTATGCCTAATATTCAGAGTCAATATCGTGTCTATTATGTGTAATACATCTCAGCACTGAAAAACAAACAACAAATCCCACAGAGCTGCACACAGTTCATGTTGTATTTCTCTGTGGGATACATCCATCTTGTTTATGAGTATGCTGCATCGTTAACCACGGCTGGTAATTCCACGCTGCTAACCAGTGTTTTCACTGCTGATTGAATTGCTTCCAAAGCCTAGAAGAATGTTTAAAGTGGAAGCTATGGAAATGAACCAATTGACCTTTTTTCTGACCCTAAAGATCTCCACGCCCTGTGGGAGCAGAAACTGTCAGGCGGCAGCAGAGTCGGGAAATCAAAGGGATCTACGCTGTTATTAGTGCAACGGCACACTGAGACCTCCTGCCACTCCTCCAGCGTGGCCTCCACACACTCATTATTGTCACACAGCTCTCACTTTGAAATGATTATTTATTTTTTTTATTGAAAATGTCACATTGTTTATACATCATGTTGGCAAATTTTACAACCTGTCTTGGCTGTATTGCTACCAAAAATTCACCAGTGAAGTAGAAAGTGTGTGTGTGTGTGTGTGTGTGTGTGTGTGTGTGTCCTGGCGGGGCAGTCCAGCAGGGTGATTATGTCCTGTAGGGATAACCTGTCATGGTGCTGAGAGCCTAATTGATGCCTCATGCTTTTCAGGGGGCAATTATGGCGCCCAAATGTCAAGACCTAATTTGCGACTCTGTAATGTGGACCCACATGGGCCAGAGGAAGGGGTGACACGGCTGCTCCAGAGGGACTCACACGTCGGTTTGGTCAGCAGATGTGAGGGGCTGGAGGGGTTACAGCATGGGGCGTTTAGAGCTTAAAGAGTCTGTGACGCTGTATTTCAGAATTTTATAAATTATTAGAGAAAATAGTCTGATATAATGTCAGACCCCCTTTTGAAAAATCAGTTGTTTTAAAGGGTAAAAATGTTTTAACTGTTCTGTTTATCTGCATCTGCTTTGAGCTTGGAGTATATTATGACTTTACCTGGATTCCCCTCATCAGTGGCTGAAGGAGTATTTAGATCCTTCACTTGAGTAAAAATAGCAATATCACAAAGTAAAAATACTCCATTACATGTAAAAGTCAAATGTTACTTATGTTAAAGTATGTAAGCATTAAAAAAATACAGAAAATGACCCTTGTGAGTTTTACACTATTATATATTATATAATGGATTATTATTAGTTATTAAGCATTAATGTATAAGCGGCATTTAATGTTGTAGCTGCTGGAGGTGGAACTAATTTAAACTACTTTATATATTATTGACTAGTTTCATCTGTAACAATGCTGCATATTCTCTAAACCAATCATATTTCTTAATTTGTAAATTAACTAGAAACTTAATCTGTCAGATAAATGTAGTAAAGTAAAAAGTACAATATTTCCCTCTGAAATGCAGCGGAGTAGAAGTAAAAAGTAGCGGAAAATGGAAATACTCAAGTACAAGTACAAGTACCTAAAAACTGTACTTAAGCACAGTAATGGAGTAAATGTACTTAGGTACATTCCACCACTGATTATTACTGATGAACATATAAGCAGCATGTTAATGGAGCTCATATAGCCTAAACAACACATACTGATGGGTAGTTTCATCTATAACAATTATAAATCATATTTTTAAAAAGTTAAATTGTTTTGTAAAATGTTAATTTTCTAAGTAATTAGTAGTGTTATAATAAGTACAACATTTGTCTCTGAAATGGAGTATAAAGTATAAAGTAGAATAATTTTAAAGTGAGTACGTCAAATTTGTAGCATAGCACAATTATAGCAGTTACTCTTTATTATTCTAAAAAATACACAAGTGTTTTTTTTCTGCTTTTTATCATTTTATCAACTAAAAATGTTCCTGCTAGTGAATAAAAACCGTTCACGTCATCTACGCAAAAATATGCAGTATATTATAATATATTGTACTTTATGTATTATATAACTACAACTATCTCCTGTTTACTTCTTGTGGACCTGCCTCTGTATCTGTGCTCTGTGTTGTGGATGCTACAGATGGCAGCTGTGTGATTCTTCTGCTCAGCCTCCCCCAGGTACTGTGTGTTCACATCCTTTTAGTTAAACAAAACACTGTCAGTCACCAGCAGCCACTGCAAACACACCAGTGTATTGTTCACTATGTATGCCTTAACGGACACACTAAACTCTGCAGAAATGACAATGCCCCGGCTTCTTCTACTACTTTTTTTTTTGTTCTCCACAACACCTAAACATAGTTGTTTTCTACTAATGTCTCCATGGAGATGCAAACAGAGGAGCATATTTTCCACTGGAGCTGACAGCTTGGGATGTGGAGTGTCAGTAAATCGGGTATGCTGCTCTAATTGCCGCTTGCGGAAGGCAGACCACAAAATCCTCTTAGCTATGACACTAAAAATGATTGAACTCAAACAGAGTACAATGCAGCAAGTGTGAAAGATTTTTTTTCAGGCCACAAAATATGAACGATGGATGGATTGATGGATAATATTTGGAGCGGATGGCTGCAGATTTTTCCAGAATGCCTCTCAGTGGACTCCAAAATATCAAGTAGATAACGCTATACTTACACTGCTGCTGTAATCCCTATAAACACACATGCAGCTGATAATTTGTGCGCACGGCAATTTACTAAGGAATAAACAAACAACAAAGAGCCTGAAATCAATAGTTGCAGGATTCAAATGACACAAAGCTGCAGACACCATCCCTGGGCAAACACACTCTTTAGAAGTGGCCACGGCTTTAGAGCAACAGGTGAGCTTCTCGGCACCTCCCCTGTCTTCCCCAACGCAGCCTTCTAAATATAGAAATTATGCTCTCTGATAATTGGGGGCAGACAACAAAGCTATAGGCTATATTTCCACCCTTTTCCTGCTAAGTCATATCCCCAGCTGACAGACAGCAGGGCCGAGATCAGAGTGCTAGGGAACACCTGCGCTGTCTGACCGGACTGCGAAGATAGACGCGGAAGATCACTGACTTCCACACCTGCCTGTGGACCCATGCCACACACACACACACACACACACACACACACACACACTTGATTGGGTTTCCTCGAGAGAGCCCTTTAAGGCCGCTGCTGAGGAGGTGATGAAAGTCAGGGAGCGTCCATTAAGCGTGTGAGACAGCCTTCAGAGTGGGTGCGGATGAGGGGTTTAAGTGTTTTCAGCGAGGAGCCACAGACCACCTGGAGGAGGCGGAGTAGGTGGAACAAAAGTATCTGTCTCAGGGCCAGGTAGACTCCAAAAACATCGGTTAAACAAATGCCAAAGAGCACTTCTGGGCATCAGGTATCACAAGTCAGGATTTCCAGTGTGTTTAGAGAGATGACCTTCAAAATGTCAAAAAAAAAGGGGGGGTGGAGGGGGTTACGCTCTTAGATTTGCACAAAGTCTGCTTTTCATGGCCACAAAGGTAATGGCGATGAGCCCTGCACTGAAACTTCAGTCTCTTAGGATGTATTGCAACACCAGAAAAACAACTATTACAGTAAGGCAACTTTTTCTCGGAAAGATGGGACCGGACAGGAATGAAGACAGCCGCACACACCCTGTCGATCACTTCTGTGCTTGTTAAGTTTTGTGTGAAGCTAATGAAAGGTGAGGAGTGACAGTATATTTCCAAAAACAAGCTCCACAATCCTTTTTCATGTCATAATAGGCATGCACGGTGGACAGGGGATGTCCACGTGCATGCCAGGTTATAAAACACTCTGGGTGCTGTCATTAATCGACGACAGAAGCGTGTTGATGTTCAAGGTGTGCAGGTGGGAAAGTCCCACAGTATCACGCTGTAGACAAGAGAGAGTTGGCAGCAGGGTTGACTCCGCGTATCGAGACACCCCCCTGGCTCGCCATCACACACACGCTGAGATCACAGGCCGAGCTTTCATGCTTCAACACAGATCTGCTCCCAACCGTGGAGGAAACTGTGCACAGATACGAGATAGTGGCTTTCTTAAAAATAATTCAGCTGTTGTTCCATCATCACCTGCTTTTGATCAGTTCTACTGTTGGTCAAAAAGATGCCACATTGTAAGACAATCTTTCCATGAAACGTTTTTAAAGGATAGGTTCACAATTTTTCAAGTCTGTCTTAAAACAACAGTCAGGTGCCAAAGGTGCTCGCTGTAATCATCCCTCCTGTTCATACTGACCACTAGAAGATCCCCTCTAAATATGCTTTCAATGTAAGTGATGGGGGACAAAATCCACAGTCTTCATTTTAAAGCAAAAATGCATTAAACGTTTATCTGAAGATAACTATGAGGCTTCAGCTTAGTCAAATAAAGTGGATATCTTCCACAGTTACAGTCTTTTTAGTAAGTCTTTCTTTGTGTCTCAGAGGACAGTGTTTTCCTGTTCAGCTGCAGCAGAAGGATCGCAACAAAAAGATGGAATTTGGCACAAAAAAGACTGTAACTTTGAAAGATATTGACTTGATTTGACTACTTTGGATGACTGAAGCTTCATATTAGCTTCAGATAAACTTTTAAATATATTTTTGCACAGAAGGAGGCTTGTGGATTTTGTCCCCCATCACTTACATTTAAAGCATTATGAAGGGATCTTCTAATGGTGAACAGGAGAGAAACAGCAAGAAAAACGTGTTGACATTCATGTAGGCACCTGACTATTGTTTTAGGAAAAAAAAAAAAAAAAAGTGAACCTATCCTTTAACATACAGAAATAGAAGCAGTGTGGAAACAAGAGAAAATGCATTATGCAGAGATGTGTTGGCTGCCTTGACTTCTATTGTTTAATATGACATTTCAACAAGACTACAACCCTGAAACTGTCAGCAGAGGTTACTTAATCCTTATCGCTCTGACCTCCAGTTTTATGCAGCTGCTAAGTTGCTGGGCCTGAGCTAAAGGTCAGATTTTATTTGGCCCAGATCGTGTTGTTGTGCGGCCTCTGCGTTCACAGGATTCAGGGGGGAGGCTTTGAAGTTTTATGTGCGCATCAGGTCTACGACTCGTCCCTCGGCATAATGGTGTCCATAAAGAAAGACAACATTGATCTTGTAAGCAGGTTTATATGTTTAAACTCTGAAAAACAAAAGGCAACCAATAAAGTATACTTCTTTTTAAATATTGCTCTATTAAAAGTAAAAATCTGGTTATGAGTGGACACACAGTGAGCAACATACAAATATATCTTCACCTCTGATCGTTGGCTGAAAAAAAAAAAGCATGCTGATCACATTCTGATAAATTTATTGTTTGACATGAATAATTAGTTTTCAATTTGTTGACTTTAGATTGTTTGTGACACATGTAACAGTAGTTTGGATATAATTACCAAGACTAAAAGACAAAGATTTCTTTAAAAAAAAAAAAAAACTTGATTCACAGTTGCCATATAGTGATAAAATGCATTTAGGATATGGGGTCTGTTCCAAATTTTGCAGATATGTTTTGCCATATTTTTGGTCATATTACAGTGTGGTGGAGATAGTGGTACAGTCAGTGTCTCAGTCTTTACATAATTGATACAGTTTCTAGTGTTTTTTTTTCTATATTGCTTGTATCTAACTGTAAAAATATATTCTCAAATAAATAAATATATAACATAAATATATGTATCTAAAATGAATAAATAAATTGTTACACTTTGCTCTTTTCAAACAGGTCTAGACACAGGTTAGAAAAAAAAAACAGATTTCCTTCAAAGTCCTTCTGAACAAACTCTCTGACACCAAATAAAAACACCATCTTGTGATTCCCACAGACTCCACGTCAGCTGACGTCTCCATCCGACCAGAGGAGATGCTCCCTGACCATTCACCTCTGTTTCCCATTCATCTCCTATTCCACGCAGGTAATTCTAGGGCCGTCCGTCCTCTGAAACAAACGACCCTCTCATGCCGAGCGTGCAGGCTGACAGAGTCAGACATTGTAGCCTGTCTTCCTGGCTGCTGAGAGACATGCCTTTATCCCTGCCGATCAGGCTGCTGTCCACCAGCCTGCACTGGCCACATCCCTGCCTGCATCCCTCCTCTCTCTCTCTCTACTCACTGCCTGCAAGGGCTGCAGCAGCTATTCCTGATCTGGACCAGACCTCCACAGGTCTCAGCTGTGTCCCAGGATATCCCTGTACAGCTCTGGCACACGATCGGGGTCCACAGGCCTGGGCAAGAAGTGTGTAAATTTCTGGTGTCGCCTGGATTTAGTCCCGTCCCTTGGTGTCCCGTCTTTATTTAACGCCACAAAGTACCGCGTCCCTTTGTCTCCGTGTTTGTAGAGGTTGGAGGAGTATGTGTTGTACCAGTTCTCCTCAAACTGCTCCCTGAAGACGCATTCAGCTGTGAGCTTTTCCTGTAAACAAATGCAACAACATAAGAGAAATCCTGGCTGATGATGCAAAAATAGAAAAACACACGACACATTTAAATATTTCTTTGTATTTATCTCCCTGAAAAGCTAATTCTACAAATATGACTGACTGAAAAAAAAAACTCCCTGTTTATCAAAAAAGATGATTTGGGTAACATGAATAAGCAAAGTAATACTTACAGAGCCATAAAGCTCTCCTTTGTCGTTCATCCCCAGATAGAGTCCACTGTCCACCCCTCTAATGCTTATCAACCCAACAGCAAGGCTTATGAATTCCAAAATACCTGGAGAAGAATAACACACTTGTTCTGTACAGATTTTCACAAAGATGAAAGAAAGAAGCTCAAAAGTCATAATGAAGCTATGTCAGTTATGGTGCAAAAGAAAATATCTGAAAGAACAGGAATATACTACAGCATTGTTACTCTAATCAATTCATGTTCACTTTTATTCTTGCTGGTTATTTAGCTAATTATTTGTTTTGTTATATTACATAACTGTTGCACACTTATATATATATATATAAAAGAGTTTTTACCAAAACGACTGTGGTCCTTCCTCGTCCCTTGCACTGTGCCATCCGGAAGTATTTCCAGATGAAATCCAGTCCTGCAGTACAACTGTCTCCTCCTGAGAATCCCCTTCAGGTGCGTTAAATCCGCCGGGGTGCTCCGTGAGAGCCTGTCCCCAGATATGAGGTGCTCCCCCAGCAGGGTCGGACTGTCCCCAAGAGGGGTCAGGAGGAAATGGGACCCGGTGTGAGCGATACCATCAATGCCGTGCAAGACGCCTCCAACTTCCCCCAGAGCAGCAGCAGCAGCAGCCATCGCGGTAAACCGCAGCGGGTAAAGTTCAGTGAGGAGGTCCGGAGGGAGCGCTCTTGCGTAGTAGGCTACCTGGTTGCTACTGTCACTTATTGCATGTTTACGTCCAGCTCCTCCGTCACTTAGCACATGTCCCCGTTGTGCAAGGACACGCGGACGCGTGGATTTCTCTCCCCTGACATGAAACACTCACCAAATCTCCGCTGCTGGCTGCACCGATTTCTCCTTTTCTTTTCTTTCTTTCTTTTTTTTTTTTTTTAACGCTGCGTCTTCATCAGCTGGAGGTGGGCTGCAGACAGTTGCTGCTCACAGAGCCCTCATGTTGCATACCTGTTCATAGCGGATGGTGATGCCTCAGTGGGTCCGTGGAGGAGACACGGCGGAGCAGGATTCAGTAAGAAGGGCTGAGTAGACGCTGCAGTGCAGGTAAAGGAGCTCCTGGAGGTTTTGCGCTCAAAGTGGCAGGGGTGGTGAGGCAGGTGCAAAACCACAGGACTAGTAATGGGCGGGGCTGTCACAGTTCAGACGTGCCCTGGCAGGGATTTTTTTTCCTTCTCCCGGGGCATAAAATAAGAGAGTCATAAGGAGAGAGAGTTGATGTTAGGCTGTGATCTTAAACTGAGCACTCGCATCACTCAAAATTCAAATTAAACCTGCACACACAACATGTAAGACTCTTAAAATTCATCCACTGTAGATGGGACATAATTTAGTGAGTATTTCTATGTTTATTCCAAAGATTTCAACATGTTCCTTCACTGTCACGAATTTGACGCCCTTTAATCCCAGAGCGACTTGAAATACCCACGGCATTTCTCGCGAGCTCGGAGCAGCAGGCTGCTCGTTTATCGGTTACGACACCTCAGTGTAAACAGCCATGGCTGCCCTGCGCAGGCTTGTCCCTTCATTCACCAACAGCTCCAAAACAGGGACGTTTGCGGCGCGGAAACAAACACATTCAAAGGCGACAAAAGCGCTGAGAGTTATCGCAGCTGGAGCGTGCGTCACCGCCGCGGCCGGTGCTGCTTATTCTTACTGCTGCTCGTTCGTCGGTAGGCGCTCGGGACTGGCGAGCCATGTCGAGGCTCGACTCTTGCATCTGGCGTTGCCATCAGTTTCTGCCACCGACAAGGTACAGTGGGACATCTGTGAAGCTGCGGGGCTTTGGTGACAACACTCAGCTCACATACACTCTGCCCCCAAAACCCCCCGCAGTCCTGAAAAATGATTCAGTTTCAGTATCGGTTTTTATTGCACGGTAACTGCAGCATCTGCATTTCTATCAGATACATAGTGACATCATTTCGTGCACGTGAAATTAGCCACAATAATGACGCGTCGTCACTAAAGGGAGCTATCCGCGACCTTTGGTGCTGAAATGGCAAAATGGTCAAAGGCGTCTTAGATCACGTGACCTAATAGCTGCCATAACTAAAGGTTTAGTCTGCTTTTTTTTTTACTTCAGTGCTGACCCTACACAGAGTGTATACGTTTATCTGTGTCAATATTTATATCATTTACATTATTTAAGGGGGGGGGGGGGGGGGGACAAAATAACCAGAACACCTGACTGTAAAATGTAAGCCAATACAGTAGCCTATCAATGAACAGTACGTTTGGGAAGCTTTCAGTGCTCAGCTTTTGTTGATATCAGATTTCTGTTTTTGGGCAGCGGGTAGTGTAGAGACATGTATCTAAATTTGGGGGCCATACTTTGGGGTGTTGATGTTTTTGGATGAGATGTTCTTGTTATTTTGTCCAGTATCTACAGAGCTATAACAGATATATATCCTGCCAGATATATAAACACAAGTGTTTAATCAGTTTACTCTGTTATATAGTCTCAAAAATCCAAACATGATGAGTAGGGCTGCAACTAATGATTATTTTGATATTGGCTAATCTATTCAGTATTTATTTAAATAACAGATTCATTATTTAGTCTATAAAACATTAAGCTCAAGGTGGAGTCCTCAGATTGCTTGTTTTGTTTGACCAACAATCCCAAACCCAGAAAATGAACAAGAGACTCACTGATCAACTCTTTATACTTGAAATGGACAGAAAAATAGGCACACACTAGATCTAAAAACAACACCACAAACTCTGGCCTGAAAAAACACCCAGAATGGAATCAACTCCTTTCTGTTATCAACAAAAACTGAACACTGAAGGTTTCCCAAAGGTACAAAAGCTCACAGGAGATGCTAAAACCAGCAAATGTTGGCACATTGGCTTGATAAAATGTCTGTTCATGTGTTCATTGCATGATTTCATGTCGAGTCACTAATTGATTAATAGATTAATTATTCAAGCAGTAATTATAAGCTTTATACAGGTTTTTGCGGCACTGTTGTAATTGTTTGCCTTACAGCAGGTGTTAAAGATATTTTGTCCACCCCAGTGCATCATGTATATCTCCATATTACACACCAGCAGTTCTAAATCTCTTCAGCTCAGACATGTTGTGGACATTGTTAATAAGATTTTCACAGATCACAGAAGATGTGAACAACCATGTAAGCATGTAAACAAGGTCTGGTTTGCACATTTCCCCCCCAGAGAGCAGATTCCTTATTTCATATCTGCAGTACTGAGGGAGCTAACCTTGACTGGTGTCCACAGGCAGCAGGAATCCAGGGACACAGGAAACTGGACACTGGGGCTTGGCGGAGGGGCTGACATTTGATGAGAGGCGGGGGTGGTTAGAGGGGGTTTAATGGTTAAGCAGAGGGGGGCACACATTCCCTGGGTGTTTGCTCTGTGCCCAGTGGACCTGGCACTGTGCCACCTGACAGAGAGATCCACTCTGTCTTCACCAATCCAGCCTTCTGATCTGGCTGGGTTTGAACGTTTGTAGGGACATTATCTGGTGCACAGGGATGAAAAATAGGGCTGACATAACATGCGCCCCATTACTGAATTAAAGCATGGGCCTCTTTGTTGTTCCGTGTGAGCGAGGCTTTTCGTGACAAGAAAAGCCCCTGTGGATTTCATAAAAAGCATCTTTCAGACAGTATTATCACTGTTGATACGATTTGCAATATTTCATGAGTGTGTGTGTGTGTGTGTGTGTGTTTACAGGCTAGGACCTATGGCCTGGATGATGGAGATGTGTACATGTCGTCCTATGAAAACAGATTCCGCCTGTTCAGTTCTGTTGAGTATGAGGGCCAGCTCTACATGACTCCACTCAACTTCATCGAGTCCATCACGCTGAACGAACCCAAGAGTGAGTGTGCTTCTATTATTCAGCTCCTTCCCAATATACCACACAAGCTCTGCGGGAAGAAATCAGTACTGATGTTTAGTGGAGGAACATTTAGTCCATTAATCAGTTAGTGAATCAACAGAAAATACGTCAGCATTTTGTTATTCAATCAATATTTAAAGTAATTTATCAAAAAAAGCCAATTTTCCTGGTTCCAGCTTCTAAATAGTGATGGTTTGCTAATTTTCTCTTATCTTTGGGTTTTGGACTGTTGATCAAGTAATTTGAAGACATCTCCATGGGCCTCAGGAACAATGATTGACATTATTTGTTTTTTTTTGTCATCTTAAAGAAACAAGAAATTAATTAATTAATTGAGAGAATAATTAATAGAATAGAATAGATTAATTGTTAATGAAAACTTAGTATGTGAAAGTGGTTTTATAAGACAGTTATAAATATAAGTTACCTGATAACTTATAAAATTTGTTTTAAATCTGCATTCATTGTTTTTTTTTGGGCAATAATTCTCTCTCATTCAATACATTGTTAATTTAAAAATATTGCTTTAAACAGCTTTAAATGTTTGCTATCAATCGTTTTGTAAGAGGTGGCAGCCCATCTTTCCTCAGTGTTCCTGTGCTGTAACTGTGTGTTTCTGTAAATGCCACACAGCCTGTTTAATCTTTGCAGCTCTGTGGGTAAATTAACTACATTAATCAGCAGCCATTTGCTTAATTACACTTACATCAAGTCATCAGATAAACCCCTGCTACTTCATCCATCCAAATACTCGAGATTTTTAGTCCCAGTGTTGATTCCTGTAAAAGTACTTGTTGCTGTGGGCCCGTGAAGTGTCATACGACAATAAGTTGTGGCTTGAAGTGCTTCAGTCAAAACACCTGCATAAAGATAGACATCTTTACCAGCAACCCCACTTTTATGGCCCACTTATGTGGCAACAAACTCGAGACCCAGAGAGACCAAACAACACTGCATGGATGTCATAAATGTAATGATAAGACATTCTGATTACTGTGATTGATTATGATTGATGGTGTATGACCTGCTGTAACGTTTTGAACGTGGCTTCACTGGCACATAAGCCGGAAAGTAAATAAGAAGCATTAATGTAATAACATACATTTAGTCATTATTCTCTGCTTGCTAATGGCTAGTGTGTTGCAAAAAAGTAATTGTGGTGTTTTATGGTTATATTGTGGCTGAAAATAGATGATTTTTTTTCATTCCTATGGATGTTTAGGAAGGTCTTGGACATGACCATTGCTGCTCACTGATGGTTTAATTTCAGAGGTAGCACATAAGGCAGAGGATGGTGGAGTTAAGCAGTGAACCCTATGAGTGAACTGGCAGATTGTCCACTCCCTTTAAATAAGTGAACTGTCTGCTCTAGCGTCTCACATTTGAGTCAAAACTTAAAGCGCCGTCGTGTAAATTATTCATATCAGCACCATAGGCTTTGCAGGTTATGAAACATTAATTAAAAGTGTCAGATTCGTGCTTACATTGAGGACAATATCCCCCTTTAATCTTCACTTGCTCACTTAAATACCTCACTTTGGTGCAATCACACGGCAATCATAATCCCGGCTTCAGACGCAGGCTTTAAAAAGTGTCAGTGGAGGGTTATTGCCACTGTTATCAATGTAATTTCCAAGCCAGGTGTTTTTACGACGTCTCCGTCTTATCTTCTGCTTTATTGACGACTGGAATGCATTCACGGGGATACGTGGCATGTGTTGCCATCCACATAAACACCATTTTCACTTTTGTTTCCTGGTTCTGTATTCTTGATATAGAACTCACCACTGAAATGTATTATATCATAAGTCACAAGAATATCAGCCACTAACTGTTTATTACTTATTTCTTTAGGTAAGAGGACATGGAAGTCTGTCACAAAAAAGGTGAGTCGTTCTGTCGTTAAAGTATTTGATGCTCTTCACATATCCTAAGAGGTAAATAAACACTCAATTACAGAAATTCTCAATAAAAAAGACTCTTACCTCTTCCCTTTTGTAGGACTTGAGGTGAATCTCCTCTTTATCTGTGTAAAACCTCTGTAATTACAGTAATGCCAACAACACTGCATGACTCTGTGATTTGCCAGTGCACTGAGGATTTGGAAAAGAATGAGTGATTTGGGGTTTTCTTCTATTCTCGCAGGAATTAGACAAGATGCTGGCTGATACCCCACCTGTTTGGAAAGGATCATCTAATTTGTTTAGAAATCTTCGCGAACGAGGTACAGTAACCCTTTTGGTCTGTCATGATGGATTGCAGCTGCGCACACAAATCCCTTGAATATAAGTAATTCCCTTTTATGCTTTAATGTTTTTAGGCTGTCATGTTAAGGCCCTCCATTGGTTGTTCCATTTGAGCTCAGTTGTGCATGTCATTTCTGTATAATCAAGAACAGAAAGTGTGTGCTGTAAATGCTATCTTATCTCTCCATCAGTCTGGTAACATGTTCTAGATTTATTCTCAAGTAACCTTTGCAGGAGATAATATACAGAATGATCCTCCCTTGTTTCTCTAATAAAAAAATGTAATAATACTTTATTTTACAGGTCTGTTATAATAATTTCCTAAGAAGTTTCTCAGGCAAGAACTATATAATTTGGTAATAAAAAATAGGGAAATTAGGAACTTTCTTGAAAGAAAAACTCCATTTAAATATTCATTTATTACAGGAAACTATTCTGTTCTTTCATATATGCTGAATTACAGTATATGCTTGCCTGTAGACAAATTTCATATTTTTACATGTTCTCTTGTGATTGGAATTAATTAATTGGAAGTGTTTCAGTTGAACGTTGTCTGTAGTTTCCCTGCAATTAGTACCAAATTACATAGTTCTTTCCAGAAAATGTTTTGGAAATTACTATGAAATTATTCTCAAATTGCAGACCCGTAGAATAAAGTCTAAAAACTATTGCTAATTAGACTTAAGTATGACTTTTGCAGCACTTTATGTGATGGTTCTACATTGAACAGTAGTATTACAAGCTGAAAATGCTTCAACAATGCTTCCTTTTCCCAATGGTTCCTTTTGTGCATTATCCCATACGATTATTCGATTATTCGATTAGTCGGTTGGCAGAAATGAATCAGCAACTATTTGAATGATCGATTAATCATTTTAGTAATTTATGAAGCAAAAATGCAAAAAATTTGCTGGTTCCAGCCGCTCAATTTATGCCTGTGCTTTGTCATATAAGACCATTAACAAAAAAATTGTCATTATGTCATTCACTGCACAGACTCTTAAATATTGTAAACTTGTGGCACCATGTATGAGCACTCGACTCGGAGTCTTCATGGTCAGGTTTCAACAAAAGAATCTTATATTTCTTAATGCAGGTTGTTAAATAATACTGACTGCACTCTTCAACTGTAAACCACAGTTTATAGTAACTTTGGATGAAGAAAATGACGTCATTGTGAGCAAAGATCTTTTTAATTTTCCCACCTGGACCTGCACACTCCCTCTCAGCGGGTCAGACGAGCCAGTGGAGCATCAGATCTCACTGTTCTTCTCTCTCCCCTGTTGCTTTAGCTAAGTGCCAATGCTGGGATTTGGGGCTTTTAATCCTGCTGTTAAACGTTGCGGCTTTGTCAGGGAAAAAAGGACTGGATTGATCTGTGAACAAAGCGCTGCTTTAGAGAATGAGGGAGCTGTTTGAACCCAGCTATGTCGAGACATGTCCCACTGGCCACCCCCCTGATCACCACGGACATTATGAAGCCTAAGAATGGCATTGGATTACATCTCCGGGACTGCCACTCTGTATGAAGTGTTTCTGTGGAATTCTTTGTATTGTCTAACAACATCTACTTGAGCTCAGAGGCTGAGCTGGAGGGAGGGGGGCGTCTCCCTCCAGGAGTGAAGGTGTGTGGTATTGGTGAGACATGGCTGGAATCTTAAAAGTTTTTTTTTTTCTCTGTCCTCAACTCATTTAAGCTTTAAAGGCTTTGAAGCTAGAGATCTGTTGTCATTATAGGGCCGTACCTGCCAAACAGATAGAGATGGGGTGAGAAGACGGAGCACTTTGTTGTGGGGTATTTTAGATGAACTTTGCCTAATGGCACGCATCGCTAATTTTCTTTTCACACCTCAGTTTGTACATGTGTTTTACTGGCTTTTACATCATCCTATTAGCAGCTTAGTTTCATACTCTAGAGGGAATGTAGAAGCACAGCAAAAAGAAAAAGTTGTCATTACATCTTTGTTTGCCAGTATTGTTTTTTTTTTTTTTTTTCCTTGAGTGATCCTTTTTCTGGAAATCTCCCTGCAGCAAGCCCCAAACCTGAATTCTTTTCCCATAACACCCGGAGCAGTCACCCAGAACTATCTGTGCTTGATTCTCTATCTTCCCGAGCAAACAAAAGCTTGGGAATGCTTTCAGAGGCAGAGGGGAGAAGCCTTCTGAGTCGACTGAGATGGCTCCTGACACTTACTCTTCCCTTCTCCGTGTCACACAACAAAGGGAGCTGAAGGACACGACACAAAAACCTGAATCGGCCATTCTCAATCAGTGACAGATCACTAGAGAATGTATTACACCTTGTTACCCAAACACGATCAGAAGCCGTAGGCCTTAAATTTGTTTGGGTTTGTGTCCAGATAGGTCAGCTCAGTTGTAAAGCCTAGTGTTTGTGTGAGGGGAACACCAAGCATGAAGTAAAAGGCACCTTTTAAGATGTTATCAGTGAGCATGAGAAGATTACTCTTGTCTGAAGGCGTGCACTGTTTCTTTAGATGGCTTATTCATCTGGGACGCATGACTTTGAACATCTGTAAACACCTTGAGCTAACTGCTTAATGGTATTTGATGCTGTCTTGTGTGCAAAAAGGAACATTTTGGTTTTTTGTTTCTTGACTAATTGTTCTCTCTGTTCAAGGTGTCATCAGCTACACAGAGTATCTCTTCCTGCTCTGCATTTTAACAAGTCAGTATTTATTTTAACTTACTTTGGCAGAATTAGTTTGGGAATTATTAACAGCTTAACTGTCCAATATAATTCATTATTGTTTTATTTCAGAGCCCCATGCAGGCTTCAGGATTGCTTTCAACATGTTTGATGCAGATGGGAATGAAATGGTGGACAAGAGGGAGTTCTTGGTGGTACGAGCTTCATCTTGATGATCTGATACATTAAAATACATTCGATCAGTTATGTTATATTTTTCATAACTTATCATCTTCTTACCAGCTGGAAGAAATTTTCCGTAAGAAAAAGGACAGAAAGGACGTTACTGAAGACGGGCAAAGATTTGACCAGCAGGTATGAGTTGCTTTCACATACCTTTCAACAGCTATAATGCTGCTCTAATCAATATTTTTTATATCTACAGTGGATCAAACAACTATATAGTGTGAAAGGGTTGCTCATAGTGACAAACCCACAAAGGGTTAACACCTAACTTTGAAGTTCCCCACAGCTCTGTGGAACGTTTTAACCCCTTGTAGCTCATTGTTTTGGTTTTACGGCGCACAAAGTCCGCTTTCACGCTTGTTTCCCACCACCAAACAGCGGACAGACTAAGTTAGAAACTAGCTGGTGAAGAAAGTCAAACATGTAGCAGGACAGAGCTAAGAAGAGAGTGAAAATTGGACTTAGATTCATCAGGTGGCCAGAAAGCAGACATCAGATAAATGCTGCTGTTGCTCAGTATCTGCTGGATGAGTAATAGGCAGCTTTTGCTAACATGTTCAACTTCATAAGGTGATTTTCCAGATTTTGTGTTTTCAGCTTGTTTCGCTGAGGTCAAAATATTAATTAATGCAGGTTTAATGCTTCAATAATCAATTATTTTATATTAAAAATGGGTCCAATGGCTATGTGTAATGTTAAAGGTGCTGGTAGTTAGCTAAAAAACCCACAGAAAAATTTCACTTGGCTCTGCAATCCCCTCAGCTCTACAAAGTGTTTTGACGTCTTTCAGCTCATTATTTTGTTACGGACCTCAACTTCTCTGTTTTGGTTCACTCTCAGTGCTCTCATCAACATTGTTTCCAGTCACAGCAGGCAGCTGTTTTCAGTGAAAAAGCTCTGATAAATCCACCTGCCCAGCACCAAGTTAGCAACTAGCTGGTGAACATAGTGGAGCTAAAGTTGGTGGAGTCCAAAAACTAAAAGTGGTCTGTTTAATATTTTGGGTGGTCAGAAACACTACATCCTCTGACGGAGGTTTGAGGGCGGCTGTCAATCACAGCTGTCAATCATGATGTCACACCGCCTTTTTATATCATCAAATAATTTATTAAAAACAAACTTTTAGAAGAATGAGCACTCGAACAAACATCAGTGTGATAAGAACTACCTAAAATAACAGAAACCATCTGCGAAAAACTTATTTGAAGTGAACTTTGATTTTTTTAGTTTGGCTCTTGTCCCATCCGCTAACATGGAGGGGGCGGGATTTATGACCTATACTGCAGCCAGCCACCAGGGGGCAATCGAGATGTTTTGGCTTCACTTTTGGGAAGCTGTCATGTCGTCCATCTTTATACACAGTCAATGGTATAAACAGACAACAGTTAGCTAACAGATTAGCTTTAGCACATTAACTTTATACAGTGACAATATGTCAGTGTTATGTTTACACCTTGTTGCTGCCCCCAATTGGCCAAAAGATCAATTAATGCAGCTTTAAGACATTGGTCTCTATCTTAAATTTGAAGCGATGTTTAACATGGCAGTGTTTTTGCATTTAACACTACGTTCCTAGAGAGAACACAGGCTGTACAGAGGTGAATGTGGTCATACAGGGTAAAACATGCCTGAGGCTTTCATCTCTTTAGGGCAGTCTTATGCCGCATGCAGGTGGATGTAAACAGACAGAGCTGCATAGAGCGATAAGAGCAACTCTTTGAGGTCTTATCGCACAAACACAACATGGAGGAGCTTACTCTGCTGGGACAAATGTTAGCATCTCTGGACAGTCTTGCATTAATCTGAAGCCCATATAACCATCAAAAAGATCATTAGAATGGGTACTCTAGATTTGGAAATATAATGATGCTTTGCAAGAAAACAAAGCTGAGGATGAAAACTCTGGGTGCATTCATAAAGCTTAAGAATAGGAGGACTGATCTTGGATCACGGGTAAAGGCACATCATGTAAACTTGATGGCTATGACTTAAAAATCAGTTGAAAGCTATTTCAAACCATCTTCCTCTTCTAAAATACTTCATGAATTATGAATGAATTTTCTCTTTCTGCTGTGTTTCTGTCACGCATGCACATTCTCTCTTTTTGGATTTCAGAGCCTGCAGCTGTACGGTCAACGCCAATCCCAGCCTCACAGTGTATTTATTGTTCTTTTTCCCTGTTCTGCTTGTTGCATGTATTTTTGGCATGCAGTCTTCTTGTCCTGAAAATGTTTTTGCACAGTGAGTTAGCACTGAAAATCTATCTCAGGGGCTGACACCACCCGTATCTGTCTCTGTTAACACCAGATAACCTCATTCACATTCACTGAAATTGAAATACATCATTGCCTACTACAACATTATCTGACATATTGTCTTTGTGTGTGTGTGTGGTAGTGCAGTGCAGATGATTTATGTACTTGCCTTTTGTCAGCGCTGGGCGAGAGATTCCACTTCAAAAAGCTCTTACCTGAAGACTGACAACGTTTTCGCCCAGACCCCCATGTTTTATTTTTACAGTTTCTTGAGGAGTGGTATTTGGGCTCAGGTTACCTTTTGTGATGGGTTTGACCATGAAGATGCCAGTCAGAGGGGAGAAGCAGCGCTGTGAAAAGCACTCAACGCACACACTACAGCTAACCGAGGGACAGACCCGTCTTTTCAGAGCACTGTTTGAAGACTTTACCTTTAGGTGTGTCTTTTTTGTTTTGATTCCTTCGCCATTACTGTAGGTAACTTTACAGCAAAAGTTCAAAAGTCAAATCTTTTCAAAAAAAAAAAAAAAAAACACATAACAGACATGTCTTTAGTCCTGCGGTTGGGCTTTCCCCAGCATATTCTAATTACAAGTGTATCGGGATCTTTTCATGGGATGAGATGGGAACGGTGCGGCGCATTAAAGAGTTGTTCCGTAATTAGCTGTGGGATCATGTCGTAAATCTCTATCTGGTGAAAAGCAATGAGGCGCAGAGGAAGAGCTGTTCAGACAGTTATCAGCTGTCTCACATTCCCCCTCAGGCCTGAGAGATGAAAAAAAAAACTGGATAAGATAAATAAATATTATGAAATGAAGCAAGCCATATTTAAGAACACGTGTCGAGGGCGGCTGGCTGTCTCTGGTTTCTGGTGTGCTCATGCTGCTTTTGAATGAGGTGATGTCGAGACTTGAGAGGCATCAAATGATAGGTTGAAAAAGCAGAATGAGAGCAAGAGGCACCAACATGGTTTAGTTTATAACTGACAGTGAGAAATCTGAGTTTATCTACACTACTTGCATCTTTTTTATTGCACATGACCCCAATTATAAGCAAATTGACGTCAACAGTTGTGTTTCGGTGTAGCTGTAGTTATAATAGCTCCACGGCAGCTGAGAGAGTGAAAGGAGTAAGTAAACTGTAATAATAATAATGATTGGTTAATCCTAAATCAGGAGCATGACCTCATTGAGAAAAATAGCACAGAGTGGCTTCTTTGTTCCAGACAGCTTTTTATCACATCAGAAACATTAGAATCTGCACCATCATCTTTTAAATTTGAGCTTTGAGAGGCAGATAAAAGACTAAAAGTATTCCAGAAAATGCACATGATCAACATCTGACCCAATTTCACAACAGTGAGATGGAAGGTGCCTGATAACCTGCATTTACCTTGCAACTTAGCATCAAATGATGATGTATTGGGTGGTTCAGTGAACCCGGCATGAATCATCCTTTAGGTCTGTCTCCCTGCATGCTTTGGGCATGTGTTCGTTGTGTTGGCTCAATGTCCTGCATGCATCGCTGCAGAGCAGGCTCATGTCAGGGCTGTAGGGCCTGCCAGGTACACCGGTGTCAGCCTCGGTCTGTTTCTGCCTGTTTGAGTGTGGATAAATGCCAGTCAGTCCTTCTGTCTCTGTGGACGGCATGCTCACCTATCTGTCTGTCCTCTGTTAAACATGTCGGACACTTCATCTTCTATCTAGTCCTGCTGACTACAGTGCACCTTGTCTGTCTGTCACCCTCTCCCTAATCTAACATGTGCCAGATTTATTTTGTCTTCTAACAGCTGTGCTTCAACTGCTGCTACAGGTCCTTAAAAAAGACAGTCAGCATGTGGAGGCCCGCGGCATGTGGGATGTTGTCAGACGTGGCACAAGTCAAGTTCTGTTTTCTGACCTCACTGAGGTAGTCATGCCCTCTTCAAGATGCTTCTTCATGACTTTGCTTTTACAGGAGTTCTATACAACAGATCCTGATGTACCGTCTCACTATCCTTTTGTTTCTCATAGAAACTCCTGTAGGTTCTGTGTCAGTGAGCACAGTGGAACAAGTTCTTGATTTATGCATCTACCGTCTTTGTTAGTAAGAATAAATATTCAAAGAGAGTTCCTCTAATGTTTCCTATAACAGAAGCACATCTGCACCGAGGCCTAGTAGCATGTTTAATCAATCTGTTGCATGGCACGCATTTGTGTTGTGCAGAAAATGGGAAATGCTCACCTTCTGTTTGGTTTCAGGCACAGAGAAGCATTAACCATTAACTCCGAGTAATTATTCAATAGCTGAATCTGGGCATAGCTATTAACTAACATCTTTACTTAAAGCTCACAGCATGGTTAAATAAATGCCATTGTTAATGTTTACCTGGTGGTACCATGATGCACTTGTGATAGATGCAGTGTGTGACAGCACAGCTCACCTTGACTGCTGGAACAGAGATTTTGTGCAACTTAATACAAAGTTTTGCAGTAATCAGTTGTGCATTGTGGGTTGCTGCATTTATGTGTCTTGTACAGAATATGTCACATGTGAGGATAATGAAAGCTATGAGGAAGCATAACATTATTAACTTTTTCCTGTGATAGCACGTGGACGAAAAAACAGAGACGACTCTGCTGGTGCACTTCTTTGGGAAAAAAGGGAAGGCCGAGTTGAAGTTTGAAGACTTTTACAAGTGAGATGTGAAAACTTTTGTCTGCTCTGTGATTGATCATGATTTCCCTGAGAAAATTTTTATCTTACAGTGCACAGTAATACAACCATTAATCAATCTCACATCACGTTGAACCCTCAATAACTAAACCTGTTGTGGTTTTCTTAGTCACCATGTTAAGTGTTCCTTTGTGCGTGTGAGGCTCTGGTGGTGGCGTTTCCTGTCAGCAGCTGTCGTCCTCTCTCCTCCAGGTTCATGGACAACTTGCAGACAGAGCTGCTTGAGATAGAGTTCCTCTCCTACTCCAAAGGCATGCCCACCATCAGCGAGGAGGACTTCGCTCGGATCCTTCTTCGCTTCACCAACGTGGACAACGTCAGCGGATACTTGGAGAATATTCGCCACAGTATTCCGGATGACAAGGTGCACTATTTCTCCCCTAGATTCAATTCGTCACCCTGAAATCTGACAACTCCCATTCTTCATCTGAAAGTAACATCTTACAGTATGATGCAATCTAATACATCACAAACAGCGGCCTCAAAAATGACCTCCAACATTATAAGATTCACAAAAGTAATAGGACTGTTGTATTGCATTATATTTGTGTCCAGCACTTAACTTACAACTTACAACTTACTAACAAGGAGTCAGGAAAGGATTAGCCTAGCCTAGCATAATGACTTGACTTAAAAATATATGCCTACAAACATCTCTAAAACTTATTTTCACCATGCATGTCATTTTCTTACCCAGTACATAAACAGAAATGTAAAAATTATTTGTGATTTTCGGGGGAAGTTCTGTATTAGAGCTTTTTCCTGACAAACAACAGTTCTGTGTAGTGTCACTGGCTACAGCCACACCAGCCTGCCAGATACAGTCGGCGAGCACAGATTTAGGTATAGGTGTCTACAGGCAAACCCACTGTGACAACAAGACCGCTGTTGTTTGCCAAGAAATATTGGAAGTACTTAACTCCACCTAAAATCTCAAGAATTGTTGTTTTTACATTTTTGTTTGTGACCAGATCAATAAAAGAAAATACAAACTGATAATTAGTAACCTTTAGAGGTAATAGTAGGTATATTTTTGTGATTTTTTGTTTTTGTTTTTGTTTTTTTTTTGGCTAGCTGTTCCCCTTTTTTCCAGTCTTTATGCTAAGCTAGGCTAACTACGTCCAGACTTCAGCTCCATACGCACAGACATGAGAGCAGTATCAATCTGCTCATCTCACTCTCAGGAGGAAAGTGAATGAGCTAATTCCCAAATGTGACTTATTCATTTTCATGGGAAAACTGTGGAAAAAGGCTTTCCAAGTGAAATACAGAGAAAAAAGGGAGCTGTCAAATGTAAAAAAGTGAGAGAATTTGATATGCTGAACATGTGCACCAATACAGGCACTAAATGGCATAAAGAACACAGAAAAGGCTTAGATCAGCAGCTAGCCTGGATTGCAACACGTTTCGAGCTTCCTCAGGCAGCATCGATGCTGCGTTCTTCATCATTTAGCGCCTGTATTCATGCACATATTGAGCATAATTAATTCTCTCACTCTTTTGCATTTGGCAGCTCCCTTCCTTTTTTTCTGAGAGCTCTTAATTTAGGAAAACTTTAAAGCCACAGTGTGTTAAATTTCAACAGCACAGTATCACTTAGCAACAGCACTTAGCAGTATTCCACAACACTTGAATTGCAGCAATTTTGTCTCATTTTTCTACAAACACATAGTTTACATAACATAAATGCTCCACGTGTAGCTTTAACTATTAAAGGTTTGTAGGTGTTTGGTTGCATGTGAGTATAGGAGGGTTCTACTCTGTTTCTTTTGATTCTTCTCTGTGAATTAGCTGTTGAGTGAAGCATCCTCATTTTAGCTTTAATTTGTTTTCCTCCTCGGCACGCTGACCCGCACCAGCAGCTCCTCAACCGCCTCGAGTAGCGTGTTGCTAGATCTCCATTGATAATCAAGTGGGTCTCGTCATTAGGCTAAGAGATATTTTATGGCCCTCAACTTGTTAAAACAGCAAAGCGTCACAGATTAGTCATTACTCCATTTGTTAGGCTGTGTGTGTAGCCTGTTTGGCGGGGCCCCGGGCGAGAGAAGGAGCTAGTAGCCGCGGGATGGTTGAGTGGAGATCAATAGGCCCAGTGTTTGAGTCATCAGCCAAGCCTGAGATGTTTGGGGATTCATCACTTTTGTTTTTGTTTATTCAAGTATCAGGTTAATCTGCCTTAGAAAAGTCTGCAAGCGGCCTGACCTCTTCCCAAAAGCTACAATCCTCCCCCAGCTGCTGACAGCTCAGCGTGTCCATACTGCGCAGGGAAAATCCAGCAATGTATACTTTGTCTGTTTGGGTGTGTTATCTATCTGATGGCTTCAAGGTCCCACACACACTAAAGGATTCCCCCTCAGGATGAAAGAAAGCAGATTATGTGTTGTGTGAATTGGAGCGCTATCCCTTGCTTGGAGTGTTGACACATGCAGCCGTTTATATAATTTCTCATGTTGTAGTTCACGAGGTTTATGTTTCATAAAATAAAGGTATTGTTTTATTGTTTCCATCTCATTGCAGGGAATCACCTTTGAGGAGTTCAGGTCCTTCTTCCAGTTCCTGAACAACCTGGAGGATTTTGCTATCGCCATGCAAATGTACAACTTTGCCAACCGCTCTATTGGTCAAGGTAACGTCAAACACTGATTGTACGCCTGAGTTATTGGATTTAGGGGTGTTTTTGCCTAAAGCAACTCTTGAAAAACAGAACTAGTCATTTAAATGTCACATTGGTGGAAATACTGATGTTAATATTGGTAGCAAATACATCTGGAATGAATAAGACTCTCCTCTGAGGTGGTGATCCCCTGATCAACTGTTTTTCTTCTCTCTCAGAGGAGTTCAGCCGCGCCGTCTATGTGGCTACAGAAATCAAGCTGACCCGCCACTTGGTGAACACAGTCTTCAAGATCTTCGACGAGGATCACGACGATAAGCTCAGCCACAAGGAGTTCATCGGCGTCATGAAGGACCGGCTGCACCGCGGCGACGGGGTGAGACAGCCGAGGACTTTTACTTCTGTTTTATGACGCTGAAGGTGACAGAAGAGATGTCTCGTCAGCCTGAGAGAGCAGCTTCTCGGAGGACTGACCAGGAGGAAAGCAGCACAGAGGTGTTGGTGTGAGGACTCCACAGTAACACTGGCTGATGTGAAAGATACCAGCATTATCAGTCTTTCTGTCAGCTACTTCTGAATGTGTCATCTGTCAGAGCAGATACTAGTTGATTTGACAAAAAAGGGCTCAAAGATGGAGGCATGGATGCAAAGTCAAGACGGATTTAACACAATGAAGGACACAAAGGAAAATATGGGTGGATGCTGAGCTCAGAAACACGTTTATTTTTAAAATAGAGTACTTGTAAACAATTAGTGACACTTAAGCAACTATTAGTAACACAAATAACACCTTTCCTGTTTAAATATGGCTTTGAGTAAGCACTAATTATGACTTTTTCCTTTAGGTAGTGGTATACTTAAATACCCTGTACCATAATGTCTAAATTACCCTCTGCCACTTTTTATCACTGAAACACCTCTGAGTTAGTGATTATTGTGAAATTATACTGCCATCTAGCGGGACGTCAGGAAATTGATCTTCTCATAATATTTTCCCTTCTGTTTCTCTCTCTGTTTCTCTACACACACACACACACACACACACACACACACACACACACACACACATATATATATATACTCACAGGGCATCAAAGTGGAGGAGAAGTTCACCTCTTTTAGGTCGTGCATGAAGAAGGAGCTTTCAGGCAAATAGGTAAGTCCTTTCTCACACTGTCAGCGTTCTCTGAAAAATGAGATGACACTGAAAATATACTTAAAATGGTGATTGTGCAGCTGGAAAACAGGAGTTTCCCAGGCACACTGTCCCAGTATATAGTCGGTCTTTTCAGATGAGTTTGAGGCCCACGCTCTCCTCACCCAAAGCATTGAGTTACACTGTAATATTAACGCCTGATCAACTGCTACCAGATACCAGCTTAAGTCTGCATACATGAGCAGCGAGCAGTGCAATTTAAAGCCGTATAAATGTTTCAAAGGAAATGCACCTCTCAGAAGAGGGCTTGATAATCTGGTCTGATAAAAACTTTTTTTCCCCTTTTTTTTGTTGCAATATCCATTTTGAGAGAAAAGAGAAAAATAACCTCAATTTAGCTACATTGCTGTGATATTTTGATCAGGATCACAGTCAATACTTCACTTTGGTACAGCATTTATATCTTTTTGACATACATGTAACCTTGTCAGCAGTTTAAGAAATAGTCTGATATTTTCATAAATACACTATACACACAGGAGTTAGATGAGAAGATACCACTTTCACAATTGTATGGTAAAAATGAAGCTATAGCCAGCAACCAGTTAGCTTAGCCTAGCATAAAGACTGGAAACAGGGGAAAACAGCTAGCCTGGCTCTGTCCAAAAGTAACAAAATCCACCCAACAATGCCTCTGAAGCTCATTAAGTAGCATGCTATATCTAATTTGTTTTATTCGTACAAAAACCTAAGTGTTGTGGTTTTATGGGGGGTCATGTGCTGGACTATTTCTTGGCAGGGACGAGTGAATTCTTGTAGTCTTCTTGACACTGTGAGGTTACCAGACAACCAGTGGAGACTAAAGGAAGTCATTGTGCTCGGCCAAGAAATAGCCCACACATACCCACTTCAAAACACTTTGGTGTTTCATGTCTAATGGACAGATATGAGAGTGGTATCAATCGTCTTATCTCAGCACGAAAGTGAATAAATGTATTTCCCAAAATATTCCTTTAATATTTTGCATAATTTGTCACAGAAATTTGGATTTTCCTTTTTTTTTTTTTTACCCCTTGCTTCCATTTTTAATAATTTTACACATGTAAACTCATTTCTGGGCTGTTAATACTCCCTTAAAATGAAAGTAAATGAGTGAAATCTGTATATATACTGTATGTGGAAGCAGTTAGGAGTTGCTACCTGTTTAAAACTCATGTGGGGATTTGGATGCTGAAAATCTACAGCTGTGGTCACTGCAGAGAGGACCCAGATTTTTTTCTGCATACTTGCAGAACTGCTGCTGCACTCGTGCTCCATGACTATTTCATTAAGAGGTGCAAGAGTTTTTGTGTCTCAGTATTTTAATGTATTCTAGTTTTTCTTATTTCTGGTGTATAATATGCAAGAAACAATTGCCTGCAGCTCCAGTGTAGGAGTGATACAGATTATTCATCCCACTCTGTGTTCATAATGACATGAGCACAAGCTGTCGGTTTACATTTACAATGTGTCACACTGGACTTTAATTGATCTTTTTCTCTTTGTGTCGTCACCAGGTGAAAATCCCAACATGAGTGCATGTCTTACAAACTGGATGAACTGTGCCTCCTTCAAGCTTTCTACCAGGATAAAAGAGTTAATGCATGTTGCAGCATCTTATTGCACTGACATTTAGTTTTAAAATAGACAGGATGTGGTACAAACAGGATGTGGTCAGTCTAATGGGAAGCTGTTGCAAGATTTGACCCATGATGAGTCTAATGAGAAAATCCTCTTAAGTCTGTTGAGAAGATATTACACTATTTATTGATCCATCTACTTGTAAATGTAGTTTGTAGATTGTTAACACTGATGTTATTTATTTATCTAAAAGTTCTACTTTGTGTTATTGCTGCTCTGCCAACGCGATTCTCCCTTTGTCCCAAGTCGGATTCTGCACGGCGGCAGCATTGCTTACATACTTGTTCCTGTTGGCTCTGCAGCCCCCTGCACAGATCAGCTTAGGACAGCACCTCCCCTCCTCTTCCTCCTCCTCCTCTCTCCCAAAGCGCTGCAGCTAAAATCCTCCAGGATCTCCCAGAGCCAGCAGGCCTGAACACACTTGCTCAGTCTGTGTTTCTCACTGTTTAAATACAGGCAGCTAACAGTGTTAATCATTTCTTACTAAAGAGCACTTTCCTCCTCGGGTATTAAAAAAGAAGTGCTATTTTCATGCCACTGGCATGAATTACCTCTACTCTATAAATAAATATGCAGAACATTGAAGCCATATGTTTGTTCCACAAACAGCACACACAGCTTAAATTAGTGTTAGTTTTAAAGGAGCGATATGTTAATATGACCTTCCCTTTAGGCTCTGTAAGGAATAGTTTACTCTGTAAACAAATCTGCACTGGTACTATATATTACTGAGGATTTTTTGATGACTGTTGTTTCCTGGTCTGATGTTTGCTTTGGGTGGAGTTAATGTACTGAAAAAAGACTGACTGAAGGTAACAAAATGTGACACGCTCAAATATTAACCAGACTAATGTCTGTATTTCAGCCTACTTTCTGTTTTAATTTTGGATGTTTGGATTGATTAGTTAGACTACCTCTGGAAGAGTTTTGGAAACTTCTTGCCTTTCTTTTAAATTAGGCTTTGACTGTTTTACTAATGTTAAAGCCCAGGTGCATTTATAATGATGTGGCGAAATAAATATAACTTAAAATATTTAGGTTCTTGTTTGTTTCCTGCTTCCTCTGTCACCCTCGATCTCACACACACACGCTGCAAATTAGTTGCTTAGTTGCAGTTACGGTTGCTGTTTACACACACACTAATAAACCGGAACTGCCCACACTTTCCTCATCACACAAACCTTTTCTTCTTAACTACAGTGGCCTGATAGTAGGACCACAGAAGAATAAATTAGCTTTTTTCCCTCAACCTGAAGGCAAATCATTAACAGTATTAATCATCAGGAACCTGGGGCTGTGTGGGTGTACACTCTAATCAGGGACTTTTTTTATCTTTAAATGATTAATTCAGCAGGGAAATAATTTGCAGTCTCAACTCTAATTCTGTAGTTCATGAAGTAAGATCAGCGGCTCCTTCAAGGATTGTATAACAGTATAACCTGAAATATAAGGAATAGTTAAATTACACAGTTCAGCCACCCATTTGTATTTGATGCACTGAGAGAAAGATGTGCTTTTAGAGTTTTAGAGTTCAAGTTTGTCACATAAATATGATCTAGACATATAAAAGTAACATTAGTTTTGTTCCACTATTGCCTGGTTCTAGTCTGTTTTGATAAGAGGTTTCACTTTCCCCACAGTACGAAAAGTCTTTTAGTATGGGTCAAGCTCCAAAAACACCGGATCCTATTCCTTTCAATAACATCTTTCGTCAGACCCTCTGCCTGCAAATGCCCACATCTTTCAAGCTCCAGGGGTCCAAGTTTATATCAGCCTTTCTGTTCAAAGTTTGAAGTCTCAAACCTAAACCAAGATAAGCCTGATGACATCGCCAAAACACATTACAATCTGTTGTCACAGGTTGAGTAGTATTCTTTGTGACGAGTAAATCAATCCACATGCATAAAATCAGAGAAATGCCCCTTTATTGATTTTCCCTACAAGTTTAGAAATGTAACTATAACACTCACATTTACATCTACACTTTTTTTCTATTTCTAAGTAGGTTAGTACAAAGTGAGACTAAAGAAGAAATAACATGATCTTCCTCTTACAAATGAAAACCTGGATTCATAAGAAATAAAACACACAAGCTAATTTCATTACACACAGAGGCTTTTGCTGCTAAAGCCTTACTTGGTCTGGTATGGCCACTGTCTTATGGTGGCTAATGTTAGCTAACAATAGCAAACTTTAGATAAATATTGATGTGAAAACTCTTCTCCATTTGTGTTTCTGTTTGTCAAATGATCATGTCTGTAACGTAAATGACTTAAGAGAATCATAAATAAAGAGACATTCAATGGTCCATTTACATTTAATCGCACTGTGCATGGACCTTGAAGGTGTCCTCTGGTATCTGGCACCAAGACGTTGGCAACAGATCCTTTAAGTCCTGCAAGTTGTGAGGTGGGGCCTCCATTGATTGGACTTGTTTTTCCAGCACATCCCACAGATGCTTGAACGGATTGAGATCTGGGGAATTTGGATGCCAAAGCAACACCTTGAACTCTTTGTCATGTTCCTCAAACCATTCCTAAGCAATTTTTGCAGTGTAGCAGGGTGCATTATCCTGCTGAAAGAGGCCACTGCCATCAGGGAATACTGTTGCCATGAAGGGGTGTATTTCTGGTTGTCCTTCCTTGGACCACTTTTGGTAGGTACTGACCACTGCATACCGGGAAGACCCCACAAGACCTGCCGTTTTGGAGATGCTCTGACCCAGTCGTCTAGCCATCACAATTTGGCCCTTGTCAAAGTCACTCAGGTCCTTATGCTTGCCCATTTTTCCTGCTTCCAACACATCAACTTCGAGAACTGGCTGTTCACTTGCTGCCTAATATATCCCACCCCTTGACAGATGCCGTTTTGACGAGATAATCAATGTTATTCACTTCGCCTGTCAGTGGTTTTAATGGTTTGGCTGATCGGTGTATATGAAATGAGTGTCTGATATTTCTGTTTTTCATTGTAAAATTTTTGTGATTCATAAAAATTTGCACACAAATTTGCATCAAGACGATCTATCATATTTGTACGACCTTTCATATGAATGTTTTTATTCTGCTTATGATGATGGTGTCTTGACACATGTGAATGTGATCAGATGATTGTAGTGTCACTGGTCATTTGACTATATATATGCTTCCTTTCCTTCCTGTGGGTATTTGCCTTAGGTAGACGTGTAGTTGGTCAAAATGTTGCAAGTAAAAACAAGGGATCTCTGATTCAGTGTGCGGGTAGTGTACTTCTTGTATCTAGTTTTAACTGCATCAAAACAAGTTCAGTTTTCCACCGAGGCATGAATGATTTTTCTAAGAGTGAGACGTCATGTTGCATACTGATCCTTTGCTTGCATATGCATCAAATTAGCAACAGATGGTCAATCATAGCTTATTTTACAGTTAAATAGCAGAATTTTTATACAGCTTGTAAATGTATTCAGTTAATATGATAATAATTGGCACAGAATAAATAGACCGCAGCCTGCAGGAGGGCTCGGTAATGTAGCCCTTAATGTAGAATTTAAAAAAGAAAAGAAAATCAGGTGCAGTTGGGGACAATAGCAGCAAAGGCAGGTGGATCTTACAGACCTCCAACTACATTGTCAAAACACAATGATGTATGATGTCTGTACCACATTTCACTGTGCTCCATCCAGTCATTGTCAAGATATGTAAACACTAACACTTTACCTTTGAAGGTAGGCTAAACTATGCAGGATTTTATTAAAACAATGTTTAGAGTCATACAAAAGTAATCCCTGTCAATCATCACTAGAAGTGTGTGGCAGTGTATTTATCTGCCCTCTGCCTGTTTTTTCGTATTATTTTGCTGTG
Source organism: Scomberomorus guttatus (assembly GCA_038419695.1). Lineage (NCBI taxonomy): Eukaryota > Metazoa > Chordata > Actinopteri > Scombriformes > Scombridae > Scomberomorus > Scomberomorus guttatus. Next base: position 23,895,150 of record CM076452.1, on the reverse strand, counting down.
TTCAGGAGGCTTCTGGGCGTCAACCTTTGGGCAGTGGGTGTGTAGCCCCCAGCCAATAACAGCGCGCAGGGTGTGAGGTCTGGACTCATAGTAGCGACCTGGTTACACGCTGTGCTTTTATTTGATTCAGTGTTTCCCCTGCTTCTCTGTCTCCCTCCTCTGCTGTGTGCAGAGTGCTGCTGTGTGCTGCTCCTCTGCTGTCACTGTGTCTGCTGGACCAACATACACAAATGCAGAGCAGAGAGCGGGTGTGTTTATGGACTTTTCCTCTGGTGCCTCATGGTGGCGCTAGAGGAAAAAGTCAGAGGATTACCAAAGTGATTCATCCTCTGGGGACAATGATTTGAGTCAAAGTGGTGGACAGACCAGCACTGCCATCCACAGAGAGCCACAGCATTGCCAAAACCCACACTTCTGTCTTGTGTGACTGTGAGTGGCTTCTTCTTTTTTTTAGTTTTCAAGTAAAACATGGTAGGGGGTCTGACTGACATGTTTACTATTAAATGACCTAATTGACCCCGAGCTAACATCGTTACATCTCCTATGTAAGCCCGTGTGTGTGTGTGTGTGTGTGTTGGAGGTGACAGTACACACATACGTTTCAACGCACGAGCTTGAACTTATTGAACCCATCTGCTCCCGGTGAAAAATGTGCAGGGCTTGCAGCATCCCGCGGACGTCATGGCAACCCGTGGTGAGGCAGCAAGGGCGGTGCTGACTTTCTCAGTGTGTGTGTGTGTATGTGTGTGTGTGTGTGTGCTGTCAATATTGTGTTGTAGTGTGTAGTGGCTGAGCAGGACGATCAGGGGAGAGCAGTGCAGCAGCAGCAGCAGCAGCAGCGGTAGCAGCAGCATCAGAGGCGGGCCGGGCGGGAGGCTGGCTGGTAGGATGTTGCGTCTGAGCTGCCGATTAGGCTGATCAGACCCGGAGCTACGATGCAGTGACAGTCTTCAGGAAGACACAGACAGACACACACACACACACACACACACAGACAGAGAGAGAGAGAGTGACAGTGAGAGGGAGGGAGGAGGACGTGGAGGGAGAGAAACAGACGAATGCGCACGGGAGATGATCCGCTCCTAGACTATGGCACCGTCGGGTTCGCGTAGTATCAAGTGGGGCTGCTGGAGAGTTTTGTACTGGATCCCGGTCCTCTTCATCGCCCTCATAGTGGCTTGGTCGTACTACGCCTATGTTTTGCAGCTTTGCATAGGTAAGAAATCAGCTGTCTGGGTAGTATGAAGAGGAGGTGTGTGTCTGTGTGAGGGGGAAATGCCTTTTTTTTTTGGTGATGGGGTGGGGGAGACATTCTGTGTGAGCAGTTTGTGGTCCGAGATGATTTTTTTTTTTTTTTGATGCAGAAGACTGGCTTGTTGTTTACGCAGTGTGTAGACAGTGTCAGTCACATGACAATAACAGTTCAACCAGGAACTGTCAGCATAATGTTACAAGGAAGTGGCAATCAGGATTTTTTTGTGAATCATTTGAAATATTTTCAATTCTTAACACCAGCCTGCACTGGACATGGTACATGGTTTCATCATTACTTACAGCATTTGACTCGTGTACCTGGAGGGGGGTGGGTGGTATTACAAAGGTAGCCTAGGAGTGTGATTCAGCCTCCCATAAGGATGCTAATAATAAACAAAATTCCAACATATTTTGTAGAAACTTTTAAAGTTATCTGGCTAACTGTGCCCCCTTATAAGGAAAACTGGGTTTGTCTTGGCTTGCTAACACTTTCTAACCATCCCCCCTTTGTTTGCAGAACACAAGGCTCATCATCATGGATGTTTTTTTTTTAATAAATGCTGGATTCCAGTTGTTTCTGCAAATGGCAGCGATCCATTTGCTTCTCATTTCTTTAGCTTTCAGCAGTCTGTAAAAAGATAGCTCTGATTCTTTGTTGAATCTATTTGTACAGTCAATGTCACAACAGCTCTTTCCCATTTTAGATGTGTTTTTGTGGCATTCAAGCTGAAAGCTAACACTGCCACTCAGTAAATTAAGCCGGGCTCAGACTACAGGATTTTTAAATTCCTAACCGATTTTGAAATTGGGTTGCATCACACACATAAGGAGAAACTTCACAGATGTTCTTCGCTCTAATCTCAAACATGCACACACTACAAAAGTTGAAAATAATGGCACATCACACACTACAGGATATTTTTAAGATTATCATGCCAGAGGAAGCAATGCAGCACCTCACATGACCTTATGGGGAAGCAGATGTAAACAAAATGGAGACTGACATGGTGCAACAACTTGCTTTAGTAAAGTTCTTCTCTTTGTCCGTACAGTTATGGTATGTCTTGAAAGACGTGTTATATAGGCAATTCCTGCCACATTTTGATAAGCCTTTCCTTCATCTCAGCTGTCCAACACAACCACACAACAGCTTGTTGTTGTTTCCTCACGGCAGATTGCAACCAAACTCGCAAAAAACACGAAAGGTCCTCTCTAGAGCCAGTGTTTGGTTTGTCTGTTCTGGGCCACTGTAGAAACATGGCAGGCAACATGTAGGCGGTACAAAGAGGATATTGTAAGGTAACAAAAAAACACAACGATTCCTATTTTCATGGGATTACACACTAATGAAAACATACTTATGAATATTATATTCCATTTCTGCCAAGTCTGTTCCGCTAGATGCCACTAAATTCTACACACTGCACCTTTAAATCCTTAATATCAAACATATTTGAAATTATCGGGGTGGCCCAAATGAGTCTGGGAGCAGTTCTGGAGGTTTAAGATTGGATCTGTAAACCCCTCACATTACCAGATAATCTGGGCTGAACATTGGTACTGACCAAGGTCCCAGAGCAGATTTCTCTACAGATTGTCAGGAGGGGTGAATCAGGCATAAATTGGCCCAAAACTCCTGTAGTCTGAGTCTGGCTTTAGTCTTTCTGCTACTCAGTGGGTCTAACAGCAGTGACTTCCGTATACTGTGTGGTCACGTGCTTACCCTCCATTGTGACAGAGCTTACATTACATTTTTTAAAAAGAAGTACAGAGAAGGATTACGCCATGTGGCTCACTCAACTACACTGTGAGATCCATTGACTACCACTCTATCAGCACTATCTTAAAGACTTACTGTAATAGCTTTATGTAGGTGCTGAGCTTCATTATCTGAACCACAACACCACCAGCTTTATCTTTTGGCAAGAAGTCTGACTGTAATGGCTTTGAGTCAAGCCTGCCTTTCTCCTTGCTCCCTCTGGCTGCTGAACGCTGGGCTGTGCGGTTACAGACAGCGAGCCTCCTCGGTGAACGGTGAACACAGAGTTGACCTGGATAGTGAGTAATGGTTTCTAGGATGTCTCGGAGGAATCTCGCCAGCCTACTCTGCGCTCCGCTTGGCAGCTTTTCAGACCACTAGGAAAGAAAATCTCCTCTTGTCAAAAAGGGGGATGAAATGGAGACAGTTTAATGAGACCAAACAGAGGAAAACATGGTGATGTCCCTGAGCCTGAAAGTATGCGCCTTTATGTCAGTCTTTACATCCATTTTGACCTAATCTGTGAGAGCTGAGTGTGCTGCAGGAGTTATAGTGCCAGTGGGTTGATCAGAGAGGCGTCTGTCCCAGGATGAACCTTTCTAGAGTTACAGGACGCCATGTGTCCGGTGCCTTCATGGGATATTGAGACATCTTTCATAACTGCAGGGTGACAGAAAAACAAAATCACTGTTTGATCAGACCTTTTTTAACTGTGTTGTTTTGCATCCAGTAGAACAAGAGATAAATTGTGATGCATTCGAGTCACACGGGACAGACAAACAACAGTAGAAGGGCAGGGCATGTGCTCTCCAGACAGACACAGGGACAGTTGTGTGAAAGTATCATCAGCTGATACCTCTCGTTCAGCAGCTCAGTTAATCCCATTGTCTGGCTTACATAATTCACCCCAAGCAATCTGTGGTTGACCCACTTTCTTTTAAAGCACCAAACATCAGCCTTCGAACAGTTGGCCTTCTTTCCAAGATGGGAAAATTGTTTAGCTTCTGAGAGTCTGTGCATTGTTGGAAATGTACCTTGTTGGAGCAAGAATGCAAAGAGGAAAAGGGAAGACTGATGTACGGCAGTCACTGTAATGCTTCAATAGACACATTAATATACATCCACACACACACACACACACACACACTGTCACACCTACAGTATATGCTTCACTGTCAGACTCTGGGGCTTTCTGGCAACGCGGCGTGCACACGATTTTTGGCTGCATGCCTCGATTCAGCTCCTTGGCTCACCTTTCCTCAGTTCCTGCTGTGTGCATGTGTGTGTGTGTGTGTGTGTGTGTGTGTGTGCATGTTAATTGCTGAAGATGGATGATTCTGTATGCTCAGCTAATCATTGCTCAGATATTGGGACAAATACAAAACTGTCAGCTAATCTTCCAACAGGTCTCCACATGTCTCTGTTACACATTTTTATATTTAGAGGTCCTGTGAGTACAGATCGGTAGGTGTGTTTTTGTGAAGGTTTTTTGGGGCGCTCATCAAGTGTGTGGGTGTTGATGTCGGCCTGCGATCAGCAGCTTCAGCCAGTCCCCTCTGTGGTAGGAGTGGTAGCAGCTGTCAGCATTCACACGTACACACACACACACACACACACACACACACACTGTGCAGGTTGTTCCTGTATTCTTTTGTCAATGCACAGTAATGCTTATCTATACGAGTGGAACAATGGGTCGAACTGGAGCATGGTGTATATTGATTGTGTGTCACTGGGATTTTTAAGCACACTGGTGTGGTGCTGGACACTGGGATTTACAGAGTCAGCATTTTTCAGTTTGGCCTAATTGAATTTGGACAGTGACTGTCATTCAAACATGTATCAAGTAAACAAACGCAGCAAATGTAAAGGAATAAAAAAAAACAAAAAAACAGCAGCCTTTCTATTTCTACCCAGATGCTTCACAGTGTGTTTTACCTTTTTTTGCTTGACACAGACCTGACTGTGTCTTTTCATTTCGCAGAGTCAATCGAAGACACAGGAGAAAAGGGTAAGTGTTTTATAACACTGTCAGAAATCAAGAGGAATTATTTAAACTTAAAGTGTCAGATGTTGAGTACAGTTTAGTCCAGAGGAGGTTCAGCAGGATCTCTCTGCCTTCAGTCTGTGCAGAGGCAGCTCACATCAAAACTATTTTATCAGCCTCTGTCTAGGAAGTGTGTCGAATGACTTCTTATATATGATTAAAGGGGAAACCCGCAGCTTTTACACATTAAAATGAGTTTATACATCATGAGGAGTTTCACTCTGTCTGTGAAAACCTCATACCGGAGGGTCTCTTCGATTTAGAATGAAAGTGTAATGTTACACCGCTGTACTCCTTTAAAAGAAATCTTGCACTCAGTCTGTATTTTGTATCCGCAGAGTGTAGAGATAAACTGAGAGAGGCAAACATTCTCATTTTTGGTATCTATCAAGACAAACTACTCAATTTACACTGTTTTTAATCTGCCTCTGCTTCGGAGAAATTCTTTTTTAATATTTGGGAATATAATTTAGTCACTATTGATGCAAGTGTATTTGCATTTATGATCAAAATCTGGTACGAACAAAATCTTTAATGTTATGGTCTATAGATAAATCTATAGTTTCCTAATGTAACTGGTGTTCTCAGCTGCTTTATTTGGTCCTATTTCTTTTTCAGTATTTACATTTCCACACTGACCTACAATGACAATGCATAAAACATCCTGATGATGGATGATGATGATTTGTTTATGTTTTCTGTCTGCTTTCAGTCGTGTACTTGCTGGTGTATCATGTCATTTTCATCATGTTTGTGTGGGCTTACTGGCAAACCATCTTCACCAAGCCCATGAACCCCCTGAAGGAGGTGAGTGTGACTGCGACGCAGCGTTATTGTCGGGCCGGGATGATGAGGCATCGTGGGAAGTGCAGATGTAGGTTACAGCCTCCCTGTGTGATTGAACGCTGCATTTAGACTAATAATACTTTCCAGTGGAAGTGCCTGGAGCTGCACTCTAATGGCTCTGATCCTGACCACAGCACTTCAGCTCTGCAGCATGAATACACACACACACACACACACACACGCACACACACGTCTTAGAGAGGACACTTTGGAGAAAAGCCACCTTGTATTTCAATTTCAACTGAGGCGAAACACATGCAGGCAATAATCACCTCATATGAAAGCTTTCCTTTATGAGATGCGATCGCTGGATCTCTTGAGGTTTTGTAATAAAAGTGAAATTTCGTGTGTTGAGCTGTTTGTTATGATCAGAGTTATTTGCTTCCAGTGTTCAATCATAAATCGCCTGAATGACTGAAAGTAATATCGCAGCTCTGTGCTGCTTTGCTCCCATTTGCCTGCTGGGGCAGAAAACAACAAACAAATGGAAGAAACAGAAATACCCTTCACTGCCTACTGAGCTGCACTTCATAGTAAAGCATATTTCTGCATTACTGACACTAACACAGCATATATCTGACAAAATATTCGAACCAGTTTTGACAAATGCAAAGCTATGATTCATTAGAAATAACTGCTCAGAGATGAGGATACTGATAAGTCACAGGTGTTGTTTGTCTTTCCCTCTACCCAACATAGTTTCACCTGTCCTTCTCTGACAAAGAGCTGCTGGAGCGTGAAGACCGGGGAGAGTCTCAGCAGGAGATCCTGAGGAGGATAGCAAAGGATCTGCCCATCTACACCCGCACCAACTCTGGAGGTACAGTACAGTACAGTACAGTACATCACAGTGCTGCTGATGCAGAACAACAGCAGCAGTCTAGACTGACACGCAGCTCTCAGAGCTCATTTCACCGCCGTCACCTTGTTAGTCTGTGGTCAAGTGTTAGGAGAGGCTGCTGCTGATGGCGGTGTGACTGAATTGGCTGTGTCTCCTCAGCAATCCGTTTCTGTGACCGCTGCCAGCTGCTGAAGCCTGATCGATGTCACCATTGTTCAGTCTGTGATAAGTATGGCTCTCTGCTCATGCACCTATAGAGAAAAGACTCCGCCATATATTGCATTCTGGCAGGCAGAGTAAGATTCAATTACACTGACGTCTGACCCTGCTGTGTTACAGATGCATCCTGAAGATGGATCACCACTGCCCCTGGTATGTAGTGAGGCTCTTTGATTAAACTGGGAATAGAATTTTAAAGAAATGTACCAGTATACACTGTTCTCACACTGGGTTGTCCTTGTAACTACTTCATCTTCTTTTCAGTTAAGGCCCAGCAGCATTCAGGTTGCATGATCTAAAGTATTTATGCTTAAGGATGGAAAAGACTTTTCATGATTCAGTTTAGTTAAATGGTTAATTAGCGTCAGTTGATCGCTAATAGCTTGAATCAGTTGCATTCAAGCTAAGTTTACTGGACAGAGTTTGATGCAGTCATTTCTCATCCTGCCAGCTGACAGATTTTGGCAGCTGAGTGAGACAAATCTGACTCCAATCAGTGTATTTTTTGATAAATATGATCAGTTTGTTCGCTCTCTTTGCCATATTTTACCAGGCCTAGTGTTCAGACCAGGAGGGAGCTCATGAAAAAATATGATGATATGATTATGATAATTAGTTTTTAATTTATGCAACTCTCCATTGGGTCATGTTGGTTGTTAAAGCATCAGAAGGGGATTTTTTTCTTCTGTAGTTTTCCATAAAAATTGTCTGGACATGCCCTCAACCCTGTATGACAAAATGTAATGAAAAATACTAAAACCTGATTGGCTGAAAATGCCAGGTCATTTCATGTTTTTATAGTGAGTATCTGCTTACTAGTTTGTTCAAAGCAGCCTGGAAAAATAGGACATATACACATTTGTAATGAACCAATAACACAATAATCATAATAATTATAGGATAAAATGATAAAATGAACAATAGCAAAATATTGCGAGACTTTTTTTATGTGACAATTCTCCCACCAACCCAAACAGCCCATCTCTAATATTTATAGTTCTGCTCAAATGTCAAGGAAAAAAAAAAGTCTCTACATCTAGATGAGATAGTCCCTGTCTGAACATGTACTACATGACATTTTCCAACACTAACCTGCATCATTTCCTCCTTACAGGGTGAACAACTGTGTGGGATTCTCCAACTATAAGTTTTTCATGCTGTTCTTGGCATATTCGCTACTCTACTGCCTTTTTATAACTGCTACAGATCTGAAATACTTCATTAAGTTTTGGACGGTAAGCAGGACTTTGGCAAGTGCACCACAACACAAACCTTTAATTATATCATGCATATCAAGTGTGAACGCTCATTTTCAACCTTGGAAATAGTAGCTTGAACATGGTTTGAAAACGCTTTCAACTGCATGTCATGGTTTTCATCAGCAAATGTGAGTTTGCTCACCTGTCACCATGAGACCCAAGCTAGTCTTAAGCCTTTCTTGTTTCGTGTACATTGTTTCATAATAAATGATGTAATATCTCTAGTAAAATCTGAATGTCCTTTCTGTTTCATATATGTGGCATAATTTTGTTTTTCTACAAGGCTGGAGGTAGAGCACATTTCCGTCTGAAAGAATACCTGGTACGAACCGATCAACCAGTTAGTAGTGATGAAATAAACTCCCAGCAGAATAGTTTAGTAGACGTCTATCAGCTGTCACTCAGTACCCAGTAGACTACACCCACTGAGCAGCTTCATACTGGTACTGTACATACTCTCTGCTGGTGCAGGTGTGTTGATGTCTTGGTTTCTCCTCAGAACGGCCTACCAGACACTCAGGCGAAGTTCCACATCCTGTTCCTCTTCTTCTCGGCCTCCATGTTCTCAGTCAGCCTCGCTTCGCTTTTCACCTATCACTGCTGGCTCGTCTGCAAGAACAGATCCACTCTTGGTAGGTGGCGTGCAGTAGTTCATGCCTGTATATGTCTATCTGTACTGTGTTCTGTCTGTAGATGCAGTATTTATACACCCAACTCTCTCGTGTTTGTGTATTTTGACTATCTGCTTTCAGTCTGCTCCTGTTTGTTTGCACAGTGTCGCTAATGATGATGTTTCTTTTGCGTTTTTCCCACCATCAGTCCCCATCCTCATCAGAGCAGTGATTTGACGAGCCTCTTTGGGCCGGTATCAGACGGAGTGGTTTCTCATTATGTGTGCACAGTGGCACACTTTGTCTCTGTGTTGAGGAGAATGGATTAGATCCTGAGGAGTATGTTTCAGTGTAATGCAAAGACATAAGGCTCAGAGCAGTAAGCAGCTTAGTAACAGACACTGCCACACTGCTCAGGAAGAGAAGTCACACCTGGTGGCACACTCTGAGATCTGCTTTTCCTGCACAACAAAGACACTTTCATTCAGCGTTGTTCTACTGACGCCACTATCCCGCAGGAATCGTTCATGTGTTGATCTATTGTGTGATTGAGCTCCTGTTATTCATCTTCATGCCAGACTCACCGTTCTTCTCCATGTCTGTCCTCTCAGAGGCCGTGCGTGCCCCGGTGTTTCGTCACGGCACAGATAAGAACGGTTTCAGTCTGGGCTTCAGTAAGAACTTCCGCCAGGTGTTTGGTGATGAGGTCAAATACTGGCCTATTCCTGTTTTCTCCAGGTAAGATCCTTTGGTCAGTTCTTAAAGGAATTCAAAAGGATGACAACATTTTTCAGACATTATTTGTTTCCCAGACAGGTTGTTTTACAGTTCAGGAGCTGATGACCTGTAATTTTGAGTCAAGGTCAAAGACTTCAGGCTCTGTTTCAAGAGCCAAAATTCTGCAGCATTGGTTGGGACTTATAACACAATTAGATCAGTAAAATCAAATCCAGTTTGTAACCTGTTAAGATGCTTTGGGTTAAATGGTGACTTAGACTGACACCTTGTTAAATTGCTGGTTAAAATCACTTTTGAATATTCCAGAAAGAAAGCAGAGTTAAGAGAATTTGTTTTATAATGTTTAACATAAACAGAGATTTAATGATGCTCACACTTTCACACAGTCACCAGTTTCATGTTAAAATAGAGTATATTGTCCAGAGAGTTAAATATATGAGAGCAGAGAGGTGAATGGATACAGAGGGATTGTGTCTGTGTGTGTGTGTGTGTGTGTTAGCCAAATAATAATATTCAGTCATATTTTAACATAATCTAACTAAGGATGTCAGAGAAGTCCTGCATGAATGAATGAATGAATGAATGAATGAATGTGGATTTATAAACTAAAATAAGAGCAAGTGAGCACTGCCATTTAGTTCGATACAAAGTGATTTAAGAGGGAGAAGTCCCAAAGGAAGTCTGAAAAGAGCTTTAGCTTCTGTAAACAACCAGTTATTACTGTATGTATTTATTTATTCTGTAAACTAAATCACTGAAATGCTTAAACACATGAAAAATGTACTTTATGTTGTCAGTTTCAGCCTGGAATTGGTGACTTTAAAGCCAGACCATGTATCTTTCTCTTACAAATGAATAGTGCAATTCATAAGAAATTAATCACAGTCTTGTTCAATTCAGTACACTTAAGAGGATTTGCTGCTGTAGCGTTAGTTGGTCTGGTATGAACAGTAGTTTATGGTGGATAATATTAGCTAATATTAGATATTGCTGAGGCAGTGTAGAGTCATTTTGCTGACTTGATGCTTGACTGTTACAGTATGTTGTAGCATTTATCTTTATTACACAGGCTGGGTTTAACATAATCTATATCACCACCAAGTTACTTAAACTACCTTCTTCTTTCTTCTGTGACTCTCCAGTTTAGGTGACGGTTGCTCGTTTCCAGCATGTCTGGTGAATCTGGACCCTGAGCAGCCGTCGCCGCCCACTGGCTCCAACCCTACCACCATGGTGTAAGTGAAAAAAAAATGAAGAACGCACACATTCATATTAAAGTAAACCCAAGTACAGCACTGAAAGACTAGACTCTGCACAACAGCAAGTCAGCCCCTAGTGGTTTATTAACTCTGTAGGTTTAACGATGCAGGGAAATCACCTTGCTGCAGTTTTAAATTGTGCATTTAGATAACAGGATTACAGGATTTAGGACTACTTTATTTATAGAAGGAGGTGCAGGAAATATTACTCCCATAATTCCTGGCTACTCTCCTGCTAATGTGTGTTTTGTGTGTCTCCAGTGCAGCAGACGGCCGCCAGTTCCCCTCCAAGCCGCTGAGGGAGAGTCAGAGTCGGCTGCTCACCAGCACCCCCTCCTGGACAGAGAGCGACGGTGCAGCGGACAAGAAGGGTAAGATAATGATATCCTCTCTAAAAGGGTTTTCCACAAAGCTGCTTACACAACCCCAAGACAGGAAAAAAATCAATAATTAAACAGATATTTTATGATGTAGATGATGAAAACTCTCAGTCATCCAGGTCATGGTTGTCCAAGGAGGGTTGAATCAAGGGCAACTGGACTTGGTTGTGGATACTTGAAGACGTTTCGCCTCTCAACCAGGGGGCTCCTTCAGTTCTAACTGACTGGTGGGGTCATTATCAAGGTCATTGATGCCACTTGGCTTGTTAGTGCTCCCGGCTGTTGTCACAACAGAGTCACTGGAGTCACCTGAGGTCAGGTGTAAACGACAGTCGTTGGAGTTGTCACATGAGGCCAAATGTGAATGGTTGTTAAGGGATGAAAGAACAGCATTGTAGGTGGGGGATAAGTGGTGTCGTAGACCTCCTCCTCCTCTGTGGAGGGATGGTTTCTCTACTTTACTTTTACTCCTTCTCTCCTCTCTCAAACCATCTGTCCTCCCTAGATGCAGATGATGGATTTTATTTGTGTGTGTGTGTGTTTGTTCAGGTGCTAGTAACCCGGGGATGACCATAGAAAATGAGGCGTAACCAGAGATAGCGTCGACACCTTCTATCCAGAAAAGTAAGTTTACAGTCATATAGAAATGACCCACATATCAAGATATAAAAGCAACGTCATGTACGTATATTTTTTCCATCCAACAGGTCTATGCTGCCCCCTCCTCAGTGTTCGTGCCTATCAGAATGTGACGTGGTGGTGACATCATCGATATTTGTTGTTTCCCATAATGCACCCTGCTTCTGAGAGGCTTACATAACTGACACATCACCTAAAAACCAGGGAAGAACTGGTTATTATTATCATCGGTGTCACTGTTATTGTTACGAGCAGCATCGTCTGCTGCTATCTGAAAGCGTTTGGGCCTCAGAACAAGTGGATTCAAGTTAAAACTGCATTCCAGCAATCAGATCTTCTTTTGTTTGTATATGAATAAGCACAGAGCAGCAATGGAAGAGGGGATGTTTTGCACTTTGTATACTAGGAAATCAATCGGGGGGGCTGCTTTTGTATGTCACAGAAACTCTCAGAATGATCTACAACAGTTGTACTAGTAGTGGTGTTAATGTGATGTATTTGACATTCCCTGCAGCCATTTTATTCCAGTGAAGGGTTTTTTTTTGTTGTTTTTGGACGGGGGGCAGATTTTCCACCCACAATGTTGAGTGTCGTGGAACTTATGCATGCTTTCATCTCAGGATGTCAACACAAACACACCTTGTTGTAGTGAACTGTACCACAAAATGTTCTCCCCTTTGCTTGGAAACAACAAATGTGTAGTAATATAGTAATTACATCGGAATAAGGGCTCTTCTGACTCATAGCATGAGTGAGGATGTTGCTGTCACACCGAAAAACACCTGAAATCTGGTGCTGCGACATCCGGTAGTCTAAAAGTCAAACTGCCGGCCAAAAGCTTCCTGACTGTTCGTCTCCGGAGGGCCGGCCTCCGGGTGATGCTGCACATCCCATCACCATCAAAAAGCAGATACTGTTGAGTGTTTTTTTTTCTAAAACTCACAAATATGATGTTGTGGATGTAATGCAGAGCAAAAAAGAGATACCTGCTCCAGCTGCTTTGTACAGTATATTTTCACCTTCTGAGGATTCTGTCTTTTCTCATTCGGGCTGGAAATGATTAAACCATCATTGTAAAAATAATTTGAGAATGTATGCTTGTTTAAAAAAAGAAAAAAAAAGCTTCATGGTGACAGTCGTGTCAATCTATATTTTTCTATTCTTCTGTATGTACGACTCAAGAGACAATATGGATGTGTGGGGCAATGTACTGTACAGTTGCAATGCCTTAAAAGAATAAAATGAGCTCATCTTCTGGCTTCTCATTCAATTCTGTGCTGCACATTACTTGGATACAGTATGTTGTTTATGTAGTAAATGATTGAAGAAACGTAACATACAAGAGCGTTTTATGGTAGAAAAGTTTCAAGCCTTTATTTACAAAATAATCTAAAAACAATCTTTTATATTGCATATTCTTTTTTTAAACTCTTTTACAGTGTGAGAGATGTTCTGCAGAAAGAAAAAGGTTTCAGTTATCAGTATCTGACGCCGAGGGAGGTTAATAAGTTGTGAACCTACACTTCAACACACACCTATGGAAGTTCTGGATACTATTCAACAACACAGCATTTATTCAAACGGTTTAGTACATGCGGCTCTTCTATGCAGCATGAATGAACTGGAAAGCAATACAAGAAAAAAAAAAAAAATCAATTGCACAAAAATGTCATTCAAAGGCCAGAACTACAAGTCAAATGAACTCCACCGAAACAAAGAGATGCATGTTAAAATTATTTTTTTTTCCCCAATGAGTAAAAGTTTTTTTTTTTGCTTTTATTACAACACTAAAACTCTACAAAACCTTAATTTCAATTAAAAAAAAAAGAATATTTACTCTCAGAGTAGTTCAGGGTAACCTCAGCTTGTCCTACAGCAGGCGAGTGTTTTTATTATTATTTATTACAACTTTTTAATAACTTTTTAATTGTTTCTTAAGGTCAGGTGAATTTGATGCCTGGTTGAAATCAGCGCAAGACCGTGTAGAGATGTGATGCATCTGTGTTCATATGTGCTTGAGTCAATGAGGCCGTTTACAGGTACAAATAATCAATGCTTACTTTAGCTGAAGCATTCCTCCATTTGTATGCATCTAGATACATACTGTAAATATGCTTGTGTGCAACTATTCTTAGCATTATCATGAACGCAGACAGGAAAACCAACACAACAGAGGAGATGGCGTTCATTTAAATCTACAACCCATCTATACGCAGCGTGTTACCTAGAGGCTTCTAGAGCTTATTTAGGTCATTATAAACATCTTTATATGAAAAAACTCAACAAAAACTCACTGAAAGCTCCGGGGAAGACCACAACATGTGGTATTTCAGTGTTGACTGGGGCATCTATTCAGTGTCAGATAACCAGCACAATAAATTAAAGTTTAAAAGATAAGAATTGCAGCTAATATTAAGGCTGAGCATGGTGAAAGCGGTTGTTGTGATAGTAAAGATTTACATGTTCACAATGTAAAATGGGAACGTAGAGAAGGCAACAAAGAGGAGAGACACACCAGAAACATTTTCAGGTTTCCATATAAAATCAGGTTAGAGCTTTAAAGTGCAAAACATTTCTACAGAACATTTTAGGAAAACTAAAATCCCATCTTTTTCAAGCATGTTAAATTTAACTGAACCAACCAGACAGTCTGCGCCGCTTCGTGGGAACAAAACACTAAACCCACACAGGCGCACCACCAGCGTTATATGTGAGGACAGCTGTGAAATTTTTTGCCCTACTGACCATCATAATATTCAGTTGTCTAAGGTGAGCAGAACCTATGAGAAACAGCTTGCTAAACGATGCGTGTATGCTTTATGTTCTTCCATTGTTATCATCCAATTGTCGAAACTTGGCTTCAGCGCCGCACTGATTGTGGATGTGAACCGCAGGATGGGAGAGTTTCAGAGTGATGTCACGACTGCTGCTTGTTAGCCTCCTCTTCGTAAGCGTTCCCTGTTCCGTTCTGGACGTAGGCAGAGCCGGAGCCGAGCCCGTACAAGTGACCACAGTACTTTGCATCGTCGATATGATCTTCAAAGAACATCTGTAGGAAACATAAATGGTGCAGGATGCTGAGAACAGACATTCACACGTTCATTAAATGGCAATATCACATCATGAAAACAATCATAATTCATAAGTTTATCCTGAAAAAACATATGTTTTACCTATTTTCAGCTGACTGTATATGCAATCTGGTAAGATCTAAGGAGCCTACCTCTCTCATCTTGAAGAAAGCCATTCCTGTGAGTAAAGAGTCAGAGCCGGCCTGATGCTGCGGTCCGATCCTCTCCAGCTCTAGCTGCTCAGCTACTTCCTGCAGTCCGCCCTGAAAACAAAACACCGTCATCCACTCAGCATCCACTCTCAGAGTCAGAGTCAAGCCTGAGGGCCTCGAATCAGGATGTGAGGTTTAAAAAAAAAACAACTGCTGTAATAATTTTCTAAGTACCTTCAGGTTTTTGCAGCTCTTCATGAGGTACTTGACATCATAAATGACCGGAAAGTACAAGCGAAGTATCTCAAAGAAGTCCACCTCCTCCTCAGGCAGGTTAGCGTTGGACAGAATCTTGATCAGGTATCCAAAGTCATAGCCACTACAACACACACACATAAATACAATTTTACTGTGTTATCAAAGGGCCCACAGCAGCAGGCTTCTTAAGACTTTGTCACATTTTTTGTGACTTTGTCAAGAATCAAGAACTGGCTGACTGGATTGCTTTAAGTCGCGCCTGCGCCCGTCAGATACACAACCCTGCTACACACGCAAGGCTGAATAATGCCTCTGCATCATCCCAAGAAGATTTTATGATGTGGAATTGATTTTACAACACTCGACCTCTCACTGATTCACAACAGACTGATTACAAAAAAAAAACTGAATTACAACAAACAACAATGAAAAATAGACAAAAAGATTTTAAAAAAAATACGATAAGACAGTAACATGTAAACAAAAGTAACATGACAGTAAAGCCTGTTTGAAAAAGTGTGTTCGAAGTACCTGAAAGAGGCGACAGTGATGTTTCAAACCTAAGCTTTGTTTATTTTCCAAAGCCTGGTTATCTTTAGCCTCAGTTTGCCATGGAGACCCAGTGGGAAACTGAGTACGAAATGAAGATGTTAAGCAGCAGATTGTAGTTCACTAGTGACCAATAAGACAATAAATATGTTTGTTAGTGTTGGAACAGAAACTTTAACAGCAAATTTTAACAGAATGTGTTCATGTTTTAAAACGTTTACGATTAAATAATGATTTTTTTTTTGCTCTGATGTCTGAAAAGAACTTTGATACCTTCTTTTATCTGAATTTGATGGTGCTTGTTATTGTCTATTACCTAACTGAAGGGTGAAACAGCCTATCAGCCCGTATACTAAAAAATATACTCGGTATGGTTCATGGATATGATGACTCATACCCACTAATAAGTTAAAAATTGTTGCGATGTCCTACAGAACAGTATTGTTATGGTGCTATAACTATATATCTGTTAAAAAAATAACTTTCTCATTACCGTCACAGCAAACTGTAAAAACAAGGAGCAAAATTAAAGTTAAGCACTTGACCACCTAAACAAAATGAATGAACAAACTTTCAGTCATTTCAAATATATTTTGGTTATCTATCGTTCCTCATTAATGTGGACACAGAGGATGTATGAGTTATGTTGCTATGCAGCCATCTACCAGACAGCAGCCTGAATTCAAACGTAACCGGCTGCATTAAAAATAGCTGATGACTTCAAAAGCAGGATACCTGTGGAACGACAGCCACTTGACCCCGTCGCAGAGCACCACTCCTGATGTCATCAGCAGCTCGGCAAAGTACAGCGTCTCGATGCCTTCGTCCTCGTGCTTCTTGAACTGAATCCCTGAAGTGGTCAGGAGCTCGATGGAGTCCTGTGCATACATGTCCTCTCTGATGAGAAAGGACGGCACGAACATCTCATTATTATCATTACAAACACAAAAGACAATCAAGTCGGAAGGAGATCAGCAATTACGCGTCATCGTTATATAAAAATAGTCTGAATTTTGGAAGCTGTATGCAGTTGAAAGAGATCTAAATTTTGCCCTCAAACAGTCACTTTTTGTAACTAAATCTGTCTCATCTGCGTATGCTGTGAGCAATCTTCTCGTAGCCAGTACCACCGTAAAGGTGAACAAGTATACATAAAGTATACAGATCAGACATGCTGCACTGGACACTGTGAGGCTAAAACCGTTAGCTGCCTGTTAACTGTATATAATGTCAGGATACAGGGGGCTGATGCATTTGAATGCCACGTAGGAAAACCAAAACAGTGCGAGAGACATGGGAAGTCATCTTACGTGAGGTTAAACTTAAAATTGAACTGCCATGTTGATGTTCCCGGAGGGTATTCCCCTTGTTCATTCATAAACGTGAGGCCCAGCTGGATTATCTTGAGCAAATCCACATTGCAGCGCAGTAGCTGGTACTGATAGTCGGCGTTGCTCCTGAACTCTCCGATCGGTCTGGCTACGACACCTGGAAACTCTGTGTCCTGCAAAGAGAAAAACTCATCATGCACAAAGGAAATACAGCTCAGCCTCACAGTGGGATGTCTGGCTGTGTTTTTTTTTCCTGGCTATGTCAACGTCTCTCTATGAGTGTCACCCACCATAGCAATATAGTTGTATTTTCGGATGACATGTCGTATCCTCTTCAGCTCCTCCTCCAGGTTGTTGGCCCACACCTCACATATTCTTTGGCTGTGATCCACAGTAGCTGCGGGCATAGTGCCACTTCCAACATGCAAACAGAAAGATGCAAAAAGAAAGGAAAAGAAAGAAAGAGCAGCTTCAAGAAAACAGCTGGTTCACAGTCCTACCTTGGCATGCCGACCTGTGACAGGACAAATGCATTTAACACATGATCCCTAGATATCCAAGAAACCCTGACAAAACATTATAATACAAAGTGCAGGACATACAACCTGATCTGGGTATCAAATCACAAAGATCTCAATGTTGGGAACATTGGGAAGCTAAGTGCGACTTTGTGCTTCTGTACACCTGGACTTCTGCACTTTAACAGCTAAATGAACAAGTTATATATTAACGAAAACACACAGTGAGAGCAGCAGCTGTTCAAAATATGAAGGACGTGCTCGGCCAGCTGCTGTTAACATTAACGTTAGCTCGTCGCAGCAGCTTTCAGCAGCACTTTGGGCCAGCTAGGTTGATTGTAGCGGCTAGCAGGCTGCACACTTAGCATTAGTTAACGTGGGCAGGACAGGTGCGTTCAGTTTCAGCACACCTCTCAGGTAGACAGCGGTCTCGACAGATACACAGGAGTGTGTGCAGACCAAGAAAGAGGCGAGTACATAGCAGCACACACACACACACACACACTCTCTCTCTCTCTCTCTCTCTCTCCCTCTCTCTCTGCCACTTTGATACTGCAAAGCTCCCTGTAGCTTCGGTAACTTACCGTTCCCCAAACCGGGCGGGTGTGTTTTAAGCGTGTACTATCTCAAAACTGTTAGTTTGACCTGCGCTATTGTGTCGGGGGGTTTTCCGCTAACTTTTAAATAGTTTATATTCACTATTGTATCGATGTCAACCTGCGGCTGCCATCATAACCGAGCCTACAACACGACGTCATCACGTAAATCAGGAACGTCATGTGCGTATGTATGCGTATGGCACCAACGTGCTGTTTGCTCACTGCTCCTATTTCTATACTTTTGAAAAAATTGAAAGTGCGAGAGGAAAATGGTTAAATTTAACTCTTGTGTCCAAACAAACTGTCACACATGTTAGAAATGACCAAAAAGTTAATTAAATCTTAATAAGAAAAATTTGACAATTTTTCTGGAGCATCACACTTTAACACTATTACATTTGGTTTGACTAATAATAGTCACAAACAAAGAAGGATGCATTGTTGATGGAGTAAAATTGCCTTTGTAAGCAGTTAAAACAGAAAGCAGACAGCAGTCTGAACCACAGAGCAGCTCTGCTGGTGCTGGCAGGGCTTTAGGGTCTGGCTCCAGGCCAGTACAGCTGGGCAGATGTTCATTAACAACAGGGAGGGGGACAGGCTTTGCTGCCCTTGACTGAATCTGACTGATAATGTCATAAAATCTGGCACTAGCTAACTTACTCATACCAGTCAACATAGAAGAGTTTGTTGTAGTTTGTGAATAACAAGTAAATGCAGCTTCTGCATTATGCAACTGTTCAGACATTGTTGCGTCTCTCTTGCATGAAGGATTTTGTACAATGACAAAAAGTGAAATAGTGAGAGACACGCCGTGCCAATCTGACAACAATGTATGATGGATCATTCTCAAGATGCCAGACTGTGCAGCTCACAATCTGAGTTTGCTCCGACAAATAGTTGAAAAGCCTAGACTTTGCTGACTACTGTACACTGGGTTAACAAATTCTGGATAACATTTTTTAAAAGTATTGTTTCACTTAACCCTATCAGTATCTAACCATGCAGATACCTTTGGTTTTATTTGCTTATCGTTTGTGATATTAGTGAGATTTCTGCCGCCACCCCAATACAATGGACATTTTGTTTATGTTGCTCGCAGCATTAAAAAGTGACATTTACAAAATTTAACAGCAGTTGTGTGCTTCTCCACATAATCCACAAAACATACTGTCAACAGATCTTTATTAGAACTACTTTCTTCCACATAAATGGTCCATCAGAAAACTGTTGACTGTGTTCTGTGTTGTGTTGACTTGGAGGGACCAATCTCTGAAATGTATATATCTAAAATACTGGGAAAATAAAACCAAAGCTATAGGAGCTCAAGAACATAATCAGGAGTAAACAGAACAATTAGACATGGACTGTAATACATTTATTTATATATTTATTTCACAAGAAAATGACAATTTACACAACTTTGCATTTAGATAAGTTTGACATTTTTGGCTTTTGTTCCACAACAAGTAAACCCAGCAATATGAAGCGCTTTCGTTTAGGTCAAAAACCTTTTATGACCTGACTTTTTAGACGCTCTGATACAATTAAAAACAACATGCATTAAAGCAAGATTACAGTAGTCAAAAAATAGTACAAAAATATCTTAACATGCTTTGCTTAATAATCTGTGCATTGTTCATTTGCAATATTGTAGTAGGCCTAATTTTATAGACTATGTTGCTTGTTCTGGAGAAGATGGCACATATAATTTAAAAATTAGTCAGTAAAGCAACAGTATATCTGTGTTCACATGCTCTAGTCTGCTGGTTCTGTACATCTAATCATCTACTCACTATTTATACCAGCAGACAGTGGATTCCCTTTGGTATAAATTTTGGTTCCATCACAACAAATTTGGTGTTGAAACATTGTGCACGGAAATGTATAAAGTTTCCTTGTCTCCAGTGAAATTTCAAAGCTTATTTTTCCACATCCCTTAGTGTTGATATTGTATGATAAGTTGAAGTACCCTGGTGTGGACTAGAAGTACCAAACAACAACTAACCACCAGTTATTGTAGTCCAAAACCCAGCTGTGGTCACTGTGGTGTGTTGAGAGAGTTTAGTTCAGTCATAATATGTCATTTGGGGTTGAAACATCGCTACATTTTAAGTAAATTTTGTGTAGAACTCAATTATTGCTCCTCTTTCAGGCCACTTACATGTTGCACTCGGACTGCCTGTAACCAGACGGTGTGACGGCATTAAAAACAAGTGTTAGACAAAACTACCACATAGTCATAGTCAGCTTTTTTTTTTATCCCTGCAGTTTGTCCATTTGATGTTTCATCTTTTCCCGCTGTTTGATCTGTTTGGTTGTGTTCTAATTTCCCTCTCTACTAATTCATTTTGTAGTCTCTCAGATCAATGCAACTGAACTTTGGTGCTTTGCCGTTCGTCTCATGTTGCTTTGAAAACTCGCATATCAAAGTGCTGTTTCTGTTCCTTTTTATTGCAGATTCCAGCTGGGATTGAACCGATAGTGATTCACTTCTGTAGCAGCGTTTGTAACTGTTATCAGGTGGTGTTTAAACTGTAATGTAAATGAACTCTATGGAAGATCACAGTAAAAAGCAGACACACACACTAAAATGGCTCACAATTAATTTGATGACATGAGTTCATGCGCTCACTTTACATGTGCACTGACTTGTTCAGAATTGTTATTAACTTGCTCCCAACTCACGTAAATTAATTTTAGTTGATTTTTCAATAGAATGTTACTATAATATTAAACTGGTTGCTGTGACCCGCATTTCACCATTTTTTTTAACTGTCTGTATGCAGGGTTTTGGCTTAATTGTCAACAACAGAGATGACAGTGAATCTTCACCTTCTTTCACCTGGGTAAGAACTGAAATGTGGTCAGCTACAGTGAACAAACTATTAACTAGTATATGTGGCAACAGGGAGTGTCCGCCACACCACATGCAAACAAAACTCAGTTGTGTAACCCGAATAAGACTTTTCATTGTGTTAGCCAATAGCTGGGTTACTTGGTGCATGTAAAGGTAGTGTTTGTTCAGTGGCTCTGCGGGTCAGCTGGTGGCTGCTGCACCTTCCACCAAATGCTACATTTACTTAGGCGGCAGAGTAGGCGGCCTCGTCAGAGTCTGGATCCCTGGTGCTGTCCTCGCTGAGGGGTGAACGGCAGCTCAGGTCTGCAATCCCAGACTCTGGGTCGCTGCTGTTGGAGTGGTTGGAGTCGGATGTTTTGTTCAAGTCCTGGGGGAAGAGGATCAGGCTGCCCTCTGGTGCTTTTGGCTGACAGGGGCTGCTGGTGATGAAGCCCCCAGTGTAGTCCTGAGGGGTGTTGGCCAGACCCAGGTCATTACTGAGAACCCACGCTGTGGGGCTTTTATCAAAAGTGGCTGCTTTCTGGGCGACACTCCACTCCTGCTCCTTCTCCAGTTTAGCGATTTTCTATTGATAATGTAAAATTAGTTGAGCATTAACACTGCAGTCATTTTTTAAAAATAGGAAAAACACCACAGGAGTTATTCTTACTCACACTTTAAGAGCCACTGTTACAATATTAACATTCTTTCAGTCTTGTCCTACCTGTTTGTGTGAGGCCAGCTGCTCCTCTAACTGCTGCGTCTCCTCTTGGATGGTCCTCAGGTAATC
This sequence comes from Scomberomorus guttatus, assembly GCA_038419695.1. Lineage (NCBI taxonomy): Eukaryota > Metazoa > Chordata > Actinopteri > Scombriformes > Scombridae > Scomberomorus > Scomberomorus guttatus. The sequence continues at coordinate 23,873,194 of CM076452.1, read as the reverse complement.
CTCTACAGACTGTCGAGGATGCATCCCGCGGTCAAAACGGTTGTACAGCCCTCTCCAAAATCTGCACAAAGCAAGAATGTTTCAACTCTGAAATGAACGCACCTCAAACCCCGGTTCCTTCCTCAGTTTCATTTACAGATTAAATGGATTTTTTCCACAAAGCAGTCTGACAACTCAGGAAATATACTGTACAGTGTACTGTGTATAATAGACTTCAATGTCAGTTGTATGATTTTGTATTTAACATACTTAAAACAGTAGGGGGCAGTAGATGGCCGGAGGAGCCCCTGTGTCTGGCTGTGGTCTGGTCTGTACAGAGGGTTGATGTAGTCCTCACGGTTCGTCCACAGATAACTCCACAAAGAGTGAGTCTTTTCACGTAATCTGTATTAGTGTCAAGTGGCGGTCAAGAGATAAAGACAGGGAAAGATAAATTATAAAAAAAACATAATGGGCTTTTGATAAATGAAACTGATTTAGAATAATCTGTTTGCTTTTGTTTCGAGGATTAAGTTGTCTTTCCTTGCAGAAGTAATGTAATATACTACTGGCTCTGAATCTTGTCTCAGAGCTGTGGCATACATGTCTGTGCTGTGAAAAGGAAAAGAAACTGATGGTGGCTGCAGGTGTAAATCTCACCCCAGCTCTATCCTCTCCCGCTGGTTGTTGCCAATGAAGTTGCCATACTGGCAGGAGTAGATGTGGCTGTGAATTGTGATGAGGAGCCTCTCGTTGAACTCAAAGGCACAGGGGAACTGCTCCATCAGCTGCCACACGCACTCCAGGAACTGATCGATGATGGGAGACACCTCTTTAGGGTCTCCAATCAGGTGATTGCATCTGGAGAAGAGGTGAGGACAGTTAGATCAAAACATCTAAAAATCGTAGATGCCATGAAAGTAATGTTTCAGAGTCAAACCTGTGGGAGAACTTGTGTCCAAATGAGATCCAGTCTTTCTCGATGAGAACCTAAGTGCAGAAAAAGAACTTGTGATTAAAGGTTCAAACATGATGTTAATCCCTGCTGAACATCTGAACCTCTTCACCCCCTGTGTGGGGTCATTTTCCTCTAACTTCAGGGGCAATTCCCAAAAGCGGGCCACTCCGTTATATTTATTTTCCACAGTGGCTCTTGGAGGATCCCAAGTTAGCCTGAGCAAATTCTTCAGATCAAACAAACAAGCATCGTGAGCCCAGCATGGACTATCATCAGCTAAAGCCAGAATGTAACTGGATATATTAATATGACACAGAGTGTACCAGAGGGGTGTGTGACATTCACAGTGCTACTTCAGAGATGTAATCCTACACTGCAGCATAAACACAAAGGCAAAGGTTCAGTATCTACCATGAGTCCTCTGAGGGTCCTGTAGTGGGGGTCCAGCAGCACGCAGGCCACCGAACACACCTGAGCAGTACGGTCCCAACCATCTGAACAGTGAACCAGGACGCTGACACCCTCCTCTGCAACAGCCTGCACACACCCACACACCCAAATACAGTCAGTGCAGTGTCACTGCACATTCAGGGTTTTGAAAGTAGGTAACTGCTGGATTAGAGTTGCAATGATTAATTAATTGATCGACAGAAAATTAATCAGCAACTACTTTGGTAATTGAATAATCTCACATGTCAGGATTTTAAGCTTTTTTGTGTCATAATGATAGTAATCTGAATATCTTTGGATTTTGGACTGTTGATCAGACAAAACATGAAATTTGAGACGTCATTTCGGGCTCAAAGAAATTATAATGTGCATTTTTCACTCTTTTCTGACATTTTATTGACAAATAAAAACTATTAATTTAGAAAATATTTGCCAGATTAGTTGATTATGAAAATAATTGTTAGTTGTGGCCCTATGCTGGATAGTTGAATATATTCAGAAACACACACTGTAGTCAAAGAACAACTATATGGAGACTGAGATGACTGACTGATGACGAGATGGAGATTTCTAACAACATAAATGTCATTTTTTCATGCCCGAGAGGTGGAAAAAATTGGTGTAAACTGAGTAGGTCTTTCTAAAACTCATAGCGAAAGTGTCACAGACAAATGTGGTACATGCTTCTCTCATGGAGAAATGGTGGGTTAATGCCAGTGCAACATTGCTTTGTTTCACTTTGACTCCGACACTAAAATATGACATTTAGATTGATGGTTGTAAGAGGATGTAATTTTTCTCCTTCTGCTATTAAACTCCATTTAGTTTCACTGGAAATATCTCAACATAAAAACAAATAATTTGGGTTATCTGCCATTCATCCACTGGATAAATAATAATAAAAATCTAATATGGTAATGCACAATACATGACAATCAATGTTACAGTGGATTTCTCTCCAACAGGATGCCAATTTTGCTTCCTAGAGCTTTTCAAATACATAGTTTCCAAAACTATAATGACAAAAGCTCAGATACACCACCTCACTTTAGACCTGCTGAAGGACCGGAGGCTGAACACTGGCTCACAAGAGATTAACAGTTTTGAGATTATAACAGCATAAATTATTAGGTTGAGAAAACATACCACACTTGTAAGCTCAGTAAGCTCAGCAATAGACCTGAAGTTGCTGCTGATGACATTCAGAGTAGACAGACTTTTACTGTGATGATATTACATTATGTTGTGTTGTTGTATGACTGTCTCAAGTTCCTGTTTTTATGAGTTGCACAAAGACTTTTCCTTATCAGTTTGGTTGACATGGCAATGGGGTGTACTAAACATGTTTTGGAGAAGTCTGACACAGTCGGTTATCTAATTAAAAGCTCTCTGGTAAACCCGTCCCGTCTGGGTGCTTACTATTCTGTGATTTGTACCTTTAAAAAAACTTCCAGTCAGCCTGCGTACAAACCCTCCCTGTCTGTTGGACTGACTGACCCTAATGACAGCCATTCCCCAACCTTAACCATGTACAACCTTAAAGTCCCCCTCCACTCAAAAATGTGTTTTTCTTCTTGTTCCTTCAGTTGGATGTTTGAGCTTCACTGTGCAGAATGATGTATGTGCAGAGTTTGTTTTCACATCCATCTGCTGAAGGGGAAAAGTTTCTCTGTGTTCACCTTAAATGAACCTAAAAGCATGATTTGTGACCTCACAAGTCTGGAGCCAATCACAGTCCAGTATGCAACTTACACAAGTGTGATGTGGAAATTTGAAGCCTCCAGTGCACAAACACTGAGAACAGACTTTATAGTGAAGTAGGAGACATCTTCTGTCCAGTAGTTAAACTTTTGAAATGAAAAATATTTGCATATTCACAGATTCTGGATTTTTCAATGAGGGAAAGCAAGTAGATGTTATTTTAAGGATTTTTAACGAGGTAATTGAACTATTTTTGTTAAAAAAAGCTTATCAGACATTATTCCAAACATTCGTATTACATCTTAGTATTTTTATATATCTTAAAACATATCTGGAGGGGTTCTTTACGTATTCGATTCGTGAAGCCTGAGAGCAACTACTGTCTCTGAGATGTAAGGTATGTCCTCTGAATAAGCAGCAGCAGGTTTATATACGTGACCCAGCAAAGACGGGAGTGATCTGGACAACTCAAAGTGACTAATATTTAGGAGAGACAAGAATCACATTCCTCTTTGATGACTAAACATGGTTTAATAAACAACATACAGTATAATTAAAAAAAACAAGTATCTGACACACATACCTACCTTGATGAAGGTAATAAAGTGAAGTTGAAATTGTTTTAGAGATTTGCCGATTAAACTTAATGTTCATTTTGGAGGTTGTAGTTTATGGTGCTGTTGAAAATTGTATTGTACTGAGAAGTGTTTCAAATATTTTGCCCACCCCACTTATATTTAGGTTGGCAGACTAAAGGATTTGTTTAAGGGCTGTTGTATGAGACTGCATATGTTTTATGGAGGTGTACCTAATAACCGGCAACTTAGTGTCAACAGTATACAGACAGACAATGTCTATATAAACACATTTGCACACAAGCTACAACACACACACACAAACACACACCTAAGCTAATATTGAGTGCAGTGATGAAGCAGACAGCAGGGATTAACCTCCAGACTGACCTTGGCGATGAAGATGCCTGCATCCAAAACAGCTTTGATGTGCTTCAGCCAGCCTGAGCTCTCCAGACCCTCCAGGAAGTCGGACATGGAGGGGGAACGCAGCTCGCACACTGTAACCACAACACAGCTGTCTCACTGGCAGGAAACATGGAGCATACCTGATCACTAGACATTATTAAACCTCACAATCACAATACGGACATGAATTTATAAGGAATCTGTGCATGGCATGAGAAAATATGGGACAGTATATTGTTTTTCAGAGCAAATTTCCTTTAAATTCTCATGTGATGGTTCTTTTTGACCCCAGTCAATGTTTTTAGCCAGGCTAGAAGTGTGGCTTGAAGGATGGCAGTGTCAGTCTGTCGGTCAGTCCAACACTTTGGTCCAGACTGAAATATCTCAACACCTGCTAAATTGATTACCATAAAATTTTGTACAGATACTCACAGTTCCCAGATGATATATCCCAATGATCAATGATAACTGTTTACTGACAACATTTGGGTGGATTGCTGATATTTGGTGCAGACATTTTAGACCTAACAGGATCTAACGGGTCCAAAGTGACATTTTCAGGTATGTTTACATGCTGTTTAATGTGCTGCAGCTGAGCAGCTAATTAGCTATCTAGCCTGCTAACTGATGTTCCCCACTGAATGTTTGTTTGATGGCTCATTCAACATGCTAAGGTGCAGGTCAAGACGTGTGTTCATGTTTCTAAGTTAGATAAGAAGGAGACTTTGGCAGGAAAGCTAATGTGGGTTGTTCAGAGTCTGTGGCATGGATGTTTAAAGATAACTGGATACAGCATCAGGGGCAGGGCCCCATTCATTCCTATAAAGGTTGCTCAGTGGTGCATGAAACCAAAAAAAGCCACTTCCCGCTATAAAGAAATTACCAGGATGAATGCAAACTGGGCACCAGAGACTTCCGCCAGCCAAGCCGGCTAACCGCCGGTTTAGCCCTCCGCTAACTTGAATGGGATAAAAATAATTAAATCGTGCAGCTCTTCTAGACTTTCCAAATGTCGGACTGAATGGATCAAATTCTGATGGTGAAATGAGTCATTTCACAGGGGTTGTGACACCATTTTACAGCCGCTTATTTTCCCATGACTGTGTGGGAAAAATGCTTTTAGGGCCCAAGGCAGACCCGGAAGTTGTAATTCCACAGTTTGGCCACTATGTCGAGAAGGGTCTATCTGCGGTCTTGCAAACGTACACGACACACCCACTTTACTACATGATACACCCCCTGATGTTGTGACCGCAAGTAACACGACACACCCCCCTGACTCCTAACCCTAACCATTCCCCTCCTCATTCCTAAACCTAACCAAGTGGGTGTGTCATGTAGTAAAGTGGGTATGTAATGTAGATGCTGCAAGTCAGCAGAAAGACCTACTTGACTATGTCAAATTGGCTTCAAAGCGTGGTGCACTTCCTGGGGGCTTGGTCTGTGGCTCTTGCGTTGTGTAGCAGGATGCTATCAGGCTCATTGTGGCTATTTGCTCTGCCTGTGATCAAACGCCACGTTATTGCTTTATCAAAGATTGAATTTGCTGTATGGAAATAAGGTCTCCAACTACGGTAGTGGATGACAGAAATGTATTTCATCAAAATGATGCAAAACTAAGGGGCACCATCATTAAATCAAACAATTTAAAATAGAAGTTTTTCCCTTTTGGTTTGTTCTTTTTTTCTCAACACAGAACAAGTGATTTACAGAGCAGATATGTATGCTGTAGTACACAAAAAAGGTAGTTTAATATTGGCTGGACTTCACTTGTAATCACTTTGGTAATCCTTTAACTTGTCCTCGAGTGCCACCATCAGGTCACATGTTCTACCCCCCAGCTGTGTTTAGTGCTAATTAGCAAATGTTAGCATGATGACATGCTAAAATAAGATGGCGTACATTATACATATAGTAATACCTGCTAAACATCAGGATATTAGCATTGTCATTGTGATGTTAGCATTTAGCTTAAAACACCAGTGTGCCTTAGTACAGCCTCATAGAGCAGCTAGCTTGGCTGTAGACTCTTAGTCTTGTGATTGTGTATTTTTAAATATGAATGTAAGACAAAGCCATGTCCAAACATATCAACAGAGTCAAGGTAGACAATTAAATCCAGATAAACAAACACTGTTTGTTTCTTGTAAAACTGAATCTAAAATTTATTTTCTTATCTTCAGGGTTCATTATAAATATTTGTAAGTTCACTGAGGGACAGAGTGACATGAACCCATCTTTCCACAGCTGATATCTTATTTGCCGAGGACAATTTATTACATTAGCATTAACAATTCAGATACACTCTTAGATAACTATGAAAACATCTGCTCACTCATTAAGGTGTTCACAGAGGTGACAAAGTGTTTTTCGCTGACACCACATCAGTGTGCCGACCTGTAAGTGTGCTCTGTGGCCACTGATAGGAGAGTGAGCAGGTGAACGAGTTCATTCAACCTTTGGTTTTATAACACTTAGGAGAGCGGACCTCCGCTTAAAAGAAATGTTTGAGCTAATGCTGCCAGGCGGGGGGTCTCCAAAATTTTATTGAAGCGTACAATCGGATAGAGAAAGTCTGGCAGTCTCTGAAGTTCAAGTGCTGTCTCCAGCATTTAAAGACTTCCCTGCGCTGCCAGGGGGCAAAGAGTTATCACAACTAAAGAACAGCTATAACTTTTCAGACTTGAAATCACATCATTCTCACGCCCTCAGTCTCTCTTTGGGGGATTAGGTCCCAGATTGTCCACTCCAGGAAACCAAAATAGCTCAGAAATAAAATCCAGATGGATTCAAAGTCTTCCTAGGAGCACCCCTGCACAATACCCAGAATGTCTCCTGTGGGCTCATTTGAGGCCTGATTGCAGCACAGTCTGGCCTGCGTGAATGCATATGAAAGCCACAGGGGCATCAAGCTGTCCTGCTCTGCTGTAGTAATGTGAAGAAGCAGCAGATTTAAAACAGACGACGGCAGAAAATATACATTTTGTTCCACAAACAGTGATGTGGTGAAACATTTCTGACGCAGTGATGAACGCACTACTGCGGCCTCTAAATTGTTTCAACAATAAATAAAGTCAGTGTGAGAAATCATTTCAGGAAGTCATGATAATTACCTTCTAGCATTTTCTGTTGGCTGTTTCTCATGACATGGATGTTCTCGATGCCGATGAACTGGAATTTAATGTTGGAGTAGTTGTCTTCATTTTCATAGCCCTTTCCTGCAGCTCGGTTCGCAATGGCATTCAACTGGGAAAGACATCAGAAAAGTGTTTTAGACAAATGTCTGTTATATAATATTGATCATGGTTTAGATAGTACAGAGCCAGCATGTTTTCTAGTCTTTTGTTGTGAGCACATCCAGCTGGCAAAACCCTGCACAGAAGTCCACCTGAACATACAGCACTATACTGTACGATTGTATTTTTGCAGGCCGTTCCTTAAGCACAGAGGGCTCACCTTGGGCCTGGTGTCCACAACATACATGAAGTCGCTGCGGGGATTGGACCTCAAGATGGCCTCCAGCATCTGTTCATCCTCCAGGCAGCGAGCGCTGAAACCTGACAGGGGCTGACTGCTACGGCAGATGGCAGCCTGGGAGGAGGCAAGAGGAACTCAGGCTTCATACGGGGATGGTTACACGCCTGACAGTTACAGGAAGTTGGTTTTACTTTGCACAGATATTTAGGACAAGAAATTCCAAAAATGTGAGAAGCAGGGTCGGTGCAAATTCACAGTACTTTTTCTTGATTTGCATGTTCAAATTTATAAACTTCAAGCTTTCTCATATCTCATTTTAGTAGCCACAAGGGATCGGGACAAGGATTGTTGTGCGATTCCCCCTTTAGGCCGATGAACTAGAGTGGAGCCCCTTTGTCCGATCTGAGCTCCACACACACACACACACACACACACACTGTACCCTCAACCCTGGGAAGCTGACCTCACACACATAAAGCACTCCCAACTGTCCAGTCAAGAATTGATAGCATGAATGTTGAATGTTCAGGCATTCACAAATAAGAATAATTGTAGCCAAGTTGTAGAAGCTAGTAATGATTCATGCTTTGATTGAATGACTGATTTAACATCTATCTTGCTCTGTCTCTTCAAACATACTACCCTGTACCTCGGCTGTGTTGTAGCAGAAGTACATTATTGAAAGGGAACCCTTAACCCACATTATGAGTAGGTGAATCTCTGCTGAACAGGTACAAAACCAGTTTAACCACATTTAGAGAGCACATTTATTCAGAATATTATGTTATACTTGAGATGACAGCCTAAAAAGATTGTAGAATAGACTGTTCTCATACCAAGCTAAATTATATACTAAATACAGAATCTGGTGCCATCATTTAACTTTTTGTATTTCAGGCTCAGTGTCTATAACAGATGTTCAGCTTGTACGTTAATTTAAACTGTTTAAGCTTTAAGACAGTACAATCTGGTTTTAAATTAACAATGCGTAACATTGTGTGTTAAAATGGCCAAAATACTTAATATCTGTGGGCAGTACCACTAAATTAACAGCAGTGACCTAAAGGGGACCTATTATGCTTTTCCTTATTTTCAGTCATATATATAATGTTACAATGTCAGATGTTCATATTAAATGTGGTCAAAGTATCAAATAATGAGGTAAACGTATGTAGAAAGTGCTGTGAATGCTCTGTTTCCAAAGTTTTTTTCTACTTTCAGCATGAGCCGACAGCATTGAGTTTTGTGAACTGTGAATCATGCAAAGCTACTCTAGTGAAGTCCCAGAATAAAAATATAGAGCTGGAAATAAGCACAAAAGGTCCCCTTTACTGTTTACTTTGGGCATTTGAGGCTTTCAAAACTTTCCAGCTCACATTTTTCATGGAACAAAACTTTTAGCTGCTTGAAGATGAAGGTGGTGTCGAGGATGACAAACAAATGGCACAAGTTAACTCAGCAGCAAGCAAAAACACAAGTATGATCATCACATCATTGCATCTTAATATATTATTTATCTACATTTCCCGCTAAATATCTGCTTTATTATTAGGCTTTCCTCTAAAAGTTTCCTACTGTACTGGGATTGGTGTCATCAGCATAGTTACAATACCTACTTCATCCCCCTTGAATTAATATGAGTGGTTATATATGAATCACACAAAAAAAGTCAACTCACATGATTTTCTTTGGAGTAGTACGACAGAGTAGGAAATCTGCCTCTGCTTCGGAATTTGGAGCTCCCCACGATGACCGGAGGTGTGGCCGAATGAGGTACAAACAGGTCAGCAGGGTAAGTGTCACTCACCTTTAAAAAAAATAACAAAACAAAAAGGCTAAGAAACTGCGATTGTCCATATTAGGATAAAAATCATACGACTGGCTCACTGACCTTGTAGTGACGGTTGACTGGGGAGAGTTTCCACAGGGAGTTTGGGAGTCCCATTCTGCTGTAGTCAGCTTTGAGGTCCAAGAAGTCCCATTCCTGCAGTCTCTCCTCCTCATCGACGTTAGGCTTATAGGAGAAGCAATACAGCTCCTCGTAACTCTCTGCAAGGCACAATACAGGCAGATATGTTAGAAGAGCAATATCTACAACAGAGGATAAAAAAAACTAGAGTCTGAACTATCTTGGATTTCGAGGCCCATATTCTTGAATAAATGATTTCTCATAATATGATAATATGAGTCTGACATAGCTGTAAAATAGCAGATAAAAATAAAAAACATCATCAAATTAATCCTTTGCTGACACCATGACTCAGTTCACCTGGCTGGGAGAGTCGCTGCAGGGACAGGTGAACATCGTGGCACTCCTGCTCTCGAGGAATGACAAAATGAAGAACCTGGAAGTTTTTGCAGTGAATGATCAGAAGACATCCTGAGGTTGTGGCAGCTTGTTTCTCCACACTGTAAACCAAACTGTGAAGCACCTGGTGAGAGAAAAAGGAAGGCAAAATGTAGAGATTTTATGGCATGTTTTTACTTTGTAAACACATTGTGCATCATGATGCATGAAAGCACTCAGTGACGTTAAGAGTTTGGACAGAGTGAGAGTCTATGCAGTTTGTGCCTTGAACTGTATTTGAGACCTTTTGTTGTTGTGCCACATTCCAGCACATTACTGAACAACAAACTGATTTCTTTTTTTTTCATTCCTGCAGTGCATCCGGCTGGTGCCTACCCATGTCTCATTGCGCACTCCGGCCTCATTCTCCACAAAGATGGTGTGTGTGGCTGTCAGGTAGAGGATGCCCACCCTACTTCTTCTGAGGGAGACCCTGTCCAGCAGCCTCACATTCTCCACCTGGAGGAGGGAGAGAAGAAAACAACATCAAACAGCGTCATCCCCAACACACGAACACCTAGTCATATGGCTCTGACACAGCTGTACACATGTGTAAACTGCACTGATACACAAACACTCAGATGTGGCTGGTAGCAGCAGGAGGACCTTGCTGCGTACGTGGCCGACGTGGCACACGCCCTTTAGATTGGGCCTATATGTTTGCCTAGTTATCTGAATTAAAACTCTGCAGTAACTGTGAGTGCACATGGCGGTTTGTGTTGAAGTGTCACTGGAGGTACAATGCGGAAATGTAAAAATCAGAGCCATCAGATCCGCGGTTACCTTTGGTAGTCGGATGTGCTCCATCAGCAGCTGAGAGAAGAGCCGCAGCTTCCTGCGACCACTGAACCTGTCACACTGCTACTACTGACAGTGCATTAACAGTACAATAGTTTTACAATATGCTGTAGTTTATCTGAAATGGTTAAGATTGCTCGTCAGTGCTGTTCAGGTAAATCCTGCCATTATATTGCCTGCGCTGGCGTCAACAGAGCTGCACCGCTGGGTCCTAAAGCCCGCCAAGTACAAAGCTAAAGAGCATGTTAGGACGTGACCAAAGCTACTGAGTGTTAACCGCGAAAAGTAAGTCCATTCAAGACACCTACTGAACTCAAGTCACTTTAGAGGAACACTTGACAAACTGCACGTGTTCGGCTAATTACATATAGTGGCCAATTAATTGGTTTATTGCTACATAACGTAGCCTAAGTGTGAACTGATGGTGAGAGACGTTTTTGAACAGTAAAAGCTGCAGAGGACAAATAATTGCTTCCAGCATTAGGTTTAATGCTGGTTCACAGCAATCAAATCAAAAAACTATTTTCACCTGGGATGACAGGTGAATGTAGTTACTGGGCTGACAGACCCCAACCAACAGTTACATTATTTTTCCAAGAGCCAGTCATGGTTGGAGGCCAGATACTGCCCTACATCCAATCCAACGTAGATGTCTTCATTAGAAGCACAAAGCTTAAAAGTCCTGTCTAGCCACACAGGTGTTTTCATGTTTTACTTGCTGATGTAGGTTCATGTTGGGTGAAACTATGTTGGGAAGTGAGGTCACCAAAATGTCCATATAGACCTTTTTTCACTGAGGACATTTTGAGATGACACAGTGGAAAAGCAGAGGTGTAATAAGATTAATGATGGCTGAATTCCATTTAGCTGCATCAGTTTCAGGGTCCTGGTTTTGTGCCTGCTGGCTCACTGTCATGGTTTACTGGGACACCTGAATGCAACTGATTGAGCCGTCATTAATGTTATTAGTAACACCTGTGAAAGGCCTGTAGCTGAAACTTGTCATTCACAACAAGTATAATAAGTATAACAAAGGTTAACAGGATTGTGAGGGACAAGTAAATCCGTCTGTATACATCCACACTGAGAGGATGTCTAATCAGACAACGTAAGTGAAAACACCTGTGTGAGTAGACCATAGGTGTGCAGTAAGGCTAACCTTTAGGCCTAAAACGAGTCTATATCTCTTTTGTTAAGGGAAGTGTCTAAAAAGTGGGCCAGCAGACAGTTTAAATGCTATTTAAAGGCCAAGTTTGTAGGGTGCAGTAGATGCTGCCACTCAGCATAAAACATTTATAGTTTGTTTAAGTCATTGTTGCACTGCTAAACAGAGCGTGAAGCTATTTTGAGAAGCTCCACAGTGCAAACACAGATGGGTTCTGTATGATTTAAAGCTGGATGTGTACACTTTTTATCTGTGCACCCACACTGAGCTGTTTTAGTTTATCAAGTTCTTCTGGTAGCTTCATAGTTTTGGCAAGTCGCACCGAATTTCAAATGTATTTTTATATTCTACAGTATTTTGCACACCACTCGGCGCAGTAGCCATCTGTTGCAAGACAGTAGAGAGAAGAAAAACAATAAAAGTAGTTAGTTAAACTAAGCAGAAGTGATTGACTTACTGATGCCTGGCAGCCCTGCTGCACGCCTTCTCTTACTGCTCTGCATTCATGCATGAGGAACCAAAAAAAAGCTTGATTGTTCAGTGATTATAAAGAACAACTCAGTCCTGGTAATATCACATGGAAATGATATCTCAATCTGCAATCATATTATGTGCATCTGCTAATTAACACAGTCCAATCTTGATGGCTGAACTGATGCTTTTTATATCTGTTTTATCACTGGTACACGTAGGAGTAATTGAGCCTCCATATAAAAGAAAAAAAAGATATCATCATCATTACAGTGCAGAGGGAAGGTTTGAAACTAAATATTTAATTAGGGTTGTAAACCTGTAAAATCCCCGCACATATCAGCCAGTTTTACTGTAACCCACGATTTAGAGGTGCTTCATGACAAACATGACCTAGTTTAAATCTAACGCTCTATTTACTCCTATTTGGATGATGAACTACAGCTTGTTGTAATTTCATTTGCAGCCTGTAACCCACCTGTCTCTCAACTGTGGAACACTTCTTGGTTTTAATGCAGATTAACTTTACTGTAACGCCCAATTTGGAACTTTGAAAATGCAATTTAAAAATACAGAGTCTCTTTTTTTTTTTTTTTTCTTACAGCGATGATTGATTGTATTTAGACATAATGATCCACAACAGGCAGTGAACATCAAGCCATATCAGCCTTCTCAGTGTGGAATTCATTTTTGGAAGTCAGTGTATCCCGAGGGATTTGGAGTGAAGTCAGCTTGAGGCCACAATTAACCTGCAGGCCAAAAGATTCTTGGACATCACAGATCATATTTAAAGGAATCTGTGACTGTTGCCAAATGTGTAGAGCAAAGCAAAAAGGTATACCGTATATTACTACGAGATTGAAACTATTGTGACTACTGGTAAAAACAGTTTTTGTAATCTATTGACGCACATTTACACTTTTAGCCAGAGTCGTTTCTAAAACCATGATGCTCATTGTATTACATTTTAAATTTGTGCAACTGTAATCGTTTCTTTACCAGAGAAACCCACTACACAAAAACCTGAAAGTATTATACACCCAGACCCAGATATAGACAGGAAATCACTTTTAGCATGAGCACTCAGAGGTAGCCCTCAGTGACAATGAATGTATCCATAGATAATGCTTCATCCTCCTACCTAATAAAAAGAGTATTAAGTCAAACTAAGATCAGGTAATGTCTTCAGGCTTTTGTCCTGAGACGGTTCTTAAAATGTAATATATGGAGGCTTTGTACCATTACACTAAACTCAGGAGGTACAATATTTAAAACATGGCTTATCCAAGTATCTTACCTATTTTTATATTTAGTCTTCACATTTTTCCAGTGAGCTACACTGAACTAGACAAAGTTAATTCAGGTCTACATATTGAATCTGACAGTGGCACAGTGAGTCTTTATTATTTGCCTTTTTTAATGTTTTTTTAGTTTTTATTCTTGTTGTCCATTACCCCAACTTCTCTGTATTGTCCATTCAGCTGACTTTGGTACATCTACATAAAGTAGTTATATTTTGTTGAACTGAAGTATCTATTTGGCTCAAAGAGTGCTGTTTTTGACCTGGGGAGGGGGTGGGGGGTCACTCTTGCTGTCTTGATTCTACTTGGAGCTGTTGTCTGCCTTACCAGTAATTGTTCACTCTAACATTTCCTGGTGACACCAGTGTTAACTGGAGCGAGCAGTCCGGTGTCCGCAAAGGCAAACACCACTCAATCTGTTGACCATATCCACGTTTTTGAAGCTAGGTCACTCAGCCATTGGAAGGCAAATGTATTCAATTGGCTTCACACAATTAGTGCATGTCAACAATGAAATACGGTGAGCCAGGGACTCCTCTCCATCCTTTCCATGGTTACAGTGAGGGCCTGCATGTAAAGAAACTTAACGCCAACTCCAAAAGCAGGTATTTTTATGCTCCAGGAGGGTCATGCAAAGCAAATCCTTTGTGTAATCCTTGGAATTTTATACAAATATTAATTTTGCATTTTTCAAATAAAACAAAAATGATATATAAAAGTCTGCTTCTAGATACTATATTACATATTGAAACTAAATATTCAGAAAATATATTGTTTTAGGCCCTAACATTCAGATGTAAGGTTGCCAGGGAAGGAATCTTAATTATGCATTTGGTCGTGTGTGTGTGTCTGTCCTCAGCTAATCTTGCATACCACTGGATCCATCAGCCTAATATTTTTTTGTGCACGTTTATGACTGTATGCTCAAGGACCTGTCGTGGTTGCGGCGATTCATAAAAACATCATTTATAACATCATTCTTTCTCAGCCCATCGTAAAGCTTTGACTGCTGAAAAGATGAAAGTCTTTTCAGCAGTCAAAGCTTCTCGACATTTTACGATATACATCACAGCATAGCAGAAGACATTTCCAGTAATCGGCTTGGCTACAATCAATGTTTACCTAGTCTTTTGCATTCCACATTTTGGCCTTTGTTGTGGCTCATAAACTGACTTCCATAGAAAAGTTTGATCTCATCTTGAATCAGAGCATCTGCAGATTAATTCTATACATGATATGTTATGATCCACTAAAAAGGCACAATATGAGATGAATAAAACCCTGTTTTTGTCATCTTCGTTGCATCTTGACTGTACACACCTGGTGGAGATCTGCACTGTACTGAGTGCACTCTTCGAGTTACATATGTTAATGAATATTTCTAACTAATTTGATATAACAGATTATCTAATTCACCAATATGACATGGCTTAAAATGTCCACTGATATTTCTGATCAAGCACACAGGACAATTTCTCACATTTTATTTTCTCTCCTTGTAGTTCACACTGTAGTCTGTATTTGTGCTCGTTCTGACTAATTTATTCAAGTCCATTTTGTGGATAAATGTGTGTTAGTGTGTGTTTTAAAGTCAAACAGCCGGCATTAACAGTATTGTCTCCAGTCTGTTCTTTCCCATCAGCATGCAGGTCAGCCCCTGGAGCCAAGGTTTGGTGGGCGATCGGCCATGATATTTGGCAGCTTGGCTGGATGGACAAACTGAGAGAGAGCTGGCTGTTGTCATGCAGTTGAGTCTCTGGTCTGTGGGTTGGACGGTGTTTCCAGGGGCCAGCTGCCACCTTCCCACTGAGGTCTTAAGCTGGTTTGAGCTGGTCTTGGCAGAAATACTCTCCACTGCAAACTCCAACCTTATTTGTAATTCAAAGGCAGTGTTTGAGGGGGAAAAAAATGTGACTTTTTTTTTTTCTAACTTGTAACTGAAATTGCTGCGGAGATGCCAGGCTTTTTGGTGGTGTACCACAGTGAGCTGTGTTATTGATTTTGTAATGTCCATGGGTCCAATAGCTCAGAGAACATTGAGCAATACCTGTCTTCCATTAGAAGGACTTAACCCCCCAGTACTGTAGCTCGTCCACCCTTCATTGACCAATCAGCACCCATGCTTTTAGCAGCACTCTTGTGGGCTGCACTGGGTAAACACAAGTGTCTGCCTCAATGTTTGTTAACGCCAGTTGCCTAACCATTTATCAGTAGTCAGTAAGCATCTGAGCAGCTGGGATCTATTTGGCCTGAGTGTGCTTTAGAAATCACAATGTCTACTGTAAAGATTCCTGCTCCTTTCTTCTCTCTGTCTTGCTGCGTGATCCCAGGATGGGAGCTTATGGTGCAATGTTGCCTCCACAGAGTAATACTTCCCCAAATCACAAGCATGGACGTGAAACGTACCCCTCCCTAAATTCCCTGGGGTCCCCTCCTCCACTCTCGCCTCCCCACTCAGCTCAAGGGACGTCACTCCCCTGGCTGCGGCGGGACTGGAGGCTGAGTCTAGGGGCAAGGCAAGGGCAGATCCTATGAAGAAATACTGGGGACAGAGGGGAGGAGTAAAAATACTGCGCTGCACAGTTTACATGCCAGCATAGTGAATTTGTGTGGAGCACAGTGCTGAAGCGTAGTTTTGAGGCTGCAGTTCATGGGATCAGTAATTTGACTTTTACCTGTGCTTCATGTGCAGCTGATCTTCCTGCAGAAGCTGGAAGAAACACACAGACACTTCTAACAGCCTTCTGGGTCCTTTAACTGAACTTGGAGCCACACAGTGTCATTCTAACAGGTAGGTGCATGTCTCTTATGAAGCTACAGTGCTTGTGCACAAATTTAGAATAACTAATGCTGGAATTCAATACTTTAACTTGCAGTAGCTGTGACTGTAAACCTGCAGTCTGCAGAGAAATTCAGCAATATTCAATTTAAGATATGAGCTAAATGTTACTGTATATTGTAAAATATACATGACAAGTTTAGAATGATTATATTATTATATAGTATTTTATCCAACAGGCTGAATTAATGCAATTTGTGTTTTGATTTCTAAAACTGAATTTTAACAAAAATCTTTACAGTCTTCAGTTACTATCCACTTTATTCTTGGAGACACTGTAACATGCTGCCCGCATTGTAATGCTAATGAGCTGTCACATCCAAAACTCATTGCTGCTGGTCTAAATATGCACACTTTAATGGAGATCAATGCATATTTGGACGGTCGTCAGTGTTAATTTACGGTCAGATAATCAAAGTTTTGGTTCATAGAAGCCTCAACTTCAAAAGCAAGCTTGATTCTATTCATTGGACAGCAGTGAAATTCAATCTCTTATTATCATATTGTATCCCTGTAATTATGTTAGGCAGGATCCCTGTCAGTCTTATCAATGAAAAGAGACAGTTTTTTTTAACACAAGACAGTGAAAACAAAAAACGACCCCTGCAGTTTCTCCTTTGCTTTCCTTTTTTTGGTAATGCAATTAGTAAAGAGAGCTACTGGAATGTCCTTATTGTGTTATACTGGTGCATTCATAGTCCACTTATGAATGCAACCCTTTGAGCTCTCAGATCTGCACCATAACTGCAAACAATGGATTTTTAATGGGACTCTTACTGTATGAACTTTACCACACTATAGAGCTTGGCTGCATTCCTAAAATGCACGTAATAGTTTGTAGGTTAACATCCCTCTCAAAAATCCTGACCCCACCTTTCTTTGCACAACCAACTTTTCATCATTTTGCAAAAGAACAAGCTGCAAGAGCTTTCAAACTGTGAATCAAACTGTGCAAAAGTGCAAATATTGATGCAAAGATAAAAAATAGTAATAATGATCAGGTGAGATCTACTGCTGATTTTTTTCCTCCTTCTTGCATTGTGACTTCAAAAATATTGTACATGCTGTACATACCTGTGCACCTACCATCATTGATTCATCCAATCAAATTACCGAATCATACCCCCCATAAATTCATGCATATTTAGTGATTTAACATGTATATTTAACCAGATCAAATTATTTTTTTAAAGAAACTAAACATGGAGACAAAATACCATAAAACATTTATTTCACAGACACAGTAAAGTAGCACACACCTACAGTAAGCTGCACAGGAATTTTCAGTCTTTTCTGCTCTCTTTGTCTCTGTCAGCAGGTGTCAACATGCTGGAGCAGGTTCTGTCATTCGGTCGCTCCCTGGTGCGCAGGAAAGTGGTCGACCTGAGCAGCCTGGAGGACTCCAAGCTCTGCCGCTGCCTGGGAACCGTCGACCTCATTGCCCTGGGAGTGGGCAGCACTCTGGGCGCCGGCGTCTACGTCCTGGCTGGAGAAGTGGCCAAGGGAGACTCGGGCCCCAGCATCGTCATCTCCTTCCTAATCGCTGCCCTGGCCTCCGTCATGGCCGGCCTGTGTTATGCAGAGTTTGGCGCACGTGTCCCTAAGACCGGCTCCGCTTACCTTTACAGTTATGTGACTGTAGGGGAGGTCTGGGCCTTCATCACTGGCTGGAACCTAATTCTCTCCTATGTGATTGGTGAGTAAGTGACGGTCTCTGAATCACTGTCATCGTTGAATCATCTACAGAAGATGCTGGTTTTTCATTGTGTTCTGTTCTTTGTTTTCTCACAGGTACCTCCTCAGTTGCTCGGGCTTGGAGTGGCACATTTGATGAAATGATAGGAGGACACATAGAGATATTTTGTAAAACCTACTTCAGCATGAACTCACCTGGTTTGGCTCAGTACCCTGACTTCTTTGCCGTGTGCCTGATACTGCTGCTCTCTGGTAAGGTGGCAAACAACAACTGGATATCATAAAGAGAGCAAAAGAGCAGAAATTAGGATTGGTACATTTTGTTTTAAACAACCACCTTTAATGAGCCACAGATGGCATAATTCAATAAAGAGATGGCAGGATGTGGTGTGATAAGTGGGTAATGGGGCAGGGCACATGCATCATAGAGGCCAAGGTTGTGTGAGTCCACTGGAAGCTCACATTCACCCCACTCCTTCATAAAACTAGAAATACCGCCATGCGGTTGTATGCCTCTGCCAACCAGTCAAGTTGCAGTTTACATCCATGTCTGTCCAGACCCAGTTTCAAGGTGGGCACCAAGATTAGTGACACCAATTCAGCATCCGACCAAATGTGAAATACGGTCACAATCTCTCCTTCTGTTCCTGAGTTATGGCGTTTAATAATGGCCAGAAAAGTGTTTTTGCAGAACATTACAATGTCACAGTGAAGTTGACCTTTGACCTTTTGGATATAAAACGTCATCACTTCATCATTTTATCCTATTAGAGATTTGTGTGAAACTTTTGTCTTTGACGTATGAATTCTTGAGTTATGGCCAAAAACGTGTTTTGTGAGGTCACAGTGACCTTTGACCACCAAATTGGTGGTGGATCTTTGTGCCAGATGTAATGAAACTCCCTCAATATTCCTGAGATATCATTTTCACGAGAATGGGATGGACATGAGGTCACAGTGACCTTGACCTGTGACCTTTGACCACCAAAATCTAATCAATCCATCCTTGAGTCCAAGTGGACGTTTCTGACAAATTTGAAGAAATTCCCTCAAGGCGTTCCTGACATATCAGGTTCACAAGAATGGGACGTACGTACGGATGGACAACCTGAAAACATAATACCTCTGGCCTTGGCTGTTGCCGGCGTGGAGGCATAAAAACCCTGCTCATCCTGCTTGTTCTTCCTACAGTCACAGCTGAGAACTGCCCAGTTCAATTACAGCTTCTTTACAACCTCAGGCCACTGAGAAGCTCCACTGCAGCAGCAGATGGTTGAATATCATCAGTTGCAGTCAATGACTTGGACAGTACTGGTGATTTGTTTCCCCCTGGTATGAGTCATGACAGTCCAATGATCTGGACACCTTAAAAACATCATGTGTTTTTATCTATTGGCGCGCCAATGAAATTAGGTCAGTGTGACCCAGAAACAATCCTAAGGATGACAAATGCAGTATCTTAGTTATGCAGTATCTGTTCAACAGAACCAAATTTAAAAGATCAGTGCATGTTTTTATGAAAACTGAAAGGAAAAATTGAGGCTTACAACTCTGTCCACAGTTTGCTGTAGTCTGACACACCCCAAGTTCACTTTCTTTTCATTGTTTAAGAACCTTTGTCCTTTTAGTGAATGTATTTATCACACACAGCTCCATCAGATTTGAAGAGTTTTTTCATCTGCCAGTCCAAAAATTTCAACACTTTACTACAAACCATGCTGAGTCATAACTGATGCATATTATTTTTATAAACTGTTAATAAGCATCAAGTGGTAGTTTTTATGAACAGCATGCTCAATTGCCAAAATATGTAGAGTAATTGGTATCTGTTGGACTGATGGACTCAGCTACTTAATAATGATAAAGTGTCACTAGATGTTACTAGATTACTGGGCATTAACATTAACAAATTTAGCAGTGCAGTGCTGACTCTTCAGTTCAGTTACAGCTAACGTCACTTGTTGTCTTTGTGCTCATCCAGGACTCCTGTCATTTGGGGTGAAGGAGTCGGCCTGGGTCAATAAAGTCTTCACGTCAGTCAACGTGCTCGTGCTCATGTTCGTCATCATCTCCGGCTTTGTCAAAGGAGACGCACACAACTGGAAGATAACTGAAGAATCCCTTATAAATGTCACAATAGTTAGAAGGTAATTTATTAATTTGATAACCACTGCAATTGTATGTTTTTATAGCCTGTTAGAAGCAGATGTATCAGAAAGTGGCTCCAAACATGTCAGGTTCACACTAGTGGAAACTAAACACAGTTGTACTGAAATGAAAGACATGCTTATTGGACAGGTATTTATTTGATATTGAATTTCAGTGTCATGCTTCCCTAAATACAGCGTTACTAATCATATTTCAGGAACTTATCAGTGACGGCCAATGTGAGCAGTGATTATGGAGTCGGAGGATTTATGCCATACGGCTTCAGCGGGACGTTAGCTGGAGCGGCCACCTGTTTCTACGCTTTTGTGGGGTTTGACTGCATTGCAACAACAGGTGAGCCTTTGGCCTTTGCCTGATTGGTTGGTTGTAATTTGGTTTGATTTAACTTCATCAAAGCTAAAGATCTTTGTGGCTGTGCGTGACAGGTGAGGAGGTGAGGAACCCTCAGAGGGCCATTCCCATCGGCATCGTGGTGTCACTGACCGTGTGTTTCCTGGCGTACTTTGGTGTGTCGGCTGCGCTCACCCTCATGATGCCCTACTACCTGCTGGATGAGAAGAGCCCGCTGCCCATGGCCTTTGAATATGTGGGGTGGAGTCCTGCCAAATATGTGGTCGCTGTGGGTTCACTGTGCGCCCTCTCTACCAGGTAACCACTGGATTTGATTTTGTAAAATAAATTGAAAACAAAATATCAATGTTCAATGCGTTAAAGTATTTAGACCTTCTTGTATTTGAGTCGGCAGAATTTACAATCTGACTTTTAATTTTTGATGTGCATGCTGTAAATAGGTAATAATGGTGAATGAGATGTGGTCAACAATTATGACCAGTTATCTATTACTGTGTCTTGGTATTGGATTGATTCTTGATGCTTTAGGGGACATGGTGGGTGCAGCTTAATTCTCTCTGTTTTGAGATACCTGCATGTCCTTGTGAGTCACTGTTTACTATTAAAATATCTTAAAAGGGACATATTATGCACATTTACAGGTCTATATTTTTTAATCTGGATGATTTACAGTTTAAAAAACTCTTTATTCATCTTAGCATCAGCCTCTGTCTGAAACAGGCAGTTTTAGCTCCTGTCTCTTTAAGGCCTCCCTCCCAATGAGCCCACTCTGTTCTGATTGGCCAGCTTCTTTACTCGAAATGTCAACTTCTCAACTACATCTGTACATGTTTGAGCCTACAGAACAGACGGCTGTTTGTGGGCACAATGAGCTGACGTCAGCTCGTCAGCAAGGTAGAAAAAGAAGTCGCAAACAAAGCGCTCAGAGCAGGTTGAAGCCCTGACTTTTGACTTGCAGGGAACATTTCTACATACATTAACCTCAAGTTTTGGAACTTTGACCATGTTTAACATAGACATCCGACGTCATCATTACAGTATTAAAATAACAGAAAACCAGAAAAAAGCTTAATATGTCCCATTTAAGATCTACAAGTTTTGCAGTGTCTCAAAACATTATACTGGTGTGACTTAATTCTGTCTTTCTTGCCTGAAGGTTTGTGCATCAGTTCTCCTTCAGTTTTCTTTTGACAAACCCTGGTGGATGTAACTTATCACATGATCTACATTCATGTGCATATTATCAAATTTGATTTGAATCAGTTAAATTTTGTACCTGCTATCAGTGTTAATCCTGTTACTCTGGGGTTTGCCCTTTAGCAGTTTTGCAAACTATGATGCAATACAGATATTTGTTTGCGAAAACCCTCTAACGCACATTTTGGTGCTTTTATATGTTTGAACTGAATGTTTACACTGCTGGGAAATAAACCCCTTTAAATAAAACTCAGAACCAGCTTTCATAACTGAGAAAAACTACAAACTTCTAGTTTAAAACATGAAAAATGGACTGTTTAAAGAAATTAGTGAAATGTAATTTGCCTTTGAAAGATGCTTAAAATCAGCTCTATTCTATTTATTTAAGTTCATGTAAATGAATGGAAGAAAATAATAATACTGTGGGACCAGCAGGAAAGAAAGACACTTACTGACTTTAATCATGCTCTGAAGCTGTGTGTGTGTGTGTGTGTGTGTGTTTGTGTTTGTGTTTGTGTGTGTTTGGGGCTCTTTTTGACTAACGTGTTGGTCTTGCATGTCTCTGCTGTCTCATGCAGTCTGCTGGGCTCCATTTTCCCTATGCCTCGTGTAATCTATGCTATGGCAGAGGATGGGGTGCTTTTCAAAGCCTTAGCCCGAATCAATCCTAAGACGAAGACCCCACTTATTGCCACTATGACCTCCGGGGTAGTAGCAGGTGAGAGCCGGGGAGCGTCCGAGTGAGATCACTCCTGCTAATCTTTCTCCACCAACCAACTGTGAAAGATACTTTTGAAGATGCAGATGAATCAGTTGGTTTGTCTGCTCTCTAATTTAATGAACTGCAGCCATTCTTAAATTGACCCATTTTATTACACTTTCTGTTTAAAGGTCCAGTGTGTAGGATTTAGTGGCATCTAGCTGTGAGTAGAAACATGGCTACTGTAGAAACATGGCGGTGCAACATGGCGAGCTCCATGTAGGGGACCTGCTCCCTGTGTAGATATAAAGGGCTCATTCTAAGGTAACAAAAACACAACGATTCTTATTTTCAGGTGATTATACACTAATTAAAACATGCTTATGAATATTATATTCCATTTCTGCCAAGTCCGTTCTGCCACTAAATTCTGCACACTGCACCTTTAAATGATCCAGTTTGTTAGAGGGAGGTTTTCCCGCACATACACACATTGTTCTTTCACAGTTGTGCAGGTGTCATGTTTTCTTTCCCAGAATGCCCTCAACTTAACCATGAACCCTCTTCTCCCTAGCCTGTTGGGCTCCATGTTCCCTCTGCCGCGCATTCTCTTTGCCATGGCACGAGATGGCATTCTGTTCAAATTTATGTCCAAAGTGAGTAAGCGCCAGTCACCTGTGGCTGCCACCATGGCAGCAGGTACCACTGCGGGTAAGCTCCCGAGACAAGGACTCGCCTATCATGGGGTTGTATCGTGGACTTGTTTGGGTTTTTTTTTTTTTTTTTAAATCTTTGCACACATTATCAGGTGGTGGTGGTGACTGCATGCTAAACATGGTGATGTTTCCAAAAGCATGTGAGAAAACATTACACTCATTGTTAAAATATCACCTTGCTGCGGTGATGCAGAGGTGTACTCCAGGGTGTGTCAGTACACCGTGACATCACCGTTGGGTGTGGTCAGAGAGCACCGTTCAGCGTAGTGTTAAGTTACTCTTTAAGTAAATGACTCATACTTAATGATAAAGTAAAGATGAAATTGAAGCATGTCTGGGCCTTTTGGACTGGTTAAAAAGTTCTAAAGCGCTCCTGCTCAGTGGGATCCAGGTGTACAGTACATGGTTGCATGCATGCAGGTGGTGGGGCTCAGACCTGGGGAAGTGGCGAGCAGATGTGAACCCTGGGTGGGACGCAACACGCTAACCCCCCCGAGAGCACAAGCCATGTACTGAGTTAACTGGTAGAACAGGGCAGGGGAGCTTTCTTTCTTTGTTTTCATATACTGTTGTGAAGCGCAGCAGACTCCGCTCAGTGTTTGAACCGTTCTGCTGAGATCAGCTCCATACTGGAGTCAGGTGCTGAGATCCAAGAAAGGAAACTGACAGCAGCACCGCAGTGTATCTCACATCAAACGACACTCAGTATGGAGACGATTACAGCTGTCCAGAGAAACATTTAGCTCTTTTGTCTCTATTGTGGAAACATGTCTGCATGAAATTTCCAGTAATTTGCATCTGTTCATGTTCATTTGTTATTTTGTTTTTTTTTTTGCATCTGAAGAAAATGGCTTTTCTATTTTTGATTGCAAGGAAATTAATGTTGCACTACTGTATTTTGGTGTAAACTAATGATTCATTTCTTTGTGAAACTGATCACTCCACTCAGTAATGCTCTCTAGCATTTTGTATAAGTTTTTATAACTGTATATTGTCTTATCTTTGCTTGCCGTAGCCATCATGGCTTTCCTGTTTGACCTCAAAGCGCTGGTTGACATGATGTCCATTGGAACTCTGCTGGCCTACTCGCTGGTTGCCGTGTGTGTACTGATTCTCAGGTGGGTACATTTTATAAATAACTCCAAAAAATATCATCTGAAGTAAATCTTATTTGTGCAAAATTGTGAAAGAGCTTCCTTTTAATAGCTTTTTCCAAAAACCCACAGGTATCATTACTCCCATTTGTGTAATGTACATCTCATGTTATTGCATCGCGGTGGTGATGTAAGAGCTGTGAATGCCGCTATTGTATGAATGTGAAGTGGCTGCCTTAGTGAATGTAGGCGTTCACTTGAGTTCCTAAACTCTCGACCTGCTGTACGCTTCCGTTGGTCGCGCCAAGGTGACTCATCACCACAGCCGCAGTAAACACAGACACAGTGTTCGTTCTCTTGTTTGAACCAGAACCAGATATTCATGCCTCACTTTAACGAAGTCAAACCAAACATCTCAAAGTATTGCACAATTAAGCGGTTTGTGGCTGTATAGAGGCTTTCTATAGCACAGTGAAAAACATACCTGAAACCACTCATTTCTGGCAGGTAGTAAAGCTTATAAACTTTAACCTTCGATGCCTCCAGGTACCAGCCAGATGGAGCTCTGGAACGGCGGGCAGGTACCGGTGAGAAGGACTACCTGTCCTCTGAGGAGGGCGAGTCTGACCTGACAGAGTCAGAATCCCACCTCAACATGCTGAAAGGTGGAAACTCCACCCTGCAGACTGTCCTGCACCCACCTGTCTCGCCCTCTGAGCATTCCTCCAGTGTGGTCAACATGTCCATCTGTGTGTTAGGTACTGTAGACAGGCCAGGTTAACATTCTTTTACTCAGGCTCTGTCTCAAGTATGAGCATTTTTTTTTTTAGTTTTTATATATTTTATTAGCTATTTATGAGCCAGACTTAATGTGTGTTCTCAAACCACAGTGCTGTTGGTGTGCGTGGCCAGCTATCTCACCACATACCACAACAACTCCATCATTGGCATGGAAGTGTGGATCCTGGCATCGCTGGCCGTGTGTCTCCTCCTCTTCAGCGGCTGCGTCTACATGATCTGCAGGCAGCCGCAGACCAGCAAGAAGGTCTCCTTTATGGTACGTAGCAGCTCAAGTCTGCCCAGAACGAGACTGATCTACCATTAACTAACGAAGTTAATGGTAGATTTTGTGTGTTTGTTGCCGCTACAGGTCCCCCTTCTGCCTTTTCTGCCCATTCTGAGCATATTTGTCAATATTTACCTCATGGTTCAGCTGAGTGGAGATACCTGGGTACGTTTCTCCGTGTGGATGGCTGTAGGTGAGTGACTTTCAACTGCAGGTCCAAACAAGTACGAACAGCCATGACTCGTTATGAATATTTAAAGGAATAGTTAGACATTTTTGGGGAATAAACGTATTCACCTTCTAACATTAAATATGAAGCTGGTGCCAGCTGTCGGTAAGCTTAGCTTAGCATAAAGACTGGACACTGGGGGGAAACAGCTAGCCTGACTCTGTCCAAAGCATTGACTGTATATAACTAATTAGAATTTATATACAGTCTACGGTCCAAAGATACTTTTTCTTGGACAGGAGCAGTGATTTCCTGGAGTCTTGTCATCACTGTAAGGTTGCCAGGCAACCAGCGGAGACTTCAAGAAGTCACTGCGCCTGGGCTCCCAGTTACATCACAACATGACACTTTTACATTTTGGTTTTTGCTCAGATTAAACAAATAAAATATGACGTGTTCATTTGTGAAACTTTAGAGGTGCTGGTAGGCGGATTTTGTTTACGTTTGTGCAGAGCAAGACTAGCTGTTTCCCCTTGTTTCTGGTTTTTATGCTATGCTTCATATTTAACTGACAGATATGACACTGGTGTCCATCTTCACATCTAACTCTCAGCAAGAAAGCAAATATTCCCCAGTAATGCCTAATTAATTAAGAATGTAATGCCTTAGCCGGTGTTTTTGATATCTAATAACTATTCCACCACCTCTCTCAGGCTTCCTGATCTACTTTGGCTACGGCATGTGGCACAGTGTGGAGCGCCAGCGCCAACTCCAGGGTGTTCAGAACAGCAGCAGCACCCAGGAACAGAAGACCAGCGGGGAGAAGCAGGTTGGCACGGGCGCAGTAGGAAAGGACCAGGAGCGTTTTATCTGCCCAGAGAAGACCAGTCAGTGTTAAAGTTTTCCATTTACAGACTCTATGAGGCCACCTGGTGACACAGCGCCCCACATAAAAGCACACAGCAGCTATGCCTCAATGCACCTGTATATACAGCTTCACCACGCGTGCCTCAGTCACAAGTGCATTCAATCTGCAACGTCAGTACTCTGTATCAGCGGTTATATGATGAGGCGCCACTGTCTTCTGATCTCTATCACTGTGATGGGACCACATCCTGTAGGTCACATTGTGCATCATGGACGGCATGGATGCAGAATTGAAAGGACAGGTTACACACTGGAGAGTGATGTTCATTTCCTTAAACACTCAAGCAGTTGATGCAAGATTGCAACAAAGCTTTTCTGTTTCATTATGGACATACGTTTTTAGGGGTTTAGTTTTTCACATTAAGCAGGTTTGTACAGGTGAATTTTTAAATGTAAAGTCTGTAAAATCTGTACTATCCATTTATGTGCTAGTTTAAAGAATATTAGTTTGTGGGAAAAGCACTTGTTTTTTTTGAAGTGTACAAACTGAAAAAGGACCAACATTAGGTTAAAGATGTGTTGTCAGTCAACAAGTCTAAATATATTTTAGATCTATTTGGTGCATAATTGTTTCGTATGCATACATGTGACAGCTGTACAAAAAAGATGATAAAGACACTGCCACATTTAGACTCATCTACAGTGTGTCAGATGTTTCAGAAGGCACTTACATGTCATGACTCGACTCAATTTGTATATCAGAGACCTGAAAGTAGGGCAAGTACTAGTGGAAAGTTTCCAGGCTTCTGTTAGTGTTACATAACAATTCATTGTCACTGTGGTCTCTGTAGCTATTAGTAAGGGTCTCATTCAGCACAGGTTAGCTTTTTTTATTCTCTCTTGGAAATATTTTATCTATGAACTGTTACAATCTGAATATGGATATTGTTATTTGATAGAGAACTTTACTCAGTAAGTAGTTTCTTTTGTCACTCTATCAGATTATGATTTATGAGGCTGTATGTTCCTGTTTGTCTGACATTTTGTGCTATTTTGATACAGACATGTTATTAATATAACTGTTATGAAATGATTCCTTCTTAAGCAGAGTCGTTTGCCACCTAACAAAATGCACAATAATCAGTTTTAAAGTATTTTAAAGGTCTGTCTTGCCACATAATTTAGATCATTTTCCAGATTTCTTCTCTTGTTCTTGGTGTCTATGTTCAGTACTTTAAAGTCTGCGTTGCTTCATAAGGTTTGAGGAGACTTCACTGGGCTGAACTGCATGAAGATTCACAGCTTACATTGTTTCCTCTGGGCTTTTAGCGGTGTGTCTCTCTTGTGCTACGAATCGTAAGGCTCAGTGAGCTCTAGTTTACAGTAGAAATGTGTTTTTTTTTCTTTTCTGATCTTTCATCTGTACTGTCGGGGTTTTTTCACCGTCTGGTGTGGAGAAATCTCTTCAAGAGTTTAGATACTGAGGCTGTAGGAAGCTGCTAATTGATCTATCAGGATGACTGATTAAGACCTTCCTAAGTGCAGTGTTGTAAATAAATGTGGAACAAATTGAGAATAATAGTCTCAGCAAATGTTTGGTAGGTAGATATTCCACTAGATTGAACCTCTACATCAACAGTGTAGATTCTTCCAGTGATGTTACAGGATAAAGTACACACAAGTAACCATGATGTAGTGTCACTTGTTACTGACTGCAAGGATAAATAAAATAAATGTATTTTCCCGTAACACAATGTTTGGTGTTTCATTTCTTTAATTAAATTCTTAAGAAGTTCATGTTTGTCCACCCTGTTTGTCTGTGAGACATTTGGCAGAATATCCCAAAAACTACAAAAGATTTCAATGAGATATAGAGAAAAAGTCATGAATCAAGGAAGAAGTGATTTGTTTTTCAAAAAAAAGATAGTAGCTAGTGTGCTCTATGAGTAAATCTTTTTTTTATAATATGTGGAAAAGGGAGAAACCTGTCGAAAACCAGTTCAGTTATTTTTTAATTGTCATGAATGAGCCTTGTGACTAATAAAGGCTTTTAATCAAAATTCCACATGCTCCTGCTCATCTGTGAGGGCCTGAAGTTTGCTCTTTTGCAGGTTTGAACTGATTAGTTTTTGTTGTAGATATCACCACCATGTGGCTAACTCCTGAACTGTGGGACATGAAAGCACACATTTTTATTTTTTTTAAACTTTTTTTTCTTGCATTCCTTTGGTCCAATAAACATCTATTCATTAAACAACACCCACAAATGTCCTCCAATCTTCTGTAAAATATTTTTACAGGGATGTCAAACCTTTTCCCTACAACTGGTTGCAAAATTCTAGTAGACATGACCTGTTTGATGCAACTCTTGAACGTATTATGTAAATGTGTTGTGCAACGCTGCAGAGGTGGAACTACTAGATGATAAATTTAAAAGACATAACTCAGTGTTCATGATTTAGATTCACTTGAAAGTTTGTGCAGTTCCAAATATTCCTGGATTCAAGATTCAGGCATTCTCCAAAAATCATGGCCATCAACCATCAACTTCATAATGTCAGTGTCTTCATACTGTACCAAAATCTGTATATATGTGTCAACTACTCTAAACTTAATGCAAATATTCCCTCCTGGGGATCAATAATGTTTTATCTCATCTAACTTCAGTATATATAAATACTGATAAGTCACCTCTACAATGGTATTTAGGATGTTAAATTGTAACTCTAAACTGAATTACAAAAAGCAGCTTCTGTTATGTGACTGTATAGGATGTGGCCAGGTGTGCCACACATGTAAAAGTATGAACCCCCCCCGAGAACAGCACAGCAGTGGTTTTCTGATTCAGTGTGAATTTCCTGACATTATTGACCCTCAGATCCAGCAGAGGGCTCCAGAGTACGTGTTTCTGCTCTTCAGGTCTGAGGAGAGGGAGTAAACAGAAGTGCTCTCAAGTTATTTTCCCTTTTCCTCTCAGTCTGAGAGGAGGATGGAGCTAAAAATCTAAAAAGGGCAGCTGGAGCCTGCAGAGTTCCAGCGAAGCTCTGAGTCTGACCTCCTTACCCACTGAGCCCCTCACGAAACCTCCCTGATCTCTCCAGCCCTGCAGAGCCCTCACCCCTCTGACTATCCTGCCAGCACACCATGAAGCTCTGGATTGTGCTTTGCCTGGCATTGCTTTGGGTGGAGCTCCAAAATGGTGAGTAAATCTATCTCAATAGATTTATGACTGAAGCAAAACTATTGTAAATATCATCACGAGAACTTGGACTGAAGCCTGTAAGTAGTTGGAGGATTAGATAATCTCAGGTTGTATAAATATTGCCTGGGGGCACCAATCTCTGTGATGGGTGTCGAATGGGAGGTGCATTCACAAAGACATTCACAAGTCACATTCACATATGGCAAAGACAGAGTTTTATACACCGCCACCCATTTTCAATATGTGTTAAAGGTTTGCATAAGAGCTGCATGCAATTTTGTTTTTGCAAAGTGTTTCTGCAGACCAACTCAAACCAGCTGCTTCTGAGGCATGCAACAGGCGTTTCTAATTAACTGGCTTTTACTGCTGACCTTTCCTTGGAGCGCTCATTAAGTCTGTGCTGAAGAGTAAAAACAACAAATTCTGAAAATCTACACTACAGAATAATCATTTTTATCCTCTCGGTTTATGTGTTCTGTGCCCACTGAAGGAAAAAAGAGCACGCTGCTGAGAAAAGAGGCTGTTCTGGACATTTTGTGCCAGTGAAAAAGACTGTACACTTCCTGTTCAACTGTTGTTACAGCTGGGGGAAACACAATGAGTAGCTCTCCAGATGAGCGTACTGAACACCATTATGACCCTCTGCTGTTTCTGTCAAGACTGATACTGCACTAACACAAGAAATGTTGTGACTTATCTTTGTTATCTTTATTAATTTTGCTCCCCCGCCCTCCTCTCTGTGTATCCAGGTGCCTGCCAACAAGCCAAGCGAAGAAAGGACGTAGGAGAGAACCGCATCAGGCCCGGAGGGAAGCGGGTGAAGGTGCGCCACCCCAAACTGAAAGATGCAGGAGGGAAAGGCCAGTCTCTGCTGACCCAGGTGTTGGATAAGGGCCGCTTCCTGCGCCTGGGCCAGACCACAACGTTGACTCCTGGGAAGAACATGGAGCTGCGCTGCAAAGGCGCTAACATCGGATGGTCGTACCCAACCTACCTGGATACCTTCAACGACTCACGCCTCAGGTGCTTAAAGGACACATGACGATTTATCATGCTTTAAGTCGATGTTAATTTTCAGTGTCTTATCTCTGTTTCCCGCCTCCAGCATCAAGCAGAGTGACAAATACAGTCAGCTGATCCTGACATCGCCCTCTGCTGCTGACACTGGCTCCTACAGCTGCTGGGTGATCGTGTGTGATGGTACAGAGTGTGAGAAGGACTATGATCACATATATGTCTCATACATCTATTTCACAGGTAATTAAATATGATACACATGAACATGTATTTTCTGATTTTAACTATAAGGAAATAATACATGTTGTAATTTATGACAGTTATTAACTGTTAATAAACTATTTATTAATGCTTTATTATCAGTAATCAGATCATTAATTAGCCATTATAATGCACAATTTGCTTTGCTAGGTTGAAAACCCACATTTAAGTGAAGTATCCCTTTAGCTGGTGTATGTCCTCTGCCAGTGAAGCCTATATTGTTTAGTCTTTAAAGCTGCACCAATCAATATTTTTATGTTTTGGCTGACTCGGATATTCAGCTGTATGTATTCAAGCCAGAGTGTATTTGGGGGTTAGGCCTCAGAAGGTTGTGCGCAATGCATTCTGGTACATGTAGGCACTGTCGGCACGGATCCGCAAGTAGGAAAACTCAGTTTTCTTGGTCAGTATGGCATGCAATAAGGAATTTATTGCTTCAATTGACTACATTTACCATCAACACTGATTGGACATCCACATAAAATGTGGCAAAATTTCCCTTTAACAATAGATCATCTGACTCTGCAGCTCTACTGAGCGTTGTAACGTCTTTTAGCTCATTGTTTTGGTTTTACATCCCGCAACTGTTATGGTTCACTCTCACCACTCTCATCAAACTCATTTCCAGCCCCAGCAGCTGTTTTCAGCAAAAAAAAAAAAAAAAAAAAAAGATAAACCCTTTGTACACTAAGTGCCCCACACCAAACTGCAGGCAGACGAAGTTAGCAGCTAGCAGGTAAACATAGCGGAACATTTAGCTGCTTAGGAGCCAGAAATAGAAATATATATAATATTGTACTTACATTTGTTAGGTGGACAGAAACACGACTCCAAATAAATGTTCCTCCTTGTCTGGTGGATGTGTATGTGCCAACTTTATATTGTGACAATATTTCAGTGTTGTGTTGGATCTCCATGGCACATAGTTGGTCAACCCTACTGTAGAGCATCTGAATCCATTTTAAAGTCGTACTTGCAGGCCTGAAGGCTTATTGTAAAATGAAAATAAAAAACAAACCATAACCTTACATGTAACTCTTTAATAATTGCCTTGTAGCATCAACACTCTGCATCCTACTATATTAATCATTAATAGTGTAATTTGTGGCAACTTCGTTTCTTCTAATTTGTTGTTTAAATGTGGTGCTGTGTTTAATAATGAATGAGGAACTAATGTCTTCCTTAAAAGTAAACAGCTGTTGATGGACATTTTTACTGTATCAGCTTGGTGACTGGATGACCTGTTTTCACTGCACAACTGTAATAGGGGACAGATACACATCTGCACTGTGAACCTTATCCAGTGAAAAACACTGACTGTTTCTCTTCCTCTAATCAGACAAGGACAACCTCTTCGTCCCGTCTGCCATCCACTTTGAGATCGTGTACCTGCGCCCAGACAGACCTGCTGTGGTGCCCTGTCGCGTGACTGACCCGCAAGCCAAGACGTCCCTGCACAGAGAAGTCCCAGCTGAGGAGATCACAGCCAATGGGACCATGTTGACCTATGACCCCACCAAGGGATTCATCCTGCAGAGCCCCAGCCCTGACCATCAGGGGGTCTTCTACTGCAAGGCTGTGACCAAGGGCACCCCTCAGGTCTCCACAAAGTACCAGCTGCTCTATGTGGAGGGTAAAGAAACAGAAACCACACACACAACTTACTATGACCATAAATAACATAACACACATTAACTCTGCTGTAAGCATTTTCCTCTGCCTTTAAATTGTTAAATTGAGTAACTTTATACAGTACCTTTGAATCAACTTATTGATTCAAAGTGCCAAGAATCATGGTGAGAAGCGTTTTCACAAAGTCATGAATCAGCGTTGGTTACTTTGCTTCATCATCTTCCAGGAAATGGTGCTATTTAAGAGTTGTCAAAAGTCTTCTCCTCACCGCTGAGTTTAGTTTGTTGTGGACGCTCGCCACCTGAAATGGAAACACTCTGTTGGGATTAGAGATGAATTTATAAAATGGAAATTGTGTGTGGTTTAGGTAAACTTAAGCTGCCGTGGCTTGTTTGACTGGTAGATGAGAGAAATAGAAATTAGACGTTGGACTGTGGAAATACCCCTGAGCTTTAATCGTGTAGAAAATATTTAACTGATATCAGTATAGTGACTTCTTATGGAGTTTGTGTGGATAGCTAGACTTCACTATGTAAAGGAGATATAACTAATAAAGTTTTCTTTCTGTTGTTGACAGTTCCTAGTGGGCCACCGTTTGTGAGCCTAGAAGCATCTCCAGAGTCGGTGAGAGGAGGCGACAACGTCAATGTAACCTGCTCTGTGCTGGGCGAGCCAGAGGTGGACGTGAGCTTCACCTGGTCTTATCCTGGTCAGGTAAGAGGAACAATAGGCTCAAAATCAAGGGTTAGGGTAAGGCATCAGCCACCACCCAGATAAATATTACATTTATACATGTCAGCTTAGTTCAGTTCTATTATTGTGCCAAAGGAGACTTCATTTTGCAAACAGGAGTAATAAAAAAAAATACTGTATGGAACAATGTTTTTTTTTTAAGCAGAAATGTAACAGACACAGTAATAATTAAAATATATCAAGTATTTCACATACAGTAGACAGCGGATCCAGAATAATTATACACATTATCATTGCTTAATAATGATAAACTGATACATCTTAAAACACTTAAATCAATTAAAATAAAGAAGGATAGAAGAAATTAATTTTCAAATGGATTTGCAAAATAATTGTAAAAATGTTTTGAGATTTTAACTTTTTGTAATTTCAAATACCTTTTTATTGTTATTTGACATGAAATAATGTGAGATGGGATATGATAGCAGACACATTACTAAATAAAAAAAAAACACAATTTGAGAATGTATTTCAAATGAATTTATGACATAATTACTTAAAGACAGAATAAAAAAAATATTAATTGGAATATTTAATGATCATTTAGTTATTTTATGGCATCATTGAAATGTATTTAATGCATTTAATCACTTTATAAAATGTGTTTTGAAGGCAAATAATTAAATGATTGTAATGACCACTGAAAATGTGTACCTGTTTAAGTGGCACTCTTTAGACTCCATAGAAACTACTGTGTATGTTATTTATTTTTAGTTGCTTAATATCTTTGCATGTAAAAAAAGGATTTTTGCTGTGCCTGAAAATATATACAGTAATACTCATTTTAAGATAACCAGCCACACCTTCACAGTGCTGTCCTGTTCTTAAAGAATAAGGTAAATTGGTAGTTAAAGACGACAACAAAATAAACGATTGTGAATAATGTCCTGCGATGACTGTCACCGGCGAGTTACATGATGAAAGTCACGTTTTATCTTTATTGTGTAGGACCACCGTCCAGTTCATGTCCAAACCTCCTGGAGGCTGGTCAACAGAGGTATGGGTCATACCACACGCATATCACAAAGTGTCCTGACTGTAGAGGACATGGAGACCATTGACTTTGGAAGCTACATGTGTAAAGCCAAGAACCAGCACGGTGTGACAATTGTGACAATTGACATCATCTCCAAATAGCCCCAGCAAGACGGCCTGTATTATGGTTATGTTTAAAAATTGTATGTATTTTTAGATCACAGATTGTGATAACAATAAAGATTTGCTACATATATTTGTTTACGGAATCATTTTTAGATTCACTTAAAAAGTACCAAACAGCATTATGTGTGAAAGGTTAATGCAACAAGGCATAAAGCCACCAATCAAACATTAATGAAAATATTTGGGTGCAGGGATGTTTGATCCATTTTGTAGTTCTTACCTTAAAAAAGCATTAACTACACATTGACCAATCATAAGTTATGATCTGTTGTGCAGAGGCATGACCCTTCCTCTGGTTTAAAGCTGTGATAAGAGGATTCATTTTCCAGTGGGGACAATGAGTCTAAACATGAATCACGACTATCAGAAGTCCTGAAGGCGTCAACTGCACTGAACATATCTGGGAACATTTGATAAGGGAAAAGCCAAAACTGTTTCATAACATGCTTCATGGGATGTTCTTACAAGATAAATAATAAAGATTCCCAGAAATCTGCAAAAAGTTGCAAACTCTGTGTCAGGCAGGCAGGTGACTTTCTACTTTAAATGAATGCTGCTAATACTGTTTTTGACTTAAATGACTAGAGTTTAAGCAAATTTGAAAAATAAAAGTATAAATCGTATTGAACAGTGACACAAAAAAGTTGTGTCAGATATTTTAGGCCTCATTATTACAGAAGCAACACCCACCTGCTGTAAATCCTGGCACTATGTTGGGTCTGACAACTAATAAAACTTGTGACTAATCACAGTTAGTCTCTACGCTACATTTAAGTTAAATAATGATGCTGGAAAAGAGGAGCTGCAGCCATCAGAGACTTGCTCTGGGTTTATAGTAGCATGTCATGAAGAGGAGAATCTGTTTCAAAGCTGAGCTGTGTGCCAGGCTGACGTCCTAATGTGCTCCGTATGTGGAATGTGATGTGCGGGCCCAGAGCTTATTTTGATCCAATATAACACTTGCTGCATTTTCCACTTTGCTTTCTCAACAATCCTTTGCTGAATAGTTGCTGATTGTTATGATTTTGAAATGAACCTTAGTATAGCATATGAATGTTTGTGGTTTAGGAAAACATTGATGATATTTTCACTGGAGTCTGGACTAATGGCGAATATGAACTCCTGGGAATTTAAACCTGCATTAACAGATTTTTTGGGCCACTTGGGGGCAGCCGAAACAAGTTGTGAACACAACACTTACACACAGTATCTTCACCTGATATGTTGAACTTGTTAGCAAACAGTTGCTTATTTTCACATCCAGCAGTTATGGAGAAACATTATCATTCATTTGGAGTCGTGTTTCTGTCTACCTGGTGAATGTAAGTCCAATATTCACTCTCCTTTACCTCTGTTTTTGGTCTCCACCAGCTCCTCCTGAAAACAACACTATGAGAGTGGTGAGTGTGAACCAAAACAATAAAATTGCAGCCAGACAGCCAAACCATGAGCTGAAACTCACTATAAAGCTGCATAAAGCTGAGGGGAGCTGCAGTCTGGTAATTCTCTGTAGGATCATCAATATGAGAGATGCCTCTCACAGATATAATATACCCCCTAACATAAATAGACCATCTACCACGAGTAAGACAATAAAATATGTAGATCAGTTACAAATTTTGACTTTGATATACCAGGTTTAATACAAGACTTTATTTATTGCATATTTCAAACAGGGTCAACACACCGATAACATCAATTCCACACAAATACTCTTTTTGAGACATTTCCAAGCTGCAGTGTCTCCGACGTGTACAAGCAAAGCTTCTTCCCATCAATTCCTTGCAAAGACCCCGACTTTAAAGCTGCGTTAGGGAGTTCGGTAAGGGGGTGACTGACAAGACTCGAACACATGCACAAAGACTCGGATTGGTCCCTTGGTCGAACAAACAAAAGTGAAAAAAAAAACAAACATATATGAGGCCACAGATCATACTTAAAACTGTTGATCTAAAAATAACCATAAGGAAATTCTGAACATGCCCACAAGAGTTCTGGGCGGGAGAACAGCCTGCATATGAAAAGGATAATATCTCTTTTTTTTAGATTGATTGAGGCCTGTACAGCACTGGTGACCAGCTGAGAAACAGTGGGATGTTGGTGACAATATCAAGTGTCACTCTTGCTCAGTTAGCTGTGAGAAATAGTGCAGGAATCCAACAGAAGCCGGTACATATGTCATACATATTTAAATAAAAATATGCCCCGAGGAGGGACAGTGTCATCTGTATCCATAGTAATACTGAATTCAGACTTTCCATGGCTGTGGTCTCCAAACACGCAAAGACACCTCTCATACTGCAGGGCTGTATCTGCACATGTATACATATGCATGCATGTGTGTATTTTTTACTGCATGTACTGTATGTGTGCTGAGCTTCAGGAAAGATAAGCCTCTGCCAACAACTACACGTAACAAAAATAGTGTTTCATTACATAGAAGTCCTGAGATTTCCTTCCCCCCAAAGATGTGAAAGGCAAAGAACAAGGTGGCCTTGCTTATTAAGTGCTTCTGTGCAACATTTTTTACAGTCTGTAGTGTCTCTGTACAGAAAGTGTCAGAGTTCATTCAATCCTGAAGGAGCCAAGGCCGGGCTGTTGTGTTGCTAAGCGCACAGGAAACAAACATGGCTCTTTATTCCAGAGGGACAACTCAAAAACGAGAATGTCTGCTCGCTGGAAGCAGGGGCCCGTCGTTATCTGGGTGAGACGGGAGGGCTGGAGAAGACGCCGGAGCTGCGAGGCGACTGGAGGTTGAAAGAGTGGGAAGGGGAAGTGGAGGTGGGGGACACCTTGTGGGGGCTACTGAGGTCTCCGTTATGGAGCTTCCACAGCAGCTCCTCGTTCTCCATCGACAAACGCTTGTTCACCTTGGACTCCTTATGAAGGGATTCCTGCAGCATCGCCTGCTCTGTAGACAGTTGTCTGAAATGCAGCAACACAACAGACATGTTAGACATGATCTGGAGCACAAGCCTACATTTTCCACTTATCCTAAAGCTTTGGCAAAAATCAGTGGTTAGATGCTTCAAAGTCTGGTTTCAATCATTTTATATGAGTGAGGGGAAAAACAGAACAGTAGGTGAACTCTTACCTTGACAGTGCAGCGTGTCTTTCCATGCGAGCTTTGAGGTCCTCATTCTCCTGCTGGACCTTCTTCAGGTTCTCATCCAACTTCACATTTTTCTCTGTCTGGAAAAAAAAGAGAAAGAAAAACAGAATGATTGAAGATTTAAGTGTTTTTTGGGTTCTTTTTTTTTTGTCTTGATGCCCAGTAATCACTTTAATGTGCTTCAGGTCTCACCAGTTTGTCTATCTCCATCATCTTCTTTTCCTGCTGGTGGAGCTGTTTGTTTTTTATATCCAGCACCACTTTGAGGCTGTCCAGCTCCTGTTCCAGGTACAGGGTGTGGGAGTCCTTCTGCAGGGACAAATGAGTAGTGCCAAGCTGTTCAGGAACTGTTTAAGGTTTTAGAAAAGAAGGCATAAAAGTACAGCTGGCCTCGTAAAGGTCATGTGGCCATGAATCCAGAACCACACAACAGAGGGCGCTGTGCATCACTTACCAAACTGGACTCACAGGGGCATTAAAACTGAAGATATTTAGTTGTCAAACTAATGACCCATCAGAAAATCATAAACAAGCAAATAATGTGTTGTGCATGTACTGTAGGTAGTGTCTTTTTTTAATTCAACACCAACATGTAAACTGATCTGTTGCTAATGCTGCTCTTATTATTTATCTATTAATAGCAGATGTGGAGTGGAGGAGTAATGTGAGGTAGTTACTTTAATGACTCTACTGTGCCATGGCAGACTTGCTGAGTACACGGGGCAGCCACTTAACACTGATGAGGAATGACAGCCTCACTGTACCACAGCACTCTGGGAAAATTACAATCTACATTCTGGACAGAGAGAGGAGCAGTGTAGCAGCTAACACAGGTGTAGCAGAGTTTAACCCACCAGCTGTTTGCAAATTCATCACTTAATTTGTCCATAAAGTCCTTAAGTTCTTAGTAACTAATAGCTACTTCAAACTAGTGATTTACTAAATCAGGTCGCACCATTAAAACTTAAGAAATGTTTTAGCTAGTAAAGACTTAATAATGTGTAAATGGGTTGCTAGGAAACATCTGTAGCACCATTGAATAAGAAGCAACTAACTATGTAAACAGGAAGTCACTGTAGCATCACAACCTGTAATATAACTTCCAAAAATAACAGTTTTAGGGGCCAAAAGATAAAATAAACCTAACTGCCAAACTTTTGTGAACGTAGGTGTGACTTTGTTTTATTTGTATCTTCATACCTGGAGGAATGTGTGTGTTTTACAGTTAGTAGTATTCATCAGTTTACAGTGAGAGGGAAATATCTGTTTATGCTTAGCTAACCGTTGTTATGTGGTCATTTAGTCTAATGTTATTGGCTTAAAGTTTTGTAATTTGAGGTTTAGTGTATTTTTTGTGAAATTTATATGGTCAGATATGTCGACCATATTCCATATTACTTCTTTTACTCTTCAATCTAAATGGGTCAGATATTAGCAAACGTAACATTAGCTTTATCAGTTTGTTAAGTAAGAGCTAGTTTGTGTGGTGCAACTGGCTTTAATTTACTGATGCGTAAATCTACACTTAGTGACCATCTAACAAGGCAAAGTTTGAACTAACGGGCAGCTGGTGCAACTGGCTTCAGAGCTCAGTTACTTAGAAATAAGCTCTTTTAAGAAAACACATTCATTTTTGTTTTATTCTGTTGGTCATTAATCTTTATGGTTATCACTGGGTTCATGGTTTCCCCTTTTATGCTCAGGGGCAACAAACACCAGAGTCATGAGATGCTACTAAATTGGAGCCCTGCTATAATAAGCACACAGATAAGAGTACCTGACACTTTTCGGCCAGCTCTCTCCTCTTGTTCTCCTCTGCTGTTAGCTTCTCAATTAGGGCATTGTTCTCCACTGTCAGCTCCTCAATCTCTCTCTGCAGATGCACACAGCATAACAAAACAAACTGAGCAAACTTTTACATGCTACATCCACGAGTTATATTCATGTCATGACATGTTGTTCTTTGTGTGGTAAAAAAGTGAAACTTACAGACAGAGCGGCTTCTGCATCTTTCAAAGTTTTGTCCAAAGACTGCAGCTCCTCATTGTGGATTTTCCTGAGCTCTGAAGAGTTTACAGGTATTACGGTATTAAAATATTTCCAAAAACTCGAACTGTACAACAAAAGCTAATGGCATGTAGAAAAAGGACATGTTTGAATAGTTTGGTCCAGTATTTTTGCTGACCTTCCAGTGACTTTTCATACTGCTGTTTAATACACTGTAGCTCCTCTGTATGGCTTTTATCAAGTTCCAGCTTCATGGCTTCATGATTGGCTTTAAGCTCTCCCATCTTAAAAACAAACAAAAAAAAAACAAAACACATGTACACTTAGCATGTACTGATCATTAGGAACTACAAGATACTGCATTACATCAATATGTTACAGGTGTTTTCTTCTGAAGCAGAGAAAAAGTATAAAAAGTCAAACACTGTCACACAATGACAGAATATTGACACCCACACTCCTCTGGTGTCTGAGCGTTCACAGAAAATAGCTTTCCAGTAAACGAATTGAATTTTTTTAATCAATATCTTCAGACAAACCTGC
The DNA here is from genome assembly GCA_038419695.1 of Scomberomorus guttatus. NCBI lineage: Eukaryota > Metazoa > Chordata > Actinopteri > Scombriformes > Scombridae > Scomberomorus > Scomberomorus guttatus. Next base: position 23,833,013 of record CM076452.1, on the reverse strand, counting down.
TGTTGCAAGAGAGTCTTGCACTTGTCGGCCTCCTCCTGGTATGTGACGTGGACCTTGTCCCACTCAGCCTGGTAGAAGGCCTGCAGTCTCTGCTCCAGCTCATTCAGGTCCTTCTGGTGCTGCGCCTGCAGTTTCTGCAGCGTATCCTCCAGAGCAACCCGCAAATCCTCCTTCTCCTTCTCCAGACGTTCAGACGAATGGACGGAGCAAACTGGAAATGAAAACTGCACTCAGTCCTCCATCATGGTCAAACAGTGACAGGGCATTTTCATGATGTTCAGTGACTGTATGCAGCTGTGTAGCCTGTGTAATATTCACTGGAAAAAAGGTCAAAGGAAAATTTCTATTTGCTTGTAAAAGAAATTTGATATATCCACTGAGGAATCTCTGTTTAGTCATATTCCCCTTGATGCAAATATATGTCACTAAATGCCCTCCAAAAAGCAATGGAAAATCTGATGTCAGCAGGGAGGTGCCTCCCATATTTGACTGCATATGCCAGTTATTTATGGCCACATTAAGATATGGTAACAAGTGTCAATTGTTTCACAGTCTCTTGAAATCAATAACATGGCTAACAGATTTCACATCATGCTCTACTCCCCTTTCAACAGTTGGTAATTTGCCATTTTTTAACTTGTATGAGTAGAGGCTTTTGTTTTTTCTTCTGTATACCAGCCTCACTCTGTCCCAACTTTTTCCATTCCACTGTGTTTATATCTGCTTTGGAGTGGGTGACAGAAACCAACTCCACAAGCTGTCTCCAGTTTAAGTGCCTGTGTGCAAACACTGTTGATAGCTACGGTAAGTGGCGTACAGCTGTGCGGAATAAAGTCTGAAGTTATGTTTAGTAGGTAATTTCCTTTCATAAGGGAGGTCTCAAATACATGATGTGACAATGAACCAACAACTACTTATAATTTGAAATGATGTATAAACAGTCTACTCATTAGACATGATGGTTGCTGCCTAAATTGCAGAGTCTCTGTTTTTGCACAGCTGAAGGCTGAGCTCTGAAGGAGTAACACTGCACTGCAGGAGCGTGAGGATTCACCTTGCCCAGAGTGGAATAATGGCAGCCGATCCAGGAACAGAGGCCAAGCTAACATAGGGACTATCTATCAGGTTTTGGCATGTACAGCCCAACGAATGGAGGCCAGCATTCCACAACCATGTGTAACAGAGATCTGGTCATATGAGCCTTTCCCGTCCAAATCCACCCCATGAAACAAACACCTCGTGGCTCATACGGGGGATGGAGGACCCAGTTTATATCAAATCAAATGTTAGCTGCATTTTGGCCCACAGTCAGCGAGGGTTTTGGAAAGTCACAGATATTGCAGATGCTGAAGCAGGCAGATCTGTCTTTGATGTAATTTTACGTATGAGGAACAATAACCAAGGGCGTGTGGTTGTGTCACATATTTGGCTGTGGGCCAGGACTATAATTAATTGCTGTATGAGGAGTGAGATCAGTGTGGAGGCAGGCAGAGACTCAGTCTGAGGAAGAAACAAACTAAAAGGCAAACTTAAAAGAATGCCTCTGGACTTCCAAACATCTTTTACTACACTTAACACAAAAAAAAGGGCCATCTGAGGTCAGTGGAGGTGAAGAATGTTTTACAGCGCAGATATAATAGCACTCAGAATATAAGAGCAGTCATGTGGAGGTCCCGAGGCTGTGGCACGTCTGGATACAAGCATGGTGAGGGGAGGAGCCACGACACTACTGCTGCCTCCAGTAAGAGAGATAAAAGCTGGTGTGTGAGCGCATGTTTGAGCATGAATACGTCTGCACATGCGAGGCTTAGGCTGGACATAAAACATGTGTCATTGTCCCCAAGCCTTCACATGGCCTCAGGTGGTGTGGCATTCCACCGCTGGGAGCCTCTGCTGTGTGGGGTCAGAGGTCAGCCTCAGGAATGGGTTAACACCACTCTATTCAGAAAACAAACGACTTGTCAAATAGGTATCTGATTTTCAGTGGAGGACAATGCAATTAACAAGTGGAGGAAGAACCTCAGGGAATGTCTCTGTGGTGGGCAAAAGCAAAAAGACCTCTTTGCATACAGAAATGGTCATATTTAATTTATGAAACCATTTTGACACATCGGTTCTAGCAAACAAAAAGTTACCCATCACAGCACAAACCACTTTAATGCATAGCACTGCTCTTCCACTGTGATGACTATTTTATTATCAATAATCAAATATATTGAACTGCATGACTGACTAATTTCATTGATGTGGAATAATGCCTATATACATATATATACATATAGAATTTAAAGCACCAATGACTCAAATTGATCACAGCAACCAAAATAAGAAATCCAAGTAAAAAAAAAAAAAAAACATATAGCCAACATTCTTATTATCTATAGAAACATAATCCAAAATGTTTCCTGACTTTGTCATGTCAACTAAACAATCAAATTGAGAAGTAAACATCAGAAAGCGGTACTAAACTCAGACCCTGCACCAGGAGTGTGTACTTTAGTGATAACTACTGTAAACACAGCTAGTGTGAGATCAAGGTGACCCGACTTACCCAGCTCTCCCCGAAGGTTGACCAGCTCCTGGGACAGCTCCCTGCACTGTCTTGTGGCTTCATCACGCTGCAGAAAAAAACGAAAAAAAGTAAACAGTCATGCACATGCTCATGGTGATTTGTTTTGACGCTGAAACAAGCTTAAATCAACAAAGTCAAGATCACAGGTTATTCACAATTACAAGAGAAGTTATGAGCATTTGGAAACACCCTGACATACAATCATATAATGAATACAGTTTTACCTTCCAGGATATTATGTTTGACTGTCAAATGCAAATACATTAACAGCACTACAGCAGCTAACAGAAGACAAAAACTTGACATTCAACTCAAGTTTTTAGTCTTATGCCTCTTGTTAGCATAACTCCTTTATTTCTTCCTTTCTGACTCAGTTTTGCAGTGGAGGAGGCTGCGCTGTAGCTGCAGTGCTCTTCCAGACTTCAAACTGACGCATTAATGATCCAAAAACTGTTTAGCATTCGTCTACTACCTTTCTGACTACGCTGAGTCACATAAACAACCACTGCACAGTACATCACATAGCATGCATAATTGGCAATTATGAACAGACAAAAAAAAAACCAAAACAAAAAAACCAAAATCAAGTTAACAGTAACAGATCAGACAAGCCAAACATCACTTCACTGATCATCAGTTTACAATAAAAAATACATTCTACCCTGTCCCACTGTTCCTCAGATCCGCATCTATTCCTCACTGCAGAGTAGAACAATGTAGAAGCCAGTTACCCTCTCTGCAGAGCAGGGAGCACTAAGGCACGATCTGCTGCCAGAACAGCCCATGATCCAGCCGCAGCCTGGGGTTTGGGTGCCGAAGTCTCCCCCCCCCAAGCTGTGGAGACCCAGTAAGCCAGGACAAACAGTGGTCCAGGTGGACGCACCACCTCCACACGCCTCCTCCCAGACTGCTCTGACTACATCTGAGGCAGGACTGAAAAAGCCGCTTCACTGGCTGTGGTGAGTGACTGCAGAGTGCATTACCGTATTCCACCTAAAAAAACAAAAGGGGCAGGCTACAGTGCGCATAAGAACAGCCTTCTCACCATTGAGGCATTGAGGTGAGGTCACTTTAAGACAGCACTGAAGGCAGCTGGAGTGGAGCAAACAGATAAATTGCACAGAGCTGTCTGACATCAGGCTAATGGAGCAGGACTTGAGCTGTGCAGTGACCTTCCCAGGGGATACATGGAGAGGCTTCATTACCACCATCCCCCACCACTCATCCAAACCTACATTAAATCATCCCCTCACCCCTCTGCACCATTACCTTACTATCTGATGTGAGCCTACAGATTTCATGGGTACAGTCTCTCCATTAGATGATGCTATAATGCTGTGACAGATCAAATTTCCAGTTTCTGTGTGAGCAAGTGCCTTTACAATCAATGTATAGAATTAGGGAAAATGACAGGTCACTTGTTGACTAATATCCACCTGCCTTGGTAATTATTCCTCTGACTGCATCAGAAACAGTGAAAGAAACTGTAACCACTGATCTTAACCACTAAATATTGGATGAAAAACATGTCTCACTAGGATCATGTTTTGTCTTCCACAATTTATTGATATTCATGCTTTACGTCAAGTCAATCACAGGCATGTGTTTTGGGCAGTGGTGCGCTGGCCATCGGGCATACCGGGACAAATCCCGGTGGACTGTTAAAAAATCCATGAAGTTTTTACCTGTCTGTCTCTTTACCAGCCCTCTCTGTGTGTCATTCAGGGTGCGCCTGACAGTGTGCTACATGTGCGTTCTGGGACTGGGCTCACTGGCCAATCACAACCCTATCAACCCTCACCGACCTGACCTGACCCGAGCACCACCCCCCTGCCGGTCCCAGCGGATAAGTCCGGGGCTGAATCTCGACAAGTGTAATTTAACTATTTTGTATGTACGAATAAAACCTTTTATTTGGCTATCTGAGGAACGACTATTTGCAGGTGGCTTTCTGACAATTAAAAATGTTCAAATTCTCAAATAGTTGGATGATGACTGAGCAAAACAGCCATCACCCTTAATTATACAGCTCTATAGTGAACTACTTCAATGCATAAAACCTATATCCACCAGTCAATCTTGCAAAACGATCTTATCCTGAAAAATGCTGTAATTACATGTCTCATTGTTAAGGCGGTGCAGGTTTTTATCATTTGACTCGATATCCATTTTCTCAACTGGTAAAGCCCATGCAACTCTAAGGGACATCTAGCCGGGTGAAAAGAGAATACGTGTCCCCAGTGTATATAACAATGATACCATGTCAGGTGTAGAATAACACTTGATGTTGGACTAAAAATCAATGAATAATCACTTCAGATCAGGTTCCCATTTCTTGATAATATTGTGAATATCAGAAAGCAAGTGAAGCAAAGTGAGATAGTATATTATTTTTATGGTTATTTGGGAATATGCTTGCATTCCTATACTTGGATAAACAGCATTTTCTCTATGAGAGAAGGTATGGCACACCAGGTCCAGTGTTTACACACTCCATCCAAACAGATGATAAGAAACAGTGCACAGTCCTTGCTTAGTGCTTGGCTGCTGTTCATAACCATATCAAGTCAACAGCTGGGACATTCTCACACTGTGATGGTATTCTTGGTCTCATTAGTGGCCACCAGATTCCACTGTGCACCACATGCACACAGACGAGCCTACTTTAACACACCTGAAACACAATATGTGATTTCCTATATTGAATTAATGTTTTGAGATTGAATACAAGGTATGCTATGTGTGTTGTAGATACTGTATTGGTATCCACAAGGGTAAAAAGAAGCAGTGCGTGCAGCATTTAAAGATGAGTCAGTGAGGCTGAGGTAGCTGCTTTTCTCTGAGAGATTAACAAAGATCTTGTGTTTTTAATATTTGTTGATGTAATCAGTTTTGCAACCCTGCCATCCCAACAGAGGATATGAGTCAGCCATCACAGATCACACACTGTGCCTTAAATACTACCTGTCATATTACATTGGTCAACATCTGATGAATTTAAAACACAGTCTGCTCCAGCTTTGTTTTGTATGACTGCATATATCTATCTGGTCATTTTCTCCACATTACTCTGCAAGAATAAGTTACTACAAGCTTTCTAATGGCTGGAAGATGCGATCAAGTTACAACAGACAAAAATGTCCCGAAGATGATGACAAACAAACAAACAAACACACATGTAATAAACCTGAAAGGCAGCTTTTAAAAATGCTTAACACAGAAATCACAGTTTCACCACTAATTAAATAAGAGAGAAAGAAAGTTAAAAGGTTAGTAATTTAGTGCTGAAAAGTTAGTGTCCTGAAAATCTTGATTTTAAACTAACAGGCAGCTGGTGCACGGAGGCTAAAATTGGACTGATATGAACTCTGTCACAACTGCAGCCATCCAGAGCTCCACCACAAGGGCTCTGTCTGGTGTCAAACTCTGGGGTAAGGCAGGAGTAAAGGGAGTTGTTGTAATCTAGGTCAGAAGGAAAAAAGGGCATGTGTGACTCTATTACAACAGAGAGAAGTGGCAATTTCTTTTTTTTTTTGAAATAGCTCTCAGCTACAGAGACCACATGTTCACAAACACTTCACACATTTGTTAAATTCTTGTGAGGAAACTTCCCCTTGTTTCTTGGCTACATGATAGATGCTAAAATTATGTGTATCAGTAATAGTTAAGCATCCCCTTTCATTTCCCATGACACTTGTTAATACATAGTACAACTCTTACAAAATAACGGATTGTTAAAGGCCACTAGAACATATCAGCGGGAGCCGTCAGCCACTTCTTTTAACTTGGCAGTAACAAGCTTCACCAGGAGCATGTAAACCCCAGCAGATCCCACCCCCTCTGCACAGGTGCCCTGACCAACCAGTAGGAGTTGCTACTACAGCAAAGTAAATGATCCCTCGCCAGCTTTCCACACTACAGCTCCACACAGGTGGAGTGTGTCTTTTCTCTACACCAGCCAGGTGGATACAGGGATACTAAACTGGATTAAGAATGATGCTGCATTCCATTCATGCTGGTTATATGCAAAACTTTACACAGTACACGCATGCACATAATGGATTAGCAGCAATCTCAGATAAGGTCCAGACGAGTCATTGCAAAAGAAAAAAGAATGATGGCAAGTTCCCAGAGAAAAAGTCTGCCCCTATACTACTGTATCGGGACTCATCTGACAAAAAAAAACCCATTTACAAACACAGGATATACAGAAAAAAAATCCTCAACTCATTACCTTACACATATCATTAATAAGATGTCTAACAAGTATTTTATCTTGTGTTAAGATAGACATACATGTATGTAAAGAAATTTAAACTTACTGAGAAAGGGTACAAAAGCAGGGGAAACTTACTTAACAGATGTTTTTTGTACAGAGATTAACATTGGATTTATTAAGAGTATCTACATTTATTTTACATCTTAATCATAGTCTCAACTAACTCAGTGTCCTGGTTAAATGCTGCTCATGCAGCTTTATGAGTAATCCTGTCCACTTCTCATGAACAGCGTTGTAACCGTAATATTTGTTATGACATCAAACAGTCTGGTGTAGCTTCTTACTGGTCGACACAACAAGATTTGGAGATATTTGGAGCTATTTGTTCAGCGGATCAGTTAGAAATAATACAGGGAGGAAAAGTATAAGCAGAAACAGCAACAGTGATGATGATGTTTGATGAAGAGCCATCCAACAGGTAAACTACTTATTTTACTTTTTCCGTGCTGTGTAATGGAAAAACACTCATATGGCTCGGTGTGACTACCCCCAAAACAATGGAAAAATGCCATAATGTTATCGGAACAGAGCAGTGAACTTGTGCACTGTGTGTGGAGCAGATGACCATATAAAGAAATCCGTCACGAGCCGACGTGAGCTCGGTTTGAAAGTAGAAATTTATTTTTTTTGCAAACCGAGCATTCAGAGAGGTCTGGTGCTTTTTGCTCACAGGGATTACTTCTACATACATTTACCTCATTACTTGAAACCTTGGCCACGTTTAATATGAACATCTAACATTGTAAAAAAAAAAAAAAAAAAAAAAAAAAAAAAAATATATATATATATATATATAAATAAATAAAGCATAAAATTATATTTCTAAAACAAGTTCTTACGGTGTCATTTCTGTGAAAATATTCAACTGAAAGAAAAAGAGAAAAAAAAAGACCAACATAATATTTATATAACCTATATAACCTAATACTTAAAGAAGGAAAGAAAGCTGCAAGATAGAGGTGTCTCAGCATCAACAAGTACTGTAATCATGAAGTCAGGACCTGGATGAGTTAATGGTGTAATGCTAGGAGGTAAAGACAGAGCCATAAGATTTCATGGGAGCCAGTAAATATCATTGTATGTCTAAGAAAGTGATAGAGTGAAACAACTGGAATGCACCATCCAAATATAAATGGATCCTTCATATTACACTGACAACACATATGGTGTGAAAATATTACGCAAGGACATCTCTAAAGTTAACCAGAAGGACTGAAATAGCTTGTGACATTTTATGCTCAAACAGGATAACAGAGCCTCTGATTTTTTTCCTGTGGGTTTATGGGAAAACAGAGTGCATTAAGCCAATCTAACCTAATATATAAATTCACTAAAGGCTGCAGAGTAGATGTAAAGATACTTCAAGTCCAAGCACCACATCCTAATTTTACTTTGACCACAAATAAATTAGGGAGTATGATGGTTGGGGTCGAGCAGAGGCTAGCTGATAGGATAAGCCTGTTTGAAATGCACTGTGGGAAGAATAATCCCTTGGGGCATCCAGTTCCTGGAAGCCAATCACATGACACTGCTCTTAAAACAGATCCAAAAACAAACAGTAAGCTTAAACATCCATATTTAAAAAGCGTTCAGTCATGCTTGTCTACCTGAATAACATAGGAGTACACCTCCGTACAACTGAAAGACACGTGGTTAGCTTTCAGTAGTAGCCACAATCACTTCTGCTCTTCTGTTAAAACATTTTCACAAGACATGTTTCTGGACATGCTAATCATAATGCCTGTTATGTTTTTATGGATTCAGCATGCCATTTGACTAAATTGTCCAAAACTGCAGCAGTGAAAATGAATTCTTAAACTAAACAAAATATCTCTTTGTTCAGTGGAGGACAACAACAGGACTGTTTTGTGTTGGACAACTTCCAAGTACAACTGCGTGTGTAACCCATCATAGCATTACAATCACTTGCCATGCTGTTGCTGTAAATAGAAATGCCATTTGGTTTCCCTTGTACATGCATCTACACACAGGATTTGACAACACTACGCAACACTTGTAGTTCTAATCCAAGGTAATCCTCAATCTGAACCACAAATTGTAAATGTATAGAGTATCTTTCTACTCATTTACTACATTTGAACTCTGTTGGCATTTCCGTGACTGTTTTTAATGTGCATGTTAAAGCAAGACTAAGTACTTTCTTGCACACCGTTTTACATAATTTCATAGGTTTGTCTGATATATAGATGTGTACCGTGAGCTGAATAATTGCCTTTATTATGATGCCTTCATTATACTGGGCAACATATTGTGATAACATTGTGCTGTAATATTGTACTTTCAACCATATTATAAAGTGAATGCCACAAATTAATTTGTGATTTAATAAACAAAATGCCTGAATGAGGCCAAAAGTCATATATCCAGAAGTCTGATCACTGACAGCAATAAGTCTTTGTTATTGAAAGGGGTTGCTATATTCTTCTCTGAATAAAGTGGACGACAGGGCTGTCAAGTGAAGTAATTGTACAATATGTTTCCTCTCTGTCTGATATTTGTTAGAGAACGTGCAAGGAAAATAGTTTAACGTCTCCATGTTGTTCAAATATAAAATAAATAAAAAATTAATTAAAAATCCCATCATCAATGAAATTTTCATACCTCAGCCAAAGCATGCTGCAAGACGATGGTGATTGCCTCAAATCTGCAGTTGCTGGCTGCGAGGAGTCCCCTGAGCTGCTGGATGCTCTGGTCCTTTCTTTCACTCTCTGCGACGCCCGCTGGTACCACATCCGGGGGTCCTTTACTCTGGTTGGGTTGTGATGCTTGCTGCTGATGTTGTTGCTGGCAGGGGCTGGCCTTGGGTTTGTTCTTGTCCACTGTGAAAGAACATGTGTTGAGCGTCGTGACAACGTTGATCATCATCATACCACCTTCCATAACCGCTGCAGTTGGTCTGACAGCAGTACCACCCACCCCATACAACTCCCGTCAGGGTCATAGATGCAGCAAGCTCCGGTGTCAAAGCCCTGGCTGGTTCTGCAGTCCACAACTGTTCTATCCAATCAGCTACACTGATGATTCCCAGTGCTGCTCCACAGACAGCCCAGACACAAAAATGGATCCTCTGAATACAATTAGTTTTCCATATCCTAACTCAATCTAGTGCTCTGCAGACACTGGTCACCATGGACAGCTTGTTTTAACAAGGCTGTGTAGTTTTGATTTACATCAGCTCTATAAATACATCACCCCTGTATAACAGCCATCAATCCCACTAATGAAGAGCACTTTGTTTACTCTGCCACTCACAACACAAGATGTCAGAATAGAAAAATACCAAACTCACTACCACAGATAGCAACTTTATAATAAAAAATATTGATATTGGACATGTGGAAAACATGTTTCTATAAGAACAGTTTCTCTATGAGGAGACTGTGTAGTGAGTGTAACATGGCAATGGGAATAGCCGGAGACATATCAGGAATACCAGCTTTAATGAGTGGAATATACAGTACCTCCAGTGGCCTGTGGGAACACTCAGCGCTCTCTGCTGTACTCACATCGTCATCTAAACTACTCACATGCAGTGTTTTTAATGACAGCAGCTACAACCAATGAAGATGAATACGCAAAGATATTGATAGTAAATTTATACCAGTAAAACCTGAAGATAAGTCTATTTGTAGCCTGCAGTAGTTGGATATACCCAAGTGTGCTGCCTTCATACTTTGCAGATATCCCTTCAGCCCATTAAGTGTTTATATTTATGTCCTTTATGGACCACAAAAAAAAAACCTGGAGCATATTCAAGTTAAATTTAGACACACTAAGTAGAGTATCATCTGAGAACATCATAACATACCAGATTAACTCCTGCACGTAACTTTGGGATACAGACGTCTTTCTGAGCAGAATAATGTGACATCTACTTGGATACTTTCAAAATAAGACTCCATAGTTTCTATAAGTGAAGACAAGATTTTCAAAGAGGAGGACGTGTCTTCCTGTCCGCTGTAAATAGCTGATCCTGGAGCTGCTGAGCGTACAGCTCTCTGGATGATAGCAACATAATACTGCTGAGAGAAGATCAACACTTCAGGCTGGCAAGGACAACAGAGGGAACATGGTAAATGGTAATTGGGCTGCATTTATATAGCGCCTTTTTAGTCGCCCAAAGACACTTCGACATGTGGACTGGAAGAGACGGGGATCGAACTGCCATTCTCTGAGCCACAGCCGCCCCAACATTATTGTGACGGATTACGAGGGAACAAACTGAAAGACCAAACTGTGGAATCAAGGCAGAAAAATTAGCACTTTTTATGAGAGAACAGGATAATAAAATGCCAGATTCAACACATCTGAATTATTATATGCTGCATTTTTGCACAGACAAACTTGAGTTTACACAGCTTTGTATCCGGGTGTGCAGGTAACCTCATAGCTAGTTTCTAGTGGCCTTTCTGTTTCACAGCCAAGGTAAACTGTTCAGCATGAAAGACGGGCACAGCCTTTAAGACAAACAATATTATACTGCACCTGGATGGAAAGTACAACTGACAAAACAAGACATACTATTTACTATACCATTTAAGTAAGTTTTGTCATCTCTAACGCTTTCATTTGGTGAATGTTACTAATTATAAGTATATTCTCAAGCTTTGACTATAACTGTTGTGATTACAATATTAAATAAAATAAAATGAAGAGAATGTCAAAATAGAAAACCTTTTTCTTACAGATCCAAACACACAGTTGAGCTGTGCTGCTCAGCTTTCAATCATTTTGATGATGCTGCAGTTCACTAAATGTTAAAAGGGTTTCTTTGAATTTGGATGCCCTCTGCTGGTTGTGCAAAGAGCACTAAGAGACACCATCTCAGGTTGTGTCACAGCCATTATGCACTGTACCACAAAGATGCCTGCATACAGCATAAAACCCAGCTCCATGACAGAGTGGAGGTTTAACACACTGCGGGAATATCAAATTTGTCTGTGATGATGTAACATTCTAGTATTTTGTTTAGTAGGTGCTAGTAAGTAGTATGTGTTTTTTCTTAATTTTCATAAATGTCTTTTTTTTCCCCCAATACTTAAAGCAAAATGCCCTTTGCATGCCTTTAAAAGGACAAAATTTTAAGATCATGCGTGTGTTCACTGATACCACTTTTAACATGTCCAAATAAAGATAAATTGACAGGAAGAAATCTTCCCATGTGTGTTTTTCCCAGCTATTCTTGTGTGCTTGTATCCAAGACCAGAGGTGAACATTATGCAACAGATTTCTGCTGAACTTTAAAAATTCATGTTTTCACCTATTTAAATAATTCAAAATGGTCCAAGAGGTAGGCGAGTACAGACCTCTGAATCACTGTCCATATCTCACACTTTTTCAGCGATTAAAACAGTAAATGAGACAAAATGGCAATTTAGTCTGATAATCAGGCTAATAAAGAGGATCCTGTATTTGCTTCACTCAGTCACTCACTTCCTGTGAGGGCTGCCTAGAGTAATTATAATATGGACATATCAGACATGAGCAAACAACTGGATTTATTATCTCATTTTAATTGTAATTTGGCTTTTGTGCTCCATAAACACACAAATCTGCACTTTCCAGATGAATTTCCCTTTACATAAGAACGTAAGCTGTCTCTCCGTTCAACTGCTGTTCCATAGCAACAGAGAACCTGCAGCTATTCTGATCAAACTGTCTGAACAGTGTCACAGTATGTAGACATACAGTATGTTCTGTCCAAAACTGCAGCAGCAGTAATGCTCATTTAGGACTTCCTCCAAGGTTCAACGAATTATTTTGTACCAATCCAGCCAGTGCACTTCACATCAAGTACTGAGTGATTTTGACACACAGCTCTGCTCGTGTAAGGAGATGTCACGCCATAGCACAAAGCACGATGGGTGAGGAGACACATCACAATCAGGCACTTGTTTAAGTGCTTTGTTGACATAATACCAGACAATAATTCTCAGTGTAACATTCACTAGACTACTTGTCTAAAATAAATAAGTCTTATAACTAATTGATGCATGGGACACTAAATTAGTGTCTATTATTTTTAGAACCAATTTAATGATGCTTTCCTTTATTTAAACAAGTAAGAGATAATCCCATTCTGATGATTATAAAAACATTTGAGACTGTAAAACTAAGTTACCATATTTAACCATAACCTTTTAAAAAAACAGGAGAGGAATGCTGTAAATTTGGTGGGAACCACTTGAAGTTATTGTGTTCCCACAGTACTGTTCAACAATCACAACAAGGTTCTCATGGCTTAACCTAGAGACCAAGGACTAAAATAAGCTTGGTTCATTTTAGGGTGAAACAGGAGTCCTGGCTCCCCCAATAAGCAAGATTAAGTGTGTTTTGACACACAGTCAAATAAAAAAAGTTGGCTTCAAAACACATGCAAGCCATTCTGATATGTCAGTATGACTTTGAAACAAACAATTCTGATGTTTCCTTAAATAAAACATTTTCTGAATTCACGATTTGTATCCTAAAATACTTCTGCGCAGGGTCACACATTTTGGTGACCAAGGTAGGTAAAGGAAAGATGAACCTCCTGCCCGCCGACTAGTAAATAACCATACTAAAAATAGAAACAGCTACGGTAACAGCACAGGTCTACATGGGAGGCAAACACTGACGGGCTTTGCTTCAATATTATAGGACAGAGACCCAAAAACAATGTCAGTAGAAATATTTAACACTGAAATAACCGACAGACCTGCTTGGAAAACCACAGTGTTCTTCCTGCATCCTGACAGCAGCTGAATGTTTCGGAGTAAACCCTTGGCTGTCAGACGCACGTGGATGTTTGACAGGGAGAGCTTCGGAGACCATAACATCTCTCAAAAAACAAGCAAGATGGCCAATGTTTACAGCCAACAATTACTAATAAAAGAAACAGTGTCTAAATGTAGAGGCTTGACTCTGGCTATGAACCGCACGCCATAGTGTGTCTCAGGATATCGTGCCTCAAGTGACAGCAGCAGTGAAATGCACTGGCTGAAAGTAAATAAATCAATAAAAAACAGTAACAGTTACACAGCTGAGACAGCCTTGAAAAAAGTGAAGGCACCCAGTTTAGCATGGCAGGTTTCCCAACTCAAAGATAGAGACAGGGTTAAAGGCTGGCCAGTATTTTGTGGCACAGCCTGATAGATGTGATAGGGGCAGAAAAAAAAAAGAAGTAAAAAAATCCTTTAATCCTCTTGGTAAAGCCAAGCTTCAGCCATTCACCAAACACATGAATCTCTCACAGCAGAGCAAAACAGCATCTCCAAGCGAGATGATGTCGGTGCTGTAGCAGAGCCAGGATGCTAGGACGAGAGGAGAGGGGGTGGGGTGGGAGAGAGAGAGAGGAGTGGGAGGAGGGAACAGTGCTACTGCAGCCAATGGGAATTTCATCTAGTCCCCCACACTTCCTCTCATTTACTCCCTTTGCCCATGTGTCACCAGCAGTGGGATGGCAGGAGATGACAGACTGCTCTTGGCAAGGTTTTGTGTGATGAGCAGAGCTGAAAACAGCCTGGCTGACACAACTCTCTGTCCTCAGCTATGTCTGTAGAAACATTTTGGTGCTGTAATATTTTTCATCTAGATTCCGCGAAACTGTAATCTTGAACCGGACTGTAATGATACTGTAACAGACAGGAAGACACACGAAGAGCCCAAAAATATGGATTAAGCATTATGTGTCAGCAGCAGAAAGCAACACGGGCCAATAAAACAGAGGTCACATACAGCTTCAGTGTAATTATTTTTACAGGAAACACATGTGAAAGAGGCTGAAAAAAAACACTCCCTACTGATAAACACCACAGATACCAGAATTTGAGCCTGCTGGTCTACATCTAATTAACTTAAATACCCCCTCCAGTATCCTTTGTGTCCATAGATTTTCCACAAAAAAATTAAATTACCTCCTTAAAAATCCTTCTCCCTCATTGAAAAATAGAGTCTATTAACATGCAAATATTTTTAATTTCAAAAGTTTAACTGCTGGATTCAAGATGTCTTCTACTTCACTGTGAAGTCTATTCTCAGTGTATGTGCACTGGAGGCTTCAAGTTTCCACCACACATTTGCGTAAGTTGCATACTGGACCATAATTGGCTCCAAACTAGTTGTGATATCACAAATCAAGTTTATAAGTATACCCCTTAATCCCCTTAAAGTGAGCACAGAGAAACTTTCCACTTTCAGCAGATTAATTCTAGTGTCAAACTGCACATACATCATTTTGCACAGTGAAGCTCCAACATCTATTTTTGACTGGAGGGGGACTTTAAGTATCACACGTGCCTCATCACACTGAGCAGCATTCAATTTATAGTTTATCAACAGTTCAGTTATCAATGAAAAGAGAGAAACCTCTTACCAGGTCCACTCGAAGTTAGACGAACAAGTCTCGCAGAAGCCGTCCTTTTCAGGGGACTGACTGTGGAGTTTGAAGATCCTTTGCTGGTAGAAACAGCAGGCTTGCATGCTGTGGGCAAAGTTGTTACAAGCAGAAGATCCAGGTGAGACAAGAAGATGGAGTTAATCTGGCCCATGTTGTGGCAGGAACACTGGCAACTGACCACAGCTGTTGAACTGCAGACAGCTTTTAGGTTACAACTAAATCAGGGGGGCTGACCAAAGATACTGTTCAACTCGCCAACATAGATAAAGTAATTTAATTCAATCAAGATCAAACAGGCCTAATCACATATAGTTAGCACACAATATAAGCAACATTAGGAAGTGACAATAGCTTGACAATATTTTGTGGTGAGTGTTCTGGGAGGGTTTAATCACTTTCGACTTAAGTCAGATTAGCAGGGCCATCATAGTGTGAGGATAAAAGATGCAAACATCAATATGATCTTACTCATAGTTACTCTACCAATGGGAGTTCGCAAAGGGAAATTTGATCAAAAGCAGGCTGAATGACAAACAATCATAAAATAAGAGGGGCATCCTTGTACAGGGAAACAAGATAAAAAAAAATCAAGTTTGAAATGTAGACATGAAGTGTGAGTGTGTTTGTGTGTGTAGAGGTGTGATCTCACTTGGTCCTGTGTTTTTCCCCGAGGTTGTGATGAATTTTGCTTTCAGTACAGTAGTTTTGAATGGAGTTGGTTTGTGTGCAGCTCCTCCAGAAACTGTTGGACAAGTAAAGAAGTGCTGGGTAAAAACTTCAAAGTATGCTACAAAATTTAGAAGGTAGCGTGTGTTTTTGTAACACCACTTGAAATTCAATGAGGGTTTCGATACAACACTGCTGTCATTACCAGTGATTTCATGTAGCCGGTCACCGCTGGTGTAATTTGTAAGATCATGTTATGGGATGGGTTTTTTTCAAGTCTGTCCTAAAACAATAGTCAGTTGCCCATATGAACATTGAAACAGGTTTTTCTTGCCATAATCATTCCTCCTGTTCATACTGACCATTAAAAGATCCCTCATAATTCCCTTTCAATGCAAGTGATGGGGGACTAAATCTACAGTTTCAAAAAAATGTATTTAAAAGTTTATCTGAACCTAATATGAGGCTTCAGATGTCTGAGTTAGTCTAATTAAGTGGATGTCTTCTAGTGTGTATCCTTTGTTATTTTAATAATGCAAAAAAAATATATATATATGAATGAGATTAACAAAAAGGTGTTAATCTGACCATCATGACAAAAATGACCATAGCAAAATGTAGCAGTCAAATTAATAAACATCACAACGTCTAGCATATAAAACTAATGTTTACGTCATCTGCGCTGAGCTGATGAGAATATCCAGAGACTTTTTAAATTAAACGCTTCACCATGGATACCCAAGTTTCGATTCAAATTCCAGTCTCACTCACTTCTCCAAAGCTTTCTATCTTTCCCATTAAATGCAGCCAACAAAGGGATGATACAAAAGCGATAGGATCCAATGAGCAGGCACGTCAAGAGGGTGAGATCACAGTTAGATCCTGCACTCCCTTGTGCCACTAAAGACGAGTTGGTGAAAACATGAGCTGGAAATTCAGTCCAAGTGCAGCTTCGTAGTCCTGTGTAACCAGCCATCGGTTTTTAATAAAACAAAAGAAAAAGGGGATATTGATCCTTTTATCCACCTCACGCGACATCAGTTGTAATATGTGTCTGCCTGCTAACACTCAGGCAATGCTGTGTGTGAACTAGACTGGAACAGAACCCGTTGCTGTGACAACCACACAAGGGGGGGGTCCCCAGTTTGGAAAATAGGTCCTCTTAGCCAATCACAGACCTGCTGTTGAAGATGCTGAGAGGAAAAGAGCTCCTTCCCTTTAACACAATACACCAGTCAAAAGATGAATACCATTACAAAGTTCTCATTAGAACCATTCAAAGCTCAGCAGCAACACAGACGATTTGTTAGAGCTCAGCTCATTCATTCTGATTTTTATGAGAGATTTAATGATTTCAGAAGGAGCTTAAAATACAGAAATCTGAAAAATATTACATTTGTTTTTAAGAGGCCAAGCTTCTGTATCTTGGCAGATGTGGAGGTATTAAATCTGACAAAGATTTGCCCAGGGGGAGATTTCCATCCAAGCCCAGCCCTGAAGTGGGTCAGCATTTAGAGCAGAAGCCCCTCCCCTCTATGCCCAGATGTGACCTTAAAATGCAAAATAAAAACTATGGCCTGACCCTGGATAATAGCCTGCATAAAACTGATTTTACACCATTATGCAATCGCATATATGCACTGAAAATCAAAAATTATGTAAATACTTGTTTGGCTCACCTTGTGTACTAACAGCACCTTCACTCTGCTCACTGTGAACACTGGACCCAGTAAGGCTCCTGGATGGCCCCAGGGTCTTGCGTGGTAGTCTAGAAGCAGGAGTAGGGGGAGGGCCCATAAGAGAGGGGCGAGTGGGAGTCTGCGGATGTCTGGATCCATTCAGTTGGGGCTTAATACTTGCTGTTGAAGCAGTTCCAAAGGACGGCTCTCCAGTTGCCTGAGCCCGCTGACTGCCTAGTATGCAATGAAGCAGAAATTAACATTGAAGATGAGCAGCATGAACCCATTTATAAAGGACAAGTACACAGACTGAGCTTAGGGCTGTAATACTCATCTCATTGTTACATGAGGCCTGATAAACCAGCCAATCATTTTCTTACAGTAGTAGTAGTACAGTAGTATAATGAGTACTTTTCATGGGATATTTTAGAGACATTTTTCCAAGAACAAGACTAGTAAAAATTTATAAACTACTTTTCTTAAAAACTGAGAAAACTGTTTAATAAAACACTGTAAAGCTTACCTACTTTGTGCTTTTTTCCCCCCAACAGTCACGTTTAATATAGAAATCATAAAAAAAAAAAAAAACTTACCTATCTTTCTCACTACAGAAAACATGTCAAATTTGATCAACAAAAATGTTGCAGTTTAAGCAGAATGATATATCCCTCTGGAGTGTGCTTGTAGTCGGGGCATGACGATGTTACTTTTGTTTTTACTGTGCTCAGGGAGCTTGTTTCAAACATTGTGTTCTCACTTTTAATAGTATTGGTGAGCTCAAAACCTCCCTTTCCTTCCCTTGTTTTTTCACTCATACAGATGGCTTCCCATCAGAGGAAGAGTCCCCTTCCTTCCCCACGACTCCTCTTAATATGAAGAGCAGTAGGGTGGAGGGAGTAGGCGGTTTATCCCCAAGAACCGGACAAGAAACCGGAGGTGACATCTATACCCAACACTGATCCTGTGGGACATGGCTGAGCTGAACAGGAGGAAGAGCGTAGACCCAACAGAGGAACTGTCTCAATGTCACCCTCTGATGGAGAGTCTGCTAAACTACAGCCTGAATAATTCCACTGTATAACAGCATGGCATTATGCAAATGAAACTTTTTGAAAATGTTTAACATCAGTTATTTGTATCTGCCATTTTTCACCTTTTCAGTATAAAGAAATGTTTTACAATAATATGACTGTGCTGGTTAGAATGATTTTGCAGTAACAAAACACCCTCCCAAACCATGTAGTCCTGCCGTCAATCCCAAATGATCCCTCAAGTACAGTTTGAGTCGACTTGTCTTCTGTGTTTGTTTCCATTATACAAAGAGTTAAAATGAACTATTGCACAATTCTGTCTGTTTACACAACACAGGAAATGGTTAGGACATCATCAGCTGTCTGCTTAGTCAAAAGGCGTGTCATAAAGCTTATGAGTGTATTGATCGTGACCTACTGTCAAAGCTTGTTTGCGGACATTTACAGGTCAACTTTAGAGTGCATCTCCCCCAGCTGTGTACAGTCAAGATGGTGGCAAAGATGACAAAAACGGGGATTTATTCCTCTCATATATGCCTAACTTCAATGGATCACAACACATCAGGTATAGAATTAATCTACAGATGCTCCGGTTCAAGATGAGACCAAACTTTTCTTTGGAAGTCAGTTTTTGAGCCACGAAAAAGGCCAAAATGTGGCCTGCACAAGACTAGGTAAGCGTTGTTTTTAGTCTAGGCCAGAAATGCCTTTTGTTATGTGGTAGGACTGCTGAAAAGACAAAAGTCTAAGCTTTATGATAGGCTCATGAGGAATCTTATCAATATTTATTTGAATTCTCAACATTCAAGGTACCAAAATTTGGCACCGATTGATCTAACATGGCAACAAAGCATGATTGATTGTCCCTAGTGGAAACAAGAACGGAAGCAGTTGTTAATCACATGCGGCCTCTACTAGCCGGTTAAGAGGACTGAGGAATCAGCAGTCAATAGGTGTTATAAAATAGGTTTTTCAAAAATTGTGAATCATCGCAACCACGAGAGGTCCTTGAGCATACAGTCATAAATGTGCACAAAAAATATTAGGCTGATGGGTCCAGTGGTATGCAAAATTAGGTGTGGACAGATACACACAGACACACGCACACGTACAACGCTTACGTGTGGTGGAGATAACAACTTTTCCCAAGTACCCTGAATGTTATCACCAGCTCAGTTTAACTGGACATACACCCAAAACATGGTGTGTATTCAACACTGTCAAACAAAGATTATTAACCCTACCTGCAGCGCTCTTCTGCTTGGCCTGTGGTGTGCCTGCAGCTCTGGAAATCCTGCATTCATCCCTCCCCAAAGTTGCTTGCCTCTGCCTGGTTGACAGAGTGGCTGGTCTGGGACTGGCAGCTGGAGGTTGTGAAAGTGGTGCTCCTCTTGTTCGTCTAGGGGATGGCTGTATTCGAAATCTGCTCTTACTTTCATCACATGAGGCTCCTGGTGCTGTTGCTTTGCTGGACTCTACCTGCAAAGAGAGCAGAACATGAATATTAACCCTACTTGAAAATAAGAAATGAAGTGAGTTTTTAAATGTCTCATTTTTAAACTCCATGGCGTTTTTAAACTCACCACCAGGCTGATCTTCTTAACCTCTCTACTAGAGTTTTCAGCAAGTCCCTTTGTGGCGTTTGCCCGTATGGCCCGTTTATTCTGAGGAGAGCAGTTCAGGTTCCCTGGTTTGGTCTGGCCTAGGTTGATGTCATCTTTGGGAATAGTAAAGCTAGTTGAGGATTTTAGAGTTGTTCCCTGCTCCTTGGGTGGTCTCGATGACGATAAATTCTCCGATGAGCAGCGAGGCCGCATCTTGAGCCCAGGAGGCTTGTCCTGACCTAAAGCTGACCTGACCTCAATTTTGTTTGACACGCCCTTCTTTGGAGTTGGTTTGGGATCTATTTGGCCACCTCTATCGGGGGATTTTTCTAAAGATGAGAAGCAGAAGGTCTCGTTGCCAGCATGCTGTGCTACTTGGCTTGAGGCTGCCTGCTCTTTTTCACAGCTGGTGTTACTGCATTGGACAGCTGAAGCATGTGTATTTGCAGCTGAAGGGTGATCAGGTAGGGATCCTCTACTCTTGTCCCGTTCATCTCCAGCAGTATGGCCAGATGACTGTATCATTGTCTCGCACAAGTAAGCAGCCCCTGTATTCATTCGTCTCTGAGCGTCACTGACCATTTTAGAGTTGGCAGAAACAACTGCAGTGCTACTCCTCACCTTAGCAGGACTGATCCTGATATTTGCTCCTCTATGTGTTTCAGTGTGTTTGCTGTGAACAATACCTTGTGACGGTTTGTGCTGGGAAGCCATTTGATGCACAGTTCTTGTCACAATTTTAGATTTTACATTGCTGAAGTCTGACTTGGGAAACTTCTTATTTTCCGTTTTCTTCACTTTGCTGGCTGAAGGCGGCAGTCCTGCAACCAAACGTTGTTGAGGAGTGACAGAGGTTTGCTGCTGTTTAGCAGGGTGGAGTCCTGGGCTGGCTGTGTTTCCAATGCAGGGAGAGTCTGAAAAGGAGAAGAGGCTGGGTATCTTGTTCCCAATGTTTTGTATTGGCGTGGAAGTATGAATATCCTTATGAGTGTCTTGCATAGCTGACAGAGTGGGCACAAAGGTCTTGCTTTCTGCACTAGCAAACTGCACCTCTTTTCCACCATCTGTAGGAGATGTTTCACAAATGAAGGTCATCAGCAGACCCGCTTCATTCTCACTTGGCAGCGCTATAAGAAAGTTGGATGATCCCGTATCATTTTCCTCAGGGGGTAGCTCCCAATTTTCTGCCTGAATAAAAGTCATGCCAAGACACGGATGGCCTGGGTCCTCCTCGATGACTCTTTCTGTGGATTTTTCGCACACATCTGGCAGAGTGAGTGACAACAAGTTAGATTCAGCAGGCAATGCTAGATGTCCTGCGGCTGGAGAGATGGACGACTCGTCCAGGGAAGAGAATACCAAGAGTGACTGGTCTGCCAGACAAAAACTGTTGCTCCTAATCACCATTTTCCCAGAACCCATGGAGCAGCAGTCATTCTCAGTGGATCCTCTACGAGATGACTCAAATGAACTCAGTTGGCTTTCCCTCCCAGCGGAGTCTGGAGATGTCACTACACTGCTACTTCCACCCTCTGTGTTATTACTAAAAGTCTGGTACTTCTCTGATGTGGTCTCTTGACTGCTTACCAGACTCAAGTTTTCATTCCAGAAATTCACACTGTCATTAACAGGTGTGGTAATGAAAGTTTGGTTCAGGTTCATGCTCACACTACACAACACATTATCCTGTAGTAAGGTGGTGTTGTGAGGGTTATCCACAGGAGGACCTTCGCTGAGGCAGAACTCCAGCATGTTAACGTCAGGGGAGCTGCTGGCTTCTCTCTCACTCAGGATGGAAATACTACTGGGGGAATCAGGTGATGGGCTCAGGGATGAGTCGCTGTACTGACTCTCAGGAGAGAGGCCCAGCTGCAGGCCTCTGTGTGGCAGAGGAACTGTGGTCTCAACGTGGTTCTCAGTAGACATGTTAAATGTCTTATTAGACATTTTAGAGTTCTGACAGGATTTTGCCTATTTCTGTAGCTGTGAATAAACTCACAATTAGCTAGCAGCACTGTAATCTATCAAATTGGTTGATGAGGCATCAATATCTGTGAAGAGGAGGAAAGGGTTACACTATTATAACCATTTTGCAACACAATCTATATTGACATATTTGTAATTTTCGCAGAATGTTAGCAAAAACACCCTAATGTGAGCCATATGTTAATGCCCAGATGTTCCACTTTTCTTTTTTTTAAAAAAAAAAAAACAAACATTGAGTACATTGGTTGGGGAAATAGTCCTGATAAATGTTTATTTCTTGGAGGAAGCATGTTAAGCAAAATTTAGAGTTTAATTAAGCCTAATTTAATTTTATTAGCTTGATGTCACTATTATCTCTCAGTATCACTTAAATATAAAGCACATTTCCATTGATGATATAGGAGGGGTAGGGGTGTAAAATTATGCTTAGGGCTCCAAAAAGGCTTGGGCTTTCCCTGGTAAATAATTGTACCCACTGACCATTGTAACAGTAGCTGGATACTCAAATTATTTATGACTTTGTTCAATGAAAAATGCAAAAGCCATTAGGATCATGCTTAGGGAATAGTAGTAGTAATAATGTAGTGCAAATCTGTCTAAGTCATCTACTAGTTTATGTTATGTGGTTGTTTTGGATAGACTGTTGAATATCATGTTAGTATCTATCAAGTATTTATACCCTTTTTAAATGTGTTTTACCAGACACAGCATCATATGTCAAGCCATCTGTGAGGTTAAACAGGTACACTGACAGTGAGTGAGTAGAAAACATCACTACCACTATTGTTGTTGCTGTCCCTGCTGAATCATCATTCATAGAAGCTTAAATGTGAGGATGGACCAGCAGTTACGATCCAAACATGGAGCCATATTTCTATTTTGAAATGAGATATAGACGGCAGTCTTAACTGCTCTGGCGTGTATTGTTGTGTTTATTCAAACTGACTGGACTGCTAAGCTTGCCAGACACTACAACAAAAGCACCATTGTGGTGGGCACCACTGGACAGTAAGATATCAAGTCACTGACCAACTGAAAATGTTCCAGTATGCAGACTCAAGACGAGAGCCAGACCGATATATCGGTCAGCCGATATTGGCCTATCACAGATATATCGCTATCTGTGTATATGTATAAGTTATATAAGTACCATTTTATGTATATTTGATCCTTCTTCTTAATTCAGGTTTAAAATATATGTATGTTTTTTTTGTTGTTTTTTATTTATAATTATTTATAATTTTCAAATTTCCAGTGAAGTTAACTGTTTCAGTCATTTTATACAATAAAGTTTATTGTTAAACTGTAAAATATCATGCCTCCATTACATATCTTTGTCACAAGTGTTTGATAAACCACATTAGAGGGATCATTGCAAAAAATGTGTGCTCATGTATATATTCTGCATTATATAAGATTATTGGCCGATATATCGATATCAGAATTTTTTTTACCTAATATCGGTATCAGCCTCAAAAATCCACTATCGGTCGGGCCCTACTCAAGACAACTGCATTTACGAAAATTTTACACTTTTACAGCAAAATGTTTTATACTATAGCTCCATCTGCCCCAGGTGTAACCACACAGACAGTGAACGAGAAACCAACATGAATCTTGATAGTTGGGAGCAAAGTTGTGCATGGTCTGCTGCAGTTTTGAAGGAGGGGCAGAAAACATAACTTTATGAAAAAAAATCTGAGCTCCGGGGTTTCTCTTGGTTGTCAGAGCATTCCACCTTAAAAATATGTTTCCAGTCTTTGGTGGCTGCCTGCTTGCCTTTGACTTGTCTGTGTGTGTTTTAATGCCAAAATAGAAGTTTCTTTTGTACTTATAATCCAGCAGTTGAACGGTTTGGGTGTCAAAAAAAAATAAAGTGAGTCATGTGAGAACAATTTAAGACTCAAAGACACCTGTAGTCACTATACACCTGACAGTAGTGAAGCTAGCTGCAGGCCCGAGCCGCACAAAACTATAATTACATTCACAGATTTTTTTCCTCACAGCCAAATTATCAGGCACCCTCACAAACTATTTTACAACCACACTGACTCCATCAGAATTATCAACAAAACCTACAAATGAAATGTTTAGCATTTGTCAACTCAAATGTATTGAGTTTTCCTTAAAACAAAGACACTGCAATAGAGAAATTAAAATCAATGTGTCTATTATAAAATGAACTATGTTCGATACATTTCAAACAAAACGCTGCTCTGCTTCTGTCAACATGGCCAACAGTCCAAATCTGGATGAACAATACTGTATGTTTGTTTAACAAGCAGAGAAACAACACACCTTACTGTACTGTGCAATGCAATATGTACAGTCAAATAAAATATATAGGCTTGGCTAACTGCTGTGCCCCTCCAAGGCCATTGCAGTATATTCCCACATAAAATAACGATGCAGAGCAGTGATTATACTCTTGGTGTGTTATGTAAAGTACACCTACACCTGACACAAACCATGACCTGACAATGTTTATGGAAAAACAAAACCACGAGATTCAAGCTACAAGACACTGAACCAACCAACAGAAAGAAACATGAATAAAGGAAAAATACAATTTGAAACATGATTTACCTTTCACAAAAAAAAGAAGTGCTCAACTAGTACGAACTCACTACATCCATTCTTGTCCTCTTCATTCAGTGATTTGCAGTGAGGAAGTAAAAGCCTCCCGAGATCATTCAGTTTTTGCAGGTTCACTCGGCTCATTTTACCCTCTCAGAGACAATCCCATTACTACTTTCCTTACAAAGCACTAAATCCAGCCGACTGAGCAGGCAGTGGTGTGCGAGTCTGCTTCAGCCAAACACCGTCCACACCACTCCTATCTCCTCGTGTTCAGAGTGAATGAGGGTGCCCCCTGCACTGGTGTTAGCTTTCCTTTTTTTTCCTCCCCTCTCAATGAGGTAACGTGACTTCGTCCAGCAGGCCTACTGCAGCAGTGCATCAGCAGTGACTTGGCTCCCCAGTGCAGGCATGTCAAGGTCCAGCTAAGGACAGCGCTCAGTTCCACTCCCAAGTTTACAGAGGGAGCAAAGGAAGAAGGAATCAACATGTTACCTTATCTCTGCCGAGCTCAGTAAGGGAGCAAGGGGAGTGGCCGTGGCCCGCCAGACTAAGTTGGCATTCACTGTTGCTAAGCAGCCAAAGTCCCTCTTTTATGAGGGAATGGATCAGATGGCTTTTTAGTACAGGATAAGAGAAAAGGGGAGCAGAATGAGGGGAGGCCTAGGTACAGGAGAATGTTGCACTTTGACAGTTTTAAATGGTAGAAACCAACCAGAATTTGAATTAGAGCTGAACAATTAACCATAGTTTTATCGCAGGAGGAGAAATGTCTGTCAAAATACCATTTTAAATTAAATACTGTCGTGCTGCAGAGATGTCCTGGCCTACACATCATACTGACTTAAGAAAACATCTTTGTTTGGTACAGATCCCCTCAAAAAAAAAAATCACACCATAATCATTTTAATGTTTTTCAATGAAAATGAGACTAATTATGTAAAAATGATCATTCCCTCTAATATCGCAAATGATATCGCAATTGCAATATCAGTCAAAATAATCACAAATAGATATTTTTTCAAAATTGTTCAGCTCTAATTTGAATAGAAACTTGCTTGCTCCAACATGCCAAGACACATTACAATGTTGGTATAGCTGATAAGTTCTCCAAAGTCCTCCACTGACAATGTGTCATCAGGCACTGACACTGCCTGATGACACAGCCTCATGGTGTACACAAACAGCCTGACACTTGATCCAAACACTACAGCAGCGGTGTGACACCAGAGTCTAAGACCCCTAAGACCCATGCTATTTCTGCTTAATCTATACAAAGCCCTGACCCTGGGAACTATAGTCTAATCTTGACTGGAGACAAGATAAATCATAGTACGGAGTATGCATATTACGCATGTTAAGAGTTTAACAAAAATGAAGGATAATTTGTCTTATATCCTGTAAAATGTGTATTTTAGTGAGTTTAGTTGTGTAATCTAAGCATATTCAAGTATGGTTGTTAACATGAATGTAGAAGTGTCCATTGTCAGCAGAAAAGAGCTTCTATACTGTCCAGTCCAAGAATCAGAGTGAAAACATTAGTGGTGCCAACTAAACATTACACACCCTGACTTCCATGAACCTGAAGGTAATTCGATATCTGCACGTCATCACAGAATCCCTACGGCCCATCCCTATTCTGCCGGCTCAAATGTTGTATCTGGCTCAGATTAATAATTTAAAAAGTCAATTTGTTTGATATGGGGTCTCACAAATGACCTCTATTCAATTTTAGAGAAATTCAATGCAATGTTCAGCCTTCAAATTGCATAATACATTTTAAACTCAGAGTGAGGTCAACAGCACAATGCCACTCTATTTCTGAGGCCCCTCAGGCACCATGTAGACAGCCCCGAATGGCCTTTTCTTGCCTTTGCATGGGTGACTGGACATATCACACAGTGAGCTGTTATGGGTAGCAGGGATAGCCATCAAACGCCCATGAACAGAGCTGCCCCACACTGCAGCGAGGCAGCAGGTCAAGCTGGGGGATTCCAGCCAGCATACCACAGAGACAAGGCTGTCTTCTGTAAAGCACAGGGCAACAAAACCACACCAATGAGCCTGGTTACAATGGCATGGCACTGTCCTTTCAACAGGCAGAATATTACTGAGCCTAGCTTGGAAGAAATTAAAAAAAGCGCTCAAGACAAAGCAGCAGACCTATGCCATCTAGCGAAAAACAGGCATGTCAGATGTGTCAGCAGCTGTGCAAAGTATCTGAGGATAAACTATGATGCATAGGCACCGTCGGGGGGTGGACAACATGAATTATGTATCTAAAATATTTAATATCAACATATTATAATATTAATATTAAACTATATACTCTGGTAACTTTTGATGGCAGTGTTTTTGGTGTTGCACTTTGTAGTATTGTTTTATAAGGTGTCCCTGTTTCACAAAAAAAAAAAAATCACATCTTAGTACAGTACAACTCATACCACAAATATACTAAAATTGTTTTGATAATGAACAGTCAAATCAATTTGCAAGCAGATCAAAGAGAGTCCACACTCACCTAAAGGTGTGTAGTTTAAGAAGACAGAAAAACAGCATGAATGAATCCTGCTGGGTGTATTTGTAGTATCTCACTCCTCTCTAGCTCCTCTAACACATGAGGTCATTGGTACCACATTTTTCTCATCAAAACAAATGCCCCCTTGCACCTGATTGACGGATTATCTCCGTGTGAGGCCTCCTGCAGCCAGTTAGGTCTATAATTAGACCAGGAGTAAACATAGGATGCAGCTACAAATAGCAAGGAAAACGCTCTTTTGAGTCCATAAATGGTTTAAACTAGCGTTACAGATAATAACTACAGACCTTTTAAAAGATTAGGGAATGAGCTAGTATGTTAAAATACCTCAGTATTAGCAAGTGGTTTTTAATTGCCACTGATGTTAGCTACATCAGGTCTCAAACATAAGCATCAACGGTCGAAAGTCAAACAGAAGCTAAAATATTAGCACAGCTAACGTTAGCTACCGAGCAGACAAGAGCACAGTGCTTGGCGGTAACGTTAATTTCTGTTGATAGGGAGTAAAACTTTTTAGTACCTCAAGTACACAGCTTTTTAAAGTAGTTATTGTGTCGGAAAAAAGAGATGGACTGCTTACCACCTGCCGAACAATTAAGATTTAGAGTAGGGAGTTTAACAAAGTACGTAATTTCACATTAATCTCTCTAAAAAAAAAAAAAGCAACACCGCACTAGACTGAAATTATGTACCTGTCACAGGAGCGCGCACGCGCGCTGCTGACGAGGTCCAGTTATCCACCTGGTTGTTTCCCTCACTTTTTCAGAGCATCCTGAGCCAGCCACTTTCTTAATGCTATCTATTTATCAAAAGCGCAGGCTGGTCATGTTGGGAGTTCAGCTCATATTGCCCTGTAGAGATGATAAACAAGTGTTTGCTTGAACTTTGACTCCCGAGAAACATAATGTGATGCGTTGGCGTTCACAGCTAACATTTAGTACAAACAACTCGTTTTAATCAATTAATGATAGAATTGTATTCATTATACAGAGACTGAAAGTCTCTCCTTTCTTCAAAAGGAAAACAAAACATGTCATAACAGCCTTTTTTGTTTTCCTGCTGTAGAGATCAACCATTTGATAGCATCAGATTTTATTATTTCAAATCTGGATGTACAATAATTAAATAATTACATGATTATAAACCATATGATGCCGGGAAGCAAATTTATGTACAATGTAAAAAGTGCATTGTGTTAACAGAGAGAACATATGGGCACACTGAACATCCTAAGAGAGGTAAAAGGGACAGGAAAACCTCAAGGTGGGAGCGAGGAATGGATTTGCTCCAAAATCAGGCAAGCATTACATCTTTTGAATTAGTAATATCAATCAAATGTACAATATTTATTTATATGACCATATCTTGTATTTTACAACTTACATTGTAAAAGATACTACTGTGCTTGGTGATAAAACATAAAGGAAATCACAAAATATGTGTGTTATTCTAGAGACCCCACCAATAGGGTTTGTCAAAGACACTTGTCACTTGAGACATATTGTTTACTGCATTAGTTTTGTCAAATATTAGTATTCAGTGATTTCACAGAGGACCCGACACTGTATTGTGAGAGTCCTGACCGGTGGATCTGCACTTGGAGGTCCCATATGTCTCTGTTGACATCAAAGGAAAAGCAGGACAATAACAAAGTAATCTTTGCTATCTTTGCGGTTCATTC
Organism: Scomberomorus guttatus; assembly: GCA_038419695.1. NCBI lineage: Eukaryota > Metazoa > Chordata > Actinopteri > Scombriformes > Scombridae > Scomberomorus > Scomberomorus guttatus. The sequence goes on along the minus strand of CM076452.1, from coordinate 23,804,001 downwards.
TGGTATCAGTCTGAATGGATTAATTACAGGTAGGTGCAGGACAGTATGACAAACTGATACATCAGGCCACTAAGTGCATGAGACAGGATGAATGTACCAGACTAGCTTAAGACAAGATTATTGTTCCACATCAGTTTTAGGCCACATGGCTGCTGTCCATTAGTGTGGGTATGAGGTGGGACTTCCTGTCCTGAAGGCAAGTCAATGTGCACGCTATCAAGGAGGAGGCAAAAGAAGGAGGCCGGAGGAGGAGCAGCATGCGTCTTCCAGGGATGTTGAAGCTAGCGGACTAAAGCAGAGAAAGTTGCATTTCCTTTTGTGTCCAATGGTAAGCAGAGTTGAACTGGCGCTTCTCCCCCCTCTTCCTTTTTCCTTTATCTCCCTCTCTATAATCTCCACTCTCCTCTCATTTGACACAAGTGTGCCAGGTGAGGCCTCCGCAGGCGGCAGACACGATAATGTAAAGGACCACCTGACAAGAGCAGAGAGAAAAAAAAGTCACTTCCTGAGTGAGCAAAAGAGTCACACAAACACACACCGGGGGTGATGAAGAGTCTCTTATGAAAATTAACGCTGCAATGTCTTTTAAATAACTTAACACTGTGAAGTAAATTATAGGACTTTTACAGGACTGCCGAGCCTCATTGAGGCTGAAAAACAAAGCAGGAATATCTTAGTAATGTGGGGAATATTTTGTTACTAAGTAAAAAAAACTTAAATATGTACTATGTGTGATCTGTACAGCCAATTGGAAATAAATTTGGGGAACAAAACATTTTTAAACTGGCATTCTGATTTCAAGACTTGTCCAACTAAGGGCATTTTCTCAACGGAGATAATGTCAAAGTAATAATCATCCATACTTAGGTAAAGAACAATTACATTGTAGCTCACCAGCAACCAATGTCTCAGCAGTTACCTTCACAGTCCGTACTCACCAAGCACACCAGCACAATGACAACAGTCAGCTTCAGGTTCTTCATACACATGGCACGTGCCAGGTTACGACTTGTGGTCTTAAATGTAACAGACTAAATGGAGGACGGAGAGAAAGTCAAATCAGTGACAATTTCTGGGTCTAAATAGCGCGCTAGATTATCGTCAAAATATAAACTTGTATACTGCCAATATATTGCATTAGAAAACAAATAGGGTGATAAACTCACTGAATCTACTAAATTTTCTGTTTTGTCAATCAACAACTCCAGCTTCTCTCCTCTCTGAGCGACCAAGTCTGTAAAAAAGGACAAGGAGTCAGTCATTCTGGAGAAAGATTGTTAATATTTCAACTAAACACCCAAACAAATACAGCCCTCCCTTGGTGCTCCTTCAGAAGCCCCGCCCCCCAAATTCATGGACGTGCATTTCCATGGCAACGACCAAAAGAGAAATATGGCAGAATCCAGAGTGATGCATCAGCTGTAGAGTCACTTCTGTTCCTCTCACACATTATCACGAGCGGGGAAAAAAAATTCCATTTCACGTGAGCACAACAGTCCATCCACACTCTCTGCAGCCTCCCCACTTCTCCTTCAACCTGCGTTCAGCGTCTCTGTCCACAGAAGCAGCCTGACAGCACAAATTTACTGAACCACAATAGTTTGCATGTCGGCTCCATGGGAAGAAATTGACAGTGTTTATATGTATTGATTAATTGATATGGTTAATAAGTTCAAAACACACACACAGCGGGATATCTGTGTGATTTTAACAGCTGCCTGCTCCGATTATGCTTCACTAAATGTGACAGAAACAGACTCGGAGCGTAAAAAAAATGCGTGGGGTCCCCATGAGACTGTCTCGGATTCAGTGTGGATTGATACATTTAATAAAATGGAAGCGTATCTGTTCTGGGAGAAAAAACTTTCTATGTGAATTGGCCACAGCCTCTCTCTCTCTCCAGTTCGCCAGCCCTCTCCCACCATTCAACAGGTGCTAGAGACGGGAGACTGTCATGTCCTCACACAGACAGCTGCTCTGATGACTTCACCCCGTCCTGAGCACAAGCGCAAACGCCCCCTGCTGGTGATTGGCCGAAGTAGTGTTGTGCTCACTCCAAGCTACTGTGTTTACATGCCCATTTACAGAGCCAGTGCTGCATATGAACACTGGATTTTCTTCCAGCGCACACACAGAACAGACAGCTAGCAGACCCTGAGGAGATATTCGTTCAATTTGACAAAAAGTGTATTGGATTAGAATCGCTGACTCTACCTTTAATTCCTTTGTTATCTTATAGCTCTTTATTAGAAACATGTATCAAGAATCACTGAATTGGGGAAACTGATGAGAAGCTCACCTATATTGCGGACCATAATTCCTTTCAGGTCATCCACTTGCATCTGCGTCTCAGTAATACGATCTGATCCCCGAGGGTCTGAGTGGTGTTTCTACATAGAAAAGAACAGACAGAAAAACTAGATCAAAGAGTCATTTGTCATCACTAAAGCTTTAATAATGCTTCGCTGGGCTGCATGTGAGTGAATGCACAGCGGTGTTATTTGTACATTTCTTTATACTTGTACGGATTGGGGGTATAACAAGTCTGCTAGGGGACAGTGTCACATTTAGCAAACCACAATGTAAAGAAAATGTAGGAGAAATCAGGAAACGGAAATTTCACCCCACTGACTGTAAACAAACCACTACACCTGTGTAACAAACGTGAAAAAAATGGGATTTATCAATGTTGAGATTTGGGAGATGTGCTGGCCGGCTCCTCTTGCAAGCATCTGCACCCTACGGTAACCCGTAACACCCTTCTCTGCGTGGGCAAAGAAGTTCACATGTATCTCAGCAGAAGCATAATTCCAGCTTAAAATCTAAGAGTCATTTTAACAGACAACAGAAGTCCATAGAACTTGAAAAAAAACAGCAGTCACAAAGCCCTCACAAGAAAATGTTGCTAAATATACTCAGGCATTTGTCATACTCACCATCTGAGCTGCCAGTGTGGAGGAGAACTCACTATTCATGGCGTACGGCAGGGCTGTTTGTGCCCGTGACCCATAAGTTGTCTGGAAGCGCTTCTTGACCTCACTCAGGAAGCTAAATGCACGTGACCTCTCAAAGTCCTTTAGCACACAAGAGTTATATCAGTTATAATTGCATACTTGTGAAAAGATCTAGTTAAGATTGTATCTCTGAGTTCTGCTGATTCTTAATGTCAAAAAATAAAATTTGGGCCAACCCTCCCATCATACAACCTGCAGGTCCTAACTTTCTCGTCCTTACTTTCTAATTAGTCCTAACAGCAGTTTCAGTGGTTGCAGATGTATCTGACACGTGGCGCTCTTATTTATATTCAGATGTTCATATTTAAATAAAGTAAATGATAAAGTAAATAAAGTGCCTCCCAATATTAAATCCAGCCATATCCTGTATAATACAGCAGCCCATCAAACAACAGAGAGACATTACACTCGCAAAGCCATTTCAAGATACCTTGAACATTTACAGATGGCCTATTATCCATAAATATCTGAGCCAATACTTACATCATCAGTGATACACAGGTATATAATTCTGTCATGGCAGATGTAATGAAAGAGATAGCTGAAAAGACAAGATAAGATGTGTCAGCAGAACCACAGCTGAAAGCACACAGTTCAATTTGAATTGTTTTTTTATTCCATAACATGCTCTGCAAAATGTCTAAGTAAACATTAGCTAGAGGTAAACAGTAGTAAGTGGGTTGTAACTCTAAATGACACTGATGTTCTCCTTTACCCTCTTCACTGCCAAGACACTTGCGTGAGAACACTTTGCATGTTGCACATGATACCATGCTCCTGTTTCAGGTTGTGAATACTTGTAGTAGCCTCTCTCTGCATGCTCTGGTATCTGAGTATTTAGTGATTTAGAACTTCTCACTTGTGCTAATATATGACAGTCCACACTGGAGCATATAGATGACATAATTAATGAGTTTGATCTTGTATGGCATTACAGGTCCATGGATAGTGACTGGTTTCTCACTTTAAATGGTTTAATTAACTTTAGCTGCCTCATATACCCTTCCTAAGGTTTCTTAAATGTATAAAAGTGTGCATGAAAAGGACCCTGAATAATGGAAGTAGCATCATGTTGGAAATTAATGTTATTGTCTCTTATTGGCAATAATATTGTGCAAAACGTGACATCTCCTGAGTGAGTGAAAATGGTTCTACATGGTTGATCTTTGTTTACAATGGCACATTTTGCAGAAGGTGAAGTGAACTTGATCGTCTCACACATCTTAACACATATACAAATCTGTCTGATGACGAGTATAGCCTGTTTTTGTGTGCATAGTCATTGTTGATGACAAAATTTACATTTGAGGAAGTCAGTGAGAACTAATGGGCGAAGGTCTGCCTTCATAACTTATTCATCAGAAATAGGAATCTGTTTATCAGCCAAGTATGCAGCATACAAAGAATGTGTCTTTGTAACGCAAGAACAAAATACAACAGTAAGGTAATAATAATAATAATGAAATAAACAAAGTAGTACTAAAAATATAGACTGTGCTGTGGTCAAAGAAATTAAGTGTATGAGATATATGAAGGTGACAAGTGCAAAAATTAAATGTGATGTGCAATAAATAATTAAATGATGTAACAGTGGAGGCCAAATGCAATGTACAATGTAAAGTCCAGTTTGGTGAAATATATTATAGTGCAGGGATTGAACAAGGGATGTGAAATGTAGAGTTCAGTTTGATAACAGTATAGTTCAGCTATTTCATCAGATTAGAGACATTTTGGACAGCACTCTAGATAAGTTTGTCACTGTTTTTTACCCATTGCGCACTTTTTATTACTAGATTGCTGTATGCATGTATAAGATCACACCACCACTGGTACGTACTAACAGAATATATAGACTTTGCCAAACTGAGAAAGGCTGACAGACAGGTGTAGCCACAACATATAGTGTGGGTGATGTTGGTGTGTAGATGAGTATGGCGGTGTGTGAGCAACACACACACTCACACACAAACACATATAAGGCCTACCTGCCGTGGCTGTAGGTCAATTTGTTATTCTCTGAGGGGATTTTGGCTAAAATCTGTTCAGTCACTTCAAGGAAGTTTCCGCCACACCAGGCATGCTTGGCGAGGATAGTGGTTCCACGAGCCACCACAGCAAAGAGGATTGCCATGGCAACAGCTAGGCTTTCAGCTCTGGTGCTCGCTGACAACACAGGAACAAGAGCAGAGAGATGTTACTGGATGATCCTGAGCAGGTCAGCTGAATGAGCTTGGGAAAGAGGACATTGCTCAACAGAGAATGCTTCTGTTGAAACGTTTGAGGGTGATGATACAGACGTTGCAGGCATGAGGCAGGAAAATTGTGTGTATGTGACGACACTGAAGTTAGCTTCTGATTCGGGGTTGAGGGGAAAGTTAAGGGAAACACAAATAATGATATTTGGTGCCTGATTGTGAAAGAGTGTTAGGCATTGTAGCAAAAACCTTAATGCTGTTTAAACCCACTTTCGGTTTTGTGAAACCTTTATCTGAAAACAGAAAAAAGGGCGATATCACTGCTTTTCTCCCCACCACATTAGACCAGGTCCAGGTCAAAAACCACTATACTTACACTCATCAAATCTGGACTAGATTAACAGAGACTCATTAAAACGCAGTTTAAGATTTGTGAAATGAAAAAAAGGCGATTTCACTTATATTTCTCCATCCAGACCACATTAGACCAGATTTTTTCAGTTTTTTTTTTTTTGGACAAATCTATGTGTAGTGGGGGAAAGTGAAATCGCCCTTTTGTCTGTTTTCATAGATAAAATAAAGGTTTCACAAATCTGAAAGTGGGTTTAAACAGCGTTAAGGCTTTTGCTACGATGTCTAACGCTTTTTCATATGTGTAAGAGGTTAAAAAACGGAAAATCAGCCGCTAAATATCATTATTTATGTTTCCCTTAACTTTTCCCTTAACACCGAATCAGAAGCTAACTTCAGCGTTTTGTGTGCGTGAGTGTTTGTGTGTAACAGAGAAATTCAAATATCACTGGCCACTAATTAACTACAAGCTGCATCATCTAATTGTAACCAGAAATGAAAGCAAAAAACAGACTAAGGGTGGAAAACAACAGGCTAGCTGGTTAGCTAATGATGTCTTTGACTTAACGTTAGGTAGGTAGCTGGCTCACTCACCACCAAATATCGTCTGTAACTACGGAGCTAACGCAATTCACAGTGACATATAACCATAAATCCAATACCTTGGTGTATCAGTGGTGTTCAGAGTAGCTCATTTACCGCAAATTCCAACATCTAAAGAGATGTCAGCTGCTAGCAAGCTAGCTAATCCCTTTCGAGTGACTTCTGCTTGCACAAATCACCCAGACCGGAAATGAATCCACTCTCTTGCTGGGCAATGTAGTTCTTACTGCGTTCCTTACTCTATATACCCAATTGTATTGTTTCACTTTTGAACTACATTCTGTGGCCTTCCTGATATGTAGCGTTATCGTCACATGTTTTCATACCTACGCCACGTTATGGCAACAGGCTCGAATTTTTTTTAGCTCTCGTCAGTGTCTTACAGGAATGACGCTTTACAGAAATGGTTGAGTGCTTTCTAACATGAAGTTAATACATTATATCATACATATATCTGTATTGACTTCATATATAACATCATATATATATTATAAGTCTTGCAATAAGCTAAAGCTAGCAATTTATGGGATTAGTCAGATACAGTGGTGCCCACCTTAATATCTTACCTAAAATATCAGCAGTTTCTCTTACAATTTGCAGTACCAAAACACTAATATGAGCAAGTAAATCAGCATTACTTGGTCATTACCATGTAAAGCATTTTATTGTTACGTGGTCATTACATTTCAGTTACACTGCAAAAATGATTAAAGTCCCCTTCCATTAAAAATGTTTTCCTTCTTGTTCCTTCAGTTGGATGTTTGAACTTCATTGTGCAGAATGATGTATGTGCAGAGTTTGACACTTGAAGGCTCTTTTCCGCATGATTTGTGACATCACAACTAGTTTGGAAGCCAATCTGGTCCAATATTCAACTTACACAAGTGTGATGTGGAAACTTAAAGCCTCCAGTGCACACTGACAATGGACTTTACAGTGAAGTAGGAGACATCTTATGTCCAGTAGTTTTTTTTTTAATGAACAACATTTACATATTCATAGATTCTTGATTATTTAATGAGGGAGAAGGAGAGAGATCCAATTGTAAGGATTTTAACAAGATAATTGGACTTTTTTGTGAAAAGGCCATATCAGACATATTATTATTCAAAGTAGAGTATTTTATATACATCTTAAAACATGTCTGGAGGGATCTTTAAATGAAATGTCTTGTTTATACTAAACATCCAACTGCAGGAATATTATTGTGGAATACTACTGCAACACTGCTGAAACATTAAAGTTCAGTGGACAGAGGGCTGTCTTAGGTCTGTGCAATACTGTTAACATAACATCTCCTGTACTGTCCTAATGAATGTTCTTTAAGAATTGATGACACCTTTTTAAAGTTTTAAAGTTTTTTAGGCCATTTATATGTGTGTGTGTACTTGGCCCACTTTTAATATATGTACAATAATTTGGTAACGCTTTATTTTAGAGATCCCTTAATTTTATATTAGTATAAAACCATTCCTTACCATTCATTATGTTCAGTTTGTCCAATTTATCAGAATCAGCTGTCTCATTTACCTCATCTCCTCTAGCACAGCCACGTTGCCCTTCCCTTTGCCTGTCAGACAGCGGTGAGGGCTGAAACCCCACGACTTCTGTATTGACAGACAGTCGGATATGTAAAGCAAAAGCATGGCTGCGCAAGGCGAAAAGAAACCAGTGCTGGAGATGGTAAGAAGCGAAAATGCATAATTATTTCTTATATACCACACAGCTACACGACCATGCTGTAATTAAACTGAGTTTGGAAGAAAACAGTCGGTTCAAAAGGAGCTAATGATAGCATTTTCACTGTCTGTAAACTCACGTGGAGAGCCACAGCAGCTAGCAACGACAAAACAGTTATTTCACCTGAATCAAACTCTACATCAGCTGATTTAGTGGATGCAAGCTGAGATGTCGACACATATAACGTGTCGTAAGTGATATAAATCTAAAATGACCTTTAACGCAAATCACTTTATTTAATTTACATCTGATTCCTTCTCAGCCTACAGTTCAGCGTTTCTCCACTGGGGGGCAGTATTTTCACAGACCTCAATGTGTCTCAGACACCAGTTTCTCAGCACGCTGTTCAATGATGGGAAACTGATACTTGTCAATATGCATCTGAGAGATAATAAGCATTGCATGTATTGACTGGCAATGCACATTAGTCCCACTCACTAATCTCCACGGTGCTCTCATGTTTCTGTTAGGAGTTGGATGTGTGATGTTAAAATAAGTATTTCTATTGTGTTTTAGGTCCAGGCTGATGGGGCTGATGAGGGCTGTATGACATTTGTGCTGCATGATGAAGACCATACACTGGGAAATTCTCTGCGATACATGATCATGAAGAAGTCAGTTTTGTTTTTTTTTTCTGCTACATTAAACTGAGCATGTCTTGGTCATGGGTTTGACCTGTTTTCCTTTCTGTATTTACAACATTTAACCTCCCTTGTGGCACGTTTGAAGTACAAAGATTATGACACCGTCCCCCTACCCAACTGAAAGAAATCTATTATTACTGATCATATCCAAAGGGGTTTTTATTTCACTTATTCACTCCCTCTCTGTTCCCTGTGTTTTTTTTATCTGTCAGTCCAGCTCAGCCGGGATGAGTTGTTAGTGGAAAAATTATAATCACACTAACACACCTCCACCCATTTTAAACCAAACAGTGATAATAATCATAAATCTCGATTTCACTTTCCTGTTTTTCATCAGTGTGGATGTGGAGTTTTGTGGCTACACTATCACCCATCCGTCTGAGAGCAAGATCAACTTTCGCATTCAGACGCGAGGTGAGACGCACCCCTTAAACGCCCTTTTTGTTATCTTCTTACAATCTAGGTTTGTTTACGTGTGCATACATGCGTGGCAAAGCTAGACAGAGTAAACATTTTCTGGCTGTGTTGCAGAGTAAACATGTTGATTGGAGTCTGGTGCATTCACTTTGTTCACTCAGCCGAAACAAGTAAGGCCAGGGACTGACCTTCAGTAACACACATGCACATACGCACCTTGTTCAAAGAGAACGATAACCACTCTGCTCGTTACAAAAAAATTCAAAATTCTGTCAGCCGCTTCTCACAAAGTGCCAACAGCAGACACATCACATGAAAGGACTCTGCAAGACAGAGATAACTTGTTTTTGTTGTTGAACTAAGTAACAGGATGCCTGGAGGATCTTTCCTCATGGCTTCATCACAGCGAAAGACGATTACCTCTCAGGCACCAGGAAAACCCCTGATTTCCATTCAGCTATGTTTATGTTTGTCATAATTGTTCTCCACCATGACCATGAAAATTGGTGTGTGGATGTCCTCCATGCAGTCAATTAATCAGTTAGACTACCAAGATACACAAGCATAACGTGATGTGGGAAAATAGTTTTCTTAATTTTGTCAACATCCAAAAAAAGCAAAAAAATGCAATGATAACAACCTAAAAAAAAAACCAGCAACTCTTCACACTTGCGCAGTTATAATCACTTTTGTGGCACATTTCATTTCCTGTTCAACTGCTGTATCAGCACTGATCAGCTTCGACAGCATTTGCTGTATTTAGTTTAGTGTGAAATGTCATACCTTTCTAAGAAAGAATATAGAAGCATTGCGTGATTGCTCTATTGTTCTTCAGTATTTCTTTCATATTTCTTTGTACTTTATCTTTGCTAAATCACTGTATTTACTTTGGTTCAGTGTTTGGTTAGATTGGAGCCTGTTACACAAAAGTGATTTGTGAGCACTGTTTACATTGCAAATGATTTGACATGTTTCACAAACGACTGTGATAATTTGTGAGTCCTACAGGGGCCTTGCATGCTCATGCATGGGTAGCAGTATGACATTTGTTTTGATTAGTAAAACATGTCGAAATGAGTGAGAGGAAATAATCTCATGTTGCAAATTTGGTGAAGCTGGCCCTTAGAAAGCACAACCAATAAAGAAAGCAATGCTATCGAACAACCCTGGCAGCCCTCATCATGGCTGCATTACACATAAATGATTGTGCAAAATCAGCTGTTTATGGAGCAGGATGTTTTCGTTATTTACAGTTGGTGGAGAGCTCTTCTCTTCAGAGTTATCTGCTTTTTGTTTCAGGGGGAGCACCAGCCACAGAGCCGCTGCGGAGGGGCCTGAATGAGCTCAGCGATGTTTGTCAACATGTTCTCAACACTTTTCAGGTAAGCCTTTGTGTACTGCAGATCCTCCATGTGGTAAACCATTCACTAATCTTTTCCTGAGAAAAACCAGCAATGGTCTGATATCGATTTCTGTGCTTCATTTCAAACAGAAAAGCACGACCCTATCACTTTGAATCATTATGGTTGTGTCTCAGTGTCAGGTTTATTTTCATTTAAGTAGCTGCAATTGGAGCGCAGTCCAACACAATTTTGGCCGGTTTACAGATAATGCACAAGCTCACATTTTCTGTTGACTTACCACCAAAATTGGATTGGCGCTGATCCTTAGCGGTCTGGCAGCCTTGTGCACTGAGCAGGGAGGCTCATCAGTGATTCTCCTGCGTCAGCTGTCAGTAACTTCTGCCCTGCTGACGGGCTCTTGTCTCGGCCCACCGCAGTGCTCCTGTTCAGCAGCTGACCCGGTGCTCTGACCCCTTACCGAGCAAGGCAGGCTAGAAGTGAACCTCAATTTCCACACATGGAGTAATATTGCTTTCATGTGGGATGCAGGAAGAAACCCTGGGTTGACTCAGTATATGAGTCGTATAGTGAAAGGAAAGTCTGTCAGAACTGATTAAATGTAACACTCACTCTGCTGTCTCAACTCCAACTCTAACTACATGTTCTTTCATTTTGTTCCAGGCCAGAGTTAATGAGTTCAAAGAGAGGCAGGAGCAGCCCATGGAATGAAGAGCATCATATATGTGGGACCATGGAGCTGTCAGACACACAGTATCTACAAACAAAGTGTAAAAATGTGTTATTTTGATATTTTTCTTTGTATGTGCTAGTTAGATGGTATGGGAAGTTCCTTATTCAAACATTTGTACAGTTTTCATTTTTGTATTATGATCGAATTGATGTGTAATGTATGATAATCTTATTTCAGTCTTGTGTCCATCATTCCTGAATTGTTGGAATGATAAGCAAAACTTGTTTAAGACATTAAATTTAAACACAAATCATTTTCTGTTTTTGTTTTAATCCACTGAAAGATTTCATAGCGCGAATAAAAGTCAGCCATTTGACTTCTACCGTACAATATTTATTTTCATAACTACTCATGTAACACTGTTTGAGGGATGTCCAAACCTAAAGTGATGAGACCCTCAAACACCAAATTGTTCTCATCTGTCCTTTGAAGCCGTGTTCGATGAGTGAAGGAAGATTGAATGTCCTTATTAGCAGAGGAATGTGGTGTGAGGGACTTCATACGGTGCCAGGAAGACAGAGAGGGAAAATGAGGGGAGAGAAGTGTAAATAATGAGGTTTATTTGAGGTTAATCATATCCCTCTGTCAGTCACATGTTTGCGCATGGCTGCCTCTGTGGGTACAGAACATAGTTTGAGGAAAAACAGCAACTAACGACAGCTAATATTTGACAAAACATATGTGCAGTACAGGAAATGGGCTCTATTCAAGAATACAAAATTAGGCCAATATTTTTTTTTTTTTGTTTATACTGTAAAACCGGTTGACTTTCCTTTTTTTAAAGAATAAAATAATTCAGTGTTTTGGGAAATAAGCTTATTTGCTTTCTTGATTTGATTGATAACACTAACACACTATGTCTGTATGCTACCTAAAATGGAGTTATAGCCAGGAAGGAGGCGATTAGCTTAGCTTAATTTAGCTTGGTAGTATCTACTCACTAATAACACATCTTGTTTGTTTAATCAGTACAAAAACAAAAATGTAAAACTCCTTAGAGGTGGTGGTAGGTGTTTTTTTTTAAGAACCTTTAGACAGAACCGGGCTAGCTGTTTCCCCCTGCTTCCAGTCTTAGCTATCACTAAGCTAACGGTCTCCTCACTGTAGCTACATTTTTACTGTACAGACACAAAAATTGATCAATCTTCTCAGCTAACTCTTGGCATGTAGAAAGTGAATAAGCTTATTTCCTCAAAATGTTAAACTATTCCTTTAATTTTGCATAAAAATGAGTAAAATTATGGGTAAAATCACTTAATGTAACAGGTAGCTTGGAGTCAGTAATGAATAAATGCTGTATTGATGATGAGAGGACTCAAACTGCCTGTTACTGTTCAACATGATTCAACCACACAGGCCATCAAGGGGAAATTCCCAAAACCTTTCACTTGTCCAAAACCACATTAAGAATGGGCACAAGACTTAAAATATTGTTTGTTCAGAGAATCAATTATTCATGGCAACACTGGGAGACTGAAGCGCTGATGGTGTGAATAAATCATTTTCTCTACAAACAATTTTAAGTGTTGTGCCATGCTTGATGTGGTTTTGTTCAAAATGTCACTCTGTCATGAAGCTCAGAATTTAGTACGTACGGGATGAAGTTCCAGCTCATACCAAGTTTAATTTGAAGCATGTTTTGATGACTTTTTAGTGTATGTTTGGTTCACCAGTTCAAAGGGAAATTCCTCCAAACTGCTTTTCTTTGTTTTCTTATTTTCCAGATATGTTTATTACATTACTTGTAATGCATTGTACTGTACTGTACTGTATTTGTTGATTTGATTATTTAATTTGACATAATTCTATTATTTTTGTTTATCCTACACTGAGGTTTATTAATGCAGCAGTGTACTGTATGACCTCAAGTACGAAGATTCAGTATGACATGACTGACTACTGCCAGTTCTGTGTGGTTCGTGAGATGCCAAGAAAAAAACCCAACAAAATTCTTCTCCCCACTTTTACTAAATAGTTTTCTCTGTAACATGGACTTGGAAACTCAGAGGGAAAACCTTAACGAGTCACTCTGAGGTGAAATAAGAAATAACCACTAATAAATAATAGCAAGGCATGCTACCTTGTAGAACTTGTGGCTCTTCCTAAGAAGCAGCTGAGTGAAAAAAAACACAGAACCCTTTTCAAATCTATGAGCTGATATAATAGATCTTCTCTTAGACGTAATCTGCATTTCTCTCTGTACACCTGCTTCTTGGAACTGGCTCCCAGGAAAAGCCTTGTATAAACCACCACGGCCATTTGTACTTCATTTGACATGTTTTCTTTTGATTATCTTTCTCTGAAATCAGATGTCACCTTTCCTCGAAAAACATGAAACCCGTGACGTAATTGTTAACCTTTGACAAGCACTCAACAGCAGAAATGATTGTTTATGTTCGCTCCTGTCAAGCGTGCGCTGCTCTGATTTTAAAAGGGAAGGTGAGGAATGTTTGAACATTTATAAATGTAATCTTATTCTCATGTCATTAATACAACTAAAGCCATTTTTTTTATAATGAAAAATATTTGAAGCATTTAAAGGTGCAGTGTGTAGAATTTAGTGGTGTCTAGCAGTGAGGTTGCAACTGAAAATAACTCCTAAAATAATGAATTATACTGTACTTGGTCAGTAAATAACTCAACACAGATGCTATAAAATAATATTTATTACTACATACTCTCAAGAAATACATACAATATAAATGTAATTTAAAACACCAGGGCCAATATCCACATTTACTTCAACCTCCTAATGTCTAGCTCGGTGGTCCCATACTTGCAGACTTCCAGAACACAGTTGCTTTTACATGAAGCTAAAAACAGGGTGAACGTGGCATAAATAGATAAGATGAGTTAATGAGTCACATACTGCGTGATCAGCTGATTTGAGTGCTGTTGCAAACTCTTAAAGTAATACAGTGACAAAGGAAATATTTTGTCTCAACATTCATCTATTAAACATAAATCCAGTCTATTGTGAAATGCTTCTGTGGGAACAAACACACTGGGCCTCATGCAAGAAACACTATTTACGAGTAGCCCGGGCCATCATACCTGTCATGAACAGATCATCTCTGCCTTTCTTCAGAGGGGAGAAACACTTGTTTGACTTACAATTATAATGTCCAAATCTGAATTAATTTGGAGTTTAAATATGACACCAAAATTAAAACAAATTTAATGCAAAATTAATATTCTGTTTACCATATTATCATCATCATGGCTGCCAATTTACTGAAAGGTCTTTTTTTTTTTTTTTTTACATTTTATGACATATTTTGGCGCAGCAGCTTCTACATTTCAGTAGTTGTTGGAAACTTCTCTCACTCCGACAGCTGCCTCTGTGTCTCTCTGCATGTCTCTGTCCAGTATCATCTGACAGTGTAACATCACCTGTACACTATAATATTCTCTCCTCTAAAATCTCTGTGATTGTCACGTCCCTTGACCACCTCCCATCATGGACTGCTTTGCATTAGAAACACATTTTAACATGTCAAAGCGTTCCCTCTTTATTTCTGTCACAGCACAGAGCTGCTCTCATGACACGTCAGCTGGATTCAAACATTTCTAATTGTTTTGGATCTCCTACTACTGACACTCCCAAATTTGAGTGTTTGTTGAAACCGACTTGGAACACTCGTACGAGCCAACAAAAGTAAGAGAGTTTTAGCATAAAAATAGGAAAATGTTCTTTCATGAGGCCCATTGTCTGGTTGTTGAGCACAAATTAGGTTGTAAAAGAGGAACGCCTTTGCTTAATAGCGTGATATAGAAAACAGAATATGTGAGGTTTCCAACACCATATCTTAGTCACGATGTACTGAGAGCAAAAAAAGCACCAGATAAAATGGATTCATCTTGCTTGTACATCAGTGTATGCACTCACTACTGCTAGTGTTAAAAACTTTAATTCATTTAGGTTTAAAGTTTTATAATAAGGGTACAACTCATATACTTAAGTAGTGCTTAACTAATGCATGGCTCATGATGATTTAATGGATGAATGTGCAGGTTTCCCCAAATGATATTAAGCCAGAACTTGTGTAAATACTCTTTTCTTGATATGTTGTCATCAGAAGATTCATCACAAGTACGTGACTACTGAGTGCTTGCAGCAACCTCTAGCAACATCTGTCTTAACTCTAAAGTTATAATAAAATGTTCCACCCAACTACATAATTAATTTCTCATTATGAGATCATTCTTTAGCCTGTATCGCTCCTTTACAAATGTTGATTAAACACATTAAATCAATAATAAATGTTACCTGCATTTATCTGATCACTATATTTGATGGAAAGAACTAATACATCTAAGTAATGTCTATGCTCATTAGGTAGTAAGAGAAATTTTAAAAAAAACATTCACTTCTTAAAAACACCCAGCTGTACACAATTTCTTTTACCTTCGGAAAGCTTTTAAATGGGTCAGTTTTAGAAAATGTATTCCTTAAACAGCTCTTAGAAGTAATTTCCAGCCATAGGAAACTGTAACATGACCACGCGCTGATGGAGGTGAAATATTTGAAAATAATACATGATTACCTCGTGTAGAAGGTTAAACAAGCTCCATGTGTTTTGTGATATTTTCTTAGAAAAATAGAAGCTACATCGAGATGAGTTAAGACTTTTTACACAGTGGAAACGGAGACCACTTAACAACCGCATGAATACTGCAATAATACAAGTACTAATAATGACCTCCTCTGTGTAGCATAATGGGAATCATCTGGTATTTGTCAGTGTTCTCGGACAACAGCTGCCCTCCACATGACTTAAAGCAGCAATGATTTCCAGATAAAAGATTTCCGATGTTCGACTCTCCACATGACTGGAGCCCATTTTACCCCAGCATGATGTCACCAGGGCACATGGGGTGTTGACTGGTGACAACATGCGGTCGATTGCCAGATAATCAGCTACTGATCGTGTATGTATGTGTAGACATGCTTGTGCCTTTGCAAAATAAATGAAAATGCTCGCACCTTTGAGGCTTTTTGGAAAATAGCTCAGGGTCACATTTTCCCTCTATCTTTCCCCGTGAGGTATTAAAGCTTCAACAGGTAATATTTATTCAGTGCTGTTATTCATACATGAAGCACTAAGGCTAGATATAATCATAGGTCTACAATCTGCAAGTAAATAATACTGTACATAAATTTACATGTTGCTTAAAAAACATTCTCTATAAATGTATTACCATAGTGGTCCACTGAGAGACTTTTAGTCCTCTACACAAGCCTCAGTGTCGAGTATGAACAGATTTATGTAGCCTCATACTTTTTTGCAGTTAGTATTACAGCACGAACAGGTACAGTCCTGTTATTTCATTCATCAGTTTGGGTCGATCCTTTTATTACAGTCTTTCAGTCTGCTGTGAGTCCCGTAAAAGTGACTTCTATCTCGCCCCACTTTTCCTTCCTCACAAGGATCTGATCGCCGGGCTTTTGGCAGTGACGACGCTGTTTCTCCGTAAAGGGAGCTGATGGGAACGTGGGTTTGGCAGAAGAGGTGCGCGATGAGTGTGTGTGTGTGTGTGTGTGTGTGTTTATGAAGAGCTTGTGTATTTCTGACTGGAGCGGGAGCTGGAGCGGTCTAGTCCGTTCCCGTGGCAAGAGCCCTTCCACCGTCCGCCTGAACCTCGTTCATCAAGAGGAGACGTTCTGTAGCACCAGCAGCACAGGCAAGACTATGAGACAAGAACCAACACACACAGTTATTAAAGGGGACGTATCATGCACATTTTTGGGCCCATATTTTTATTCTGGGGCTTTACTGGAAAATCTTTGCATGATTTCAAGTTAGAAAAATGCAGCCCCTCAGTTCAGCCTCTATCTAAAACAGGCTGTTTTAGCTCCTGCCTCTTGAACCAACCCTGTTCTGATTGGTTAGCTTCCGGTGGCTTCGGATGCTACGTAAACAAACAGTAGTAGGATTTCACTTCTTTTTTCTCATTCTTTACTCAAAATGGAAACTTCCCAAATACATCCGTACATGTTTGAGCCCAAATCCAGTCCGAAATATGCGAGTGGATAACGCAAACAACCTGTGGAACAATCTTAGCAACAAAGGCAATGGAACAGATGGCCATTTGTGGGCTTGCATGAAAAATCTGATGTCATCACAAGTAGAGGTAACTTTCCAAACGAAGCGTTCAGAGCAGGCTGAAGCTTGGGCATTTGACTTGCAGGGAGCATTTTTACATACGTTCACATCAAGTTTTGAAACTTTGACCATGTTTAACATACTGTAGATATCGGACATCATAACAGTATAAATATTACAGAAAATCACAAAAAGCATAATATGCCCCCTTTAATGGCTTTTTGTTGACTGTGTTTTCTAATAATACCATATTTTAGTGCCGGTGGGTGCCTTCTTACCTGGAAGCAATTTTTAAACTTCTGGCTGACAAAGTAGAGGGCAATCGGGTTGATGCAGGAGTTTAGGGAGGCCATGTTGATGCCGATGTAATCCATCACTAACAGGAAGCTGGCAGGGAAGTGAAAAGTTTACTACAGGAAGCCACAGAGCAGAGAACAATGGGTTTTCATGATGTTTGCACTATATTTGTGTCGCTATCTGTGTGCTTACCTGAGCAGTTCACAGCGGTTGGGGTCATTCTGGTCGTAGATTGTTTTCTTCAGAATACGGCTGAGATGAAGGGGCAGCCAGCAGAGAGCAAAAATCAGCACGAGGCAGAACACCGTCTTCGCCACTTCTCTCCGCTAGACAAAGACAAATATTGATGCAACTGCGTGCCTTCATGGTTTACAGATTATGGTTACAGTGGTTTTGAATTTGCATGTATACCTGTTTCATGTGGTCGTTGAGTGCAATCCGCATGCCTTTTTTGCGACTGAGCATCTCGCAGGACATGAGTGTGTAGAAGATTCCTGTGCAGGCCAGTGGGAAGCAGAAGTAGAAGCCAAAAAGCCACCAGTCTTTTACATCTTGGTAGAACTGGAAAAAGAAAGACCCACTCACAAAATGTGCAACAAGAAATACAACGTGTACAACATAAGTATGTTCCTACAGCTGAGTCATACCAGAAATGTGGCCTCGGGCCAGACGCACTGGAATTCACTATACCACAGAAATACTGTATTATAAACAAGGTTACAGATGTTTCTTATAAACGTGTTCATAGAATTGGTCCTGTCAAAACATACATTGCACAAACATGTACACTTGAAAGTGATGTATGTTTTCTGAAACTCTGAAACACTTGATGACTTACAGTACTCTGAAAGTGTTATTTCAAAGATTTTAAGAACTAAACTACAGGATTTCTTCACTTTCAACCTAAAAAAATTTTCATGATTATGTAGTGAAATATGTTTCAATATCAATCTTACCTCTTTGCACATTATATTATTCATAAAACTAAATGGTCAGCAGTCAGAGTACTATTGATAAATGCCACATCAACAAAAAAAACAAAAAAATATTTTGTTTAACGAACTAAAAAGTCAATACACCACTGACTCATTCTGAATTGTATCTTTTTGCTAATGACATTAAACTCAAATTGCACTTCACTCACTTAAAATGACAGATTCTTCATGAAAAGACATAGAAGCAGCTCTATACTTTATTTCCACCATGTCCTCAATCCCTTCAAGGCCTTCTGGTTTGAATAAACTTGAAATATCCACACATTGGAAATGTCTTTGCATTTTCGTTTTTACTGTGCAGCTTCATAAACATGCCCATGAATATTATGAGAAACAGTCATGTTCAGATGCTTTACACGCAGTATGCATTGTATTACATTTTTTGGAATGACAAATTCTTGTTGGCAGAGCTTGAAAAAAAAAAAAAAAAAGAAGTCTTGATTAAAGAAACACACTAGTGGTATTGTTGCTGCTCAGGCGCTGTGCTTTGAAGTGAATCAGTCTGAGGACTTCAGAACTTGAAAGTAACATCAGGTGCAGGCTGAACAAGGTCCAAGTATTTTTTTCATACGTCAGCTTTAATAGAGAGATCTAAATCAGATGAGATCAGAGATCTAATGTGCAGGATGTTTTGGCCAAATGCCTGTGGAGAAATGATAACATGCAATTCCTATCAAACATTTCGAATTGATACTTGATTACATTCTGCAGAGCTGAAGTTATTTTGATCATTTGAGGAAAATTGAATTATCCAGCTGTTTGAGTTTATTATGTTGTGAAAGGCATTCCTTCAGCTGTTATGATCTCACATATTTCCATGTGAATACAATGCAGCTTTTCATCCTTAACCTAGGTTGTCATTTTCAGATAAACAGAGCCCAGAAGGTGTCAGGAATAATATGTTAGCCACTCTAGCAGCGTGGCTCTAGGGATGGCAATGCCGGTTGGGCCACCACTTCAGTCCAAACTGATCTCAACAGTTTTAAGATGGATTGCATGAAATTTTGTAGAGACATTCATGGATGAAGCCTCACCTCTTTGGTGATCCCAAGAGCTTTCATCTTGCTCCATGAGTTCAAAATTTAAATATGTTTAGGACCAAATACCAGCAAATTAACGACATTTCCATCTGTCTAAGCAATTAGCAAAGGTTAGCGTGCTAAAAGGCCTAAATTAAAAAATTAAAATGGTAACCTGCATCAACATGTTAACATGTTAACATTGTCACTGTGAGCATGTTAGCATGCTGACAGTTAAGCATTTAGCTGAAAACACTGCAGTGCCTTTGAACAGCCTCATAGAGCAGCTAGCGTGGCTGCAGACTCTTAGTCTGTGTTCATTTACAAAGCAGAGATAGTGACATATGGTTTTGAAGTACTTGTACTTGAGTACTTTCATTTTATGCTAGTTTAGACTTCTACATTTCAGAGGGAAATATAGTACCTTTTACTTCACTACATTTATTTGACAGCTATAATTTGCAGCTGAAGTTTTTATGTACAAAGCCAATCATGAGGTGATAAAATATGACACAGACAGACATGAATAATGTCTTCTAATAGAGTATTATTTTAATCATTTCTGTACTGATTTGGCAATATAGGTTTGTGATCTGCCATGCTAATAAAGCTTATTTGAATTATTTTATTGACATAAAGGATTAAACATGTTACTCATCTAATCCTCACAGTGCCTACCTTCATAAAGCGAGTGCTCTGCTCTGGATGAAGCAGACACACACGCAGCTTGTTGCCTCTGTACGGAATCTCCAACATGTCAAACGCCAGCGCCTCGGGAACTGCCAGCACCACGGCAACCAGCCAGATCAGAGTCACCTCCACTGCTTTCCACAGAGGGATCCCCATCCCCTTTACCCTGCTCCATGATGTCACTGCATGGTAGCTGCACACACACACACACACACACACACACACACAAACATATGCTTTAGCTGTGTTAAGCACTAAAATGTGTCAGGCGTGTGTGTAGAGTGGGTGTGTACTCACCGGTCGATACTGAGGGCACACAGGCTGAGGACGGTGATGCCCACCGAAGCTTTCTGTATGAACGGCATCAGCTTACAGATGTACACCCCAAAGGGCCAGTCCTCAGCTATTAGCTGCAGACAAAAATAGTGGAGGCACACAGAGAGGAAAGAGATTTGTAGTTAGAGAAATCTGAGGAGTGTCACCTGTGTAAACACATGGACAGATTCTTTGAGGGTTATATCGGGGTCCTTTCTTCTTCGTGTCTTCCTTTATTACTGCAGCAGCCAAAGCCAATACCAACAACAGAGTGTGCCTCCTCTCTGATAAAGTCCTTCTCTCAGGCGGGATCAGATCAGTTCAGCATCAGGACAGCGTCTCTAGCAACAAATCTACTTTGTACAAGTCAGCAGATTATTGTCTCCAGTATTTTGAAATTATGACCTTTAATTTAAAACCACACCTGTTATCAATTCAGCACATACTCAGTTTTTCTTCCTAAATCTTATCATCATCTTAAATACACCCACTCTCTTCATGTTTAATATTACAGTTTGAGTTGCAACTTTGGACAAAAATCCCAGAAATACAGGACCTTTAAAGCTATGAAAATATGAATCAGAGTGACTATTACTCTGATTTTCCTTGATAACACAGCACAGCGTCCCAGCTTCACTCAATGAATGTGAATCCTATCAGATTTGTAAAAT
This sequence comes from Scomberomorus guttatus, assembly GCA_038419695.1. NCBI lineage: Eukaryota > Metazoa > Chordata > Actinopteri > Scombriformes > Scombridae > Scomberomorus > Scomberomorus guttatus. The sequence continues at coordinate 23,782,849 of CM076452.1, read as the reverse complement.
AAAAACACGTTCTACACATTGTTTTCTTCTTTTTTTCTTTGCGACCGGCAGTTTTTTCCTAAAATCCCAACACTTTAGTTTTCCATAACAATTGGCTCACATCTGCTTTTCTTAGTTTTTAGTTTGAACAATCCCTTGTAGTCGTGGTGGTAAAGTCTGCACAGTCTATCCTAAAAAAGGAAATGAACAAAACCACACAAAACACAGAGAATGTAGAGAAAACCGCAGCAAGAAACTTGTAAATTACAGCTAACCGCAGGATGTGCCAAGAAAGGCGTTGCAAACAACTCATAACTATGGAAGTGCAGTACAGGGAAATTGCTTTAGATTAAAGTCATACTAAATTAGACACAGGCCCTGCACTGGGTAATAAATTAAATCAATTTGAGTAATATAAAGTTATGTTTTTGAATTGTTGAGTTTTATGTTGTAATGGGTGCAAATGAGGCATCTTATGATTTTATGTCAAACAAACAGAAATTCTGATCTAATGGCTACATAAATGATAAGGACTATGAATATAATATGAACAGTTCCTAAAAGTTCTGTGTCTTTGAGACCTGGCAGAGATCATCAGTCAGAGGAAACACTGGAAACAGACAGACACACAGGATGAACGTGGTTACCTTGAACACATTGATGGGGATGGCGATGATAATATAAAGCAGGTCCCCTAGTGCCAGGCTGCCAATCAGGACATTGGGTCCATTCCTCATACACTTGTTCTTATATATGATCCTAAGCAGCGTTGAGTTGCCAATGATCCCCACCACAAAGATCAGGCAGGACACGATGGTGTTCACATACTTGAAGGCGTGCTTGATCTCCGTAGGCTTTATGCACATGGGGGGGAAGGAGCCCCGCTGTCGGCCCAGCCGTGAGGGTGGTAGCAGGATGGAGGCGTTGTTCTTGGAGGGTTCTGAAGCCTCGAGCGCACCCCTGGAGTCACGGATGAACCGAGAGGCTCCAACCTCCGCGACCATCAGGAGACACAGCAGAGCGACGGCCCTCATCTTCACACGAGCCTTGCACTCACACAGCGAGGCGTTTGCTCACTCAAAGTCACACAGCAGCCTTCAAGTACACACTCACACACACATAGTCACACACTGGGTCTTGCTGTGGGCCTGGCAGCGTGGGTCTGCGTCGGAACTTGTTTGTCCTGCAGAGAAAATGGACAAACCATGATGTTACACACAGAGAGGAAAGTAGTTGCATGTGTTTAGCAAAACGCTGATGCAGGCTTTCCGAGATGCATGCTGAGGTTATTTATTGAACTGGTAATAAACTGGTAAATGCTTGTGAGTTCATTTGTTGACAACAAAAAGATTATTGTAACCAGTACAAACTGTTTTATTTTTGGTGATGAACTAAGAGCAAAAGCATCCACACGGCAGGGAGATGAACTTGTGTAACATTAGATATATATCTCATATATATATACACATACATACACCATTATTACCTTTACCATACAATTGTAAAATGAAAATTATTTGTGTTTTGGACTGTTGGTCAGTTATAAAATGCAATTTGAAGACATCTCCTTGTAATCTGGGAAATTGTGATGGTATTTTTTTCACTTTTTTATAGTCTAAATTGATTAACAGCTTAATTGATTAATCGAAAAAATAATCAACAGATAAATCAATAATGAAATGAAAAATGAAAACTTTTGTTTGATAGAGAAGTAAGGCTGCACGATATGGCCAAAAATGTTATCACAATAAACATTTCATATCAGTCGATATGGATAAAATCATTATTTCTATTTAAACTTGTTTAAACTTATTTCTAAGTTTAAAGGAATTTTGCTCCTGAGTGAAAGTTAATTGTGGTTTTAAACTATTCTTTATGGTCAGAACATGACAAACACTCGTCAAACAGCGGAACATTTCACAAATCTGAGGTGGAACATTCAAAAACAATTATAATGATAAAATCTTTTTTCAACATCAAAATATGCACGAGTAAAATTAAGTACAATCCTTTCTCCTCAACAAAATGAATATAAACATAGAAAAATGAAGTGCTGCAGTGTGATACAGCACACATGTAAGTTGGCTCAGACGGCAAAGTTAGTTACATGTCCAGTAACACACTCAGTTTAATTACATCGAAGGTTTATCGCACATTTGTTATATTTCTATCAAGGAAAAGTATATCAAGATAATCATTGTTATCGTTTTATCACCCAGCTCTATGGAAAAGTACTATAACATAATGAATAGGGGGTGAAATGAACAGAGAGGGTGGGGGTGAAAGATAAAACAGAAAAATGGAATAGTGATAACTGAGTTTATATGTTAGATGGGAAACAGTGCTTCAGTGTGTGCGTGTTAGTGAGTGTGTGTCAGACAGAGATGCTTTCTCTTGCAGAGGACTCTAGCAAAGCTGTGGGCCTCCTAAGAATCATGTGTAGCCCCCAGAATGCCCTGAGGCGTCTCTCAGGATAAATGAGCTGATTGACAATGACGACAATATCTGTAGAGACATGCTATAAGGGCGCACACACACAGACACACACACACACACACACACACACTCATGCACACAAACACTCTCAATCATCTCTTCATCTCTGAACAGATGCAAACACTGTGGTTTGGAAAAGGAAAGGTTTGTGGACAAATAGTTTAAAACAGCATTTTTGAACCCATCTATGCATGTCCTTACACTCATATGCAGAGCCACTTACACACCATAAACACACACGCACACACACACACACACACACACAGACATGCACACAAACACTCTCTCAAACACAACTGGCATTGATAGCTGCATTTGACTCAAGAACACAGAGGCTCGTTCTGTTCACACACACAAAGGCAAAATCACATGGATGAACTCACACACATATCACAAGAAATCAGTTTTGAAAAATTTGGCCATCTTCCATTCATATCCTCTCTATCATCTCAATAATGCCTTTGTGCTGGCCTGCTCTTACACAAGATGGTAGCTCATTAGGCTATGTTAGAGCGGGATTGTCTGATCAAATTGGAAAGCTGACTTTTAATTGGGCTGATCCCCTTAATCTAATAGATTTCACTTTTGAAACCATCGCTGACCTTTAGCAGTGCTGGCTCCAGATCTTAGAAAGAGGGAGGTGGAGCGCCTGCAACCGGTGGAGTGAAAGTGGTGGGGATCAGAAAATGTGTGTTTGTGTGCAGGAAGAGGGGTGTGTTGAAAAAAGTGTGAAAAAACACAGATGCACGGGAACAAAATGGCAATAAAAGATTTCAAGATTAACATGAATGACAGTTCTACTGTACTGTTTAGAAGAACAATGGCAGGAAAAGGAAAGGACAGGAAAGGCAAAGTCAGAGGAGGGGAAAGAGTGAGAGCTGAGGTATGCCTGAGAGCAAAGGAGTCATGAGAGTGACCTGAAGGCAGGAGAAGGACAGTAAAGACAGAGATGGTAAGATGTCGGGAGGGTGGATCCACACCACCAGATAACTGAGAGTACTGCTCCAAAGTTACAGAATGAAATCTGAAATTTCAGCAGATTTATAAAACGGATTCCTTTTAATTTGGACAAATTGGAAAATAAACATCCAGCGTATGATTTTGTTTCCACGTGGATGCTTTTTTTGGATACAAGCTTTCATATTCTGGATCAACAAAACAGGAAAGTCTTATAAAATTACATACAATTTTGAATGGGATGGCGTAATGTTATGAATGTTTTGGAGCTGGCTTGATAATTTGATGAAGTTATAATATTAGTTATAACAATTAAAGGTATAATTCAGCTTTTTCTGTCCAAAACATGTCTCCAAAACATGTTTTTGTTACAATCGAGTCACAGAAGTGTTTCTGAGGCTGTAGTTTTTGTGGTGTTGACATTTCAAGGTGTTCCTGTTATTTTGTCCCCCATGTGTCCAGTTTGGAATAACAGGAACAGCTCATGGTCATAACAGGAATACTGCATAGGAGTCAAAATGCAAACACCAGTATACATGCCATCACAATGGGTTTTCTTTTTTCCAAAGATGGAAAAGGATAAAGACTGATAAAAATACCAGTTGAGTTTAAGCTTCACTGCACTTAAATACACATATGTGACAGATTTAGTTTATAGCTCAATTTTTAGATTCTTTGTCTAAGTGTGAAGTATAGTTTTGTCTGGCAGTTCCCTGATTATTAGTGGCCAGGAAAAGAGCCCATAAATCCTGTATATCCAAAAACAAAAAGCCAGTGAGCACAGTTTCACTCTTTTGATTTAAAAATGTTACTGTGAGGGCAGCGATTAGTGTCCATCATGTGCCACATTGCGCTGCATGAGGCCAACGCACAAGGTGCACATAGCTGCAGGTCATAAAACTGAAAAAGTGTGCAAACTGTGTGTCTGCTATGGACAGATCAGCACTATCAGACTGTGATGATTCGAGCTGCAACAAAGCAGGCCTTCTATTTTCATCTGCGTAACCGCATGAAATTTTTGATATTGTCATGGTATAAGAGTATCTCTGAAGCCCTTCAGTGCAACACGTCGGCTTTAAATAGGTTATAAAACTCCAGAACGAAAGACTGAATGAGTTTTAATGGCGGTAAATCTGAAATTCTGCGGTGTATGAACAAAACAGCGAGGCATATTTGACATGCAAAGTTGTCGTTCTGCAATTATTGCAAATGTGAAGTGGTTTAAGCAGACGCACGGAATAAAACCATCAAACTTTATTTGAGCCAATAAATTCACAGACAGACTACAAACACTCAAAGACAAGATAGATGGACTGAGAGACTTTTTTTTCATACAAAATATATATTTTCTCGCCAGTATAAAAACTCAGCAGTAAGTAAAGTCATGTGGTTGTGGTTACTTCTGCACACTTCAAACCACTCCTTTACTGCTTACACTTAGAGTCTGCGTTTACTTAAACCAAGGTCGTTATCAATTAATCTAAACATTTAGTCTAGACTTACCAGACGTGATTTTGTGGTGTACGTGGTCAAGGCCAAAGTTTCCCGATCAATATTCCAGCAGAGTCCCGCTAATTGGCTCGATGCTTTTTGAATAATTACGTTTTCTCTGATGTGTTCCAGTGGTGAAAGTTCAGTGTGTCCTTCGTGTCCTGCAGCGTGTCCGGATCCTCTCCTTGCTTCGTCCGCGCTCTGACGCACAGAGGGACGGCGCGAGGTTTTATACCCACGAGCCGGGAGGCTGTACAGACAGCCAATCACATCCCAGACACGAGCATCCTTCCCTCTCTGCTGCCAGGACGCAACTTAAATGCACACATGAAGTTTTTATTTTCAGCTCTCTGACAACAATTAAATACTCCTTTGGGTATGTCGCTCATGACGCACACATAGTTTGGGTTCACCGTGGAGATGAAAGATGAGTTGTTCTCTCTGTGATGTAAAGCTTCAACATAGGACTGCTGTCATCAGCCTGCAGGGTTCTCCCCTGCAGGAGCTTACTTTAAAACATAAGATACACACACTCTGACATCTGCTTCCTCCGCAGTTTTCATAGCACTTTGGCTATGAAAACTCTGCAGGTAGATGTTGGCTCCAGCTCCGTTTTGTGACATTTTATATTTCCACCAAATTGGATTAGGGAATATTGCACTTTTGTTTATATAGTTAGTTACTAAAAAAATATGTTTGATGCATTGATTTAACAGTATAAAGCTGGGACGTAAGGCCGCAATTACGCCTCCCCTGAACCATGTCTCGTGCTTTGGCCTGTGCTTCGTCCCATGAGAGACCCATCTCTAAAGCAATATAAAGCAGTTAGACACAGCAGCACTTATACCCAGCAACAACCTAACGAATAACTTCTTACTGGTTCATGAATCTTGAATTCACTGCAGGGACTGTTCTTCTCGTTTAGTACTTTTAAGATAAAACAAATCTACACTTTTGATCAGTGACTGTGGCGGTGGTGACTTTGATTGAGAATTTGAGGGCATTACTGATCATGAGTGAGCTTTTGTCTCTCTCTCTGCACATACATGGCATCTGTCACAACTACTTGAAATTGCAATTTGTTATCCTTTATCTTAATGTTTTATTACATAATGCTTTATGTAATATTGTAGAGACACTATCTGCCTGCAGGAAGAGTTTGTGAGAGCACCTTGTTCTGCGCATCCACCGTCAGATCAACACATGCATGACTATAACACACACACACACACACACACAAACATAATACAGAGAGAGCAATTCTTAAACAGATACATATGAATAAACACATATCAATAATTGCATAGTAACAATCCAAAACAACTCACAACATTTTGTTTCTCAAATGCTTGTGACACACACATGCGCACACACATGCACACTTGCAAACAAAGACACCACACACACCAAAAACAGCAGCAATCTCGTAAAACGTCCCCACCACTCACACCATCACCACTGCCATTAAACTAGCGGGCACACAAACACACGCTCGCACTGACACACCAGACAAAGGACCTTTCTGTGGAGTCTGTTTAATGACACCCATCCCCTGCTCTATTTTGGGAGGCAACTATTTCTGGTGGCATCATTATTTTCATTAGCACAGTCTCATATTATTAAATCATTAGCAGACATTATCACCATTATGCACATGGTTCTATGCATTATCTCTCCCCAATTCAATCTTGAATTGCTCTGCACCTGTGTGTGTCTGTGTGTGTGTGTGAGCGAGAGAGTGAGAGGACAGAGGAGACGACGTGCTGTGGCCTTGGCAGAGGGATGCAGTTGGATAGTTACTGTAAAACTCTTCCTGATCTGTAAACACCCTTCATCCTCTTGCGTAGGAAACAAGTTTACTTTGAACTTTGCAGTGCATTCTATAGTGCCTGATTGCGTCTAAACTTCAACAAGTTTGTTTTCAACCAAAAAAGGGTCAAAGATGGAGAAAAAAGGCTGGCTTAAAGACAAACTTTGAGAGGTGGATTCCCACTTCTTCTTCTTTCAACTGAGCTAATTGCTGAGGAACAAGGCAGGGCTCTGTCTTCAGGCTGGTGTCTAGAGAAAGGAACCTGACTAAGATTTCTAGGATGGGATGCTTCATTGTGCACCACGTGGCTGCTGGGGTGCAGAGATGTCACCCTCAAGCTTGTAAAGAGTCTCTGTTTCTTACATCCCCCTTCTTTTAAACTCGCAGTTTAAGTCACAAAAATAATCTTTCTTGTTCCCGTATGCTCTAATTACGTCACCTTGACCTCTTCAAGTTTTAGGATATATAAAAAATAGTCTGCTTGAAATAATCATTTGTGTCTGATGTGGTTTTTCCGCAAAAAAGCTCAATTACCTCATAATCCTAATCAAATCCAGAATCTATGAATATGCAAATATATGTCATTTCAAAAGTTTAACTACTGGACACAAGATGTCTCTTACTTCACTGAAAAGTCTGTTCTCAGTGTTTGTGCACTGGAGGCTTCAAGTTTCCACATCACACTTGTGTGAGTTGAATATTGGACCAACTTGTTTGGCATCAAAACTAGTTGTGGTGTCACAAATCCTGCTCGTAGGTACGTGGCTTAAACTAAAATTTTCAATGAGCACAGAGAAACTTTCCACTTTTAGCAGTTGAATGTGAAAACAGCCTTCTAATGTCAAACTCTGCACATACATCATTCTGCACAGTGAAGCTCAAACATCCAACTGAAGGAACAAGAAGAAAAACACATTTTTTAAATGAAGGGAGACTTCAGACAAACGATATTGTATCACAACAGCTGTAGTATTACAACAAATAGAAAAACTAAATGCATGTGCGTCATATCATGCCCATTTTCCCCGCGGCATCTCTGCCTAATTTGGAGTCTTGAATAGAATTGCAAATAAATATCTGTGGGTTTGGACAATGCTTAGTTACACAACATTAGTTTTTAACAATTCGCCCCCTACTGGGTCAGAGTTTATACAGAGGATTTATTTAGTAGGTCAAAGTAAATGACACAAATATGATGAAAGTTAAGGCACGTTGTACATGACACACATCAGGGTAACCTGGCACCATCTCAAATCACATTAAGGCTTTGTCTTTGTGTCTATTAAAATAATACATGATTGCTATCATGTGAAAACCCTGTAACTCCAAATTTGCTGATTTTCATGTGTGATTTTCATATAAAGGATTACATGGTTGTTCATGGGTTGAAAGAATTCTCTGAACTCTTAAGAGGCTTAAGAAAACCTTTGAAACCCAGCAGAGAAGGTCAACAGACATCAAACTAATAACAAGACTGTTTTTCTTAGTCCGAATCTTTGAAAAAGAATATATGAATACATATTTATAAATCTCGGCAAACGATTCTGAAGTCCTATAAAAGGCACATCCAGCATGATGATATAGATTATGGGATAATATTCAAGAAATCATTGGCTGACAGACACTCCAGATTAGGAGTGTCTGCTGATATAAACCAATGATTCATAGTAAATCAGGCACCAAAGATATAACCTTTGACATAAATCAACCGAGGCTGACCGGCACCAGTGATGAATGTTTCTTAGTGTAGAGACGTGTATGGGAATGTTTCCTTATGCTGTAAATCTAAAACTTATGTCTAAAACCAAAAACTCCTTCTGCAACCCCTCAAAAACAGGATCTGCAATATGAACTTTTAAAATGAAAATCTGATTATTTTGAAGTTTGCTAAGTGATGGTAATTGTATTGTGATTGCCTTGCTTTGAAAAAACTCTGAGAATGTGGAGCGTGTTTGTTTTCATTGTAGCATATATGAAAACATGCATGAGTCAGGTCAACGCAAAGATTCATAAGAGCGAAGCTTTAACGAACATGACAAACTGCCATTGGTTCATGATTTTTTTGAACTCGTGAACTCAGAGGGGAGGAGAGCTAGTTTATTCAGTGGTCTCATGCAATGGTTTGCATGCACAAACATACACAACAGAAGATAATTAAATCTCTAACTGTCAGTCACTGAGTCTCACATCAAAGAACAGCACACAGCTAAGGAAAAGCAATAGTATAGAATAAAGAAAAACATTTTGCAAAGGCATTCAAAAATCCTCTTCCTCTGTCCTGTGACTCCCCCCAAATAACACAACCCCCACTGCTCTGCCCCCCCACCCCCCCCACCCAACATTGCAACACACACACACACACAAAGAAACACACACAGACAGTGTTGCAACCTTGCAGCTGTTTGGATGTTGTTCGTGCTTCTGACGTCCCATTGGACCAAAGCTTTGAGGTAATGATGCGTGTACCGGGTTGATGTTTGCGTGCGATTCTTTGCATCTGATCCTTAACCCCAAACACGGCTGCTCCAATAAACTGTGCTTATTGATGTAGTCTTGTTTCATACAGCAGGCTCTGTATCTTCACATATTTGAGCACAGAAAATTCAGCAAGTCAGGATGAACCCACTGAACTGTATGGATACTGTCAGCGTCAACTCTGCTCCTCATCCATAATTTCTTCAACAACCATGACAGCAGAATGGCTTCCTCAGAAGTTCTTCTATTTCCCTTTTATTTCAGTTGCTACCGTCAGTTCTCATTGGCAAAGAGGACGTCAGGCACTGCCAGCTTCCTGAACCGGCTGGTATGTGCTCTTTTCACAATAGTGGGTCTTCTTCCAAGGATATCCCCAATCGGTGATCTGCTGCGAGGTGGAGAATAACATCAGGACTACTAATCCCTCTGGACATTGATTTTAAAATGCTTGGCTATACTTCCTTCTTTTTTATTAGAACAACTCTGGATCATCTTTGGTTCCGTGTGAGCTGAAGCTAAACATGTTTGAGGAGGGTTTGTCAAAAATGTAGGCCAATGTTTACAGGCAGTTCACTGGGTGTTATAGTCACCCATTTAATACCTCAGAGCTGCATGCTGGTCCTTTGGTAAAATATATCTAGGAGTGGCAATGCAGCTGTGTCCTGCCAAGTTAGTTTTTCTCGATTGCTAAAACACATTTTTTTTTTTGAAATTATGCTCCATTTCCCAAAACTCTAAACACAAATGCATAACTGCACGCTCATCCTCACAAACTTCAAACTTCCATGTCAAAACCAAACTCTCCACTGAAAACCATGTAATCTTACATCTAAACCAAACTTTGCCTTCAGACATCACACAAAAGCAAATACACATAGACCAAATAGCCATTACACACTGGTGAGATCAATTCAAAACAGTAAAAACCTGTTACTGCAATGAATAATGGCGCTTATGGTTTTCCCCCAGAACAACCTCTTGATGTTGAACACAATATAAAGACACAGCATGTGTATAAAGTTTTTAATTACTCAATGTACTGTTTAAAATAAACTGAAACTGAGTGAAAATGTAAATATACTGTAAAATATGCAACTGATAAAGAACATAGAAAACAGTAAAATAATTTCCATGTTTTTACCAAATATGAACCAATGAAAAAAAAAAACAGTTTGTACATAAAGAAAGAAATCACATTTATTCTGTCTCAGGTCTTTGTGGATCCATTGTTCTAAAACAAGTGAACTGACCAATGATAACTCTGTTATTTATCTATCCTGAGCTTCTGATTGGTGTGTGAACAATTTTGACTCTCAGTGTTTCCACCTGGAGAATTGTGTGTTAATGGGGTTCCAGCTGTGATGAGTTGAGTTAATGATATTGAATGTCAGTGCTTTCTAAATGAGCACGAGTGAAAACAGGAGAATAGTGTTTATAGTTTTGGGAAATGGGTCTGTCTTTTGGTACATGCGTCATGGTTTGGGATGTTTAGTCAATAGGCCCAGTTATAGTGTGTAAGCGATTGAGAAAAATTGTAATGAAAAGAATTACTTATAATGTGTCAAGAGGAAGTGGGTGCCCACTGCCAAGAGTTATTTCACAAAGTTATTACTGTAGTTCATCTGAATATTGCGAACAAAGTTCACTATTCTGGGTATTTTCTTTTTGGCCATTTGGGAAATTTTGCCTTTATTCAAAAGTAGACAGTAGTGAGAAGATGCAAAAAAGAGGGGTTACAATATGTCACAAAAGTCCCTGGTTGGGAATCAAACTGGGGGCATTACAGTGACAGTAAATGTTTCACATCTTAACCACTAGGCTACCACAACACAACACATGTTCTGGCTATTTTCAGATACCCTTGAAATGTACGAAATTGTACATTAGACCATTTTGCATGCTTTAGCTACAAGAAACAGGTTCAGAAAAAATGAAAATATGTTTCGGGGTCTGCCAGGACACTGGACTCTGCCAGGCTGTCAATGCTCAAACAGACCTCCAGAAAATCTGTGGAAAGAATAACCACTCCCCATGTTTTGGCTTGATGGAATTAGAGGGAAATCTGTATGATGAAGTCAAATAGCTGGTGTTAGGAGCATTGGCTACAGGCTACTTGAAATGAAAGCAGCATTGTTAATCCTGTACAACTTCAATCCCCAGATCTGAAGCAAACCTCTGGACCATGGTGGCTTATCAGCAACCAGGCCTGCGTTCAACCATCACTGCTGTTAGAGGCAGTGTCTGTCTGTGTCTGTCCATTCTCTGAGGTCATAAATTCCAGGTCTTCACAGCGTGGGGGCTGACATGTCAGGTCATGTACTGTAGGCTACATGCTCCTTTCCTCTGCTCTGTCAGATCTCCTCTTTGCTGAATAGATTTAAACACGGTAAACATCATCCTATATCCAACAGCACTATGGTACTGTACACATGGACTCACCTGCTTCTGGCACTGTGCTAACCTTTGTTCTAAAAAGATGACATGATGGGCATAGTGCCCAGTGAAGAACAGGATCTCAAGGATTAAATCCTGAGAGAAACAGGTTGGTACATGTGGGATTATCTGATGCTCTGCTGTAGACTGTGGTGAACGTGCGAAATGGTTTTGTTTGAAAAAGAGTCACTCAGTTTCCTGTGTGCTCCCTTTTCTGCTATATTCTTCTTCTTTCCACATTTACATTTTACACCAAATGAGGTACAATCCAAGCAACAGGAGAAGCCATTGAGTGCCTCGACACAAATGCCACAAGGCTTATTAACAATTTAACTGGATGCAGAAGTAATCTTTTATCAGTTTTATAAATAGCAAATCTTCATAGGTTAAAAATTCATATTAAGAAGAGAAACCATTGACTTGTTTGCAGTTCAAGGTAAACTGACAACCCTTTTACAAATGTCTCTTTTTGAATGGAGGTCCATGGAGAAAATGCTTTTATGGGCCACAAGTGATTTTTCTTCATTGTAGTACTGCACTTTGCCACAGGAGCAAATTGGCATCAAGACTGTACTGTATCCAGCTGTTTTAATACATCCATGGGCCAAACCCCAAACACACTGACCTCCACATCACGCATTCAGTGGCTTTACGGCAATGATAGGCGACAGTGGTTATGCTGCTAATTTTTATAATCTCTGAATTCCTACAGTTATATTTAACTCTACTCTTCGATCCTACTGGGTCTCCGGAGAGGATGGGGGGGCCAGGTTAGAAAATTAGCATTGTTTATATCCTGGTGTAGTATGTAACATACTAGATAGCTGTTTTGTTGGCTGGTAAAGCTCTTACGCTCTACCTTGTGCAAACTATACATGCTTATATGTTTGGTGTGTAATTTAGCAGATGAGATTAGTTAGGCTTGTGTCTTGCGGCGGTGTTGACTGCCCTTCTTCTGCATTGCAGCTGGGATAGCGGGAGGGTGGCATCTCACTCAGAGCTAACCTATCACACCTTAACACTATGGTGTCGTTTCAGTGTTATGGCAGGAGGCCTGGTTATTAGGCTTTCTTCTTACACTGGTGGAGCTGTGATAGAGAGCTCTGTAAATCTCTTTAAATCATTCTGGGATGGGGTCCAGCCCTAAACACCTACAGAAAATGGATAAATGGTGAGATGGGTAAATGTTACATTATATTGTTGGATTTGAAGCTGAGCTGAAATAAATCAGAAAATAAGAGCTTGAGGACCAAGAGGATTGAAGGATGAGAAAAGGATGATCATAATCCTGCCTAAGAAAACACCATAAATGCTCTAATAATTTTTCCCTTTCCCCTGCCTGCTATTGGAGAGTATAATCCTATTGTACTTGGCAGCAGGCTGAAAAACAGCGGGGAGTATTGTGGAAGAAACATTTGCATCCAGCTTTGGGTGTGCAGGTATTGTTTGGGTTGGTGCAAATCTTAGAACTGTTGGAAATTAGCTTTTGATGTACACATGTAAGCAATCAAGTCTGTGACTGACACAGTATCAGTATTTTTCTTGTTTCAAAAAAGGAAAATACTCTTTTCGCCAAAATCTAATGCACAAAATAAGAATGATTTCGATTACCCAGTCCTGAGGGATTTTCCGGATGATATGGCCTTTAGAGTTTGTAATGAATATGCTATGTTTACTGAAGAATGATGAGTCATCTGTGCCAAATGTTTACCAGAAAACTACATTAAAGATAATTGAATAATGTTGGAAATTATCTTCAAGTAAGTATTGAGCAAAGCGACATCTGGTTGTGATCTGTCCTGTGGCTCAGTCTGCAATATATTAGTGTATAGGTGTGTGCCCTAATGTGTCTGTGTGTATTTGCTGGCATGCTTTAGTTTTGCTGGCTACATGATTTTACTGTTGAAGAATAGGAGTTACTCTATAGGGGCTATTACGAAAGATGGGGCTGCAAAAGAAAAGTTCATTTTGACATTTCCACTCCCCCTGCTCTTTCCACACTTGTCTGGGATATTTCGTAAAAAATCCTCTCAGGTTTGATGGATGCTCTGGGGAAAGGGGCTGGAGTGAGTGATGCGGGGAGAACGTGACCTCACATTGTGTGGAGATGTTCTTTTTTTGGGTTGTCTGACAGCTTTTCCCCTTAGCAGTTTTTTGATAACCTCTGAGACCAACATACGAACACTGAGCATGGGCTTGCAACATTTACACACACACACACACACACACACACACACACACACACACACACACACACACACACACACACACACACACACACTTCTTATTTCCCTCACCACTGTAACAATTCCTACCCTCCTCTGGGAACAGGAACAGTGACTTTCAGCTGACATCAACAACTGGGAGACCTGCTGCACACATCCGGTTTATATTATTGGCCGAGCTACGTTTGCAAGGGGCACAATGTTAGTGTCAGGGCAAAGGGGTCTTTTTCCCTGTTTAGCAACCCTATGAAAGTAGAGAAAGAAAATGCTAGAGTCAGGATAGGTGGGTACTTCCTCTCCTCTCTGTCCCTGTGCAGGAAACTGCTGGTACACAACAACAGCAACATGGATGGACAAATGGAGTTACATTTGAGGGCTGAAAGGTGTTTGTAGTTCACACTTACCTTATGAAACCCTAACATTAAAAACAGAATTACCATACATACATGCTGGACATGTGATAATCAGTATTTAAAAGGGAATATTTGATTCACATACAATAAATTCATATTTCCTTTGCTTTCAGACATCAGATCTTGTGTATGTTGTGTATTTTAAGTGGAGTACTTGCCCTGAATGCAGTGTAGACAAAGATATTGTTATCTAATCTTTCTATTCTTCAGCTCTTTACCCTAAAAGTCAAAGGTCAGCAGTTGCTGATAAAGGGGATGTAAGAACCTGAAAAAGTGAGGCAGACTGAAAGAGATAGAGAAAGAGGGAGAGGCTGACATGCTGGAAATGGATAAGACTCCATAGTGAAAGAGAGACATTGCGATGTCATCCAGTACTCCTGTGAGCAGACAGTGAGCTGGCCATGCTGCAAGTGCTGTGAGCATTTCTGTCTTTGACTGTATTCCCTTGACTGAAGATTTCATGCTAAACTGCAGCTGTGCTGAAGAAAAAGCACAAACGACTCCACCTCAACTTTATGTAAATGAATCTGTCCAGCACAACCTGCCTCATGAAACTCAGATTAAACTACTGTAGGCAGCGCTGATCAAAATATGAATCAAGATTCTGTTACTGCATTGCCTATTTCCAGCCTTAAATGTTTTGAGAAACATATTTTAGTGTAGGTACTGTTTAGCTGTAATATGAGAACGTTTTTGACCAGGCCACCATTTTGAAAACGGACGAGCCAAAACCAAGCACTGCCCAACTCGCAGTACGTCACCCACCACATCACCCACCCGCCGGAGCGTTTAAGGCCATTCATACTTTCTGTGTAAATGTCATCATCTGCCCATGCCAGCGACGGTCTGTGATGCCCCTCTGTGGACGTCCACGTGCAGCTCAAAATGTGTTCGTCAATTGCACATGTGCTAGAAAAGCAAACTTTAGGTTACTTGCGTAACCCCGGTTCTCGGAGTCGCAGTACTGTATTCCTAATCTCATAAAGCTAATGCTTTTCTGTTTTCGACTTTTTCTTGTTGTTCAACAACATACAATATACAGTAAAACAAAACAAGGGGCTGTGTTGGTGTGGGCGTGTTGTTTAAAGTGCCAGTGAGACAATGAAGTATGATCCAGCCAGTCCAGTTGGAGTAACAGATTATTGCATTTAAAGGCTGGTCAGAAAAACACTGCACACAGGTTTGTAATACTCAGACTGGATTTTACAACTCTGGAAAGTTATCATGCTGCAACCCTGTTTACTAGTGCACACATATGGAATGAGTCTGTGTCCGTGGACCTCCAAAAAAAAAGTATGAATGGAACTGCATGCTGGTCTGTGGTCCTGTGCAAGTCCGCAGCTGTCTGCAGACGCGGAGTGCAAAAAGTATGAAAAGGCCTTTAGTGGTCCAGTGCGTCCAGATGTGTGCTTGCCGGAGGCGGTCTGTCTCCAGCATTATGGAACCCAGAAACCTGTATCATGAGTTCATTGATTTGAATCTGCTACACACTGCAGCCTGAGCTCCTCTCACTCCTGTCTGTATTCACTGTGCTGTCTGAAAAAATAACTTGGAGGCTGAATGGCACGCTGCATTTGCCAGTGGGGCCTTTTTTTGTCCATCCATCATCTTGTGTCAGCATCTGCTGGGGTTTCTTCATGGTTTTCATGTGTTCTGGAAAATCTGACATTCTGAAAATTTAGAGGCTATTTTTTACAATCAAACCCTGCTGAGACGACCTACTTTGAAATTTCTGAAGTGCTAATGACTTTACCAAATTGACCTATAAATCCCACACACCGTCACTGGTTTTAGGAGCAATAACTACATTTTGTAGATTAGATTAGAGTAGATTATTTAATGAATAATATCCTCTATGCACTAATGCATTAATTACTGAAAAGAAAAGTCATTCATTTCTCCATTTGAAAGAAAATTCTGGTATTTTTCAATGTAGGTCTTATTCTGACTAATGAGCCATCATGCGAACTTTGCACTCCACCTCCATTGTAGAGATTTAGGAAATACAACTCAGACATAACAATATATATCAGGTCTTGTCTCAGAGTCCAAACAAAAGAAATGATCCCCCCCGATTAGCTATTGTAGCAAAGTGAATAAGTATTTACTTACAGGACAACCAGCCAACTAATCACGCTAGCTGTTTAGTTGCAAGCTATCTATTCATCTATAGTAGTAACAAACATTTATTTCTTATTGTTTCATGTATAGCATGATTCTACAGACATTATAAAAATGTCCTGAAAGGCTGTACTTTGTAGTGTTGCTTACTGCATGGAGGGATGACTCATCTGTGGATGTGTCTAGATTTGTTGTTTGTTTCTTCTGTCTTTCCTTTTCCATTTGATTTAGCTCTGAATATTCTGCTGTTAGAGCTACTACATTTTCAACATGCACACACGCTAAATTGACAGTGACTCACACATAAACAAGCCAGCATGTGCAGCTAAACAGGCAGCTAGCTTGGCTAGCCAGCTGGTTGCCCCGGAGGTAGATCCAGTTAGCTTCAGTAGCTAATTCAGGGGAATACCAAAGCATTTAAACTTTTGTTTGGAGTCAGATAAGCATTTGAAATGTTTCATGTAAAATTTAGGTTTACTAAATATCTTATTCACACCCAGATTGAAAAATACCAGAATTTACATTTTAAGAGTTAGTGTTTGTTAGAGTTAGTGAAATACTTTTTGTTTTTTTCCTTTTTGGACCTATGTGAGCCTCCTCCACAGGAAGGCCTGAACATTAGACCAGTGATCAAACAGCACATGGGTCTACTAGAGGACAGATGACTTGCTCAAGGACATTTCTGTAGATGATTGCAAACAAAGGTCTATTTCGTTGGTCCTCCAGTTGAAACTGGTGTCTCTAACTACCAGGCCACCCTGGTGTGAGTAAATGTGTGTGTGTGTGTGTGGCCACCCCGAAGAATGTGAAGTATTTGTCTGCCCAAGTCATTTGTCTGCTGCGGCTTCTTGTGTTTGTGTACACATGCAAATCTCTTGGTCATTTATGCAAGGCTCACTGTGCGTCTCCTAATGAAGCTCCCATGTATCCCATTACTGGCTGGCAGACAGCGTAACTGGGGACATAAAGCTGCCAGTTGTTTTTCGGTCAGATAAGTATACGTCGTACATCTGCGGCAAAGACATGTCACTGTGACTGATTCTTTTATACTACAATGGAGGAGTTCAGAGAGGAGGAAATCCACTAGAATAAAGGACAATGGTTGGTGAAAAACACATCTGTGCAATCCAACTGAGTTTGATTTAAACTCTGTTTTACATGATTTCACATTCATCCAGAGAATATACAAGAATTTGTTTTGAGATTTTGATTTGACAGCAGAACATCTATATTTGCACAAACAGCTTTAGTTGAGGCTCCAGGCCTGTGAAATGTCTACTACAATTGAAGTTTTCTGAATTTCAGTGTGCAGTATGCATTTACTTACTGTGTCTATGTGTAGGTGTATAGGGCCCCAAAGCAACCTGATGGGATTTTAGGTCAACAAAGCAAGTAGAAAAAGAAATGTGTTATGAAATCTCTAACCTCTTTGGCTTCTAGTACAACATCCTGTCAGAATTTATGTTCTTGCTTCGCAACACGGATGCTGCGGTGGGGAGTTGGCTGTTCTTAAACGCAGATGGACATCTGCATTACATTTTTCTTTCCTCCACTCGGCTGACTGGTGGCCTCTGAAAACAGCATGCAGCATCATCATCATCACCAGGGAGGGAAGAGGAGGAGGAGAGGCCTAAAACTCGGAAGGAAGTATTTCAGTTAGGGGTTCCCTTGCCATATTTCAAATGCCTCTTTCACACAGGTTTTTTAAATTTATACAGAAAATGTTTTCTGCAGACCCAAAAAAATATCATATGTTCTTAAGCAACATTATTTACTTCCGTTAATCTTTCAACCGCAAGAGATAATAAACAAAATGCAAGCATATATCCCTATTCAGAACTCTTCCCACATGAATTTTGCAGCAGGACCACTGAGCAGAACTAATTTCAAAAGGACATCACTGCTGGACAACTTCTCTGAAACAGCAGGATCAAAATGTCATCAAACCTTCAGACTCTGTGTCTCCAGTCTTTGACGAATACTCAACATCAGCAAATCTAATATTTTCTCATGTTGTATAAACCTGCATCTGAACACTATAAAAACAGGCGACCACGACAAGTTGCTCCTAAATTGAATTGTTTGGTGAAATAGAATTGAATTATGAAAAAATATCAGGAAATGTCAGAAGTCAGCATGGGGTTAAGAACCTCATCATACGTTTTTATGGTATGTTACTGATTACAAGCTCTGTAACAACCATAGTAGTAGCTATTGTCCCATGTTATAGCAGTAACTGATTCAGAAATGTTGCAGTTAACTACATATTATTCACTAATTATACAGAATTTAACACATAAAAGGGCAGCGAAAGTGGCTGATTCAGTATGACCGTATTCTATGTTTCAGTGTTGACTGGATTGATAATGACAACGGGAAGAGAGGCGGTGTTGTCAGTTAATTAGAGGAAATGAGAGCTGTATCAATGAGCTGTATTGATGAGAATTTGGGGTCAGCAGGGCACATGTGGGGCCATGCCAACATCATGATCCGGGCCCTCCTTAGTCAACTCAAATCTGAAGGGGAGGCTTCCTGTACACTCTGCGGGGATAACAAGTGGCCCATTGTGTGTGTATGAGTGCGTGATTGTGTGTGTGTGTCTTTGTGATGGTGGAAGTGGAGGGTCGAGGACAACCCTGATGAGGAGACTGTGACCAGGTGTCATGTGATGGGTTGAAGCGAACACAATGGCCACTTGAAGAAGAAAGTAAACAACATTAACCCCTGCTGGTATCTTCTTGTGCATCCAGCCGCTGCAGTGACCCCTCACCCACCCACAGAGAGTCACACATCCCTACAGGAGCTTTCATATGATGACACAACGCTTCAGACCGTTTACGTTTTGTTTAAATCTTGCCAAGCATGTAGGACTCCACCCTGTCTCTCCAAAAAGCAGGATTGCCTATATACCTATAATCTAAAGAAATCTAAATAAATAGTGTACATACATTGCTCTAACAACTTTTTTCCATTTGCTTTAACCCGTTAACATCCATTTGTCTTCGATTTCCCCTTTAAATAGATATGAAAAATGGTTGTATTTCACACTGTCTGACAGAATCACATACATATTTTATTAGCTTGTTCCAGCTCTTCATAGGAGTCTTATTATGTTTAGAGTGAGAGAATATGTTCAAACCCGAGCCTCCATGTTTTTATGGCTGCATCGTTCCATCAAATGGAAATTTTCCAGATGTCTTGTGCATCATTTTATAGACATTTAGCCACAAATCAGTCTGACATATGCAGCATGTTTATGTTTGGAAACTTTGGGATCTGAATTTAAAGTTTTGTGGGTTTGAACAATGTTTGGCAGCACAGCATGAGTTTGTGTTAACAGAGTCATCTTACATAAAGCTCAGTGCAAGATAAGCCTAGCATAATTTACAAAAACGTCTGGTTCTCTAAAATTGTTAAAGAATATAGAAATAAGCATTTTTACAATCATTAATTATTTGTTACTTTAGTTCCTAAATTGATATTTCTTTGTACTTAAGTCCTGTTCAGTTTTTTGTCAATTTTAGTTTGGTTTACTCTTTTTTTCTTGCTTTCTTTCTCTCCTTAAATGTGGAAATAAATGAATGATGATTCTGTTTTTCATGTCATTTTAGTTCACCACACTGTTGTGTCTCATTTAACCGTGATGCCTTCAGGAAAGGGCTTTAGGAGCCCCACATTCAAAACAAACAGAAAATAGCTGGGTTTTATTCCAGACACCATAAATCCTGTCAGCAGTAAACATAGTCATTGGTCATTTCGTACAGTTTAGTGCTCTCACCAGTGTCTGCGAGCAGTTTCTCTATGCACTGTTGAACTTGAACATATGTATTTATCTGGTCTATCTATTCTGTAGTGTTGTGGTCTCGTCGCTGCTGAATCTCTAGCCCTGAGCTGCTCAATGAAACATGAATGAAGTATATTGAATTAAATTGTACATTAGTAACTTTTACGGGGAAATATAAAGATAAGTTGTTGTCTTCAGATTACAGCTTTTTACTGGAGTTAACCCCGCTGCCTCCCCCTGGCATCACAAACCCACTGATCTGACATCATTTTCAAAGGTCTTGTGCTTATTCTACTAGACTTTTGTTCCAAAAAGCTGTTTTACTTCTAAGCGATACAACATGAGATATGAGGTAAAGTAGATGACATTTAGACATCTCTATATTTTATTAATTTGTTTACCAATGCTAGGCAAAACAGATAGTTTGAAAATTGTTTTTGTTGTTGTTGCAGGACACTTTGCCATCACATATTTAATAGTCAGCTCTGGCAGCTCAAAAGCATGAGCAATCAGGCCCTGAAGAAAAACAATATTCAAAGATAGACAACATGAAAATAGGAATGTGAGTTTGTTTGTCTTTCTTGCATCAACTCAGATATTTTACTATCCTTCAACATCCTCAATCAACAGTGTCCCTAATGCACCCGCATTACCGTGTTGTATCAAGTTTGACAAATTCACAAATGTGATGCAAAAATAGGCAAAAAAACAGATTCATATCATCTTAAATTTAGCTGTCCAGTGAAATATCTGGTATATTTCCGCATTTGGTGATTAAGTTTTTAATACTCCTGCTCATGCTCACGGTATAAGAAAATTCACTTATGTGTCTGACTGATAAAACCTTCTGAAAACAACACTGAGTTGTCTTAAAATGCACAGTGGTGCAGCTTAAAGAAAGACTGTTTTTCTTATGTTATGAAAAGTTTACATTTTTCAATTACATGATTGTCGTTGGACAATATGCTATTATAAACAGTGAATCAGCTGATACTGACACCAGTGTGTAAGATTTAGTGGCATCTAGCGGTGATGTTGCAGACTGCAACCAACTGAATACTCCTCCCCTCACCTTCCCCTTCCACCTGTGTAGGAGAACCTACGGTGGCCGAGAAACTCACGAGAAAGGCGAAAGGTCCTCTCTAGAGCCAGTGTTTGGTTTGTCCATTCTGGGCTATTGTAGAAACATGGCCTGTCCTGTCAACAGTTTTACAGATGTCTCTTTTACAATCGTGGTCTATGGGGAAAATGCTTTTTGGGCCACAGGGGGATTTTTTTGCTGCAATACCGCAAGTGACCACTAGGAATAATTGGCTGCAGGGCTGCGCGGCAGAGCCCTATCCAGCTCTTATAATACATCCATGAAGGGACCCGCTCCCTATGTAGAGTAAAGGGTTCATATTATATTCCATTTCTGCCAAGTCTGTTCTGCTAGATGCCACTAAATTCTACACACTGCACCTTTAAGGGAATTAGATCATTGTATAAAAAATAAGACATCTGCATTGGAATATGAATAAAGTCTAGAGGAAGACAAATTTTGTTTTCAGATGTTTTCAGACATTTTTTTTGGTTGGGTTTGATTTTTCAGTATGTGGCAGGAGGTTTCAGAGCCAAACCTCAGC
Source organism: Scomberomorus guttatus (assembly GCA_038419695.1). NCBI lineage: Eukaryota > Metazoa > Chordata > Actinopteri > Scombriformes > Scombridae > Scomberomorus > Scomberomorus guttatus. Next base: position 23,761,040 of record CM076452.1, on the reverse strand, counting down.
TTTATTCCCCCAGGAGCCAATATTTGTTTACAGTGATCTATTTGGTCTGGATAAACTGTGACAGCCTACTCAAACACTGCACATATGTACAGCTCCTAACCAATTTATCACGGGACAAAAAGAGCCTTCAAACAGCCACAGCACTGAAGAATGAGTCAGAAAACTCGAACTGCCAAAATGACCCAGATTCACTGCACGTTACTGAACTTGTTACAGTGTGTTAGTGAACGCTACATCACCGTTTCCCTCTTTCTCATTTCCATGCTCACTGCTTCAGTAAACCTTTAAATCCTCTTTTTTTCACCTCATTGATTTACAAAGACATTTTCTGCCCCTGTTGTCAGAGAAAGACTTGAACTCAGAGCTGCAAAGTGATTGTTTCTTTTGACCCTGAACAAAGAGCTTTCTGTTTGAATAATCGTTCCCATACTCAAGATTTTGCCAAACACCCATTTGCAGTTTTGGCGTTAAGCTCCTCTCCTACTGCGGATCTAGTATCTGGAGAGATAAACACCACAGCTGTGGACCCCTTTTTTGTTAAGATGAAACCTATTTAGATTACAATGGCTTGGATTGGAAAATCAAGAAGGAAATGAATGAAATATGATGTAAGAAGCTGAATTTATTCTTCATGAAACATCTGCAAGTCAATGACTCTCTTAGTCTTTGTGTTCAAACACACTTGACAAGATTTAGGCTTGTTAGAGTATGAGAGTTTCAGCTTTCTATGCAAATTTCCAATGAAGTTTATGTTCAACTCTCCAGAGGAGTCTTGTTTATTTCGCTAAAAGAAAAAGGTTTTATAATTTGTGCCTCTGGCAACATGTTCAGGAAGAGGAATCACAGCTCTATGGCTGCTGTTATAAACAGCTGCTCTGTAGCCACAAGGGGCCGTGTATTAACAGTTTTAATTAATTTGAAATATCACATCAAGTTATGAAGAAATGACATAAAGTATGCAGAGAGGGATTAACATTAACAGGAGATTGGATAAGGTCCGTGCATGCTTTAATATAATTCCTAGATGGACACTAATACATTCACACTTTTTTGTCTATGTAACACCAGCTGTTTTTCTCCGTCTCCTGACATCAGTGATCGCTGGATGAAAGCTCCAGAAAAGTATCCTCAGAGCGGATACTGAATATTCCGACAGAGATTAGGACAAACACCTGTTTTACGTACATCTCAATTATTCTCTGTTAAACAAATAAATCAAACTTGTAACATGACTGTATTAAAAACCCTATTTTTAAAATGCAATCACTCTAAATCCATAGACACGCCGTTTATTTGCTCTGACAAAAACAGCAGTTTTTCAGTTGCCAGAAGGCTTTATATGATTTGGAGAGTGATGCGGTGATAACATTTTAAAAGCAAACTGAGGGGCCTTTCTCTCTTTGTGCGTCACAGCATGGACAAAAATACACTGACGGCCTAAAATATTTCCAATTGCTGTCGCTGACACTGTTGCACTGTTCACAAGCTTCCCGTCAGAGCAATGACAAACTCTATGAGTGAGGGGTGGCTCAGTAGGATGAGTAAGTTTGGGATAAAGCAACAAGGAGTTGGTGTGTTCAGTAACACACAATGTGACAGAGCAGCAGTCTGAGTGTTTTTGTCTGTTTCTAATGTGTAATGGATGGCTGACTGACAGATGTAGTAGGAGGAGTAAAAGCATGACATAGTGCGACTCCAGTGGCTCGTCATGGTCCAGACTGCTTATTAACCTGTCTGTAAGCTGTTTGTCTCACTTTCCTCCAAACTGAACTCAAGAATGGCCATAACCCCTCACTTTGGCCTTTAACCTTGCACTCTGGAGGTAAAGAAAATGCAGTCTGCATGTGGCCTTTGATGTGGGTTGAATAGCTATCTTCAAAGTGTATATGTCACATGTAGATATGCGCAGGCACACACACACACACACATACACTCACACATGCACACACAAACGTGGACGCACAGTATGTGTGAACTCATTAGAAACAGCCGTGCTCAGCTTGTGTCCTTCATCTTCTTTGCGTGTAAGTGACTTAATATGTTTTTTAAGGTATGTTTGAACTTCGCAGGAATCATGTGACAGTAAGTAAACTGCACAAGGCAGTAATGTTTACTGACCTGACTAACTTCTGATTGCTATATACCTAAACATACTAAAGACCAGAGACAAAAGGTCTAATGTCGGTGATTCTGGCTTTCTCTTAGCTGCTTCCCTGCTGTAGAGCAGACAGTTTAGATTTACTGTGTTACTGTGTGCACATACCAACATAGTTTCAGGCCTCACTAGGCACTCCGGGTTGCTGGCTGCTTGCTACTTCCAGTGCGCATCATCAAGGTGGGGGCTGCCAGGCTGTGTGGCAAATCAAGTCTGGTTGCACCAAATATCAGGTGTGTAATAGAGTTTAACTGCAGATCAGCCGTGAACTGTGACAAACATGAAGAAATGGACAATTTTCTGCAAATTTCTCCATCTGCAATTCTCCCCTGATATCATTTTTGTGGGATTTTTTTAAAGGACCAGTGTGTAGGGTTTAGGGGGATCTATTGGCAGCAATGGAATATAATATTCATAAGTATATTTTCATTAGTGTATAATCACCTGAAAATAAGAATCATTGTGTTTTTGTTATCTTAGATCGAGCCGTTTATATCTACATAGGGAGCAGGTCCCCTTCCACGGAGGTTGAGATGTTGCACCACCATGTTTCTACAGTAGCCCAGAATGGACAAACCCAACACTGGCTCGAGAGAGGGCCTTTCCTGTTTTTCGCCAGTTTTGCGGCCACCGTAGGTTCACCTTCATGCTTGGAAGGGGAGGGAGAAGGGAGGATTCCTATCTGCATCTCTGCTATACACTCCCAAAACAATCTTAAAAAAACAAAAATATTTAAATTTGAATACTATTCAGCTGCTCTAATCAATATTTTTTAATTTTTTTAATTTTATTTATTTATCCATCTAACAATGGATCAAATTACTATGTATAATATGAAAGGGGGTTGCTCATAGTGGAAAACCCACAGAGAATTATCACCAACTGTGTGGCTCGTCTCAGCTCTATGGAGCATTGTAGTGTCTTTCAGCCCATTGTTGTGGTCTTACAGCCCACAACTTTATTGTTTTGGTTTAGTCTCACTGTTGTCATCAGCATTTTTCCAGCTTTTTTAGCAGCAGAAAGCCGTTTGCAGTAAAAAGTGCTAAAAAAAAACCCCACTGCATGCTACCTGCTAAGCACCAAATGGCACACAGACAAAGTTACAGACTAGCTGGTGAACATAGTGGAACATTTAGCAGCTGAAAAGGCAGATATTTCCCTCAGGAGTGGAGAGTGAGTGAATTTTGATTTTCATTTGTCAGACTCTCAGAAACAGAACAGCAAATGAAATGCTAATGTTGCTCCATGTCTGCTGGATGTGTAAATAAGCAATAATTTACTAACACATTCGCCATAATAACTTTATATGTCAATGTGTGCACAGTTTATTGTGATGCCCCAAATGTCGCCAAAAACTCTGTTAATTTAGATCTAAGCTGAGAGAGAACCACTCTTGATGTAGCCTACATACAGAATTTAGGAGCCGAAATTAGCAGGAAAGCTAATGTGGGTTGTTGTTCAGAGTCTGTGGCTGTTGTGTTGTGTAGCAGGATGCTGTCCGGCTAGTCTGACTGCTCTGAGATCTCTCAGATTTTTTTCTCAAGGGAGAACACAGGACATGTTCACAGAGAAGATATGTATTGTGTTGCAGGAAAAACAACATGTAATTCATTTCAGTTGCACTTTAACACAGATTTTACATGACAATTTATGACTTATGGGGAGTATACATTGCTCAATTACTCTTCTGTACTTTTGGGGTGCTTTGTCAAGTTTTTGAAAAGTACTCATGTGACGTCACTTGAGTTATTTTCTTGGCATGGGGTTGGAGACAACAAATTCTTAACAGGAAGCCTCTGTTACAGACTGTACACATGTAGTTGCCAGCAGCATAGGATCCAGGATTTTTGTGGTTTGACCCTGGAAGTCAGGAGGATATCTTGGCCTCTGTTGCATCAATTGTGAAGTCCCTCAACTTTATGCGCATTACTGCAGTGCTCTTTTAATGTTTTGCTGCTTTATGAATATTGATTTGTGAAACTTGAACCTATAATAAAACACTATGGACAAGTACCTTTCAAGGTATGTGCAATCTCAGTTCAAATCACATAAAAAAAAGTATATGTGGCTCTTAAAAACATGACAGACAGACTGAATGCCAGGGAGTGCACATCTCCTGGAGAGCTCCTCTAACTGTTTCTGGACTCACATGGTGGGCATTTACGGAAGTGCAGTGCATTCACCAATGGAAAAAATAATCAGAGGCCATATCTCATAGTTAGTCATAATTTTGAGATCTTGTAATTATGAGATACGGAAGATAAGGCCTCCGATTTTCTCACTAGTGAATGCAATGAAATGTAGGGCATTAATACATGATGCAAAACTGAGACTATTCTCCCTAAAGGCAAGCAAATTTTAATCACGACCTTTCCCAAGAACTTATCAATGCTGAGGCCAAATCACTTAAAGATCAGTGAACCTGGAGCACAGATGAAATAAATAAAAGCATATCAGTGTTTTCCTGCAATGCAATGGGGTGCACTGTTATCCATAACCTCTTTAGGAACAAATGAGTAGGAATTCAGCCGGGACTTTCCTTACTTCCTGTATGGCGAGCAGATGGAGTATTCTCCACCGTGAGGTACACTAACAGTGCAACCACAGAGTCCCATCTCTAAGATAGGCCTACTTTGCTGACTGAAACAAACATCTTTTTGTGCAAATGGAGGAGGGAGCAGATCATGTGCTTGATATTATCTGTTTATGAAGCGGTAATACAGTGGCCTTCTATGTTCTAATCAGCAGGGTCGGCCTCAGCAGTCTGGTCTCTCTGTGTTGTTTTGTGTTTCTAATTAACCTGGAAGCTAAATGCATGTCTGGATATTGTGACCTTATAGAAGGATGTTTTTACCTTTTTCTAGGAATACAACATGTTTTTATAGCTCCAGATAACCATACAGACAGAAATGGTTTGTGATTTTTACATTTAGCGCAAAAATCATTTTGTAAAAATGCTCCACATTTTGTCTTTTAATCCCGCACTAGACACAAAAACAGCAACTCTTTGTTTTCTCATCTTTGAGAAATATAAATGAATAAGAGAGAAGCAAAAGTGGAAAATGATCAGTATTGAATCCCTTACAGGAGGAGTAACAATATCTGTGCTGGTGTGACACCCAGTGGCCAGAGTTTGCAGCTCTTCATGCAGTGGATTGGAGCAGATTACACTGAACCAAAACCAAGGCTGGATTGGGTACATTTTTACTCCGGTGCCCCTAACAGTTTAATCTGACCATGATCAACACACACTGGATGATTTATTGATGGAGTTATAATACGTTACATGATATACAGTAGGAATGCAGCAGCATATTTTCAGGTGTTTAAAAGTACATTTCATGATTGTATTACAGTGCTCAGTAAGTCTAAAATTCCCTCCCAGTTTAGAGTTGGTGTTTTGAAACTTAAAAACTGTTTACAGTCCAGAAAAACAGGGACTAAGTAGATCTCTATGGTGGTAAAAGGTAAAATAAGCTTATTATTTGCAAAAAACAGTAAAAGAAAATACACAGAAAAAAATAACAAGTCATTAAATACAACAAAATGACAACAAAACAAAAGCTGCCATAGCATAATGACAAAATTATACACATTACATTCATATAGATTTTTTTTATATAGTCATTACAACATTAATACCCAAGACAAGTAAAGGTATACAGTAGTCAGCTTAATGCAGTCAAGCCCTTCCTGATATGCATTCATATGCAGGTTGCACATTTATATACTTTGTATGTATGTTTGTAATTGAACAGTTTGAGCTATAATTTAGACAAAGTACTGATTAATGTCACAAGATAATTCAGAACAACTTCACTGAAATACTGAACAATAATTAGAATATCACTTTTAATGGAAAACATCCTCCTCTCCTGAGGTTTGTGACTTAAATCGTTAAATCCTCTGTTCATGAGCAAACCAGCCCTCATTTGTTAAAACCTTTTTCTCTCTGCTTTTCACCTGATTCAATATCTTTCTCATCTCTTCCTTAACTGTTACTCTAAAGAGCACAAGACATCCTGAGTAGTTTAAACATAATCTGTTTGTTTGATAAGCCTCCTGCCTGTTATACATTAACTGGTATTCAGCTGGTGGTTCTCCCCAAGCTCAGAGATTGCGACAGGCTTCAGTCTGTCTGTGCGGTGCAGGGTGCTGGCCCTCACTGACTTGCGCAGGGAGGACAGGCGGCTGCGGAAACCTTCTCCAGAGAAAAAATAAAGCAGCGGGTCAAAGCATGAATTGGCAGCAGCCAGGCACAGTGTCACCACAACAGACTTCTGCATGGCAATGCGCTCTGAGCAGGAGGTGCTATTCTGGGACAAGAAGCTCAGGTGGATGGTTCGTTGCACGTGGTACGGCAAGAAGCTGATTAAGAAGGTCAGCAGGACGATGACAATCATGCGGATGGCTCTGGTGCCTGTGCCCCGCTGGCGTCTGGCAGCGTGGGTGCGGGACAGTAGGGTGTGGATGATGCCTGCGTAGCACAACAATATGACCAGGAAGGGCAAGGCAAAACCCAGCACCAGAGACAAATAGTTCAGCATGACCAGTTTCTGTACACTTTCCCCCTCCCGTGGAGGCTCGAAGCACTTCGTTTTGTTTGTGGAGTGGTCAAAATGCTGGCCAGACATCAGGAAGGGTGACGATGACAGGCAAATGAAAACCCAGACACCCACACACACCAGGCGTGCACGGCTCTCTGTCACCAGCTGCAGGTTCTGCACAGGGTAGACAATGGCCAAGAAACGTGTGATGGACATGACAGCCATGAAGTAAATACTGCAGTAGAGGTTTACATAGAGGGCGTAGGAGCTGATACGACAGAGGAAATCCCCCTGGTTCCACTGGCCCTTGTTGACATAGTAGAGAACTCGCAGCGGCAACGTGCTGACACACAGCAGATCAGACACAGCCAGGTTCAACATGTAGATATGAAAGGGAGAGTTCTGGCGGTACGTTCTGATCAGCACCACTAGGGCGAAGCCATTCCCAATGAGGCCTAACACAGTGATGAGGGAGTAGGAGGTGGAGTACACTTGGTTACGGAAGTCATCAATGGATGGACATTCAGTAGAGTTGCTAACGTTGACTTGCTCCATTTGTGGGCACACCTGTGGCTGCTGAGACAGAGAGAAATTACATTATGATGGGTTAAAATGAAAGAGACAGTTGGAGAAAAAAAGAAGAAAAAAACAGTACCGCAGAACGTGATGACTGTGATATGGTAGATCGTTTCAGAGATCTGTTTTCTGCTGCGGTGTAGACTCTGAAGGAAATTTAGAAATTAGATACACATTTTAGACCTTTATCCTGTCACATGACAATGATTCCGCTTTTTTTCTGGGTAAGAAAGAAGGTAAATGCGTCATTTCGGTTTCTACTGTGCAAGTTCATTTTTGGACAATGCTGCCATAGTGTTCATGGTAGACTTACATTGAAAGAAGCTGCAATACAGATACGTAAAGTTGATATTAAGAAGACAGGAATCATGTTTATAATTGCAGACAAAGTTGCAATTGGATGGATGGATTACGTTCCCAGGCAACTATACTGTATTGAAGCCTAAATGTCTGTTTCACCACCTATAAATGTATACATTTGCAGATAAATAAAATAAGTCATTTGCACAATTGTTAGACTGACTGGCAGCCTCAGCTTTAAAATACAAAGGCACTTTATAGAAACTTTTTTTGCTGCCATTAATAATATAAAATGCATTCAGTGAATCAGAGTTTCATGCACGTTAATGCTGTAAACTTTAAGTAACATTAATAAAAGTCATCTCTTTGCAGATGCATTCATTCATTCATCCTGACATCTAGTTACATCGCCTCTCCTGTATGTCTTTTAAAGGAAAGAGATGTACAAAATCCACTGTACAAATTGCATGATAACATTGTTTATTATAGTTACGTGCTGGTATTTTAATTTTCTGTCAGTTACTGCCCCTTTAACAAAAGTGATAACATCTCTAATTTTGAAAATGTGAAACTTTCAATGAGATAAATCAGGATGAGTACAGATAAGTACTCCTTACCGCTGAATTCCTGTCTGGTAAAAGCAGGGCAGCCAGTCTGTTGATCTTCAGTCTCAGTAGATGTACAAAACAGCAGAAGCAGCGGTAGCAGCAGTGGCAGCAGCACTTCCTCAGAGCGCGTTTCCTCCGCCTCTCTGGCTCGTCTGCCAGATGTCTCAGCAGTTGTGGGAGGACGCTGCAGTAGGTGTTTGCCTTTTCAGAACATCAGTTGTTTGGAAGCTTTTCAACATAGGACTGATCAGCAGTTTTAATGTGTGACACAACAGCATTAAGCCTGATGACATAATCAACCGTGCAGCCACACAGTTACTGTAAATGAAAGAGAACTGCAGGGTAAAGAAAGACAGGTGCATCACTGACATTGTTAGTCGCTTGCTCCTGACTTCATAAATGCCATTCCATTCAAACGTGTCACCTGAATTCACCTCTTCTTACCCTTTGTCCTGAACATTTATTTCATCAATGATTGATTTTTTCCCATGTGATAAACTAAGTTGCAACACAAACTCTTCCTTATGTGTCATCTCAAATACCTGTCTGAGCTGCTTGTCTTTGCTCGTCTAACCTGTTCCACTATAACAATATGTGTATACTGAAATCTAAGAAGTACCTGTCAACAATCTTGTACTGTCTGATATGTTTATATAGAGGAACACTTAAACAGACAGCATTGTTGATTCCTTTTATTCAATGCGTCACGTAAGATGCAGCCTTGTTAAGTAACCTGTTGAGTTTAGTGCAGCCTCTCGAGTAGGTCGAGAACAAGGTCAGTAACCTGAGACCACATGGTGTGAGGTAATAAAGTGAAGAGATATAAAGACACATGGGTCGACCAAATTGATCGCTGTTGACTGACAGTGCTTATTCCACAGCATTTCCTTTGTATGTTGCTAATGAGTGTGGTTCAGTAAATGGAGTGCGGATACTGCAGTGGAAATGGGCAAACTCATTTTCGCAGTTGAAAGGCCTGTGTGATGGAAGGGCAGGATAATTCATCTGTAACTCATTTAGTGGTTAGGCATCAGCAAAGAACACACAAATCCACTTGCCCTCAGGGCCTGCCTGTATCAACACCGGCGTCTCCACATGATCAGAGAGTCATTACTCTATTAGCTTGATAGTGCAATAAGTGCACTGCACAGATAAGTGCAGTGGCAGAAAGCTGCAATAAGTGTTTTGACCCTTCTGAGAGCTGTTGAAAACACATTTATAGTTTCTCAGTTATCCTCCGCTCAAGTTCCCTAAAGTAGCCAGCTAAGGGCTGAGGCCACAATGCTTTTATTACCCTACACTTATAGTACATTTACTCTATATAATCCAATGTGATTTAAATTGCACAGTGATTGAGGTATTATTGTTGGCAAGAGATTTTCTCCACAATCAGGGAGCTTAATAGCACATCAAACATTCTCAGTTAACCAGCACTTCCAAGAAATGACTCATAACGAGCAGCAAATTCAAATGTAGGTGAACAGAGCACATGACCACTGGGTCCTGTCTGCATCTACAGGTGTTAGACAACAAATGCTGTTCAAGAGCAGTTTCATAAACTGTGGTGTTTGTTTTGTGGATCATAAATTGCAGTGATCTTAATCCAATAAGGAAGTTGAAAAGCTCAATACGCTGAATGCCAAATTCCAAGTCATTTGCTACCATTTGGCAAAGGTGTCAGGGGTGATTATTGTTTTGCCAAGATGAAGGATATTCACAGCAGTTTTTGTATATTCATGGAGGATTTCCGTTCAATCAGGAGAGACAAGTGAATAAAGAAAAAGAATTGTTTATTATACAGATGATACTGATGATTAAGTCTTGTCAAAAGTCTTTGGCGTTTGGAGATTTTATAATTGAGGGACATCAGCCCTGAGCAGCAGCAAGATAATTCCCCTCATGGAGTCCAGACACCGGTGCTGGTGGTGGCTAATGACTTCTGCTGAGGCTGATGAGGTTGATGAAGCAATGCACTGATGAATCTGCGAAGACTGGCCGGTTGGGGAGGAGGTGGGGCGCATATAACGGCACCATGAAAGCACTAAGGCAGAGAAGGAGAAAACATATTTAAAAGGACAGCTGCAATATGATAGACTGACAATGAAGGTGTGTCACTGTGCTATTGGTTAGATATGACCAACTGATGACAAATGGTTTGAGAAATAAAACTACAGAGCTGGGCATGCAAAAGATAATCCTCCGGACTGAACTTTTGCTAAACTCCATTAAAAGTGAAAAAAGGTGTTTGTGGAAAAAATGCTTTATGCCTCAGACAGTATAAGATTTCCAAACAAAACCTTTCTTTTTTTCACTTTGAATATTTTGACTTGTCATAACAGTAAAAGCACAGTTATAGCTCATAAAATATTGGCTCTTTTTCATTTAGGTGTGTCAGTGAGCCAGCATGCATAATACCAGAACCCTGACACACCCACATGGATTGCAACCATTATTGGTGGTATTAGTTACATCTGTGTTGAACAAGTCAAAATATCTGCTGTGACAAAGACCAATTTACAGTGCTTGTGAGTGGCAGGCGAGTGGGGGATGATGTTATTGTAATTCAATACCATCTGCTTGGTTGACGGGTACAGAGTCAGTTACTACAGATGTACAGATGTAAGATGACAAAAGGGGGTTGAGTGGAAGGTGACTGATTGAACATAGTCTGTTTAAGAGGAGCTGCTCACAGCTGGAAAAAATTAAGTGGATGGTGATGAAACATCTCCAAGAACACTTCAGAAAACAATAACTATTCAATTTTTGGAAAAGTATTTTAATGTTTAAATTTGGTATAAAACAGTGTGTTAAGTTTGGTAAACTAACAGTAAAAACCATATTTGCCAAAATGTAATTTCTCTTGCAGTAGCAAAGGCAGAGGTAGTGTGATCATGTTATGCTGCTGCAAAACCTCTTAGAAATTAGACTGATCATCACTGATACCAACTTTGCAATTTTGTTGCTAGATTTAGCAACTTTCAATGACTTCAACTTTTTTTTTTCTTCCAAAAAAGCACCTAGCAACACATTTAACTACTTTTAAAATTTATTTGGAACCTTTCAGCAACTTTTGAAAAATGACTCAAACGCTAAAAGACACACAGTTTCGCTCTAAATGACACAAAAACTATTTTCTCTGTCACACACCCACTGAAAATCACTATCTGTCTGCCTGACAGGAAGTGGCAACACATTGCAACACCCAGCCGAGGTGAGTGTTGCATCAACCAAGCAGCCTATTTACATAACTGTAAGTAAACATTTATGTAAAAGATAAGTTATTGCTAAGAAGCTTTCATTAACAACATTAACTAGAACTAAATGTGTTGTGTTTATATTACTTTTACAAATAAAAATATGTAATAAACAAACACATCTGAACTAACAAATTTCATATTTTTTTTGCAGAGATGGTCAGTCAGTCTGAGTAATGTCATTATGTATTCTATGTAATGATGCAGTTTTGCATCATGGCGTAATGACGTCATCACCCAATGACATCGGACACCGCCCCTCCTGGACGTCCTGTGCCCGCCGAACAGTGTTTTTTTTTTAATGTGAAACCGCTTTATTCAGTGTTTTTAAAAACATCTGAACATCTGGATCTTAAGTTATCAGAGAAACAAGCTGAGCAAACGTTAGCAGCAGCTTGGCTCGCAGCCCCTCCTGGACGTCCTGTGTCCGCCGAACAGTGTCAGAGAAACACAGATTTTTTATGTGAAACTGCTTTATTCTGTGTTTTTGTTGGTTTTAATCACCGTCTGTTTGTTCTGGAAAGGAGAAGACCTCTGCGGATAATTTGTCAGTAAAACATTGTCAACACTGAAGTAAAAACCACTAGCAGCAGGAATTACATATTGTGTGTTTAATTAAGGTTATTGGCCTACAATTATCCTTATTGGGTTTAGGTATCAAGGTAATTAAACCTTGGTACATAGTTGAAGGAAGCTTACAAACTTCTAAAGCCCCCCTATAGGGGTTTATTATCTTTCAAATTACTAATATTCCTTTTTAGTTCTTCTAAGGACAAATCTTGATCACAGGCTTCTTTTTGAGTTTGGTCAATACTTCGTGCCTCATTTTTAATAGAAGAAAAAAAAATAGGATGAGCTATGACTGTTATTTGGTTCAGAGTACAGTTTTTTATAAAATTTTTCCAAAAAGTTGGAGATTCTTAGGGGGTCTTCAGAGATCTGTTGATCAATCTTGAGTTTATGCATATTATTAACACGGGCATTTCTTTTTCTAGATTATGAAAATATTTTGGGTTTCTTTCGCCATGTTCCATCCATTTCTGCTCCATATATTAGATCCATTAGATCAGATAAAGGCACCCCGTGCCAGATTTTGATACATATTGTCCAATTCAGATTGTAATTTAGTTAATTTATCGATCTCAGTTAGAGTTTTTCAGTTTTTCTCTCTGAAAGTTTTTCTTTAGCTAATTCCTTTTCCCATTTAATCACCATATTACGGATCTGAAATTTTGTATATTCCCAATGTTTGCCATATACTTTTTCTTCTTGTGCTTTCCTCCAATTTTCATTAATTATCTCTATGGCTTTTTCTTCAAAGAGTTTATCACACAAGTGTATTGTTTAATTTCAAGTAGTTTGAATTACATCTAACCGACAGGTTCTTTGTATGCAATGTTAAAGAAACACTTTTGTGATCAGTGAATATTGATGGTGTTACGCCCCACCCTTAGTCTGCTCTATGGGGCAAACAACAATCCACCATTTACCCAAAAAAACTCTAACTAAGCAAAACTTTTAAACCTTTTAAAAACACTCAAGCCATGGGATTTATTAACAAAAACATACAAAACAACCAGGACACTAAATAAATGCTATAAATAATTGAAATACAACAGAAAACAATCAAGAAGCCTCCCTCTGCAACAGGAACCTGTAGCATTTCCCTGGCCAGGTGCATCTCATTGTGGACTGATTATGTAGAGGAGACCTGGGTGGAGCAATAGACAGGAGAGGAAAAAGACAAAAAGTACAGGCAACACATACAGCCGTAACAACGGTTCTATTTTGGTTTCCTTCTACTCTGTCTATTAAATCCTTCTATATAAGCCAAAAGTCAATCCTGGATCTTTTAGATAAATCTTTGTTGTTCCAAGTGAACTGGATTCGATGCGGATTTCTAAGTCTCCATATATCACAACAGTTTAAATGCAGGCATATATTGTTAAATTCTCCACATGGGCCTCTTGAAGATCTTTGTGGGTGACAGTCTTTTGTGGGATTGTTGATACAATTCCAGTCCCCTCCAAATTTTATCATGAAGATATTCAATAAGGCACAAATTTCTTCTTCAAATTCCTCAAAAAGGACTGTGTTTCTATGGTTATTATTATAACCATATATGTTACCCAAAATAAAAATATCATCCATAAATTCAGTAACTAAAATGATCCATCTTCCAGATTCATGAGCAATGTTTTTAAGCACTTTTCCCTGAAAGGATCCTCTCAATATACACCGGCAGAGTTACTGTTACTGTACACCATTCAAATGTTGTCTCCCCATTGATTTTTCCAAAAATTAAACCCTGAAGCTAAAGCATGTGTTTCTTGTAGTAACACATGATTTTTACAAAACAGAAAAACAGCCTTCCTCTTAATCTGTTCTCAGATAGCCCTCACATTAAACGAACAAAGTGGCAAAGAGATATTGAACAGTAGAACAGTAGGCTAAATTAATTCAGTAAAGTTTTAAGTGGAACCAGTGTGCAAAATGATTTTCTTCACCTTTTGAGTACTAACAATTTAGAACAAACAGAAACATGCTAAGTTTATATACCTTTGAGCCTAACATTTTGTTTAAATTAGAACAATACTTTATTTCTGACTTGAAATGAACAAGCCCATGGTGCAGGACAGCACGTTCATTCTGTTACCCATCACACTCTGATTTCTTTACCATCAATGATGGCTTTGCCTCTGACAAGGAAGGCTTTTTTCCCTTGCTTACATGCCTCTTTAATCTGTGGCCACAGTTTGCTGCTTGTCTCCTTATCTTTTGTAGTTAGGTCTTCTCTGAATTTTAGCTTCTTATCTTTGAGGAATTCAGAGTCCTTTGCATATTTCCATACCATTTCTTTCGTCAATCTGGATGTAAATCTTGTTATCACCGGCTGGGTTTTGCCACCTTCTCTTTTTCCGATTCTATGGCTCACGTCGTTGTGGAAGTGTAGGTCTTCTCCAGCGTCTGGGATTGCCATTGTTTTTTATCAGTATTACAAGACTGTCGGCTTTTTCTTATATCTTTTCAGCCACCAGCCTCACAATATTATCTTGCAACTCGGAGAATGTAGGTTCCATTTTTGCTGAAGTGCTGAACAAGACTTTTTAGGTGACCGAAATGTTACAATTAACTTTCATAAACTGAAAACACACTGAAATAGCAATGCTACGGCTACACCTATACTCTATACTCTATATATACTCTATACTCACCTATACTATACCTGAATCTGGGGTTACGACATGTTTATATTACCTAACCAATGTTGTTGCTGTGGTAGTGACTTGTCAATCACAACGTAGCCATGCCCTAAGGAATACCTTGCTTTATCGTCAAGTTTAAATTAAATGGGACCATAATTTACAAAATGAACATGATCATGTTGTATTGAAGAGGACTTGAAACTAGCGATTGAGACCATAAACTCATCAGGTAACTGTTTACTGAGGTAGTAAATCAAGTGAGAAAGGTAATTTTCCCATAGACTTCCATACAATTGGACTTCTTTTTGGAGCCAGTGGAGTTGCCCTGTGATGGCCATTTGAAAGAATGCAGATTTAAGTCACTTCCACATTGGCTTCACTTTTCAGACCCAGAACTACCCGCTTGACTCATATGTATCTTGGGGTGCAAACATGGTTGTATTATAAGAGATGGATAAGGCAAGTATATCCAGCTGCAGCCACAGCACGAACATGAAGGAAGTTGAAGGAAGTTGAACTTCCAAATATGGTTCATGAGCCAAACTTTGACAAAATATAACATCTTATAGTTTACATTCACAGAGTGCATTAAGATTTCAGTAAAGGCTTTGTAATGGACCCCTAGTGCTGTTGACTCATCAGAAATATCAATCATCAATTTAGTGCATTAGTGGTCCCCCTCATGTAGTGTAAAAAGAGTAGACAATTATTAATTATAATCATTGTGGAGGGGTGTTCAGCCCATATCAATAAAATACCAAACTACATAGACTAATGTAAGATTCAGAAATGAGACTAAAAATCATATTTTCAAGTTATAGTAAATGCACTTTTTTAAACTTTAATGATCCCATGATGTGAAGTTATTCAATTATTCACATTATAAAATGTATAAAAACTACATTTTGATGTTCATAAATATCAACATACAACAAATATCAATATATTTTTAGCAGTTAGACTAACACAATTCATAGTTTATCCTCATTATTTCTGCTTAATAGTTGCAAAAATACCTATATTGATACTTATTTTTTCAAATTATTTTGTTTTCCTAAGCCACCTTTTGTTTGTATTCATTCATTGATTAGACAACATTATTTGTGCTGAAAGACATACAACATAAAAGCATAGACTAGGTTATCCTTATTTCTTTGCTTAATAGTTGCTAAGATTGGTACCTTTAATAACATTTTTTATTTATTTTTGATCTGCTACGGTCTATTGTCTCCCTCAGCCACCATAGCATTGCGTACAAGTGGCCGTGTTTTGGAGGAGGCGTGGTTTGGACTCTGCAGCTGCCTTACTTTGCCTCTAACAAAATATGATAATGGGGGTAGTTTGAAGAGGGCGTGGTTTGTAGGGGGCCCTTCTCAGCCGAGCAGGAACTCACGGGTGGGACCAGAGGGGGAAACACTACTGCACATATTCAGTGGGCTGCACAACGCGGAAGCAAACCCGGAAGCTAAAAACATTTTTGGTGTATGCGCCAGCCGAGCAATTTTGATTGGACTGAATGGGCGCCATTTTTGGTTCGGTATCCAGCTCTTATAATACATTGCATACAAAGTGGACTGGTCAAAGAACACAGATGCCTTCTTCAAGAAAGTACAGTGCAGACTATTCTTCCTCAGGAAATTGCACTCTTTTAACATGTGCAACAAGCTACTGAGGATGTTTTAACAAATCTGTGGTAGTGAGCACACTGTTCTTTGCAGTTGTGTGCTGGGGAGGAGGCATTAAGGCTGGTGATGCCAGCAAAATTGGCCAGGAAGGCCAAATCTGTGGTCGGGCTGGAATTGGACAATCTGGAGGCAGGTGCTGGGTCGGGGGGGGCTTGTGTCCTGGGCTGCTATAAAATTTCTCAATAAAGTGTTACAACAGTTTTAGTTAGTACTTCCAGAAAACATTCATATATGCCCTGTCACCTCTATGGTTAAGATATGGTAATGCTGAGGTATTTTTGCGGTAATGGTTAGAAGAAACTGATGTTGTTTACTGGCAGAAGACAGCCACTGTCACACAGTTTTTATCCCCCACAGCCTCCTCCTTAAAGGATCAGTTTGCTCATATTCTATATTTTTCAACAAATTCCATGAAAAGACCAAAACCAAATGAATGTATCCTGCTAACAAGTATTGCCTGTGTAGCCAAAGCCTGAAATATCTTTATTACCAATGCTCTGCACACTGGGTGACAGTATAGTAGTTTAATTTTAATCCCACATATACTGTACTGCTGCTGTAAACATAGACTGTATATAAAGATCAGTGTTACCAACTAATTTTCCTCATGTTTTTGTATAATTTTTATGACTGAATAAAGAAAAAACAAATTTTCAGGGGAAAGTTGCTACAGGTTAGTCAATTTCTTGCTAAAAGTTGCTAAATGGCGTTTTGATGACATTGGGTGATTACGTCATAACGTGATGGCGCAACTGCGGGTGTTGCCACTTCCTGCCAGGCAGACAGACTGTGTGTTGTGACTGAGTGTGTAACAGAGAAACTGGCACTTCTCGTCACTTTCAAAAGTTGCTAAATCTAGCAACAAAATTGTTGCATCTCCAGGAGCTTTTCACCTAGAAGGTGGGGCTGGATGGCACTGGAGAAGTCGAAGAACATCACTCTCACTGTACCGTCCTACCTCTCTAGGTGTGAGTAGACCCTGTGCACCAGGTAGATGATGGCATCTTGCATGCTGATGCGTGCCTTGTATGTGAACTGCAGGGGGTCCACAAAGTCGGATGCCAGGGTCCTCAGATGCTGCAGAACCAGCCCACAGGTCTGTGTGGGAGAAGTGTCATCCTTTGTTAAAAATGTGTTGGGGGTTGGGGGTAGGTGGTGAGAAGTGGCAGGGGGCTGCTCAACTTTCCTCTGAGATCTGAGGCATACTGGGGTGGAAGAGATGATGGCTTTGATGGAGGTATTGCAGCCAGCAGCAGAGGTGCAAATGGGGGAAGAGATGGTGGATGAGCACATAGAGGTATGTGCTCAAGTGTGTAGCTCATTTGCAAGGTCTGGGCCCTCTATTGGGACTTGCTGCAGCCATTTTCTTGATCCCATTCCACACCTCCTTTGCATTGTTCTGCTGCATCTTGTCCTCCATCCTTTCCTTGTAAGATGAGGATTGAAGATGTAGTTAAAAGCTCTGTAAAAGTAGTAGTGTGCTATGATTATTTCATCAAACCTCCTATGCTGTTGTTGAGCTATGACCACTTGTTTCCTTGTATTTACTGGATGCATATTTGACCTCGGCCTGGCAGCGCATCTGCCTTTGCTGCAGCAGCAGCTCGAGTCCTTTCATGGAAGTGAACAGCAGCTGTTTCCTTTGGCCCTGAGCTGATGCACATTAATGATGACAGTGTATTTAATCGTTTTACACTGCTGGGAAGTTGTTAAGCTCCCTGACACTGCTTTGAGTTAACTAATTTCAAAATACAGTTAAGTTTTATTTTACATCCATCGTGATTAAACAGACAGATTTGTGGAGGTAAACTAAAAAAAACATGGCTTGTTAAAATCAAACCACCATTAATACCTGGGTGGTCTGATTACACTAAGCTCAATTGTAGTTCAAATTGATTTCAAATGTTTTCTTTTTCTCTGTTCGGACAGAGCTGGTAATACCCTGCAGACTATGATGTTTATGTAGGTCACCTTATCTCTGAAATATACTGTTCATCAGCAGTTTGCTGGAGTGTCTCACAGAGTAGATAGAACCCTGCAAGAACCACCGGAGAGAAACAAACAACTTACAAAAACCTATATAAACGTTTGTGGTTTCCTAGCTGCTGACTTGCTGTATATGCTGGAGTACAGAGCATGTTGGTAATAGATGTAGAGATATTGTTTTATACATCCGGGATGCTTCAGGTCACTTACAACTGTGGTATGTCTGACTGTTCAAAAACAATGACGTGCATCTGCAGAGTGTACAAAGTTTTATATAATAGAATAGCACTTTATCGGTTCATTTTGCAAACATAATAGAAAATTAAAGCTGCAACGTCACTAATAGAAAGATGTATTATATTCAAATGATCCTGTACCATTAATGTATATGTGGTTGTATATGAGGTCTGTATGAATCCATATTATGATATTATTTCTGTTTTAAGTAATGAAACAGTAATGCAAGTTATTTTTAGTGGGAGTGAAGTGGGAGTCACAGGGCAATTTTTGAATCTTTAAATGGTCATATGAAGTTACCCGTGCAGTTTAGCTGTGTTGGGTGTGAGTCCATGAGTAATTTAAGGCCTCATGGGAGTATTTCATAAAATGAATGGACAAAAATCACATCATCATCATCGGGAAATACCACCTTTTATAATGTTATGTGTTTTTGTACAGCTAGAGAGAGCTGTTGAAAGTGCATTTGGAGCATCTGTGGAGATTTTATATGAAAATAAAATGCTTGTGTGTTTTTTCTTGCATGATGCAAAATTACATCATGTTTGAATTATGAGACATAATTATTGTTTTGTTTTACCACTGAATCTGTATTATCAGGACCATAAACAAATAGGACAAAATACACAAATGCAAAGTTTAGAAATGTGTATATTCTTCTATATATTTCTGTGGGTGGGGAGAAAATACAGTATTGAACTTTAGTCCACTTAAAGGGCGGGTTCACAGTTTTTTAAGTCTGTCTTAAAACAACAGTCAGGTGCCCTCCTGTTCATACTGGCCATTAGAAGATCCCTTCATGATGCACTTACAATGTAAGTGATGGTAGTCCTCCTTTTGTGCAAAAATGTTTTTAAATTTTATCTGAAGCTAATATGAAGCTTCAGCCATTCAAATGAGTCGAATCAAGTAGATATATTTCAATGTTACAGTCTTTTTAGTGTGAAAGTCCCTCTTTTTGTTACTATACTTCCACCACAGCTCAACAGGGAAACACTGTCTGGTGAAACACAAAGAGGGAATTTGATGCTAAAAAGACTGTAAATGTGGCAGATATCCACTTGATATGACTAACTCAGACTGCTGAAGCCTCATATAAGCTTCAGATCAACTTTTAAATGCATTTTTGCACAAAATGACTGTGTGGACACACTGTGCATTTTGGCCCCCATCACTTTTAATGTAATTTTTAATATTTGAAAAAGGAACCTGAAGGCAGCATAATGTTCATTTGTTAGGGTGATTTGGAAGCGATTTGTATGAAAAAGCACTTGCAGGTTCCTACATGATTATGGCCTCTTTCGTTCATGCATCACTATTCATCACTATGCATTACTAGACTAGCACTGTGATGCTAATCTCCTGCCTCGTGCCTAAATTGGGCATTTTGTGTCTTTCAACTCTTCCCCATAATAATTTCCTACCTTCTTTCTGACCCTAAACATAATTCACATTTTTTCCCCTTTTAGATTTTGGCAAAGGTGTCCATACAAGAGCTCATAGCCAAACACTCACGTACTCATGTGTGTGATACACACTTACTCATAAACCTGGCCTGTTAAACAGCATCATGTGCATGTTATGTGCACCAAACTAAAACTGAAACCATCTGTTCCCAGTCAACAATCAGAGAAGTGCAGCGACTAATGAATTAAGCAATGCAAATCGTAACGCCAGAGTGAGTCGATTGATTAGTCAGTTTAGGAGAGACTCATACTGTCTAGCAGTAATAACGAACGCCAGTTATCATGTTGATCACACCCTAGTTGCTGTGGATACAGTTGTGAGTTTCACCCTGCCTGCCCTAAAACAACAACACATCCAAAATTCTGTCAACATGTGTCGTACCTACGAGAGGTTATCATACCTACATTCACACAGGGGACATACATTATTCAGTGACTGACACCAAACCATGGAAACATTTCTGACATTCCCTCTGGGTTCATATGGAGTTACACACACACTACAGTTAAATATTTCATATTAGTCTGTCTGAAAGGTTCCTCACTAGCAGTTAAGGTTCTTGTATTAATGTATACAAGGCATTTTCATCAACTCTGGCACCAACTCTCCCACACAGAGTTCCTTTTTTGGCTCCATGCTGCATGGAAACACCCACACACACATACAGGTTTACAAGCATGATGCATGGAATCCCCTCAGGCACAGATTCTCCACCAATATGATTCAGATGCAGTCTGGCTCTTCTCCAAACCAGACATGATGACATTTTTAGACAGTTGAGTTGAAGCAACCAACACGGATAAAGAGAAGGGAGAAAGGATCCACACTCGCATTCCCACTTCAGCCTCTTTGAGGTTGGCATGGGATTAAAAAAAAGATAAACTAAGCTTACATCCAGGTGAAACAGGACAATGACTTTCAATCTCATCTTCCTGCCAATACACAGGTGAGTCCGGCTCAAATAAGATTCAATTCTCTGTTCAAAGGCAGATATAGTACACAAGTTTGTTGAATCGACTGTCGGATTGTGAATTTTGCTGTTTTTTAGAGATAGATTAGGCGGATATTAGGAGGAATAACACCGAGGTTAATAATGGAGCTGAGAGCTAATATCTCCAATAGACAGATTCATAAATGTCTCAAATTAAATAAAAGTCAGGAAAAGGGCTGTTATGTGTAAACATTGGATTAAGCTGAAGCATCTTGATATGAGGTTGACTTTTCTGTGACTGTTTGCCTTCCATAAACTGAATTATACTTATTTTCTTTAAAGACTTAAGTGTTATAGTGTGCCATATACTGTCTATTAAACTCCTTTATCCTTTATTTTCAAATGAAATGTATGCGACACTAATTCTTTTTCAAGGGAACTTGGAGTAGATAAGACCAGAGAAGGTTCAACCTCAGTCATGGTACCTGTAAAACTGACTAATTTATTGTAGGCTTGTTTGCTTGTTTGGGCCTCTGCCTACTTAGATAACACTGTGACATAGTCATAAAGAAGGAGAAAGGTGTAAAGAGGATTATATGGAGGAGATAAACTGCCACTGTGTGTGTATGTGTGTGTGTGTGTGTGTGTTTTCAATGGGTGGAGCAGTGAAGACACTGTCCAACAATTAGTTGTCATGTTCTTTGAGTGTCACATTGAGCTAACCTCCATGTGTTGAACTCTCTGCAGATTAAACCAAGTTTTAAAGTCAGTCTGGGAGATAGGCTCTTGGTGCTGGCCTGGGTCAGACACAGAGGGCGGATTCTCAGCCTCTAGAGGATGGCTGCGGCGGTTCTTACTGCTGAAGCTGATGACGGCGCTGCTGTTCTCCAACGGAGCAGGCCTCCCCCTGCTGCTGTGCTGTTTGTTCAGCCTGCGGGCCCTGCTGCTGCTCCGCTCCCCCCACATCTCCACCAAGCCCTCCACTGTGCTGCTGGGCCAGCTGGCTCTCATTGACAGTCTCGTGCTGCTGCACTGGGGTCTTCGGCTAGGAGCGACACTGGTCTGTTGGTTGCAGCCGGACCTTGAGGTTGAGATGGTCCTCATGACAGAGGGAGGATCAGTCCAGTGGAGGGAGGTGGTGAGTGTGCTGTGTCAGCAGCTGCTTGATGGTCACCACCTGGCCTCTCTGCTCCTGCTGGGTCTGCTGGGACTGGAGGCCATGCTGGTTTCACGCTGGCCTCAGCAGACCCGCAGCTTCAGGACTTCTCACTGGGCTCAGCTCAGCTGCAGCCTGGTCTGGATACTTGTGCTGCTAGAACTTGGGCTCTCGCTAAACACAAAACTCTTGCTGTACCCCAGATGTCAGACTTACTCCTCAACACTTCAAGACTCTCAGTGTTCCCCTCTGGGTCTGGTGCCTCCTCCCTCCATGCCAGCTTTCTCCTTCTGTCTGAGGAGGACATTATGGCTGCTGAATTTATGGCTGCATTATGCTGTCCTCTATAGCAAACCACAGAAGAGAAAGAGCCTCTTTCATTGAAAGCTTTGACTGTGAATGATCATGTATTCAACCAAACTACATTCTATTCACCATTTTTATTTTATTAACATAAAATCTCATAAAAATATATATAATTAAATATAAAGATTATTTACATAAAATATATTTTAAAGTATTTAAAAGAATAGCAGCCCCTGTGGCTACAAGTTACAATTACATCACACAAATTGTGTTTACTCCTGTGCACTTTTGCTTTTGTGATAAAACTATTCAAATGTTTACATGTGACATGCTACAACATCATGTGATAGTAGCACAAGTCAAAAAGTCAGTCAACGGACTCAGTGAATGTCAGTTGCAAAGCAATATCTATCTCTAGTTTGCTAACATTAGCCACTATAAGCTACCAGTCATACCAGACCATGTAAGGTTGTAGCAACAAAACAAAAGTGTACTGAGTTGAGCAAGTGTGTGTTTTATGCTTATGAGCTACACTTTTCATCTGTAAAAAGGAAGGTTGTGTTTTGTTTCAAAAGTTACAGTGTCAACTTTAAAGGTGCCATTCTTAGCTTAAAAACACAACAAAATTATGAACTACATGTAATAAAAACGTGAAGTATAATGAATGTTACAGTACACCCATAAATATTGTTAGACATAGCTTTATGTGGGATTTGCAACCACAGGTTTCCTCTGTTTACATACAAAATGATTGCGAAGTAAGCCGATCTCACATTTCAACAGTGGGAGATTATGATCTGCTTCATACTATAAACGGTTACGTGGGGACAGAGCAAGTGAACCCAAACAGACACAGAGGCAAGGAGACAGGAATACGGTAGGACAAGGTATTTATTAAAGCATGCCAGGGGAATTTTGTACTGGTAGCTGGGGTTGAGGCTTGGACTGGAAGCTGGGAACCAGGGGCCGGTTGCACCAACAGGGCTTATGCTTGGTTTTAAACTAAGTCGGTCATAACTTGGCGTTCTAAGTCCGACCTAAAAGTTACACTATCTAGGTTTAAGCCTTCTTCTCTAGGCCGTTTCTATAGTAATGACTTTAAAACACAGCTTTTAACACTGATCAACATTGTAATACAATAGTGTGTCTCGTGTATATATACTGACTTTGCAACAGGCAGGCTTTTAGATGAGTGTTACTTGGGACAGAAGCAATCCATTAGACACAAGGATGAGGAGCTGATTGAGGGATTGATTCTGTAGGAGAGATCCATTTTAACTTATTGAAGAGCTGTCACGAGACTTGTAGTTGCCTCCTGCTAACAAAATGTTTTTACCTTGAACAGAGACCATAAAAAGCCTGTCTCTTCCATTACCCCCCCCCCCCCCCACTTTAAAAAAAAAAACAAAAACAAAAAACACCTCATGTCAATTCTAAATAGGAAAGAGACAATGAAATCGCCTTTTCTTTGATCCTCCACAACGTTGCCGCAACTTAAAAGTGATTAGCTACAAATTAGCAAGACAGCGGGAAATTGTTAATGTATCCTAGCAACGCACACTGTCAGACAATAGCCATAGTCGCGTGGGCATTCACATGGACGTGCATCGCTGAGACTGGGCTTGGTTAAGACTAATTTTAAGTTTAGTTAGAGTCCATTCTGAAGACTGGTCTTAACAAAGACCGACGTAGCAGTTAGGAGCAGGGCTAGTAAAGACCAGTTGATGCAAAACATCCCAGGAGCTGAGGCAGGCTGAGGGAGAGGGGAGCAGGTCCGGAGCGGAATCTGCGGAAGCTGGGCAGAGCGGGGGGTCCAGGGCAGGGAAGCAGGGCTGATGAGATGAGGGACAGGAGACAGGGACCGCAGGACACAGGCAACACCAAAAACCCTCAGGATAAATACAGACAACAAACGGCTTGAAGCGTAAACTGACTGGTGCAAAGGCTGCGAGCTGGCAGGGCTGAGTATAAGTAAAGGTCTTGATAACGGAATGGATTGCAGCTCGTGGGGCTCTGCTCTGACTCCAGCACACCTGTCTCCACTCACACAATCACACGCAGGGAGAGAGCCACCGGGGGAATGGCAACAGGTTGGGACTCACAGGAATCGTGACAGTAAACATGCTCTCATCCTGCAGTTTCACTGCTGTTTGATCTGGCAGACAGCCCAGGAAAAGAAAAAATAACATACGACTCTCTAATGATCAAATATTTATGATATTAAACAGCACACGGCAGTAATAATAGTTTTATTTAATGTTGCTTTTCACAGCCCCTAATGCGTTTCCACAGATGTGTTTGGTTTATATATCATTTCTCTCTTGCTGAGCAATAGTTTACAAACTATGACTTCTAAACTATGACTTGTCTTATTGTGCCACCTCCTGGTCACAGGCTTGTACAACAACACAACCACTTTGTAAACTGTTTAAACAAGCTCTTACCACTCTTATTATCAAAAAATACAATTTATTGAGCGTTGAAAACGTTTTTGTGTATGACCAATGTTTGTTTACTTTATAATATATTGCATAGTTTAGCCCCCCCACCCCTTAAACAATTTATTCTAACAGCTCACGGTGAAATAAGACAAACTTTAACGAGGCGAGACTGTTATATAAAACAATGCTCAACAAAATTTGCTCAAATCACTTTTTCAATTGCAGTAGTTTTAATCAGTTTAAAACTAATGCCTGGCATGAACTAGGATGGTCCAGCTTGAAAAAAAAAATCCTAATTGATGGAAATGACTCTTAATTTGTTTAATGCCTGCCATCCACCCAATTACTCAGCTAGCTACTTTGCAGACAACACACAGTGGAAAGGCATTTGCTGCTTATGAGTCAAACGCGGGTCAGGCTGATAAGACAAGTGCAACAAACACAGGGCTTTATGCCTGAAGGCAGTAAGCAGCCATCCTGTGGCTTTAGCTCAGATATCAGCCACTGTGATCATACTTGCATTATACAAATTTATCACTGAGGATATGAAAGATCAAAGGTGTACTTCCTGTGAAAAAACTGTGATGTAACCACATTATACACTGCAGCCACTGCTGAGAAATGTCTGCTCTGCTTTGATGCTGTTAGCAAGGAGGAGAAATACTCTTTATATAAAGTTATTGTAGACTTATTTCACGTTTAATCGTACAGCTTCATTTTCCTTTGATTAAAGTCATGGCAGCGTTGTAAGTAATTCAGGATTATTGCTGTGCAGGATGTGACCAGGAGAGGGAGGCCCAGAGTCTGCTTTTGTCTGTAAAGAGCTCTAAGCAGAGCTACTGCACCAGACTGATTAGTATGGCTGCTTCAGCTCATTTGTGTGTGTGTGTGTGTGTGTGTGTGTGTGTGTGTGTGTGTGTGTGAAGCTACAACTTCTAAGTGTTTCTGGAACTAATCAATTAAGGCTCAAAAAATGAGGAACTACAGGGTGAAGAGGAGTGAGGGAGGAACAGTGGTGGCAGCTTCCTTCCCTTGATGCTCTCTGTTTAGCAATGGTGGTGTCGGCCCTGCACAGTGTACTTTGGCACCGGAGCTGTCACTTATCAGCAAACAATGTGGGAGGTCAGACTTTTAAAAATAACAATAGACTCTGTTTGTGCTCTTCAACAAGTTTGTGTTTCATATCAGAGGAGGGAGGAAAATAGATTGTGATAATTAGTCCAAATCCAGAAATGTGAGGGGACCTCCTCAATCAAGAAAAAAATGTAGAAATATTATATGCACATATAATATAATATAAGAACAAAACTAAAGAATTTCTTTTTGAAATACCGAGGCCCAAGTCAGCTCTAATGCACTCAATTCCTTTAATTATTTGGATTTTTTGTTTTTTATTTACTTAGTGAACTCATTTAATTATATTTTCTATACAGTTTCCCAAATTGAAGGTCTAAATGCTGTTTCAAAGCCTTCTCCACACTTCCCAGAAATAATACAGAGAAAAATGGTAGCTACAGCCCTGGTTTCCCATAACGAAACACTGCAACACATCTTTTGGCCAGTCATTATATTGTACAGTATGTCTTCCATGGCCATGTTAGTATACAGTAGTGAGATAACACCATTTACCCCAAGTCAAATCCTTGTTTCCAGGTGAAGGATAACCAACATCCTACTTCCTTTGTGCAATTGACTTGTCATAGTAGGAAAAGCACAGGTGTTACTAACAACATTAACAATATCTCCACTCTGTAAGCCATGACAGTGTGACAGTTAGCAACATGCACAATACCAGGACCCTGAAACTGAAGCAGCTAAATGGAATTCCGCCATCATTCATTTTATTATTTACACCTGTGCTTTTCCTACTGTGATGTGTCAAAATATAGAGATATAAAGTGAATACAAGGAAGCTATAAATGTCTACAGAACATTATGTCTAACATCCAATCATTTCATCATCAAAAAATCATCAATCTTAGTCCAATCTTGGACTTAGACTTAGTCTAAAACACCAAATATGACAGAACTGATAAAACAAGTTTTCAGATTTCGTCTGACTATCAGAAAGTCCTTTATCATTATTCAAACTACTTTTAGGTCAATACAAATGAATGAATAAGTAAAACATAAATAAATAAATAAATCTCTCCAACTGAATTTTATTCTTGACAGTGAAGAAGACTTTGAAACAGCATTTCGACCAACATGTTGGAAAATGGGAACGCTTAATTTTACAGGGCTGTATTTTCCCAGGAATTTTCCGGAAAGTTACCTGGAAATAACGATTTAATCAGGTACTAATTATAGGGACAACAAAGACAAAGTTATTTTAATTAAAATTTATTTAGTTAGTTTATAGTTTATAAGCTGATGTTGATTTCCAGAGGAGCTTCCTTGAAAGAACTGCTCTGTTTAAAGGTAAACTGCAGGATTCGGTGCTTGTAAACACACAGCTTTCAAAGTTGGCCTCTCCTCCCAGAGCAAGAGAGAGAGAGAGAGAGCAGCAGTGGTAAAGCGAGCTGGAGAGTGAATGAAGAGAGTGAGTGCTGTGCTGGCGAGAACACAGCCGTGACTCAGATAAATACAACATTATTTTCTGATTGTTTCATGGTGGTTACACTCTAAAGCACAAATAAACACACCCATACTTCTGTACAACCCTGCAGGAAGGTGCAGTATTGCCAGATTTGGTGTGAATGTAGAGCTTCATCCTGTCCGCTGCTCTGCGTGTGTGTAGCTCAGCTCCGCCCTCAGTCAAGCAGACACACAGACCTGCAGCTCTTTATACATCCATGACAGAGACAGAGAGCAGAGCGGAGCAGAGGAGAGAGACGGAGACTGCGATGTAACCTGGTCGCTACACTACGAGTCCCAACCTCACACCCTGCACGCTGTCATTGGCTGGGGGCTACACACCCACTGCCCAAAGGATGACACCCAGTAGCTTCCCGAAAATAAGAAAATACAGGCAGAGGGCAGGATCTCTGTAGAGAAATACACCCCTACTAGTGGGTCATACTGTAAGTGATGATGGAGAGAGATTTGTTTTGTATGAGTCTAAACATTGTTTTTTAGGAAAATCTTGCATAGTATACCTTTAAATAAAACTAGCAGAAAATGAAATTGAACTACCATGACCCAATAATTTTGAGACTTTCTTCTAGATATTGTGGCTGGATGTTGGGGGGACTTTGACTTATGACATCAGTATTTCTACTGGCTCCAGCCCTTGAAACATAGATCCTTTATCTGCTGTATCACACCAATAAAGCAGATTAAAATTTAACTAAATTCAACTATCCCCTCGAGGCGTGCCATTTTTCCCCCCTATAAAGACCATGTTTGGAAATGCACTGATCAAATCTGTGACAGCTGACTTTTTACTTTATGTGCCCTGAGGCAAGGTAGTCTACATCAGCCCATTATATCACAGAGACAAACAGCCGGCTTTGTCTGCACAGGCCAGGGTCAGTCTGGTCAGCCTGTCTGACTCGCCTCTCAGTCTGGAGAATGAGCGCTTACCCATGGCTGCTCATGCTGCACCTATCAGTGCTGTGGGGTAAACAGCTCCTGCTTGATCTCAGGCTGTAGCTGCAGACAGTCCCTCTGCGGCCTCAGTCACAGCCAGGAGCATTGATCCGGGCTCCGCTGCACTGTGGATGAGTCGGCTTGTATTCAGGTCAGGGCTGAACGCTGGCTCACAGGGGCTAAGGTCAGCTCTAGGCATACACATATTCACACTTAGGACACCCCACTGCAGTCATGTTACTATCAGTCCATAAAGCCTGTAAAGCCCACAGCTCCTGTGTTGTACTGCCTTGCTGCCTTTGTCCGGCCTTGTTGTCAGGGCAGAGGTATGTATGGCACGATGGGGCTGCCCCTAAACCCTCCTGGAGCCAATGAATGAGAGGATGGACGGAGGCAACGGGAGGAAAGCAAAGGAAATACACTCATCATCGCATTAAAGGAGAGCAGGACAGAGGGTTCGAAGAGGAGAGGAGATGGAGGGAGGGAGAGGAGAGGGTGGAGGGGGTGCAGTAATAGGGTCTTTGTTCTGGTTGGTGTGACTCACAAAGCCTTGGCCGGTGCAGCAGAGCTTAGTTACCGTTACCAAACACAGAGAAGGAGGAGGGAGGATGTGTGTAAGGACTGGGGGATACTGCTGCAGCCCAATCAAACCTCACTCGTCATACGGCTCATCCAATCATGAAATTTCAGCACAGCCTTTACTGGTCTGCCTTGGGTTTTTTTGTCTCTTGGGTCCAATTGGCTGCTTCGGCTGACATCACAGACAGACTGTCAGACTTATTTTCGTGGGAGTTACACAATGTTACTTTTGGAGTAACTGACCTTTTGCAGTAGTATCTCTTCTTTGAGTAAACAGAATTTTTTTGGCCGAAGACATCTAAAACTCAAAATTGACCAGCACAAAAACTCTATAGGCTATTTATTTGTACAAAAACATTTACTCAAAGGATATGAAAACTTGTGAATCACATGGTTGGGACTTTAGCCCTACCTGAACTTGAAGAATTGACCTAAAATGGTTGTCATGACAATTTCAATTTAGTTTTGTGAGGAAAATTTCACATTTTAAAAATATTACAGTCAACTTAACATTTTTTATAGCAGCTACTGGGTACAATTGGAAAATACCGTATGTGCTTTTGTAATTATCATACAAACACAAGAAAGTTGTTCTAAATGTATTTTTAGCTAGCTAGGGGAGCTGGATAGCAATGTCAGTTGGCTGGTTGGTTGGTCCTGACTGAAATATCTTGACAGCTATTGGATGGATTCTGATACAGCACCATATATCATGTCAATTTTAATTAGTCCACCACATGTTAAACTAAGACTGAGAACATGATGAATATTACACCTGCTAAACATTACCATGTTAGCATTGTCATAGTATCCCTGTTAGCATTCTAGTGTTAGCACTTAGCTTAAAGCACCACTGTGCTAAAGCTGTGGACTCCATTGATATCACCCCTATAATTGGCTAGTTTGTCACTGCTGCCAAAATTATGTCTTTACCAAATGAATGGGAAACTTCTGAAGATTTTGAAATACTTGCTATTGAAGCAGTGCCATGTGTAAACTGTTTAAATGAAGGAAAATACTGGAATCATGTCATGAAACGTCAATAAGGAAACATGTTTTTATCACAATGTCTGACTCATACGTCTTTAACAGCACATTCACTTCAACACCAACAATCAAGAGGCTAAAGACATCTGGCGATGTTTAATGCACTGCATGTGTGCATGTTAAATATGTATGTATGTGTGTGCGTGTGTGTATGTGTGTGTGTGTGTGTGTGCGTGTATCTGCTCTGAGTTCAGCTTATGCAGTAAGCAGGATGTCCTGTCCTCCCTGCTGCTATTGTGGAGTGGTCAGCCTGCCAGACGCTACCCCCAAAGACCACTTCCTCTGTCAAGTGTCCCTCTTTCTCTCTGTCGCATACACACACGCAGGCACACCCACACACACACATACACACACAGCCCCATGCCAGCCTGAACACAATGGGAACCTGTCCAACACCGCCCTGTCACCTGGCTAAAAATAGCTGTTTTGGTAGGTTCAGACATGAAGATTGTATTGTAACAATGGTGTGGCAGGACTTTGATCAGCTAAAATAGCACTATGCTGTTATTCTGAGGCACCACACATCACAATGTATTTGTCTGATGCAACATTGGCAGGGCTTCTACAGATATCACCCCATTTTGACCTTTTATTATACAAACTTTCATCTTCGTTTTCAGGTACAAGGTTCCACTTCACAGTTTGTTAGCAGTAGGTTGAAGCCAGTCACTTGTTGGCCTAAGATCAGCTTCTCACTATAGGAATTCTTTGATATACACAAGTAACTTAACCTCAGTTTAGAGTCAATGAAACCTTCAAGACTGATATACAGTAAGTCTCTAAATCTACACTGCAAAATGCACATGTAATATGAAATTAAAGAATGTTTCTTTTATAAAACAAAGAAAACACAATAGAAATTAATTCCGTTCTGAACGTTTTACAATCTTTAACTTACTAGTTGTTACTCATTAAACGTCGTTTTAGTGCAAGAATAAACAAGCACATATACTGTAAGTTATTTTAAGACACCGGTTTTAAACAGCAAACAGAAACATAACTTTTCAAATGAAAGTTATATTCTATCTTTGGATTTCTTTGATTGTTGGAAGAAGTACTCAGATCTGTTACCTAAATAAAAGTAGCATTGTTAAAAATTGACTTTGGTAAAAGGATGCAGCCTATTATCAGCAAAATATAGCATAAGTTCGAAAAGTACTCATAATACAGAATCGTCCCTTCCAGTGTTATAGATTGTGATATTTAATAGTTACAATTATAGATGCATTAATGTGTAGAATTTAATTGAAATGCATCAGATTTAATTTGTTGGTTACTTGTTTTGAATGTAATATCTGAATCTAAAAAGTAACTAGTAGTGGAGTAAAAAGTACAGTATTCCCTCTGAAATGTTGTGTATGTACGTAGTAAAATAGAAAATACTCAGTATGAGTACTTCAGATTTTTTTTTTTACTACAGTACTTGAGTAAAGTCCCTGACAAAGCAGAAATGGTTCAGATACTATAACTAACGTGATGTTCCAGTAAAGTTAATAAAAACAAGCATGTGCAATAATAAATGTGTGTCTGGTCTTTATAAACTGTGAGCCCCCCACCCCCAACACACACACACACACACACACACACACACACACACACACACACACACACACACACACACACACTCACACACACGCACACTCTCTCTTTATCTCTCACTCTCTCTCTCTCTCACTCTCTCTCTCTCTCTCTTTACCTCCTTTTCCACAATCTGCTAGATCTCCTCCTGCTCCTCCTCCTCCTCCTTCTCCTCCTCCTCCCCACCCACTGCCTGACCGAGGTGCTATTGTCTCGTTTCCTGTGGCCATGCAAGCGGCTCTCCACGTACACGCACGCTCACACGCAGGCGCGGTGGATGCGGTGCGTTCCCATTTCTAGCGGACTGAGCGAGTCGCCGGGACTAATTGGAGAGCTCACACCAGGAGGAAAAGTTTTCTCTCGCTTCATGTAAAAACGGCTCCATTTTATTTAAAACGGGTTAGTTGGAAAGTCCAAGCAAGAGAAGTTTGTAGACTCAACACTGACTGAAAAAGTATGGAGTTTATCTTTTGACAGCTGCGCCGCCTCACTGCTGCCAGACTGACAAACATCAGTGACCAGGAGGTGAGCTGTCAACATCCATTCAGCTGCCAGTAAGTTTGCACTGCTTTGTATCAAGACAATAACATTTGTTGTCTTTAGTTGAGAAAAAAAAGCTTTTGAGTAGCTGTTTTTCACAGCTAGACCACAACCTTTGAGACCACGAAGTATAGCAGTTGTATGCAGCTGTCATTTTATTGTAGTTGAAAATAAAGAAAAATGCCTCTCTAGGCTGTAAATGTTAGATTGGCTTTAAATATTGTGGCGGGAGGAACAAATGAACACCTTTCAGTATGAGCTAATGCAATTTACTTACACACCAATTATAGGACAACATCAACAAGTAGGTGTTGATTAACTTAGAACATTTTTTATTTATAGGAACTGAACATTTTTAGCTGTATTATAGATTTACTAAATATCACAAGACTTGTAACTAATGTGTTTGGAGCTAGAAAACAGTACAGACACTTTTCACTTAGGCAAATTCAGTTTACAGAAACATCACTACAAATTACAGTACAGCCCCAAGAACTGCTAACTGAATTCTACCACCTACTTTTTCCTCCATGGTCTCAACAAAAATTGAACAACAGTTTTGTTTAAATTAATTAGGGCTGCATGATTACTTAAGAGTTATTTCCTTGATTAATTGATTCATTGTGTGGTCTATATGTAAGAACATAATGAAAAAATGCCCATCACTGTCTTCAAATTGCTTGCTTTGCTTCAACTGACAGTTGAAAACCCAAAGATATGCAATTCATTATTATAAGAAAACCAGCAAATATTCACATAAAAGGAAGCTGGAATCAGTGAACCTGAAATGACCTGTTTTTCCTGTCAATTAATCAACTGATCGCGTAAGAGCTAATAAAAACCGAACCTCATAAAGTCGTATCCTGTGTTAATGATATTAATGGGAGGTGATGTAATTTAGGGCACAATTCAAACAAGAACCATCCTGATTAAAAATACACTCTGTATTGTGTCGTAACATAAGCTGCCCCGGCTGTAAAGTGTGAAGATGTCCTCTCAAACACAACACTGTCCGCCTGGTTGTCCTCCACCTTCAACCCTCCCTGCCTTCTTCCTCCTAGCGAGTGAGAGAAGGGAACAGCTGGATGTGAGCTGAGCCTGAACTCGATCCGTTCAGATCAGCGGGTCCCAGAGGCCTGTTTCTGTCACTGCCTTGGCTGACTTTAAGGGGGGGTAACCCTGTAACTGTGCAGCTGTCCATGACCTGTACACACACAGGCCTGAAATCCCTCAGCAGGACTAATCCACAACATGCTTAAATGTGTCTCTGCTCCAGGTCTGAAGCTGAGGTGGTTCTTGTTTTTCAAACACAAACTGTATAGCAGCCAAACTCAATGTTCTATAGGCTCGGCTGCCCGAAGAAACAACATCAGCTGAATATGAAGCCGGCACTGTCAGGGGTCCTGGGACCGAGCCACAGTACACAGAACCCTGCAGAGTGTGTGTGTGTGTGTGTGTGTGTGAGGACTGGCACATGTAGGTGTTTGCCTGCTTGTGTATGCACGTGTGGAGACTTGTGCATACGTAAGTGTGTGTTTGGTGCAGACGGGTACAGTGAGGGCATTGTAAGGGCCGGCAGAGGCTTTCTGGTAGGCGTGTGAAAACGCAGTAAAGATGTCACACTGCAGCTGGCACAGGACAGGCCTGATGGACTGCTTACACACACACAGCGTTGCCTTTGTGTGTGTGGTGAAAAGACAGAGTGAATCTTTTCCAGACACACTCAGGATTTTTACACGCGATGCCAAAGACCAACCACCTCACTGCTAGTTTTGCTCTGTTGCATAACACAAGATAAGGCCAGTCTTGCTTGTTAAAGGAGTACTCTGGTGATTTAAAATTACACTTACATAAAGTTGGGGCACCTGGGAGAAAGATTTTAGTAGTGAAAGATGAAAGAATGGTCAAAATCAATGCAGCAGAGGCCGAAATGTCCTGACTTTTCAGTCCCTGATAAGCTCCAGAAACACTGGATCCTACAGTTCCCAGAATGCAACTCGACTGTCTGTTGTTAGACCCTCCCTGCCTGCCCATGGCTTTCAAACAACACACTTCCAGTGTGTAAAGCTGCCTTTCCGTTACAAATTTGCAGTCTCCAAGCCCAAATCAATATAACCCATTGTGACATCATGAGGGATATTTTATTCACATTTTGGAAACAGCTGTCAGGAGCCACAGAAGAGATTATACAACTGTTTTCACATGCCTTGCTGTTCTCCTTGTGACTGATATTGATGTGTTAAATTTCCCTTTTGAGACTGAGAGAGGTAAAGTTAGAGAGGAAAATTACCTCTGTCTCTAACTGCTGTTTTATCTGCTAAAAATACAACATCTGTTTTTGGCTGAGAGCCATGTAAGTGGTCAGCAATTTAGTCCAGTACTGTATCTTTTGTTTGGCACATGCCTGTTTGGTTTGGAATTTGAGCAATATTCAGTATCTTGGAAAAGCTACTGATAGTGTGCTGCGCATAACATCCATTTAGTATTTATGAAAATGTTTACCTGTACAGTAGGTGCCCCTGTATATGTAAGATTTGAATGTTTCTGACTTGGCCACACATGGTAACAATTTTCGCCACACACTTACGCCATCAGAATAATTTGAAAGATGCTATAATCATATAAAATATACACATAGGGGTTTAATGTGTTTCCTGATCTATTGTTTTAAAGGCAAAAATACTGTATGTAATCTCTATTTAAAGTTAGTTTAAGGTTGAAGGTTTAGGAATTTGATTAACTCCAAACTTAACATTTGTAAGCAAATAGTTAATAGATTAGGAAGGTGTGGATCTGATGATTAGAGTAATGAAGAAATGGTCATTTTACGAACAACATAAAATGCAAATTGTTATGATCTGAGGAGTAACTGTTTTGTCATCCCCTCAGCCATCAAAATGAAGTGTATAATGCTAAGCGTGATCTTAAAACACAGCACAGCACACTGCAATAGAGATCCAACACATTTGCATGATGTCATTTCACTGACCTTAAATACTGCTTCGTGTAAATAACTAGAAAACCATCTTTATCTCAAATTTCAAAGCATTTAATTGTTCTGGTTTGACAACAGTGCTCTGTTATGGTGGGAGCAGCTCTGCGCTGCTTTTGCACCAAGCCAAAACGTTATTTATGTCTTCCAGTTGGAGCTCAGCCTCAGATCCCTTCTGTACTTTTATGGTTGGAAGTGGATTTTTACATTGAGCTCTTTAACACTGGTTCATGAACGAGTGTAGCTGGAGTGTGTTTAACCTCCCAATCTTCAGTATATGTTCCTGTGTCTGGCAGCTATTTACCTCTCACACTTCTGATGACAGCCTGAGTGCTGCATGCCACACAGCCATGAGAACTAAAACCCTCTGACCAGATGAGACTTTTATTTATACTGACAGATAACACATGAACTGCATATTACAAGCATGCAGAGATGAAGCAAATAAACATGATGTTATAGTTGTCTTTGCAAGATTATTCATTAGAATTAAGATATTGAAACAGAAACAGCATTAAATTGTAGTAGATATTTGTCAAAATCAAGAGGATAATGTTAATTATATCTCATTACAAGCAAAACAATGACTTTTTGGAGGTTTTATTTGTGACTGGTGTTTTCTCAGAAAATATCCTACAATGTTGGCTCTTCTTTGGTCATTGTTTGTAAGATTGAGTAATAAAATCCAAGGTGAAGTAACACAGACTCAATTTCTGCCGTCTATACAATTACATTCAAATATTAAACATACTCAGAGTTTTGTTTAAAGGTGTAATGGCTAACGGTGTATACCATTATGCTTCATGTTATGGAGAAGTGGAGTTGGAGTTGTTTGCTCCTTGGTGTTTAACTTTTATTGTGAGGAAGTGACCGTGGGCTTTTTCCTTTTCTCTCCACAGGAGGACTGACCAGCCCTGCAGCCATACATCCTGACTGTCTCTGCCTCCATTTGTGTGTCTGAATGTCCACGATGGCTTGGAGGGGGCTTGACTGGTGGATCCCCTGCTGACACCTCCGATCCCCAGATATCCGCCCTGACTCCCCCCTTTCCTGAAGACTTTGGTGTAACCTCGTGCTGTGGAGAACCCTTCACCTATAAGCTCTCATCATGGCTAGCTTGGTGCTCAACGAGACTGGAATGGAGGACTGTGGCATCGACGACTCCTTCAAGTACAACTTGTACTCGGTGGTCTACAGTGTGGTCTTTGTCTTAGGCCTGATCACCAACTGTGCTGCGCTCTTTGTATTCTGCTTCCGGATGAAGATGCGCAACGAGACCACAATGTTTATGACTAATTTAGCATTATCCGATTTAGTATTTGTTTTCACGCTGCCATTCAAGGTCTTCTACAATGTTAACCGCCACTGGCCATTTGGAGATGGACTGTGTAAGATATCAGGAACAGCCTTTATCACCAACATCTATGGCAGCATGCTCTTCCTCACTTGTATCAGCGTAGACCGCTTCCTGGCAATAGTCTACCCTTTCCGCTCCCGCTCTATCCGCACGCGCAGGAACGCGGCGCTGGTGTGTGCCGCCGTGTGGCTGACCATTGTGGGAGGAGGGATATCGGTGACCTTCTTCTCCACCATCAACAGCACAAACAGAGCCACAACCTGCTTCGAGGGCTTCTCCAAGAGCACCTGGAGGACGTACCTTTCCAAAATCACCATTTTCATTGAGGTAAGGGGTCTAATAGTCGTGCAAACTAATATACACACCAGTTATACTATTTTATCATCTTTATTAAGCTAACCACAGACATAACATTGAATTTTTGTCATGTGTCTTATTATCTTTCCAGATTGTGGGATTCCTCCTCCCCCTCCTGGCCAACTTGGTATGTTCCTCTCTGGTTCTAAGAACGCTGCGTCGCCCGGTGACTGTTGGTCATGGCTGTGACAGCAAGAGACGTGTCCTAAGGATGATTCTGGTCCATCTTGGCATCTTCATCATCTGCTTTGTCCCTTATAACTCTATCCTCTTCGTGTATGCCCTGGTGCGGACCCAGGCCCTGGCTAACTGCACTGTAGAGCGCTTTGCCCGAACACTTTACCCCATCACTCTCTGTCTGGCCTGCCTCAACTGCTGCCTGGACCCTGTGGTCTACTACTTCACGTCAGAGAGCTTCCAGAAAAGCTTGACCATGGGAGGCAAAGGGTCCGGCTCCCGGCCTGAGAGTATCCCTCGCAGTGACACAGAGACCCAGGACACAGCAAACACTCTCCCCAGAGACACACACACTCTGGCCAGCAATGGAAAAGAGACAAAGATGTCTGAGAGTGAGTTCTGACCCAACAAGGAAGATAGAAGGTAAAGAAGGGCAGTGTGGGTTTGAAAGACAGGAGCCCTGAATTTAAAAAATAAATCAATCAGCTGCTTGGGTCCTGGAAGTGACAAACACATAACTCAGCAGATTAGTTAAATCCTGAGGTAAATCCTGAGGTATGGCCCAGGCTTTACGGATTAATTCACCACTGGAGAGGAGAGGAATGTATCTGTTTATTATGAACAAACACTTCGGGGACCAGAGACCCAGCCACACGGGGACAATTGTGATAGTCTAGGGACACGCAGAGCCTCTAAAAGACACTCAAACACATCCTCACTCAGGCGTAACAAACACAAACACTTACACATGCACTGGATCGTGGATAAGATGGAGATTTCCGTCCACATTGTTGAAATATGCTGTTAAGTACTTTTGTAACACACTGAGCCCTTAAGTTTTATTGTTATAAAGTTCAAGCTTTCACAATGTAGTATATCATTTTAGACATTAATGTTATGACACTCTTTAGTGGTGAGACCTATTGTTATTATAACACAGCAGCGTGCTGACCTGCTGAGTTAAACGTGTCTCATGTTGAAGTTTGAGGCCATTAAATGACTGTTTTGAATTGCTTTCTTGGCTGCATTTATTATTTCTGTCCCCCGCCTCGTGCCTGTTGGTTTGGTCAAACCTACTCTGAACCGGCCTTTATCAGCATGACTGTTCATTTGAACTTATAGAGGAGTTTTTCTACTCAGGCTCTTTGTTTTCACCAAGCAGCCAATGTGATCTTGTTGTGGGCGCAGAAGGCAGCTCTGATCCAGTCGAGGAGTTTGGCCTGTGTGCTGTGTCACAGGCCAAATGCTTATTATGACTGGAGCAATGGTCCATTGTTTGCTCTTGAATGAGGTCTCTCTGTCTTAATCTGGCCTTAGACTGCAGATCTGCTCAAAGTCTCTTACACACTGCAATGTGCACACACACTCCAAAGTACGGATGAACACTGTTGACTAAATACTCACCCAAAATCATTGTGTTACACTACACGAAGAACAAAACAGTGAAGACATTATAGTCAGCAGATCTGGGTGTTTGAATTTAGCATTGCTGAGATCAGGTGCATGTTTTTTGCTGGTGCTATTTGATGAACACTTTTATCCTCGAGTATGACATCAACTTTTATTATGATAGACCCCAGTGACAATAAGGGCCTGGCCATACTAGCAATTACAACCGGGAAATGAATTGATTTCGCATCAAAATCTCTAAATTTCATGTTGAATCTTTTGTATCGTGTTCAGTTCTGGTGAACAGTGACACACAAATTTGTATTTGTATTGTTGACCAATAGCAAAGCAACTTGACATCACTAACCTTTTAAGGGAACATAGAGCCAGAGAGTCAAAAATGGATGTAACTATCATAGCTTATCAGCTGTCACCATCCACAATTATTCAACCCGCCCTCTGTCGAAATATAATTTGCTTCACAAAAAGGGAATGGTTTGTTATGAAACAAGAGTCACAAATACATTTTTTTTTAATAAACTGTGACATTTACTGTTAGCAATTGAGTAAACAAGTTGGCTAACTGAGCAAGCTAACATGCTTGGAGAGCTTTTTCCCCCTCTCCAATAACTCTCTATTGAATAAG
The DNA here is from genome assembly GCA_038419695.1 of Scomberomorus guttatus. Taxonomy (NCBI): domain Eukaryota; kingdom Metazoa; phylum Chordata; class Actinopteri; order Scombriformes; family Scombridae; genus Scomberomorus; species Scomberomorus guttatus. Next base: position 23,721,992 of record CM076452.1, on the reverse strand, counting down.
AAGATGTACAGCACTAAGAACAAAATGTTAGCCATAAGCTCACCAGCTACATGCACAAACTGACCAGGCCTTTAACAGTGACAGTACAATGAGTTAATATAACAAACATCAGCAGGGTTTGCTATATGTTTCTGTATGTACGTTTCGGTATGTCTGCGACATTATACAAGATGTTAGTACAAGTTGTTTATATATTCATTCATAGAGCCATGCAGAGTTTCTGATTCAAGGCCTTACTTGGGAATGTAATAGGTCTCTCTATACCTGCTGCAGTGGTATGTACAGAGAGGAGGAGGAGAGAGAGAGAGAGAAAAAAAATCTAGTAATCCAAGTAGATCTCTCTGTTAGTGTGAGTGATGTGACCATGTGCATCCAGCGGCAAAGTCAGAGAGACAACAGTGGATGTTTGTGGGTCAAGGGTAGCAGTGAGGAGGATACTGGAGTGGATAGAAGAAGAGCAGGAAATAAGAAGAGTGGGAGTGAAGAAAAACATGCAACAACTGGCCTTTACTCCTGGACTGGTTCATGTCCAGAACGTGGCTGAAAAATTGCAACAGCGGACAACAGCTTTCACTTCAAATTTGTCCTTTAAAGGAGGAATCTGCTCTTCTGATTGTAAATGAAAAAAAAAACTGCACAGTTTAGTAAACTGAGTATTGACCTATTCTGACCTCTAGTGGCCATATGTTGGAACAAAGACTACTGTTTTGTGAAAACACCACGTGACCACCTCTTCGCTGACCCTGAATTACCTTGTGTCGGTTTCTGTTCTTTATGTGTGTCGCCCATCTGCCTGTCCTTGCTGTATATTCAACTGTTTGTTGATTTGAAACGCAACTGTAGCAGCACAGGAAGCTTGTAAGCCTCACACAGGTGCATCCATTCTCTCCGTATGCGAGATAATGTATCAAGTGGTGTGAAACTAACAGGATGGGTGAATGTGCTGCCATCTTGCTGATCTGTGGTTTTGCTTTTCTGAGGCACGTGAAAAGAGCTTTTGTTGCACGACTGAAACTGTAACCATATGTCAATAAGGGAAATATACATTCCTCAGTATCAGTAGCCACAGAAAAAAAGAAAACCCAGCCTTTCTAAAGCACAAATAAAAAGTCAAACACCTACTTACACAAATCTACCTTACAACATCTAATTATGTTTGATAAACAACGGCTTAAAAAAAGGAAGTGTAGCATCTGATAAGGGAAGCGGATAAACGCTTGCAACTCCAAAAGTTGCTGGATCCTTTACCCAGGTTATGTATTAAATACTGTAGCGAGATGAATTATCATATCATATAGTATAGATGTGTACATGCAAACTGTGTAAATAGCGGTTAGAGTTCTCAGTCTCTGCCATGTCCACTGACCAGATCACCTGCTTTTAGAAATCCTAAACATTTCAGAAATAATAGGAACTGATATCTGCCTGCCTGTCTGCCCATCTGTCTGTCTGTGTCTGTCTGTCTTTTTTTTAATTTATATGTTTAACGGTAAATGTTGTTAGTTTTTTTTCTCAACCACAGACTCACCCTAGAGAGAGTTATGTCTCAGTTGCAGAAGACTCAGTGACGTAACAAACGGCAGAAAAACATTCACAGGCAGGAGGGCAGAGCTTCCCCTTCCCCACATCATCATAGCCAAGAAACTGAGAGCCATTGGTGCCTGAGAACAGCCCACAACAGATGCAATCACCTCGTGCAACAACGCATTCAAACAGAAACCGTATCACTGGTGGGTTGTTGCTGTTTTGCTCATACGCGCACATTGACAGGTTTCTGTCAGCCGCAAAAGGTGCGCGACAAAGGTTTACTGTTGACTCCGCTTGCTATACTGTACAGCTCGAAGAGGAGAGTGTGTTTGTGCAACTGTCTGCTGTTTACAGAGGAGTGTGAAGGTGAGACGCTGCTGGAGCATGTGGTGGTCACTCCTTGGTCTGACCTCCCCTATTCATCCCTGCTGATCATTTAGGGAGAAGACAGCAAAGTGCAAGGTAATGACAGCGTTTTTGTTTAAAGACACAATGTCTGTGAGGCTGTCACGCTAATGTGCTTTGTCTGAACGTTTGTGGTTAGAGTCATGTGTCACATTTTGCTAACAACGGGGTGGATTTGTTATTAAATCCTCTTTCAACTAGCTTTTGAATATCCAAATCTATCAACGTGCAACATATCACAAGTTTCATGTTATAGGCATTATTATTCATATAAAAGGGTAAAATGTAATAAAAACAAGTCTTAGATTATTTGTTTCTCTTGTTGTCGTGCAGGTTAGATCTTATTATCACTATTTGATGTAACTACTTTAAAATGTTTTTCAATTTTTTTCAATTTTACAAGTTTAAACAGTTTAAATGTTTTTTCGGAGTGACAAATGTTACTCACACAAGAATGCAGTGAAAGGAGACAATTTTATCCTCACCGCTACTCACGAAAAGTGACTTTGATATCGCTTCCTTAAATTTAAGCCTCAGGACATACTGCAGCACAACAGTTTACTGTAGGTAACATGAAGGAATCCACAGCCAAAAAAAAAAAGAAGAAAAAAAAAAACGAAACAAAAAAAAACTGTCACTGGTTCTCTCTTCCCCCTCTGCTGCTGGTGGAGGAAGGGTGTGGCATCAGCTTGATAGCAAAAGGAAGAGCGATACATCTGAGATAAGCATGATAAATGCTTAGTCTTTCTTTCAGACATTTCCTGCTGCAGACAGCGACATCTCTGATTTATTATACTTTCTACCGCTGTTTTTATAACCCAGTACTTCAAGAAACTAAGTTAAACACAGGCAGATAATTCATGCAAGTAAAATATTTTGTGTCACATTTGCTGTAACATATTATTAATATCCTCAAATATATTTGATGTAATATTTGGGTACCACTTACTAATTAGGCCATATAAACTGTAACTAAGGGCTTTATTTATGGTTAATAAATTTACTAATACTTTAATAATACAGAGCAGTTATAAACTGTGGAAAAACTTCAGGGGTCTTTTTTCAGATTTTTCTCTGATATTTTCTATTCTTTCTTGTAAAAAAAATACTGGATACTTTCACCTCTACAGGCCTCTTAAAGTCCTTGAAATGAAGCAATTGGATGCGTAAAATCTCTGTTTGGTTTAACTGTGCATGAATTGTGTCCATACTAACTTGTGGTGAGGGGTCACAAGTAGACATTATTTTATTGTTTTCTTTTTATAAAGAGTGCTTTAAGAGAAAATGTACCTCATGTTTGGAGTAGCACTTCAATTATCTGTAACCTCTCCTTGTTTTGTTGCGTGTGATGTGTGTGTCTGAGTGAAAAGATGAAGGATAATTGAATTGAATTATACCACCACTGTCTGTGTGACAGAGGGAATGACTTTGAATATGTCTGGATCGGGGGAGGAGTCACTCTGCAGCTACAACATGACCGACTGGGAGCATCGCATGGAGAAGATGTACACCTATTTCTACTTGTTGCTCTTCATCCCCGGACTGCTGCTCAACACCACTGCCCTCTGGGTCCTCTGCAGACACATTAAGTACGCACATACAAACATACACACACATATAAAGCCTCAAATACATTTTGGACATGTAGCTAACTCTTCTGTATGTTGCTCCACAGTAGGAAGAACAAGACGGTGATCTTCATGATAAACCTGGCGTTAGCAGACCTGGCCCACATCCTCTCTTTGCCCCTCAGGATCTATTATTACTTCACTCATACTTGGCCCTTTGGACACAACATCTGCTTATTCTGCTTCTACCTCAAATACCTCAACATGTACGCCGCTATCGCATTCCTGGTAAGCAGGCAGCACAGTCCATTGTCCATTCCTTTGTTGATAAAAAAAAAGTTCCTTTGGGAATAACAGGAAGTCATTTGAATATATGCCAGTGACTCCCTTCTCGCTTCTCACTTCTCAGAACAAATCTACTTCCTGTGACTGTGAAACTGGTAAATAATTTCTACATCACTGTTTCTGTTTCCTCTGTTTCCAGGTGTGCATCAGTGTGCAGAGGTATGTCTTTCTGCTCGACCCGTTCTGTGCTCGCCGGTGGAGGCGGCGCTACGACCTGCTGATCAGTTTCATAGTGTGGGTGATAGTCAGTGTGGCCTGCTCGCCTTTCATTCTGATGCGGAGCAGCAGCAATACCACCGCTACCAACGTCTTTAACATGTCCTATTCTTTGGACGCCGCTTCTACCCAACATCCCACCACTTACATCAAGCTCTATGTGTCCCCTTTGAGTACAAGCCCCAGCAGGGCGGTCTCCAGTCCCAGCTCTCCTAAAGGCTGCTTTAAGGACTTGCCCATGCGTCGTCTGCCCCTCTCTCTGGCGGTCACCATGATGGCTCTCGCTGAGCTGTTTGGCTTCCTGATTCCTTTGGCCTGCATTTGTTACAGCTCCATCGGCATTGCCCGCTCCCTCCACCAGAGAAAGACCCAGGAAGATCAGAAAAACTCCACCGCACCCAGCTTCTCGGCATGCAACCGCACTCTTTCAGTCACTTCGACGGATAAATATCACGAGAAGCAGACAAACAGTGAGAAGCGGCGTGCCCTGCAGATGGTGCTGAGCTGCACTGCCCTCTTCTTGTTCTGCTTTGCCCCCTACCACCTCAACTTCCTGCTCTACCTGATGGTGTCGCAGGACATAGTGTCCCACTGCGCCATGAGGCTGGCTGTGCGTCAGTTCCACCCAGTGTCTCTGTGCCTGGCGAGCCTGAGCTGCTGCCTCAACCCTCTGCTCTATTACTTTCTAACAGCTGAGTTCAGATCGCACCTCACCAGGCGCACCTCCTCAGTCACCTCCACGCTCCTCTCCTCTCCTATCAGCTCCCCGTCCCAGCGTCCTGCAACGTACAGAGTGATGAGCATGGAGAGCAGTTGCTCAGACAGAGAGTAGCATCATTCAGAGGCAAATTTGGTTGTTCCTCTGACAATGACAGAGCCGAACAATATTCACAAGAGAAATAGATAGATGTTGTGTGAACTTGAAAACAAGACTGGACGACAAGATGATATTACATGTCTTTCAATGTCACAGCTGTCAAGTACGAATTGATCTGGCAAGCTTTGACATCAATGTGAAGAGCCTCCCAGAGGACGCAGTTTCAGAACAAACAGATCAGCAACTGAAATGGTGTCTGCTTGTTGTGTGTTTCACAGTGCATGGGTACAGGATAGGCTACTTACAACGGGCTGTGTTTATTTCCTGTAGCATATGTCTCCTGTTCTCAAACCTCAGCCTCAGTAAATAAGAAATAAGCTATAATGTAAACTTCAAAGCTGTATGGAAATGTGTACGAATATGCTGTAAATAAAAGCAAGTCTGCGCTTTCTCTCTTATCTGTGGCTGTGATGTGTTTTGTCTTTACTGGGAATTCGGAGGTTTCTACATAATGAGGTTCTCTGGGTGACAGCGAATGAAAACAGGTGCCAACTCATTTTTGCTAAACTTCCTCTCGCAGTGTAAAGTGGTAAAGACAGTTGGCAGCAGTTGCAGCTGCTTTCAAAAACCGGTAAACTGCCAGGGTCTGGGGTCGGCTTTTTGAACTGAAATTCAGCCCCTTGTCCTCCTGCGTCTGCTAAACCCAAGTGTGAGCTGTCTCTGCGAATACACCCACAGACACACACACATGCAGTCCACCTCAGAAAAACTAACAAGTGTCTGATTCACCCACTGGAATGTACCTTCCCCTGAAGTGAGAGCATTGCATCAGATTTTATGTGCTATTTGATCACTGTAACAATCATGTTGTGAAATATGTGAGAGGAAGAAACCAAAAGCAGAGCAAAAAGGCTCAAAAAACATTCCAGTTTTTAGTTTTAGCATTTATTCTTAGTCTTGATATACTATAATCCTTTAAGTTCTGTCATCAAGAGGACACACATGGCGAATAGACATCGTCCACAAGGAAAAAAATGGCCTTGAGCAAAAGAGCGGAAGTCATAGTGTTGAAAACCACCCACCCCCCACACTCACAGGAAGCCCTGTGTGTGCTAAAATCCCCCAGTACAGCAGACTGTCTCTGAGACAGAGAGGGAATAACGGTAAGAAAATCAAAACAGGAAATAACTTTAGTTAAGAGCAGAAAAAGACAGATGAAATTGTTCTGTAGATGTGTAGATAAAGTGAGAAGAAGAGTGTGAATGAGAGAGAGGGAGAGAGGGTGGAGCATGAAAACTGAAGAGTAATAGGCAGGGAGGAGCGAGGGGATGACATGAGTGTTGGGTGATTCTTACCCCTTCTGCTTTTTTGATTGTGATACGACGCAGCTTGTTGAAGACAGAGGTGAGCTGTCCATCATTTTTTTTAAAAGCGAGCATTTGTGTGAGAGGCCGTAACAGCTGGATGCTTGAAGTGTGGAGTCATGCCTCATGGGAGATCTCGTATGTTTCTCCAATGTGAGGAATGTGTGTTATGTTGAGGGTGTGTGTGTGTGTGTGTGTGTAGGCCTGTGTCAGAGTGTTCCTCTCTCTGGCCATGACTGTGTGCAGTATCTGCGTGCTGTTTGGGACATGTTTGGTGACATGTTTTGTGTGTTGAACCAGTGCAAGTGGAGGGAACTGGGTGCTCACCACCAACATTTTGGATGCTGATACACGAAGGATGTAGTGTCTGAATGGAAGAGCTGTAACGCACCAACGACCCACAGAGAGATGATTCACAGTGGATAAAAGAATGTGTTTCCATTTGCAAGACCTGAGGACTAAAACTGCTCCATCCTAAGGTAAGGCCTTATCATTATATCATTGTTACTTGTGAAACAGAGAAATTTCATAAAACTATAAATCCCAACCATAACTCAAGATACAAAGATATTTCTCTCATAATAAGATGATGTGTGGACATCACAGCTTTGATACAGCCAACGTTGTCCATGGAAGTCCACTGCCGCAAGCTGCAAGGGTGAAATGAAGTGATTGGCCATCACTAAGAAGTCCTTCAAGATCATATAGACAGCCTCTGACAGTAGCATACTGTACGTGTGAGACTGAGAGTAATGAGAGAAGAATCACACAGAAAAAAAAAAAAAATCACACTGGCCAAAGGTCACTGAAGCTAAAAGGGAGACTGGGGACTGACGGGTCCACTGGGAGCCTTTTCTGAGTGCTGTGAAGCAGGATAAAAGGCAGAGCAGACAGACCAGAGTGCTGTGGAGGGGTATTTATCTGTTAAAGCAGAGCTGTACAGCGCCCAAACTGGCCAAAATCCCCTCTGTGCTCATCCAAAATTCCTCTGCTTGTTAATGTCCTCACTTGGAAGCAGTGCTAGAAAGTAACTGAAGTACATTTACTCCAGTACTGTACATACAATTATTATATTATTATTATACAATATTTCCGTTGTATGCTACTTCTACTTCTATTCCACTACATTTTGGAGGGACATATTGTACTTTCCACTACATTTATTTCACAGCTACAGTCACTAGTTACTTTTCAGATTATGACTTAACACAAAGACATATGATAAGCTTTTTAACTGAAAAAGCAGTGACTGTAGTTGGGGCCTCTTAGGTTTCAGACGTCTATGAGTTGTTAGCAGTACGACCAAAAAGAAACACTTCCCTTCTAAACTTCTCATTTGGCTCAATTTAAATAACTGTTCAAAGCCCAAAGAGCTAAAACTATCCAAATTTTTCACACAAAAAAGCACAGATTAGAGAAAAGTTAGTCAAATGAATGTAAATTTGTGTCGATGGAAAGTAGTGTCTTCTTTTTTCCTGCCCCATTAATCATCTCACCCACCTCTCAGACTTATCATGCGACCCTTTAGAGCTGGGCTTACCCCTTGGTTAGAAACCACTAAACTACCTAACTGTATACAAAGGTCACCAGCTACAACAGTACTTCAAAGTGATGCTTCAGTATTAGTAACCTAACAATAGAATAAATAATAACACATCACTAACAGGAGCCACTTTCCTGCAGAATGATTACTTTGATACTTTAAGTATATTTTGCTGATAATACGTCTGTACTTTTACTTGAGTAGGATTTTGAATGCAGGAATTTTACTTATAATGGAGTAATTCTGCATTGTTATACTGGTACATAAGTGAAAGATTTTAATACTTATTGCTGAGAAGAGGACAGATTGTTACTTGGAAACTACCTCATCTTAAAAGTCATTTCCCTTACAGAAGTAAAAAAAGTAACACACTCAGACTATATTTAATCCTGAAAAGGTTCATATTTAATAGTTGGGCATCATCTTTGTTATCTTTGATAAACTGCTGTAGTCTTTACTAGTGATCAGTCCTGTTTATGCAATGATGTTCCAAATAGTTAGTAACTGTCCTGTTATAATGAAGGATTTACAAGCACTTTCCTGGACGATGTACAAATCCTCTGTCCTCTACCCCAGATAAAATGGTCCTTAAGGGTTTCAGAAATGTCCTCAAAAAGCAGTGTTGACAGTAGCCCTGCTAGGTTTCAATGTCATCAGGAAAACAAAAGTCTTATGGGATGAATATCGTGTCATATTTCGAAACTGAAAAAAAAAAATCAGAATGGTTGAAACTCAGTGTTTGAAAGCTTAAGATCAAATAGAAAAGATTTTTCAAAAACTGAGACAACATTTTGAAGGTTTGCATAATGTTTTGATAGGCTGAAAAAAAATTCAAAATCTCTGCAAACATTTTGTATTTGAACTGTAGCTATCTTTTTACAGTGTTTCTCCAACACATTTTCAGAATCTTAAATGTGTCACTGTTTCTCACTAATACGGTGTATTAGTTTGTTTTCCTTGTTTTCTTTTCCTTGTGTGGACAGGATTTCTTCTGAGAATGAAGAGAGGAAAAACCCTGTTTTCAAAAATACTCGTATACGTGTGGACAAGACCTGAAGCTCTGATACAGACGGTCTGGAAAAAAAAAAAAAAGCCAGGATCCTGAAGGCAGGCGCTAATTTCCAAAATGACCACCAGCATACTTATTAGAGGGCCTGAATTTAGAGACTGAGACCATTATGACACGAAAAAATGACTTTGCATCTCATGAGGGAAGTTGAGGCTTTTTGAATGGGAGCCAGGGATTTTTTGGAGCCAGCCACAAGCGACCATCAGTGGTATTGCACTTTAAGGTACTTCCGTATTGGCTTCAATTTCAAGCTATGGTTGTTGCTGCTTGGTTTAGGCAACAACCAACAGCTGTCAGTCGGCTTCAAGCCCCCAGGAACAGCGCTGGGCTTTGAAGCCAGTTTGACATAGTGGCCAAACTGTGGAATTACACTTTCCCGCACACAATCATAGAAAAAGGAGCGGCTGTAAAACAGTGGATACATTTTTTTGAGTGTCACAACCCCTGCGAAGAGCCCATTCAAGTTAGCTGGAAGGCTAAACCGAAAGTAGCTGTCTCAGTCGGTGGAAGTTTCTAGTGAGCATGCTCTATGGGACGCATGGGGCTCTATTTGGCTTCATGCGCCACTGAGCAACTTTCACAGGAATGAATGTGGCCCTGCCTCCAACGCTGTATCCATTTCTCTTTATACGTCCATTATGGCCTTTAACAGCTGTAGCGACTTTTGATGGGGAAAATTGAAATGATGTAACTCATATCAAACCTGACACTCAGGAATTTTCAGCCTCACATGTGACTGAACGGAAATGATGACAAATTATGTAAAATATAAATGTCTTTAAAAAGTTTTCAATTGCGTGTGATGTTTCAGATCAGTCCAATCAGCTGCAGCATCCAATCAGTAACTGCTTTCCAATAAGGGGGCGTGTCGGCTGGTAAAAGACTTCTGTAAAGGCTAGTCTTGAGTATCCTTGCTCATGGCTCCTCAGAGATCCCTCCTTGCTCCTCAGAGCAGATGCAGTCTGTCAATCCCACCTAACCCAGTAAATATGACATGTGATCAGACACTTCAGCAGAGAGCAACAATAGGTTAAGAGCAAATGCTCCTGCCTTCCAGATCATGGCTTTTTTTTCCAGACCTGTTTCACAGGATTCTTTGAAAACAGGGTTTTAAAAAAAAAAATCTCCGTCCAAATGAAAACGCAAAAAACACAATTGAAGTGCTGTCAAGAGCATGCCGAACCAACAGGCAGCGATATAACTCTAACCCTAAAGCCATGTTGGCCAATCAGAAGCCTGAAACAAACTATTTCCAGTAGGCTACCTGCAATGTAGCACATTCTGACGCCTCTGTTCCTCCATATAGTGGAAGAGTAACTGTACATTTATCTGTAAACATTTAAACATTGTAAGCATCCTGTTAGCAAGGTTAGAACCAGCACTACTTTGGCCACATCTGCCATTGCATGAAATGTTGCCTCGTGTAAACAAAGGAGATAACAGCGCACACTCTGATGCCACAAGCCAAAAACTTTTGTAAAGCAAACAACTAATTAACTGAGATTAATTGATAATGAAAATAATTGTTAGTTGTTAGTCTCTAGTGAACGGTTTGTTGTACCAAAAAGTAAAGAAATCCATGCAAAATCTGTGTAGACTTACTAATGTTAATGGAAGTAGGTGTACCATGAATACAAGTTGGTAGTTCAGTTCCAGATATGACTGTGCGTTTCCATTTTAAGCAAAAATCACTTGTAGGTTATCTAAAACTCTTTAAACCCTTCTGAAATGACTTTCCTTTTGCGCTGTGTCAAACAGCCCTTTATAGGTGTGACTTACACTGAAATGGTGGATTTATCACAGAAAGATATGTTCCATATCTTAGAGGACTGAGGGCTGGTTTGTCTTGGTCGGACTTGTCAACCACACTAGTTTCACTGATGCTTTGCACAGAGGCATTTCACAATAGCTTATTAAAGGCTCCCTTGCAGGTGACGATGCTCGACGGGGAACACTGCGTGGAGCATTGCAGCATCAACGTCTCTGTGGGTTGACATATTTACTGTAAATGCCACTGCAAAAGCTGTGATCACACAAAAGATCTACAGGCTCGAGCTAAGGTGTGATTGTGTTTGCGTGTGTGTGTGTGTGTGTGTGTGTGTGTGTGTATGTGCTGCACAATGTGATATGTGTCTGAAAGGCTCATTATCTAACAGCTATCTGGGCAACATGAGAAACACGTGGCCATCAGAGGCTGATTTACAGTGACAAAAATCATCCTGTTTGTTTAGATACCTGCTTTCACCTGGCCCAGCATGCACTGGGAGAGAGGCAGAGCAAGTGTTCACTTTGTCACAGTCACATGTCACACTCAGGCCGACAACCGCATTTATTTCACAAGATCGAGTTAGAGTTTTCAGTTTGTCTGATCTGCAAGTAGTCTGGTGAGTGAGAGGAAACCCACCCAGATCCAGCCTTCATCTTGTGAGGTGACCGTGCACCTGACAGTCAGACAGATGCTTTTCCTTCCTGCTTTATAGTTGGACACAGTTTTTGCACATCTCACTAGAAACGTCTTTGAGCTGACCCACTTTTCTCTCCCTTATCAGAGTGAAGTGCTCCTGGGATTGAAACACTGGAAGTTTGCCTTCAACGTCACTAAAATAGGACATTATTTATCTCTGTGGGATGCTGCAGAGAACAGGACTCTAGTGGCGCAGCATGATCTCCTCTTCACCGTGATGGATAGCATGGACGCTCACCCATCACCAGACTACAAACAGCTCTGCTGATACACGCTTTCCTGTTGGTTCACAGGACAGCTTGTCTTAACAGGTAACAGTAAACAGCCCCTGGCTTAAGATGAACTTGACCTACCAAAGCTGTGACAGCAGTAAAGAACTACGGACGTACCAGCACCATGTGTATGCAGTGGTGTACAGCGTGATCCTAGCACCAGGCCTGCTGGGTAATGTGCTGGCGCTGTGGGTGTTCAGAGTTTATGTCAGAGAAACCAAGAAGGCTGTGGTGTTCATGATGAATCTGGCTATGGCCGACCTGCTGCAGGTAACAATCTCTCCATGTCTCTTTCATATATTATTGTTTTATTCATTCATTGTTTTTGTTCATCTCATACATCAGTCTGTCTGTTGTCACATCTCATCTAATTTTGACAGTTTTTATCATGTTAAGATAAATCCTCTATGTGAATGGGAAGGCTGCCAGTAATGGTAATTTTCATTCACGATTAATTTACAGGGGTTAGGGTTATTATCAATTATTTTTTTCAATTAACAGTTTAACACAGTCATCACCAAACGGGGGTGTATGTGTTTAAGTGTTACCGATTAGATTGTATTGTCAATCCCTTATTATCAATTTATACACCATTTACAGGTGTTTCATGGGAGGAGTTATAATTGCTGACAGGTTCATTAATAAACCTTTAAAAATGTCCTCATCTTACAACTACTTTATAGTGTGTTATAGGGAAATTAAAATAAAGTTTTGGGTGATATCATCAAGTTGCTTATTTTGTGCAACAAACAGTTCAAACTACAAAGGTTATTTAACTTGATATAAAACATTTGAAAAGCAGCGCAAAAATGCATTCCAGTGTTCAGTTGAAGCTAACGAGGCGACAGCAGTCTTAGTTACTCAAATCAGGTGGGTATCTACCACATGACTTCAATAAGACTTCGTTGAAACAATGTGAAACAATCCTTTCAACAATTAACCAGTTATCAAAATGGTTGTTAATTACAGTTTTTGACTGTTTCTGAAAAAAAGTGGATGGGTTAATTAATAAATTAATTGATCTGTCATTACAATAAGACCATGTTATCCAAAAATAACAGGGTTTTGTTTGCTTTTTTTTTTTTTTTGCTATTGTTTGGAGTTCTACGACCATCTTGACACTCTTTGCTCCTCTCAGGTGCTCTCTCTGCCTCTGCGGATCTACTATTACCTGAACAACAACTGGCCCTTTGGTCATCTTCTCTGCATGATCTGCTTCTACCTTAAATACGTCAACATGTACGCCTCTATCTACTTCCTGGTGTGTGTCAGCGTGCGCCGCTGCGAACTCATTATGCGACCACTGAGGTACAAGTCATGCAGGAGAAAAGGAGACTTGTTAATATGTGTCCTTGGCTGGCTGTTGGTCTGCCTGGGTTGTCTGCCATTCCCTCTGCTGAGGAGTACCAGCAATGAAACAAACTCAAATTCAAGCACCTCACAGGCCAATACCCTGGTGTGTTTTGCAGAGCTGCCCATGCGGACTGTCAGTACCCCTGCAGCCTGGGCCCTCTTGATCATAGCTGAGCTGCTGGGCTTCATCATCCCGCTCATCCTGGTGGTAGCCTGCACTTGCCTGACTGCTGGGAGCCTTAAGAAGCCAAAAGTGGGGGCGATTCCTGACCGAGGGGAGAAGCGGAGGGCGTTAAGGATGGTGCTGAGCTGTGCTGTGGTCTTCTTAGTGTGCTTTGCTCCTTACCATGTCACTATGCCCCTGGACTTCCTGGTCAAGGCCAACGCTCTGAGCAGCTGCGCCTTCAGGGACCTGATTCAAAGATGTCACCCTGTCACACTCTGCCTGGCCAGCCTGAACTGCAGCTTAGACCCACTCATGTACTATTTCACAACTGATGAATTCTGGCGGCGACTGAGCAAGTCAGAGATACCAGACAGCATGACTTTCACCAGGCGTTTGTCCTGCATGACTGGAGGAGAGAACTTACAAGATGACTAGACTACAGTCAGTCTCTCTAAACTCACTCACTAAACCTTGAGATGAATTCTATGCATTCCTATAAACTAAGAAAATGTCATTGTAAGATAGTAAGACGTGAATCATACTTTCAAAATGTTTCAAAATGTGAATTTTTTTCTATTTATTTTTTTCAATAAAAGGTGTGTCTGTTCTTTGGAAATTTGTATGGCTCTGGTGAAGAGTGAGCTGTTCCTGTTATGTGGGATGAACCTGTCATCAGTGTTAACATCTCTAATAGGCATCAGGAAATACAGAATACAGGAAAACCTCTAAACCAGCTACACTTTTCCACTTGAGACTCTCCAGTTTTATGATAAGCTGACAGCTTGCAGAGGATGGTGAAAGGGTTAGTGCTGTAATAATAAAGCAAACTGCAAAAATATTCAGTAGGTAAAGAAACGCAACTTTATTCAACAACAAAGTGAGATTCGGTTCAATAGCTGCATAACAATTTTTTTTTTAATCCTATCTTCTAGTATTCTGTTAAAAAGCTGAGACAGAAACAGTTTTACACACTCACTTCCTGTCTGATTGTCTTTCTGTGCAGGCATCAAGTGGGAAAGCATTGAAAATAACTGAGGTTAGTCGGCAAAAGGTCTTTTTTTCCATACTCGAGGGTTTGTTGAAGTTTTTTCTCTTTTTTTTTTTTTACAAATACATTCCCCTTGTAGACACTGAACCTACAGCAACTAAATGTCTAAAGATAATTTCATCACGGGACTACAAATTCATTCATAAGAATTCAAAAAAATCTGGCAGAAAGAACAAGTATTCTCAAGGTCAAATTTGGTGAAATTTCCCTTTAGCTTATACACTCCTTTTCCTTCATCGACCAACCTTCATGTTTATTGTCACAAATGAGGTTTCTACACAAACACAGGTCATATAGGGTGCTAGACTGTTCACCATCAGGTTTGACACCATTAATTACATAAAATCATCACACAGCGGGACAGCAGAGGCCTCTGGGAGCAGCAGGGCACTCTGAGAAATATCTACAAAGTGGTGACTGAAAGCTCTGGGCTTGTGCATCTCTCGTACCATCAATAAAAGACAATGACAACCACATTACATACTGCAACTGTACCGTACCGTACATTTCCAGGGTGATTTGCGCTATATCCTACTATAACATATAGCTTATCTTGTCAGCAGGAGACGAACCCCTTTAATGTCTGTTAAGAGTGGGAACAGCAGGCTGACACAGACAGGTCTGATATGAAAGACTTCTCAGCATCGCTAGGATATTCAGTAGAATGACTAACAACTCTCTCGTCCGGAGGTGACGTTGATGTTGTAACACAGTAACAGCGATAAGATCAGTCTGCAGGAAGCTATAGTAACAGAACAAAAAACTAACGTAAGAAATGAAACTTAGTAAATCCTCAGTTAACAGGCTGATGCAAGTTATTGGTACAAGACTAGCTAGTGAATACTTGAGCAAGAGAGCTATGACATATGCAGGTTCAGGGGTACAGCAGAGAAAGGGGTTAGGCTAGAGTGCTGTAACTTAAATTCACGTATTACTGGAGGGTTAAAAGCAGAAGAGGCAAAAACTGGAGTTAGAATTTTATACAAAAGTAACTTTCTGATAAAAGTTGTTCCCTCCTTCTCCTACTCCCACCGACTCTCTCTCTCTCTCTCTCTCTCTCTCTGTCATTCTGGCTCTCTCTATCACTCTCTCTGACCTATGCTGATGCTTTCCCATCAAGCCTTGCAGATCCGGGTCTCCGTCACAAACTTGTTTTCAAAGTGGTGGAAGGTGAAACAATCGTCTGCAGAGCGCTTCTCGATGCCTCCACCTGACAGACACAAAGATACACACAAATTAGTCTTAAATATTGAATTGACTGCATGTTTGACACATTTCCTTTTAAAGTCAAACTGAAATTAAAATTATTTTCCTTTGAAATCAGTATATACATATGCCATTGGTCTTTGTTCTCACCTGTGTGCTAATTTGGTCAAAACTGTAATTACCAAAAAGAAAAAAAAATTTTTTTATTCATTTTTCTGCAGTGGCAGTGCCCCCTACATTAGTGTTGTCCAGATGGGAATTTTTGATCAATCTAGCTGAGCGCTAACGATGTTAGCCATTGCTTAGTCCCATCAGTGAGTTGAACACGGCAGACATTATTGCAACTCTGGAGTTATTCCATGTCGTGGTTCGAATCAGCAGGTAACATACAGAGTGCTTTGGTTACAGGACTACCTGTTGTTGAGTTTGAGTTTTGGTTATTTGCCGACCCGTAAAAGAAATTACGGTAAGGTAATGCTAGCTAGACCTCTTTTCTATAATGCAGGACAGCCACAGCACTGAATGTGGAGAAGTGTGTCGAAATAACATTAAATAAAAGTAGAGTGGAAGCTAGTTAGCCTAGCTTGCTAGTGAAATAAAAACTTAACAGCACAACAGATCCTCCCAAATGTTGAATGTTATTAAGGGACAGACAGCTTAAATTGCTAACGGCACATGACAAATGCTTGAAAAAAAGGGGGAAAACGCCTTTTATCAATGTTTGTAGGCTATACAGGCCGACGCCAGCTCTCAAATGTAAGTCACACAGAGTTGTGAAGTGGGAGGAGCTATTTCGGGGGTCCCTGTTTTTCCCATAGACAAGGTTACATGACTCAGTTAGAGCTCTTCTACATCTTGGATTGGCATGAAACTCTCCCAAATCATCAGTACAAAGCATTCTTTGATAAAAAGTTGAAGGTACAAGACTGTGTACAGAAAAAGTTCAGGGTAGACGGTAACTATGACTCCCAATGTGCATTTCAGTAAGAAACAGCTGGAACTAGCGGACCCTTCCAAAATGGGAAATGTCCAAAAACGGGTTTATCCTCTTTTGAAAATTGGAAAAATAGTTGCTGTGTCATTATCAACACAAAGATCCAAATTTCAGTTTGACTTTAAAACAGAGGCACATTTTTGAAAAGTACCATCAACTAGAACAAAATTAAGTAAGTATAAAATGAAAACACATGCAGATAGTCCTCAGATGTAAATATAACAAACACAACAAAATGTCTGTAAAAGTTTTTAGCTGTCCAGCACATCCAGACCTGGCAGGCTGGCGCGACGTTGCATTCTGTACGTTTCCTTGCCATCACACAGTCGGCGGATGTAGAAGCCCAGAGGTTTGATGTCGTCAATACGCTCTGTCACCACCAGGTCCTCGTGCACCAGGTATGAGCGGTATGAGCCCGACTGGGACAGAAAGAAGGGTTAATGAGGAAATCATTATACATCTTCAAAGCAGTTTTAATCTTTTCAAAGAAAAAAGCAGCTCGGTGAATATGACTACAGCAAAGTGTGAATACTAAGAATGTGGAGTGGGAGGAGGAATTAATAAATCATCCCCAAACTTCTGCATTTTGTGAAACTTTCATGCTGAATAATGAAATCTGCTGACTGCACCACCACCCACCACACAACAAATACTGCATGTTATACTGGATAGTTTGGTGCAAATAACTTTTTTAAAACCAAATAAACTCTCCGTGCCCTCAAACTGTGTTGATACTGACTGTTAAATAAAATTTGCTGACCACATTCCACTCCATCTCCTACTTCAAATGTTCTACAAAAACTTGATAATGTACCCTAAAAAGGCTGTCCTTGATTAAAAAAAAAACAAAAAAAAACAAAACATTTTTTACTTAATGATTTAGAAAACTATAAAAGACACGTATGCCAAAAAAGGAATTAAAAACCGTCTACCAGAGGTTCCCCTGACTGACATCTGTTTTCTTAAAAAAGAAAATGTCAGCAATAATTCTTGTGAAGATTACTCATACTGAGTCACTAATATCTAAAGATATTTACTTTACAAATTACAGATATGTGCAGGACTAAAGCACAGACAATGTTTAAATTCAATTTTAAATCCATGGATTTCCCCAGGTAATATTTAGTCCTTAATATTAGGGCTTATGCATGACTTTGAGTGAGAGTGTCAGTATAGTTTTTCCTTTATCATCCAAGCGAGGTGTCTTCTATTGGCAGCTGTATCCTCAGATCCACAGCTGATCACTACTCACCATCAGCTGTGAGAAGAGGTCGATGAGGTCCTGAGGGGGGAGCACCACCGAGGTGTTCAGAGGAATCACGAAGCAGGTCCTCAGAGTCAAGTCCAGATATGCTGTCAGCTTCTACTCACACACACAAACACACATATGTGAAGTAATCAGGAACGAATTTAAACCACATTAACAGGAGCGCACAAGCATCTACAGTACTGTATGTAATGGTGTTAAGTTTCCTTCCCCACCCTGTTGAAGTCATGGAGGATGTAAGCAGGGTCTCCAGGTCTGAAGCGGGGAGGGGGGACGCTGATGACGGCCATGCTGTCAGAGATCTCCACCTCTTCCTCCACCCGTGGCAGGTAGTACGGCTGGCTCTCTCCTCCAGCTCCGGCTGACACGTCACTGAACTGCATTGCGCCGTGATACAGCCTCTGGAGGACAACAAAGACAGAAAAGTATGATGGTGCCCAGATATAGCTGGTCAGCTGAAGAAATCTGAATCTCTGGGATCTTGTTATATTTTTAGATATTGATCATTGATACTCAGTAGCAAGAAACATACACAACAAAGGTACATTGTGACTTTCACATGGTGGTAAAGTGGGTCTCTGCTTCTGTAACCATGTGTGCTTCAACTGGTCTCCGATCTACGCAGCCAGTGGTTTGTCTACAGTGTCTGCTGTGCCACTATCTATGGATGACTGTCTGTCAGTCTGTCCACCACTTTGGTCCAGACTGAAAGATCTCATCAACTATTGGGTGGATTACCATGACATTTTGTACAGATATTCACGGTTCCCAGACGTTGTATCCCGATGACTTTGGGGATCCCCTGACTTTTCCTGTAGCGCCACCAGGTTCACATTTGTGGTTTTAAGTGAAATTTCTCAACAACCATTGAAAGGATTGCCATGAAACTTGGTACACACATTCATGTTCCCCTTAGGATGAATTATAATCACTTTGGTGATTCCTTAACTTTTCATCTAGCACCAGGTCAAAAATGTATTTGTCAAATGCTTTGGTTTATGACCAAATACCTGCAAAACTAATGACTTTCCCATACTTTGTGTTTGGTGCTAATTAGAAAACGTTAGCAGGCTAAACTAAGATGGTGAACATGTTGAACATATTGGCTAAACATCAGTTTTTCATTATGAGAATGTTAGCATGCTGGTGTAGCATTATAGCTCAAAGCACCGCTGTGCCTAAATATAGCCTCATAAAACGGCTAATATGACTGTACACTTTTAGTCTTGAAACATCATGTTACAAAATGTTTGTCTGAAAAGAAGTGCAGCCTCAAGGAAAGACATGTGAAACTTAGCTGCATTTCATATTTTGAACCACTGGAGGGCAGAAAGTAGAATCATAACTATATAAATATGTTAGGTATATATTGTTTTATATAACAAAAACAAGACAAACCTATGGTCTTATCACATTCCTATAGTGAGTTAGGAAACAACTGCCTTGCAGCATTTACACATCCTGCAGGCACAGAGCAATATCCTGTTGTGACTTTTCTCACCACTTGTCGAATGTAACTCTAATAATTGTGGCCTGTGAGGGAGACCAAACTAACTAACTACCAAATTATGAGCTAAGAGTAACTGGTGTTTGTTCTCAGTGCAGTCTGTATTGACTGTATCACATTACAGGGAATAATGTGATATGATTTTAAAAGTACATATCAAAATGCTTATAAGAAACGTACTGCTTGTTGCAACAAGATGAAAAACTACAGTATATAGAGCGGGCAGAATCCAACCCACTAAGGCAAGAAGAAGCGGAGCCTTTAATATCACTGTATGCATGTAGGATAAATCTCCTGAACAAAGCCGAATTTCATGTGAAATGAGAGGTGTTTACTGTAAGGTGTTGCTCCAGTTGCAGAGAGAAGAACCCCCTGCCCACAGAGGCACTATATTGAATGTGAAACCCTCCCACTGACAACACAGGAAGATTCAAATAAGTGATGTCTGCACTCTCTCTGAAGACAGAAGTGAGCAAGAGTCAGCACTTTGTATTTCCCACCCAACACAAGGCAAGAGTGTCCCATCAGCAGTAACAGGCAGCCTTAATAATTCTTCTTAAACTCAAATAATACTCCCCCCTCCACATCACCTGCATGTCTCTGCCCAAAATGTAAGCAGTAATTGTTGGTATTCAAAGTAGTTTCAGTACTTTGAATACTAATACTTTCACTACTATGTTTCTCAGGTAATTCCAAGCACATTACTTAAACTGTTATGTTTAAGTTGAAATTCAGGCTCCACTATATTTAAAGGCTCATTAGGAAAGCATTTTTAAGGATTGGTTTTTTTTTGGTGTTTTGCCTTTGTTGGACAATGAAGGTGTAGATATTGACAGGAACCTGCTGCACTTACTTAAATGAATAAAAGAAAATCATGCACATCATGGTGTCCCATGTTTGTCTATATGTATGTTTTGATGCTGGACAAGATGCAGTTTAAACATTTCTAAGTTTTTTAGTTTTAAGATACCAAATGTAGTACACTTATCACCTTTAGCAAGTGCTTATACTGTAGTTGTTAATGTATCATGTACTGGATCACATCACATCCTCTGTGGCACATAGGGTGTTACTTTCATCAGGCAGAAGAACCCACAGTACAACAATAATACATAGAATATCTTATAACAATACCACTAGTAATGACAAACAATACGCACAAACACAAGCACACACACTCACTAACCTTTGGGGTGAAGTATCGATAGAGACATGCTCCCCCCACGATGAGCCCACTGAGGATGAAGGCGATGCCCAGCAGGGTGAGCAGACAGCGACCTGTGGAGCCCTCTGTGCCCGCTGGAGCAGAGGCCAGCTCAGGATCCTAAACACACACACACACACACACACACACACACGTTTCCATCACTTCAGAGGACATTACATTGACTTACATTAATTTCTTGGAGACTTATTCTAACCTTAACCATAACCACTACATGCCTAACCCTTACCTTAACCTTAACATAAACCTAAACTAACCTTTAAACCAAGTCTTCACCCTAAAATTAATGATTTACGTTAAGAGGACTTGCTTTTTGTCCCAATAAGGGAGGCGAGTCCCCACAACATGACTGTGTAAACAGATCTACGTCCCCACAACATGAGGAGTACCTGGACCACACACACACATGCAATTATACAGTGAATAATTATATTGCACGCACTGAAAATCAACATCATATAAAGCTTTGTCTCCACAATCCTCTTATCCCACTGAATCTTTGGCCTCTGCAGAACAGCTGTGCAGAAGATGGGCGGTCCGACAGTATGCTGCATCAGGTGCAATATGGTTCTCAATGCATTTTGTAAAACAAAAAGGGAAAAAAAAAGAAACACTGCAACGCGCTTAATATCACGTCTGCACTAACACACGCCGGCCCTCTAAAAATGTGCATGGGTGAAGCCCACGGTCAAAGCTGCTGCATGAGGCCTGCTAACAGACTGAAAAACGGACACCGCGCTGAAGCCCGTTAGCTCACCTTCACAGCGGCTGGCACATCTTTACCCAGCGCCTTCTGCGCCAGAGCCGAGTTAAAAGCAATCTTCACCATGCTGGAGTGGAAACGTCAGGTCGGGTTTCTTGTGCGGACTGAAAAAAAAGGGGGGAGACTGTCGGTGCTGGACTGCAGAATCCGAGCTGTGTGTGTGTGTGACGCACTTTGCAACCACGGCTTTAATAGCGCTTCCGGTGGCTGGAGGAGATTAACATTGCATCCGACACAGAAGCGAGGTAACCTCTATATAGCCTCAAACTAGATAACACATACAAACAGCACGTGTCTGGTAACATGTACAGTATGTTATTGCTGGTTTGACAGTGACCACTGAAACCACTTACAACCTCATTTATTGCCTCTCGTGAGGGTTAATTTGTGTCGCTTTGGCGCCATCTAGTGGCCGCAGGTGAAACTACCAAAAATGTTTCTATTTCTAAAAATGCTTCCCATCAGGAAAAATCAGCTTTTATTCATCAGAGAACTTAATACCACAAGACTTGAACTATTTACACTTTCAGTTACACTTCACCTGCTATGTACTGTTCAGTACATGACATAGAAATGACTCAAACTTGCACTGACTGCACAGTCATGACTTAGAAATAATATGTTGAGTGTATAATGTAGCCTATTCATCTCTATGAATATTCCACTCCACTCTGTAAACTGACTCTAAATATATTCCCTCCTACAGGCTGGGTACTACCTGCCAGCATGTGTGCCCACTCACACCGACACACACACACACAGTACACAGCCTTCACTGCACTGTGTGGAAACACAGGCCAGTGCCAAGGCCGTACAGTATGTCTGACACATATCCTCAATCCTCTGGTCTGTGGTGGTCTTCTGCTTCCTCTGCTTTCACTCTCCTGACTCAGTTAGGCTGGTACATATAAGTAAATAAACACTTACTGCTGCACCGGCGCTCTACTTCAACGCAAATCTGTGGCATCTCTCCAGCCTTCTGCACTGCAACTGTACCATAAGCATCCCCCAGTCTCACAAACACACACATAAGCACACCCGCACTCTGCGAGGCTATGATATTTCCTCTGTTAAACAGACAGATTGGACCGGTAATCACCACTGAAAGGCACATAAACAGAGCAGCTGATTTCTGTACCTAACTCCCCCTCCGTGTGCCCCCCCCACACTGACTCTCCCAGAAAACCCTAAGTGGTCCTGAAGGCTTGTTTATGGGCTCGTCTTACGCTGTGTTTGATCTGAGAGCTTGCCCACACATGCATGCGTGGACACACACGCAGTGAGAGAGAGGCAGAGCCAGCATTAGCAGTAATAGCTGAGATGATAAACAAAAGACTTAGATTTAATCCTGAGGGCTTCTCAGCATATCACACACAAGAGAAGAAGAGAAAAAAGGCGGAGGAGGGAGCGGGGAGGCAACCGCAGAGGGAAACAAGGGATGATTGGGGAGGCAGGTGGGGGTGAAATGGAGTGATTCAGGGGGAGAGTAAAGTGATGACTAGGAAAAACACAGAGAGAGAGTTACAGGGAGAGGCAGAGCAATCTGCAGTGTCTGATGCTTGAGTGAGTTTTCCGAGGAGCTGATTAACAGCAGATTAAACTCGCCGTCTGTCCAGTTTACTTCTCAAACTTTCTAACACGCCTGCTAGGTAGAATTTCTGTGCCTCTCAGAGTGAAAAGAGCAAAACATACACAAATGGACCCTCATGTTTTTGTGCACACTCACGCAGACGCGCATTGGCAGTGAGCGTCATAATGTTGGATGGCAGGCGTGTATGATGGAGTCTGTATGCCAGTGTTTCCCTGTGGTCTGCAGCAAACGTCCAGTAAAAGCAATGAAAATACACAGGCGACACACATT
This sequence comes from Scomberomorus guttatus, assembly GCA_038419695.1. Taxonomy (NCBI): domain Eukaryota; kingdom Metazoa; phylum Chordata; class Actinopteri; order Scombriformes; family Scombridae; genus Scomberomorus; species Scomberomorus guttatus. Next base: position 23,699,012 of record CM076452.1, on the reverse strand, counting down.
TACGCACGCACATGTGTACACAAACACACAGTCCTTGCCTGCTCTGTCAGCAAACTGTGAAAGTCTGCAGGGGCATAGCTGGCTTCACGAAGTGTGAGAAAAAATAAGCTCTCGTGCATGACATCACCGGCTTACCAGCCAACAAAATGTGAACACACACACGCACACACACCTCATAGATTTGTCATCAATTTCAATACCAGACATGTGAAGCCGCAAGTGACAAATGACTTTGTCCCTTTCCCTGCTCCCAAGACATACATACAGTACACACACACACACACACACACACACACACACACACACACACACACAGTCATGTTCCCATCACTTCAGAGGACACTACATTGACTTACATTCATTTCCTGGAGACTTACCCTAACCTTAACATAACCCTCAATTAACCTTAATTTTAAACCAAGTCTTCACCCTAAAATTGATGATTTACATTAAGGGGACTTGCTTTTTGTCCCCGTAAGGGACGCGAGTCTCCACAACATGACTGTGTAAACAGATTTACGTCCCCACAACATGTGGAATACCTGGTACACACACACACACACACACATACACACACAAAAACCCCAAAACTGCTATGGTAACAGCTGGCCACAGATTTGCATTGAACCAAAAAGTTAGACACTGCTCAGTTTTTCATAACGTCACTGACATGTCTTCATGTGGACCCACCATAATCACCATGTGCCGCGAGTGGAGAACATTTAGTGGTCAGACACACAGAGAGAGAGAGAGAGAGAGAGAGAACAACTAAAAGGAGAAAATGGGAGAGAGAAACAGAAGAGCAGATCTTACGGGTAGACATGTGGCAGAGAGCAGTGATGTTGCTTCAAAGCCATTTCAGACACCCCACCCCCCTCCCCCCGCCAACACCACCACCACTACCAAAAAAAAATCAGCATGCATCACACTCTGATGATCCTTGCCCCACCACACACACACTTTTGGCAATCACATATGGCTTTGAGACAAGGGTGACAAATGAGTCTTTCCTGTGAGTATCAGCTTCTAAAGCTACCTTCGCTCTCCCATAGCACCGCCTGTCTGCCTGCCTCGTACTCTTCATCCTCTCTGCTTGGCTCACCTCGGGGAAATGTAATAATTTCATGCTGAAGGAGCTCTGGTTGTGGTGGTGGTAGGGGAGGGATGTCAAAGCAAAGATCAGGATTAGTTTGAACCAGTTAATTGTAAGTTTCTGTGTAAAAGTCCTTTCTAAGTTTCAACTTAGTTCTAACTACTAGCTAGTTTCAACTTTTACTATATTGTGTTGCATTAAAACAGAACATAAGAGCATAACCTCCAGAATTAGCTACAGTTTTAGGGGGCAAACAATATATAAAACCTAACAGTCATTTATTGAGGTTAAAATAATGTATGTGGAGCAAGTTTTATATGACCATATTCAAGAGGAATGAGTCTTTTCAGTAGACTTGTGACCTAATGTTGCTGCCTGGCTGTCCATCTTAAAAAGAAGTGGTGAAAAGGCTGAAAAAGAAGGAGAAAACGCTGGGATGAAAGGACTGAATGAGTACAGGAGTGAAGGAGAGGACAAAAGGTAGGACAGGAAACAGGGAAAAGGTGGGTCACACATGCACAGTATAAGTGATGAAGGACAACTCAAGGTAAGCCACTGGCGCAGATAGAAAGGGAATGGTGAAAGAATCAGAAAGGATGAAAGAGTTCAGAGGGATGGACGGATGGAAATGGACGGATGTCTGTTGTGTTCCTGAGGGTTAAACTCTGGGGAAATTACCTCATCATCAGGAGACTGCTCCAGAGCACTATGCTTTGGCCATGTTGACTTAGTATACACACACACACACACTCTCTCTCTCTCTCACACACACACACACACACACACACACACACCCTCTGCTGAATCGTAGCCAATAGCATCATAGCCTGGTCGAATCACTTCCAGATTAAGTGACGTCACCTCTGTCAGGTTCACAGGAGGAGCAGAAAGCACACACACACACACACACACACACACACACACACACACACACACACACAGCACCTTTCCCTTAGAGGGTGAAACACTGATCTGTATTTTTCCTTCAATTATGACACAGAGGTCGTTTCAAGGCTTTTTAATCCTAGCTCCTTTATTGAACTCAGAGAGAAACTGTCCTCACATCATGCAGTGTGGTAAAGCAGTGGACTGACAGACTTAAACTCTTATGGCTGAACGCCACGAGGCTACAGTCCTCCCTGGACTCTAAATGCCCCTAATAAGGTTTTGGTAGCCAACACATGTTAAAGAAGAAGCAGGAAGGTCGTTGGTTCATATCCCAGGACGAAAGGGAAAATATGGGGAAAGCGACACTTCTTTCTCTCTGCAACTACTGTTGAGGTGCCCTTGAGCAATACACCTTACCTACCAAGGGGCGGCTGTGGCTCAGGAGGTAGAGCAGGTTGTCCACAAATCGGAAGATCGGCAGTTCTATTCCCAGCTCCTCCAGTGTGCATGTCGAAGTTACCTTGGGCAAGATACTGAACCCCAAATTACATGTGAATGATTAGATTAGATCCTCCTGATGAGCAGGTTTGCACTTTGCATAGCAGCCCCTGCCGTCAGCTTGTGAATGTGATTTGTAGTGTAAAAGCGCTTTAATTGGTTGGAAGACTAGAAAGGTGCTTTATAAGTGCAGCCCATTTACTACCAAATGCCTTCTGTAGAGGACTGTGGCTGTAGTGAGCAGCTCCTAGATGTGAATATGTGTCAGCATGAAGCTGTTTATAACAAGAAGGCACCCACTGAATAAACCTCCCTCTATGCTGAACCAATCTTCATACATTTCAATTCAACTGAAATTTTGAAATCAATACTCCAATTTATTATTTAAGAGATGTAGAATTGTTTATTGGCCAAAGATTTTTCACTACAAAAACCTAACAAAAAATTTACTTTATTTAACTTAATTTACTTGTTTAGTAGCTTATATTGGCACTACCTTCTTAGTTTTCTTCATTACAGGTTTTTAAGTTATAACTGTTGGCTTTATTAATGGTTAATTAAGGTTTTTAAGATCATTAATAAACCAATAGACAGGAGAATTTTAACAACTGAAGGCATTTGCCAACATAAAAGTTCTTAAATTTCTTCTTATAATCCATAAACAATTAATCAATTATTTATTAACCATTAATAAAGCCAGTGATTACAACTTAAATCTTGTTTAACAGATGCCCCATTAGAAAGTGGTAGTAGTGGTACATCTTATTTTCTTTAAATTGCTCCTTAAATGCATTTGAAGTGTATAAATATACAGTATAACATATATGTGTCTGCATGTGTGTTTTCAGATACAGATCCATACATTGATTGTTGCTGATCATCGTTTGTCATGTTCCTTGTTTTTACAGTGTTCATATTACATGATATTAGCTTTTACTGTTGTAAATGTATTTTCATTGTTTTGCCTTCTTGTAAAGCATTTTGTCATCTCTGACTTTACAGTAGTAATAATATTAATAATCATATTAATTATTATTATTATAAATAACCATACTTGAGATCTTTGGAGGGTCAAACTAAATGTTGTAGAATGTAAAATGCGAGCACCTCTGTGTAGTGCCACTGTGATAAATGTGTTTTTCTTCACAGGGCTGCATGATTTCATATGAACCATGATACCTAAAAGCATCATTGCGTGTAGGTATAGTAATGCTGTGTGTTTGTGTGTGCGTGTGTGCATGCGTGACCATGGGGGAGGGTCAGAGGATATAAGAGTAAGCTGCTAAAATTGATGACATCCCCGACACCACCCCTGTTTCTCACCGTGTCAAAGTTCACCATGCAAGAAGGAAGACAAATGTGATGTGATATACTGTGGATGAAAGTGATAGCCTGCCTGTGTGTGTGTGTGTGTGTGTGTCTGATTGTCTGGAAGGACTTTCCTGCACTTCAGAAGTCTAAGCCCTGGTCAGGATGTAGTTATAGAGCGCTAATTTGAGAGCTGTCTGATTGCGGGCTTTCTGTGGGCCCCTACCAAACACACACACACACACACACACACACATGGACACACACACACACACACACACACACATGGACACGCACACTCTTTATCAGTCATTAATCTATCAGGTGCCATTAACCGGAGAGGATGGGCTGATTGGATCCAGAGGGAGACAGAATGATGTCACACAAACACACTTCACTGCCAGAGCGCTCATGTGTCTCCTTGTCTCCCTTTCATCCTGATCATCACCACACACACATGCACGCACGCACACACACACACACACACACACACACACAGGCTTGTACATATGACTGACATATAGACAGATAAAAGTGCAGAAGTAGTCCTACGAGTGAAACACTTATTCCTTCCTTTTTACTCTTCTCCAACGTCCTAGCCACAGCAAATGAGGAATGGTTATTGCCAACACCAGCTTCTATAAAAGTGGATCAGAGCCTGAAGAGAAGCCTGAAAAGCTTTGACTCGAAAAGTTTGGATACAACAATAATGAGAAAGTTATTGTGTGTGAAGTTGTGTGCAAATGAATATGTATCTTTGGTGAATCCGTTCTTTAAAGGATAAAGGGATTGTTGTCTGCTGCTCAAGCCTGTCGCTATTTTCCCACAACATGCATGGATTCACTTTTACACTGCTGAACACACACACACGCTATGGGGCTATCTTTGGAGGACGAGCTATTGTTTAGCAGTGACAGTAATCCTTTAAAGAGGTGCTGTGTTTCCAGGCTGAGAATGGATCTCTTTATTAACACTGACGGAGGTTCATTATCTATAAATACAGGCGGGAGCCACTAATAAATCATTTCTCATGGCCCTGATAGAGCACTAACCACAAGGCATTAAGGCATCGTGAATGCAAACCACACGCTGGCAGGCGAGCTCTCTGCGTGTGTGTTTGTGTGTGTGTGAGTTACACCACGCTTTGGCAGGCAGGATGATGGGGCTAGAACTGTGCTTTTGACTGAAATAGCATGTTGTCTTTTGAGTTCCCATTTTGGCAGCGTTTAAATTATAGTGTCTCTACGGGGCTGCAGAAACTCTCTTGGGGTGGGAAAAAGTCAGAAAAGAAAAGATGCTTTTCTATACATGTGAGGACAATCTGGATATGACAAAATAGAGCCTGAATGACTCTGATTTCTCTTCTACAGTGGTACAGTAGCAGTGTTAATTAGTTACTACAGCTTCAAAATCAGAGTCAAAACCATTAACATATGTGCAGATTGTCATGTCCACAACTGTTGTGTCACAGTGACGATGATTGATGATGGATTTCAGAGGAATTGCAAGAAGCCTGGATTAGTTTGCAAAATCTATTTGTAAATCCATTTCTAAGGCTGTGTGTAAAGTCCTTCATGTGTTTGCTAGCTAGTTTCAAACTAGTCATCTACTAAATCATGTTGAAACATTAAAACTAAAGAAATCAGTTGCATGGAAACATCTGTATCACTGTTCAGTCAAAAGTAACAGAAACAGAAAGTCACTGTAGCACCACAAGCTGTAGTTTAACTTCCAAAAATGACAGTTTTATATATTAAAGTTAACTTCCAATCCTTTGTAAGTGCAGGTATTATTTTTTATGTTATGTTTTTTATGTTATGTTTTATCTATATATGCATAAATGGAGAAATGTGTGCTTCAGAGTTAGCATTCATGCAGTTGAATGAGTGGAAAATGTGTGATTATGCCAACCTAGCTGACATTATTTGGTCATTTAGAAAAACCTTTGCTGTAATTTGAGGTGTTGTGTTATATTTGTGAAAGGTAACTTAAAGTCTCGCTAGTTCACATCATTATTAAATAGCACTATGCCAGGTCACCATATTCTGTGTCTCTTTTGCTCTTCAATTTTCTCTTCAACATGGGTCATATATCAGCAAGCTAATGTTAGCTTTGTTAGTCGGTTGTAAATATTTTACAATCTTTACTTAAAGCGACTATAATCTATATTTTAAAATTCGGGGGGGGACGTTAGCTGACAACATAAATGTTATTGCCATTCATATAAAGCACAAGTTAAACTATCCAGTAATTTGCATCATTTCCTTTGAGTAAACAACGCGCTACAGCCAGTGTGTGTGGTATAGGGTTAGCATTAGCTCAGCTCAGCTGGTAACGCTACTTTACCGCTACTTCACACTAACCCTTGGAATGAAAAAGGTCTGAGGGCAGGCGTCCAAATTAGGACTGAAAACACGAGTACGTTTGTACTCGCTGGTGAATTTATAATTGTTTAGAAAAAATGTACATTTACATACATTTTGAATTTTGACCAACTGTTGGTCAAAATGTTGCAAATAAAGAAAAGGGAGCTCTGATTCAGTGTGCAGGTACTCCTTCTATCTAGTTTAATAGTTCTTTGTATCCGGCACCTATCACACTGAGGTTTTGTGGATGTGCACACAACTACTTTGTTTCGTGGGAAAAAGAATGGAAAAACATTAAGAAGGTGTACAAGTACATATTTCCAAAAACTGTATAAAAGCAAGCACACTGTCGGTAAGAAAAAACCAAAAGAAAAACATATCCCACTCATTTGGTTCCCGCCTATGTGGCCTATGCCACGGGCCGCCCCTGGTTCACAATATCATGTTTTTCCACTGCCCAACGTGGCCAAACAAATTAGTTATTTCATGTTGAAGACTAGTTTGCGTTGTTCAACCTGTGTTCATTTAAGGTTGTGTAATTCTCCAATTTGTAAACACCTAAATTATAATTTAGAATTATAAGGTCACAAGGATTTCATGGCGACAAAACACTGGAATAAATTAAAGATCATCTAACACAAAATGAACAGTTTTCAAAACAAAGGATTTCAAGTGGATTCGCAGTCCTCGTCATGTAACACACTGTCCACATTATGCTTGTACAGTATGACCAACTGTTCTGCATTTTCAACTTTGTGACTGTTGGCTTAAAAAATATTGAATTCTTGCTAGATTAACAGTATTTCCTCTATTCTCATTCTTCGCTCAGTCCATCCTGTCTACCCCAGCTAGAGTCTAACTCAAGCCAGGCCAGACTAGCCAACTCTGACAGTTTAACCTTTCTAAGAGGTCACTCCTATTCTTACAGCAGCCAGTCCAGCACAACCTCCTGCTTCAGCTCAGACCAGCCCTGTATAACCAATCATACCCCTGTCCCATTCTGCAAAGATGCGGGAATGAAAGGTCCGATTAGGGCCTGCTGGAAGTATTCAGCGTGCAGCCCCCGCCCCTCCCGGGCCCATCACCCCAGCCGGCGGCCCCTTCTAACCAGCTCCTCTCCCCTCGGCCCTGTGCTGCTCAGAACTGTGATTGACATGTGAATTACAGTGTGTGGTGATGATAATAAGAGTGCTAACCGGGGCCAGGCCTGCGCCTTCCAGCCAGCAGCCAATCCCAGCTGGCACAGCCTGAAAGACAACCGCTGCCACCATCTGAAGAGGCAAATAAAAATGACAAGCTAACTGTTAAAGAACTGCTGATTTTTCACATGTTGTTTTAAAAGCTTTTGTGGGTCTGCCAGAAATTTTTTTTTTCAACTCTTTTCTCCAAAATTTTCAATCTTCCAGCCCCCCTGACCACATCCAGATATATGAAACCCCTCATTTATCAAGGCAATCTAAAAATAATTCCCCTGCACTGTGGAGAGGCTTTGATAAAAAATATTTGTGTTCAGAATGATTGCACTCAGTGGGACAAAAACAGATAAAGACGTGTGTGACTGTGGGGTTCCACAACAACCTCCCACCACACGCATGCACAAAAAAAATGGATTTCCCCGAAATAATTACTACTTCCCATCACCATGCATGTTAACAACACCAAAAGGAGCCCTCAACACATTTCAAACTCCCGCTTAAGTCAGCTAACAACTTGAAAGTGTGTTTATGTAGGAGTACTGGCATTGTTCACTTTTATGCATTATTTTATCCAAAGAGCCCAACATAATGTGGTAGTTACACATTATGGTATTAGGAAATTATACTGTAACACCCTGCGGATTAGTTTTCCAACCCTTGACATCCTTCTGGGAATAACTATCCTCATTCCCAGAGATCTATTCCCAAATTCCAACTCCCCAAAGCCCTGTGGATCCCGGTGCCCTGTTCAATCAGAGTCCTGCTTGGCAGAGCAGCCCGTCTGGGCCATCACTCTGAGGAGCTGACGAGACGGAGAGGAGAGAAAAGACGCTTGACTGAGATCCTCACATGCAGAGTCTGACTCTCATTATCAATTACGGCTGTTTTTGTTTCTTTTTACCGCAGCCATTAACCACACAGTTACTGGCAGTCAGAGAGCGAGAGAGAGAGAGGAACACAGAGGCTGAGAGGGAGAGAGAGAGAGAGAAAAGGCAATTTTCATAAAAAAGAATTAGCTATCCAAACAAGTGAGATGAATGTGCCATGCAGGCGGATTCACAGCGGGCCTCATGAAAGCGTTGTGGACAGATGAAGGTCTATATGTGTTTAATAGGAAGAGGGTGAGTAGCAAGGGATAACTAAAGGCTTAGGAAAAGAAGGAGACAAAGAGGGAGGGAGAGGCAGAAGATAATTCACAACACACTTGTGGTGAAAGGAGGAGGCTGCGTCTTGGCAGAGATGTGACTCTCCTCTCCTCTTTTCTCCTCTTGCCCTCATCCTTTGTTACCCGCCTGGCCAGGCTGAGGCAGAAGGAGCCAGTGAAGGCTGGATGCCGTGGCACATGAGCCATTAAATCTTCCTACACTGTGGGTAGGGGGAAGGCGGTAGTACCAGGCCTCATGCCCAGGCTCCCCAGACGCTGCCAGGCCCAGAGAGCTGGAGAGCGAAACACAGAGGTGGTGCACAGAGGGAGAGGAAAGGTTGTGGATAATAACACAGATGTTTCAATCTCTAGCAGGGTTGACTATTGTAATTCTATATCTGGTCCACATCAGAAAAGTCATAAATTAGCTGCACTTGATTCACAAAGAGACCACGCAGTGAACCTATCTTAAAGGGTTATTGCTACACTTCCATAAAGTTGAGGAACTCACAGGCGACAGATTTTAAAAAGTTTGTTCAAATTTGAAGCAGCAGAGGCCGAGATATCCTGACATTTTTATTCCGTATGGGCCAAAATCCAAAGGCCCTGGATCCTACACTTCCCATAATGCAGTGGTTCTCAAACATTTTCTGTCATACGCCCTTTGGGAGGAAAAAGAGAGAAAAAAAAGTATCCCTACATGTAAAGCAAATTCATTTTCAACCATTTACAATATTGGTAAGGCAAGTTGATTTTCATTGAAATGATATTAGAACATGAACTGTAAGTGTTTGTTGTGGAAAATGCAAGTTTAACTTTACAGAAGACACAGAAGACACAAAAGACAACAAGTAACCTGAGAGGAAGATTTTTTTTGCATATTTTGTTTCTGACTGTTTGCTCAATGAGTATCACCTGTTTTTCTTCTCTTCTCGGTCAAAAATCATGTACTTAACATGTCGTTTTGCTGTCTGAATAAATCTTGGTAACCTGAATCTTTATTACCTTGCCAGCGTCAAAGCACTTTGGTTATTGCTCCACTTATTTTGCACTCTGTTCATGTGCCCACTGCAATGGATCTAAATCCCTCAAGCAGGGTCCTGCTCCCATTGAGAACCACTGCTGCTCTGCACCTTGACAACATCTTTTATTAGACCCTACCTGCCTGGTTAATGCCCATATATCACAATCTCCACACCCCAAATTTGTAATGCAGGCTCTCTGTTAAAAGCCTCCCAGTCTGAGCTCTAATGACATATTTTCTCAGACTTGACAAAGCTCCTCCAGTGTTACAGAAGACATTTTACAACTCTTCTCACAGGCTGAGTCTATGACGAGTAAACTGACCTTTACTGTTCATGTAAAAGTGGTGAAGTTTCATTTTTCGTATTGATTCTAGATTTCTTTTGCTAGTTTATAAAGTCTACATGGTCTTACATCAACATACTTCTCTGAAATGCTTTTTTATAAGGGAACCAAGAAGGCCCCTCATGTCCTCTGGCAGGAGCCCGTTAGTTGTTTCCAAAGTGAAGGACAAAAACATTTGTGAGGTAGCTTTTAGCTTTTATGCTCAAAGCTGTTGGAACAGCCTGTTTATGCATAAACCCTTTTAACTTCTGCTCATAATGTTCTGTAAATGTTAGTTCTGTTGTTCTCATGTCACTTTTATCAGTTTATTCACATTTTAATCTTATATTCTTATTCACGTGCACTACTCTCCTACTATTTTGCTGTTTATATATCACCTGTAAATATAAAATATCACCCTTTAACCAGCACTAATATGGTGCTATAAATAAAGTTTGACTGATCAATTGTTTGATAGAGGAGGGTCATGGTAAAGCAGATTGCAGAGGCTGAGACAGTTGCGAGGAAATATTTTTTGGTTATGACATAAACACAGCAGCAGTTTATACTCTCGTCTCTAGTTCATCGTTTTAAACAGGTGAGATTTTCCTCCCTCTCACCCAGGCATCATGGCAGCAGCCAATTCAGATTAAAACTGATTTCTCTCAGTAAGAGATGTTAAGTAAGGAGAGAATTTGGATGCTTTTCAACAGCAAATCAAGGGGCACGCTACAACTGTGTTGGCAGACACAGTCGATTAACCCCCTACGAGCAGGAAATGATGTGATCGGCGTCTCACTGACTCTCCCATTAGAGCTGCTGTAAAGCTGCAGCAGCAATGAAGAGACATTGTTCCTGCACAGAGAGGATCCCCACAGGGACTCGACAGTCTGAGAGACACTCTCGACCTCAAACAGTTGTACCCCCCAAGAGAGGGACAAGTAGGAGGTTATGAGTAGCAGATGTGACAATACACACACACACACACACCATGCAGCTGATGACATGTCGGGGTCAAAGGAATTTGTCACTCTGTAATCGGTCATGTTGTAAAAAGCTTTGACTGCTTGCCTTCACTCTGTTTTTCTTCTGGTCTTCTTCGTTTCACATGCACTCTGCATGTTTTGGCACTGTCTATTTACAGCAGAAATGGGAGAAGCGGTCAACACGAGCGAATAGCAAACAGCTCGTGCTACTTGAAGATGTTTCAGGATGATCTTTCAGAAAAGCATTGTTGGAAGCAATTAGCACATCATCGTCTCGGTATACTGTAGAGTGTGTGTTCCAGGTGAGCCATCGTTCACGTCCAATACAGAGAACTCACATCCTGTTAGTGTTTCAATACACTAAGTGTGTACAGCGTTCTGTATTCAAACATTCTACATACAGGGTGTCACGGCGGACGGGTGGTGGAAGGTTGACGTTTGGCAGTGAGTGGGCATCCGCTCCTGCAGCCCATGCCCAGAATAAGCCTCACACACACACACACACACACACAAATACACACACACACTAACTGCTCAGCATCAGGATCCAACTTAAAACAAACCATCAGGGGGCCCCGTCACATCCACTCAGCACTGAGCAACAGACAGACAGCCCTGTTTATAAACACACACACACACTCACACACACCAGCATGTGCACACATACAGTAGAGACAGACGCCTACCATGGGTGCAGGACTGGTCGTGATTACTCTTTGGGCACCGGCCTGCAGCTACACACACACACACACACACACACACACACACACACACACATACACACACACACACACACACACACAGTCATGGCAAAAAACATACTAAACAGTGATTAACCAAAACATTTGTATCGAAATAGAGGAAAATACTAATTTAATTGATAAAAGACATAGCTAATAGTTTAGCAGAATGTGCCTTTAATCAACTTAAGTTAACTTGATTAATGTGCTGCACTTGAATCCTCAGTTTAATCTACCTGGTGCATTTAAAAGCCTACCACTAAGTTTCAATTGCAAACCAATTATCCGCAAATGATTATTAATTAGGCCAGGGATACTCAAATCAACAGCATGCGAGTGGGCCTGAAGGCGCAAAATAATCGGAAAGCCTAATGGCAGCTGGTCATCAAACTTCCGCATTAATGGAAACCTGAGGCCCGTGCTAAATTGGATTTGAGTCTCTTGTTTCCGCCAAGCGTGCGTATTGTGCTTAATAAGAGGAAACATGTGTGCCAAACATCCCAGAATGAGACAAATGCAGATTTGCGCTGGATTAAGAATCATAAAACAACGAGAAGGAGCTTCCTGTTGTGTTGAAGTGAGCCAGGCATCACTTGCCTGCGCGCCAGTCATCACTCGGCTGACATCCCATAATCCCATGACGAAGATTTATGACCTGACTGCTGAAGACAACGTGGAAAAATAATCTGTGTGGAAGGAAACTACACAGGCTATTTTTATCGGCTTCTTGCGTCTTTTGTTTCAATAAGAAGGCAGCAGCGGGCCTGTGCGCACAGGAACAGACAGGCGGTTATTTCTGATGCACTTTTTTTTCCTCCCTCCCGCAGTTACAAAGCAGGCCGCGTGTTTGGGATGCATTTTGTTACAGTATTGTAAGAAAACGACAAGTTGGGGAGGAATAAACATAAATCCAGGCCGCGGTTCTGAAACAGGTTATGATGACAGAGAACATGTGATTCCGGTTGGTCATAGTTCTCCATTTCCCGGCTGTTATCAGAGATTTCCATCACCAACCAAACCAACCGTGCCGTAAACACAGCCCTCATTTGTTTTCTCCTCGGCGCAATTATATCATGTGATTAAAAAACATTTTAAATAGAGCCTTCACTGACTTTTATTTGTGTAAAGCGGATCTATTTCATGTAGAGCAGTAATGTAATAATCCCGAGCTGTCATTACGGCCCAGTTTCTCCCTGTGCGCCAAACTCCATCTGATCTCCGCACTTATGAGAACCAGACTGGCGCACACCCTCACCGGGCACCGCAAAAGAATCCCACTTCTATACCGGAGAAACGGGAGACAAGAGACCGCTTTAAGGAAAGCCTTCAAATTAATATAGGAAATGTTAGCTTCAACAGAAATGCAAGAGAGTTTCATGGAGATATTTTACCTTCCAGATGGTCCGAATTAACAGACTTAAATATTTGTGCCTCGGCTCCCCCTCTAATGCTCTAAAATGTTCATTCTATTTATCTATCCGCTGTCTAAATGGAAGGAAGCAACACGGAAAACACGCAGGTCAAACTATGCTTGCTTATGCAAACGGAAAAAAAAAGACTCGAGAGAAAATGTGACTCCCAACATTTAAATTAAACACATTCGAGCCTTAAATATTAAAGTGCTTTGTTTTATGACGTTTGCTTATCTTGTTTTGTGTTTTTATTTTGAGGCCTACATCTCTCATATTTTATTTGGGGGAATCTGCTGGACCTCTATTATTACAAAATGACACAAAGCTAAAAAAACAAGCCCTTTACAGTCTTAAAGGTGTCATCGTGTTAGTGGCACATTGCGCGTAAAGATGCTGCAGCTGGACGTCCTGGATGCTCAAAGACCTCTGTGACTAATTGAACACTGCAAAAAATATCTGTCATTTATTGAGTCTCGTTGGTTTTTCTCCTTCAACTAGTGGATAAAACTGGCAATTGACTTTATAATTTAACCAGTTTCCTCTTAAATCAACTTGATCTTGGTCTTAAATCGGCACCTATTGATTCCAATAAAGTAATCCACCTCATTTTGCAGCAAGTTCTGACATGATAAAAGGGATAAACTCGTGATTGATTCAGAGAGAAAACTGGTCGTTTCACTTCTCACTTCTCATTTTTCTCAGGGAACTCAAGTCTTTAATGCCAACATAGATGCTAAGATGTGCATTTTTTGCAGTGGGCCCATGTGGAGGAATGCACGCTGCGCACCTCCTTCCCTCCCTCCCTCCCTCTGTGACGCGCAGAGGGGAACCAGAGGAACAAGCCCTCTGTGAGACAGAGCAAAGGGGAGACACTGAAACGGATAAAGGGGAAGAGAGGGAAATATTGTAGTGAGTAGGGAGAGGCGTGCCAATAATCAAGGACTTGGATGAAGGGTGCGCGTCTCGGAGAACACATGGGAAGGCACCGGATCAATTACGCAGCGTCACGGAGCCGCAGCGAGAGAAGAGGGGCTCCCTGAGGTGCTGAAGCTGCTGCTGCTTGTTCTGTCGCGTCCTGTCCTGAATGAGCCGGGACACTGAGCACTTGCGGGAATAAAGTCAAAGTTCAGACGGATACACGACTCGCAGAGACACAGACTCTCTTTCGCCAAGATGCAGGGTCTGAGCTCCCGGGCTCACGCGTTTTCGGTGGAGGCGCTGGTCGGGAAACCCTGCAAGAGGATGAAAGTTTCGGAGGGACACGAGTCAAATTCAGCTGGAGACACCGGCAGTGACCCGAGCATCTTCACTGGTGAGGCATCAGGAAATAGTTGTTGGACTTTGGAGAACATTGCTGGCATTTTACGCACAAGATGGAACAGCAAAACACACAAAAAAACTTGCTCAGTGCAGTTTTTCGTGCTCAGGCCACATTCGCATTTATTGAGTTTTCACAATTTAATACATATTTAATCAGTTAAAACCCAAATCTTGACCATATAAATTTTTTTCAAGAGAAATAATTAGCATACTAGGATATTTTCGCAATATAAAGCTGTAAAAAGTTAAGCTTCAATTGTGTAAATGCATTACAAAGCTGCCTCTATAAATATTTCACTCATTCCACTCCTTTGCACTTTTCAGGCCTAAGCGAGTATCCAGTCAGCCAGATGAAGAAAGCAGGTTCAACGCCGAAGAGGCCAGAGGACACTTCCTGCGATCCGGAGAGACAAGCTGTCAGATCAGGAGCTGAAGAGTCTGACCCGGGCGGAGAGGAGAACAAGGCGAAGGAGAGCGACTGCCGCCCGGACAGAGAGGTCCGGGTGGAGCTGCAGGGCTCCGAGCTGTGGAAGAGATTCTATGAGATCGGCACCGAGATGATCATCACTAAAGCCGGCAGGTATAAAATCTGGATAAAAGAGACTGTTTTTTTTTTTTAGAGTCATCTTTAGAACGAGGACAAAGAAGGTGCTGCTGCAAACCCTGGTGCCTTTCTCTGACTCCAGACTCCAAACTTACTTGCCCTACATGTGGGGCAAGAGGAGCAATAGACATCTGTGACATTACATTATATATTATTAGGTTTTTATGTGCTTAAATATTTTTGAACTGTCAAAACTATCAGAGACACGTCAAGAGGCAATAAGTCATATATCCTTTAAATTTAAAATAATTTTCTTAAAAAAAAAAGATAATTACTCCCATTATGATAAGAAACTCCTTAAATAAACTTCACAAAACTCAGCTTAATCACATAAAAATAATAGCAGACCCCAAACTCTGCACCCACTGCCGCACTGCTTAAATTGGGATGGCCTATTGGCTTTTTAAATAAAATAAATTTATTTAATAAATGTATTAATTATTTTTACTTTCCACCCATTGAATTTAAATGCAAGTTTCCGCCTTAACGCGTCTGTTATACATGAGGACAGGACGGAGTGGTGACTATCATTGACATGATATGTGATATGATATTTACATTAACAGTTCTGCGGTCACAGGTGCGCGTTTATCAGGTGGAAAACGGCTTTGAACGCGCTGCAGCCAATCAGGAGTCAGTTTAACAATAAAAAGTCTTATTAAACAAATTAGCTGAACTTGGAAGTTCATCAGTTAATGAAATATAAATCTGATTCTGCGTGTCAAAGTGAAACCTTGTCCTATTGGGTTCACATGGAGAAATATAATTAAATGTATATCATACAATTGTGTTGTTTTGAGCAGCTGATATTTAGAAATAAAGGCTTTAAAGTGTGTCACTGCACAATATGTATAATGTCAAATTGTAAATGCAAAAAGTA
This sequence comes from Scomberomorus guttatus, assembly GCA_038419695.1. Taxonomy (NCBI): domain Eukaryota; kingdom Metazoa; phylum Chordata; class Actinopteri; order Scombriformes; family Scombridae; genus Scomberomorus; species Scomberomorus guttatus. The sequence continues at coordinate 23,683,230 of CM076452.1, read as the reverse complement.
ACTGAAGCACGAAGTTTATTAAATGTGGTCGAACTAAATTTAGCTCCATTTTCTAGAATTTTAGAAAAGAAAAACAAAAGAAGACCTATGTGATCCAGGACTATGAATTACATAAAGAAACCTCGTGACGCAGAGATATTTCTGCCGATTAGATTAACTTCATCATCAGTCTCAGGGAAATTCATGAGGTTTTATAGGTAGCCATGTGTGTCCTTTTCTGTTTTGTTTTGTTTTTTTTCTCCAGAAATGAGTTATTGGGATTTAACTACTTGCTGAAATGTATGTTCCGTTTATTCAATTACCGAGAACACACGCTATAAATCTCGGCAGTGGAGATGCCCTCGTGGCCCCTTGAGGTCCCTGAACTTTCCTCTGAACTTGGCCGCTTCATGCAGGAAAGTTCCAGCTCGAAGTTTTTGTGCCTGCTGAGTTTTTTTCTTCTAATTTACCAAGGCAAATACACATCTATGCTCATCTATAACGTGTCATATGAGGTGTCATTAAAAGTGATAGGCCGTGACTCACTTGTCATTTCTAAACAATGCACCGCGCTTCTTTTCTCGCCTCTCTTTAGGAGAATGTTCCCCTCGGTGCGCGTCAAAGTGCGCAATCTGGAGCCGTGCCAGCAGTATTACATCGCAATGGACGTCATGCCGGTGGACTCCAAACGCTACAGGTGAGTGTATTAAAATATTCAAACTCAATATTTACTTTTTTTTACATACTTAAACGTATATACCCCCGGCAGGTACGTGTACCACAGCTCGCAGTGGATGGTGGCTGGAAACACGGACCACTCCTGCATCTCTCCCAGACTCTACGTGCACCCGGACTCGCCGTGCGCAGGAGAGACGTGGATGCGTCAGGTCATCAGCTTTGACCGGATCAAACTTACCAACAACGAGATGGACGACAAGGGACATGTAGGTAACCCAACTGAGCATGAGCTGCCTCCTCTTTTCTCTGTTGTTCAATGGCTGAATCCGTGCAGGAGGCCTCCGGGTGAGACATTCAATATAGGGAGGTAGATTAAGTGATTTATTAGGCGTGCGTAATTGTCAGATTCACGTATCAACTTAACTGATGAGAGGATATTTAAATCAAAGGCTCTCTAATTTTTTATTTTTAATTCCTAGTGGGACTGTAGTTCATTTCAGAGTTCACTTCAGAAAAAATAAGTTTATCAAGATTTAATTGCTGTTTGAATGATCCTACTCTCTTGAAATATTTATTCAGTGGTTCATTGAGTTTTAATAGTGTCACCTAGTCTTTAACTGCTTTGACAGCTTCAGTGCTCCTTGGAGTGCCATCATACACATCCTGAACTGTGTCCGGTCTAATACTGGACGATTCTTCAGGAAGGAAAGCCTGTATGGAAGTGTGGAAATCCTTCTCAGCTCCAGAAACTCTCTGTAAAGGTTCAGTGATGTACAGATGTGACAGATGTGGTGACTGGGGAGGCTATAGGAGGCTTTTGATTTGATCCCTGTGTTTATAAAATTCATCTCGAACAGGGGATTCATTATTCTGGGTGTATAAAACACCATGAAGGAATGTGGAAACAGTGTTTGGACTGCAGAGCTGAACCCTGCTTCTCTTAAACAGCCTTATAATCCCTGATGTGTCTGTGGACACTTCACAACTTTATAATCGGCCTCGCAGGAAGTCTTTTATTTGGCTCATGTTGGTTTTAAATACTAATATATGAGTGTTGATTGTCTGATTACCTTTTGAAGCTGATTCTTACTGGATATATTACAGTGAAATGGACCTTGGAGCAGAGTGTAGCTGCATTCTGTCTTTTTTAAAAGCTTGAATGCAGCCACTCTCTTTTAAAAAATCTTTTCATGTCAAACTTTATATTTTTATGAGACAAAAAAACAAAACAAAAAAAAAAACATCTGAAAAAAAAATCTGGATCTGTAGATGACAGAAGCCCCTATTTTACTTTGTCTGTTTATTTCACAAAATACTTAACAAATTTGCAAAAACAAAAGCTACCAATAAACTGCCAAATATGATTTTGGAAAATGTATTTTCCCCCAGATCTTTCTGCAGTATTAAGCCTCCTCAAGCATGATTGTACTTGAAACCCGATTGTTTCATTTTTAAAAAGATGTCAAATACAAATCAAATCATTTCCATGAAAAATTTAATCAATATTAGTATATTTATATAGCAGAATTTAGCTAAACCTATATTGTAACAGCCTATAGGTAACATTATTTTGCAGTGTATTCATTTGATTTCATATAGATTATGATGTTGTGATAGTCTTGTAAATTATATTTTGTTATATTATCACTAATATATCACCTGCTGTAATTGGTGTTAATTGGTGTAACTTAAGTGATTTACATGCATGCTGAAATGACAACGGACGCACATGAGAGACACTTTTACTCAGTTTTTGAATGTAATGGATATATAGAGCTGACACGATCAGTCGATTAATCAGTCAATCAATAAATAAATTATTGGCAGCTATTTTAACAATTGTTTCATATTGTTTTAGTCTTTTTTTCTTTGTCTTATGTGACTGTTGGTCACACAAAACATACAATTTGATGACCTTTGTCAATTTAATCACCTTTAGGAAATCATGAGAGATATTTTTCACTAAGAAAAAAAAATCAACCGATTCATTGTTAACGAGAATATCGTTACTTGCGGCTCTGTATGTTTGTTTTAGTTACAGTTCAACCCAAAGATAATGCTATATCAGAGGTTTTACTTTACTGAATGTAAAATATCATCTTCATCTGTTGATCCAGATTATTCTTCAGTCGATGCATAAATACAGGCCACGTGTGCACGTCATCCGGCATGACCCTCGTATGGACTTGTCACAGATCCAGTCGCTGCCTGCTGAGGGAGTGCACAGCTTCTCCTTCCCAGAAACTGAGTTCACCACCGTCACAGCCTATCAGAATCAACAGGTAACACTCACTGAAACTGGATGTATGGTAAAATACTTTGTACAGTAATTACATACAATTTTGGGCAACTGTTGCACTTCAGATTCATTCAAAATGTTTGGTCATTTCTTAAACAACTAAAACTTTGTAGAAATCAGCCAAGTTGAAATGACTCATTTACAGTCTTCATACTTTATGTGCCAGAAATATTCAAAAAGCAGATGTCCACTCTTTGTCGTCAACACAGTGATTGTTATGGTGATCCAGTCAACAGCTCGGGCCTGTTTGACCTCACGTAAAAATGTTTTAATCTCAACATCATGGAGGTGATGAGGCCCACTTCCCTGTGGTCTCAGCGAAATCATAAATTGCACTGTCCTGATTTTCTGTGGCGCCCGTTGCTCAGAGAGGGTGTGTGTGTGTGTGTTCCTGTGCAGTGGGGCTGACCCCGCTGTTGGCTACCATTCCTCCAGTAACGGAGCCGTCCGCGGGGACTGCCAGCTCTTTTCATCAGGGTTCATTTTACGATCAGCGAATGTATTATTACAGAAACTCAGTAACGAGCTGTGACTGGGCTGACTGCTGGAGTCCGCAGCCCATTAAAGCACCAAATAAAACTGTACGACCCTGAACCTCTTCTCCAAGAACCCTGTTTGACATGGCTGATCGCCCTGGGTGCTGCTGGGAGATGCAGTTCCCAAGGGGAGAGCTCTGCCACTCTCCATGCTGTAGTAAAGCTGAGCTCATTGTTAGCTTAACACGTCACCGTTTGACACGTCCGCTCTAACCCATTTCTGCTCCTCTCTCCCGGGCAAGATCACAAAACTGAAGATCGACAGGAACCCATTCGCCAAGGGCTTCAGAGATCCAGGGAGGAATAGGTACATAAAACCTCACCAAACATCAACACTTGTTTTAGCAACGTAAAGTACTCCACTAAAGCACCCAAGAGACGTTTAAAGTTTAACCACTGAAATTTGATCCCACATAAACCCTTCAAATGAAGTTGAACTGTGTAGTGCAAAATTTCACACCTCTCAGAATCAATATTTAAATACCTGGAACAACATTTTTCACTGCTTTTACAGTATAAATGTGTGTATGTGTGTGTTTGTGTGAGTAGAGGGGTGTTAGATGGCTTGCTGGAGTCATATCCCTGGAGAGGCCCTCTCAGCTTGGACTTCAAGCCATTTTCCATACAGCTCCAAGGTATACTGTGCTGCAACTCTCATTACTGCTCTGATCCAGGCTGTTTTTTAATCTCTGTGATTCACGTTTCTGACGTCTTTCGACAGGGAGCTCAGGTTCGCCGACCGGCAGCGCCTCCCCTCTGAAGAGTCTCCTACCTCTCTCCTCTTCCACATCCCTTCACCCGTTCTCCGTCTCCGCGCTCTCCTGCCAGGACGCCGCTCTCCACACACTCGCTCTTCCTCTCTACGGGAAGACCTCCACCACCTCCCCGCTGCCCAGCAGAGCCTTCTCCTCGCTGGGAGCAGACAGACTGAGAGGCCTGCCCCCACTGTCTCCGCTAACAGACCTCCCGTTCCTCTCTGCGCTGCAGGGGAAGAAACCTCCCCACTGCAGGGACCCATGTCTTCACGGGTCTCCGGGGAGCTCCCCCTGCCTGATCCCCCTCCACAGCCCCCTCAGCCCTCAGGGGCCTGCGTCTTCTCTCCTCCCTCATCTCTCAGACACTGCCGGCCCCTACTGTCTTTACCGCTACAGCTTCCCCCTGAACCCCCAACTCGCAGCGATTTCCCGGCATGCCAAACTAGCCGAAGACACCACAGACTGTCTGCTGCGCCAGTCTCCGTGGCACCCGACCACCAACCACTGCCTCTGACAGCTGGACCGCACTTGCAGGCTCCGGCCCATTGAGTGTAACAAGCCAAAGCTTATTGCAACTAAACAGAGGGGGTTGATTCTCTTTGAGTGAGACTAACTGAGCAACTTAAAGGAGTGATAAAGACAGAACTGTGACCACGGGGACGTTTTTGTATTTAAAAAAACTATTTTGTACACCGTGTTGGATTCACCAGCACAAAAACTGATTCTGAGCAGTTCTTCTTCCCTGTGCACACTCAACTAGAGCCAATACTCCCGAGATTGGAGTAAACAGAAATGTAGGCAGGATTTTCATTTGGAACAAAGAGAACAGTCTCTTAATGGCCCAACAGAACCTTTCACTGCCTTAAACAAGCTGTAATGGTGTTACCAAAGAGCAATAGGACCTGAGGTATGTAATATAGATGTTAATGTACATGACAGTGACTGTTAAACTCACCATAAGTGCCCATTAAAAGTATTTTTCATATTTTTTGTTCAGATCATACACTAGGGTTCAAAATGTTCTTTTGTATACATAAAGTATGTGTAAGCAAAGTGAAAGAGGAAGCATTGTTTTCCAGTTGTATTTACATGAATATACAGTATAATTAGTATAAAGTAAAACAGGAACACACATGTGCAATTGTACAAGAGAAAGTAATTTTAGATAAGAAATGATACAAAAATCCCCCTTGAGGCACTTCCATGTTCCTGTAAGACGTTATGTTGCAATTATCAGTTGGTATTCAGTGAGACTGGACAAAAGCCCGTTTTGTTTTTTCACAAACTCTAAACTCAGCTGAATCCCAGTGTCAGGCTTGGCCACCCCTGACTAATAATATGAGCTCATCAAGTCTCTGTGATTTTAGGGGAAGAACAACAGCTGCCAGGATTCAGGAGGCCAGTTTCTACTCCTGCTTTATTACCAATAATAGGACTAATCAGAGACGCATGGAGGTGAAATGGTTGTTCTATAGAGGATTTTATTGGGCACAGTGTATAGCAGGACTGCAGTAAGGCTCCTTGCCCTCTGAAATAGGGCAAAGCCGTGTCATCATTATTGTAGTTGTTGCTATAACATTGTTCCAGGATCAACAGTAAATGAATACTGCTGTCTGAAGACTTTCATATAAAATGTGTCGAAGAGTCAGTGCCGAGTGAAAACCTCTCACTGCTGCGGCGGGCCAACATAACGCAGTGTTTTCTTGCCCATACCAAAGGGGGCACACCCGTTCAGCCGCTGATGTGATAATTCCTGCCTTCAGCTCAGACTCAAACCCTTCCTCCCTCCCTCTCAGCACAGCTAGGAACAGCGGTTTAGGCAAAGCGGGGGAAATGGCCTGTTTCCCGACAAACGGTCATAACCAAACAGCAATTTACTTGTCATGGCCAAGCATGATGGTGAGCTAATGCACGCTAGACGTGGAAATAGCAGGAAGGAGTTAATTGAGGAACTCAGGCAGGGGATGGCCCATATTTAAGCAGGCGGTCAGGTGCGCTGCTATCAAACAGCCTGCCCTTTGTTTGCAGACAGACATAATCTGTGCTGGTTATTTGATACTGTCTGTCATTTCCATGTTGCGCTGTGGAGGACAATCATTTTAAACTCCCAAGTAATTCCTGATCTTTCAATTAGACAAATTGCTTTCATACCAGGAGAGCTGAACTTTGCACCTGCCCCTCTCCAATATGTAGTGGCCAATGACACACACACACACACACACACACACACACACACACACACACACACTTGTAGCCAATATTACACAGAATAAGAAGTGAGCACCTGTCATTATAAGTGTCTAAATACTGCTGTGCTGAGTAGGGTATTTGAGCACATGCATACATTTTGCAATAATACAACTTACAACAGCCTTTATAGTTAAAGGAAGCATAAGCATTTTCCCAAAATCAACTACATTTTGAGAAATGTGGTTATTCACTTTTCTGCCGAGAGTTCGACAAAAAGATAGATACCTCCCTCGTGTCTGTACATCAACATGTACCTACAGCCAGTAGCTAGTTAGCTTAGCCTAGCATGCACATTGGAAATAGGGGGAAACAGCTAGCCTTAGAAAAAAATGTGTTTTTGTTCGTGTTAAACAATATAACATAATTAGTGAGCTTTAACAGTGCTGGTAGGCGGACTTTGTCATCTTTGGACAGAACCCGGCTAGCTGTTTCCTCCTGTTTTCAGACTTTACGCTAGCTAGGCTAGAGGCCTGCTGGCTCCAGCTACATGTTTAGCCTACAGACATGGAGTGGTATTCATTTTGCATCTAAATCTCAGTAAGAAAGAAATAAGTGTATACTTTCAAATAAGTTGCATTTTGTGACAAGTTTTAAAGGTAAGTTTGTCAAAGTTTAACAAAGCTCTGTCTTCACTCTTGTCAGACCCCCAAAGTTGCTTGAAAATGACTGTTGAGTTAACCTTTTACCAGCCTGTCCATGATTAACCGTGCTGTTCATCCCCCACATTGTTAATTTGCTTGATAATGTGTCAACGTAATCCTCTTGAAGGTGGTGGCTGGAATAACATGGAAACTGTGCTGATTCAACTTTGCAATAACACAAGGAGGGAAGTTTCAGGACCGTTCCAGAGTGATTGACAGGCAGTAAAGGGAGAGAAATTTGACCCTGAAGTCATTTGTTTCCAATCATGTGAAATGGCATCCTGAAACAGGAGAGAAGCTCGGCAGAGAGTCGGGACGTGTAAATATACTCTGCCTTCATTAGATTAACATACATGGCACACACACACATCACATAAACACGCATACGTCAGTTATCTCCTAATAATAGCTGCCATACACATGGCTCACAACCACTCAGCTTCACACACACACACACACACACACACACACACACACACACACACACATTCAGCTTCGTTCCCTCCAGTCTGGATCTCGTTTTTGACTCGGTGAGTCTCTTGTGAAGGTTTTCGCTGGATGCTATTTTCTCTGCAAACTCAATAAAAGCTGGTTATTTATCAGGTCAGATTATAGGACGTGACTGAGCTCAGCTGTAAAGTTGAAAGTGAAACCAGCTGTGGCTGAAATTGAATTACACTGAGTGAGTAATGTGAAAAGCTAGGGCAGTTTAACAGTTATTAAGCGCTCCTCTACTGCCCTATCAAGCAGACCTACGCTGCTCCGTCAAACTGTGTTTGGCCTTCAAGAGAGTGAAAGTCCTCCTCTCCTCTCGCTCGTCAAGAGTTCCTGTGTTGTCTGTTGCTGGAAACATCAAAAAGGTCATCGTAATACGGGCCAAGACTCTGAGCTCCTCCTCAGTTGTGATCAGGAGTCTCACAGCATTAGATCACAGGAGCGATGACAGAATCAGGAGCCTCTCTGGATCTGCATGTTGCTTTGTATTTGTGTGTGTGTGTGTGTGTGTTGCTTGCAGTAAGTCCACAAGTGTGTGTAGAGAGGGTTCACTGGGGCATTGCATAGGCATGTGCTCCCTGACAGGCCCCTGTCTTTCAGGAGCAGAGGTTAGATGAGTGTAGGACAAAATGCTTTAACATGTGGCCTGGCACCTGGTGTGTGTGTGTGTGTGTGTGTGTGTGTGTGTGTGTGTGTTTTGGGGTTTCCTCCCAGTGCTCCATCTGGGCCTCACACAGATGCGATTCATCAGAGAAAGTGTTAATGACCCAAACAAATCTTGCACTTTCCTTCACACCTCACCTTTTTATTGTGATAGATTCAAACAAAATACTGCCATCCTACATTTGTGGAAAGTTATCAATGTCCTTAAGAACAATTTGGAGGTTTTTCAATGTTATGTTACTTCATACTTCTACCTCATTACATTTCATAGGGAAATACTGCCCCTTTTACTCCATTACATTTATTTCACAGCTATAGCGACTGGTTACTTTTCAGATTAAGATTTTATGATGCACTGGATCAAGAATAAACTACCCAAACATACATAAAGCAGTTAAAAACATCCACATCAACCATATTAAAGTAATGCTTTCACTGGCAGGATACATTTGGCATAACGAGTATTTTTACTTTTCATAGCTGTTCTATGAAAACCATGTATCTCCAAAACATCAGGTTTCCAACACATCCAGTAGTTTTTAGCTGTGTAACAATATATTTTTAGCTAGTCCAATGGGTTTTTAAATGGTTTATTTATCTTAAGAAGTAGGAGGATTTTCTGAATCTAATAAGGAAGATTTCCTGAAAAATTCCACATCAAATATTTGTTTTTCTTTGGACAGCAAAATTGCTATAATTTAAGTATATTTTATTTACCTCTGTACTTTAGTATTTCTACATTGTAGTATTGCTACTTTTACTTATACATGATCTGAATAATTCTTCCACCACTGTTTATTTGACAGCTATAGTTATGTGTTACTTTGCAGATTAAATTCCTATTATTTTAAATAATATAATGAGCATATAAGGTCTGGTGCATTATTATACAATTAATAAAACCACCCAACCTTACACGAAATTTTTAAAAACCTTAATGAGCTACAAAATTAAAATGATATTTACATGTTAATTCATGAGTAATTCATAATCTGATAATATATATAATAATATAGGGATGCAACCAATCATTATTTTCATTATTGATTAATTTGCTTATTATTAGTCCTATTATTATTTGCTTATTTACACAATTGGTCATGTCAGAAAATAGTGAAAAATGCCCATTATAATTTCCCAGTCAGGTGACGTCTTCATATGTCTTGTTTTGTTCGACCAACAGTCCAAAACCCAAAGTATATATATGTATGACATAGAAAAGCATAAAATCAGCACATTGGAACCAACTAATGTTTGGTATTTTTGCATATAAAATTACTAAAACTATTACTCGATAATCGTTACAGCTCTATAATAATATAACATTTACAAGGGCCTTTGTGGCTGCATAATGAGTATTTTTATTCTTACACTATAGTCACATAAGACTATAGTCTTACTATTAGTAACACACGGTTACACAATTTTTGATCATAACCAAACATAGAATTTGTATTTCATAGCATGAAGAATATGTTAGACCTGCAATAAAATGTATTTTGCAAGCTCAGGCACTAATTTCTTTTTTTTAAATTTAATTTTACACTAAAGACTGTGACAGGGTGGAAAAATTGAAAGTAATATGGCCAAAATTCTCTCTGGTCAAAGCTAACACCACACTTAGCACACCACATGCAGCTAAATGAAAATATCATGTTTTATACAAATACATTTTGAAAATTTAATAAAAAAGTGGTTTTTCCCATGTTTTTGATTGATGGGATTAATATGTTATGCTTGACAGAGAAAGTTTTGAAAGACAAATGCACCAAAAAATGTTCTAAAAGAAAATCAAAACACACCATTTGAATTTTCCTTCTTCAAACTCTTAAATGATGTCATTTCCTCTTAGTGATGTCACTTAAAGGAACTGTACAGTATTTTGGTGCATCATGCTGTTTTAACCAAAATATATTTTTTTTATACGATTGACACATTTCCCATGAAGAGGGAACTTTGTGCTCCTAAAAACAAAGAAGTCCCAGATTTATGCAATAGTTATTGTTACCAAATGAGAAAATTACTAGTTTAACAGAAAACAGTTAAAAATATAAAAATTATAATTTTATTATTTTATTTTATTTTACTTCATGCTAATAAGTACACTTGAATTAGTGTCTTCAGCCACTGAAAACAATATTAACAGTTTTATACTGCCTCATTTTTCCCAAACTTAACAGTTTTCATGTAATGACTCAGTTTCACATGGTGATATTGCTACTGTTACTTAAGTAAAGGATCTAGTGCCATACTAACTTGAGCATTATAGTGCTGTATATATGTGCCTGTATGAGCTGAATCCACCCTAAGTTTAACTTCAGCATCACCATCACACAATGATCATGTTTTACCATGGCCATGGCTCATGTAATGTAATTACTTTAACCTTTCTTGTTCAGTCATGTGTTTTGTCATCAATGGAGCTGTGTGTTTGAGCAAAGGGTGGCTGGAAAAGGGCTGTCAGCACTCAGCTTATGACCAACAAACACAACGCACACTCTGACCCAGCCTGTCCATCATGAGGGGCCATCCCTCCCCCTAAAAGAGAGAGTGTGTGCTAATTCCTTCCCCTGTCTGATGGACCAAAGGGGGATCCTACAGGTGCATGAGTATGTGTGTGTGTGTGTGTGTGTGTGTGAGAGAGAGAGAGAGGGAGAGAGAGAGAGGGAGGGAGAGAGAGAGAGAGAGAGAGAGAGAGGTGCTCTCTGGCATTGGTTTTTATTTAATACAAACCTATAAATCAACCCTTTTGGAACAAGAGATGTGAGATATTCTTTTTCTCTTTCCCCCTATCTCTGACAGAGGGATAGATCGTTCTTACCTCTTTTTGCTTCCTGTGTATGACAGGTTATCACTCCTGGGACAGATACATAGAGAGGGGAGAGTAAAAAAAAGAGATGGAGAGTGATTGAGTGAGAATGATGCTCCGTGGCTGATGTATCAGATGGCAGACGAGGGGATGGGGTGAGGGTACGGGGTGGAGAGAAAAGAGTGATTTAAAGCTGGCCTGTACTCTCCTCTCCTCTTATCCCTGCCCCACTTCTTTCATGTCTCAACCCAGGGTCGACCCGCCTGCTGCCCCAGATGGTGCTGTCTGTCTGGGCTGCCCTCTACAGGATGTGCCCCTCTCACCCCCACAACTACAGACCTATACTCGCCTAATTGATTTCAGGGGGGAAGGCCCTGTCTCTCTCCTGTTACACACATACACACATGAACACACACACACACACACACACACACACACACACACACACACAAAGACAGCTTGCCAACAGCTAGTGCCCCCAGTACACACACACATACACGCGGCTGGCGCTGTGCGCTGTCAACGCTAATTCAATTTGAGACGCGGGGGTGTGACTAACTGCAGACCTGCAGAGTGTTTTACCATATGCAGCACACACACACACTCCAAACAGATCACTACACACACTCACACAGCTCTGTCATATCCATTGGTATAATAATAATGTACTTCCAGAGGCATCCTATTAATAGATCTCCTCTCTTCCTGTTGCCCTCATTGTCAAAAGACATCTTATCAACAACCACAGAAACATCTTCCACCTCATCTTCACTGCCTAAACTTACACAACCAGCCAAGTGAGACATATAGTAGTTCCAGCACATTAAATCTGAACTGGGTTAAGTTTGCCACTGCCTTGGTTTTAACACTAAATACAACCATGAATGTTTTAACTAATTTGATTTGCATTTTAACATACTGTGTACTTTTTTTCAAGCAAAATAAAACAATATATAACAAGCTAAAAACCATGTTCACACTCAAGACTTGAAATTGTAGTTAGCAGCAAGAAACATGCAAGATATTAACACGATTACGATATCATTAGTTTAACATCATAAACCAAAGTATTGGACACTCATTTTGACCTGATGATTAAGGGGGATTAAAGGAAAATTAAGAGATTACTAAAGCTTTTACAGTTCACCCTGAGGGTAACATGAATGTCTGTGCCACATTTGGCTAAAGAGAGCGCTGTAAAGAAGGAAAGAAGAAGCATGAGCTGTTTTTACAGTTTCACAGCACATGGGGTAAATGAGAGCCCTAATTTGTTTGATTTAGCCTGAGGCAACAGTCTCTAGGTGAAATAACGATAATGCAATAAAGGAAATGTGTTTCACATGCCATACTGCTCTCATACTCTGATACAGTGCAGACACAAAGACTGGCAGACAGCCTCAATAAAGAGTAAAAGACAAGGCTACATGTCCATGTTCACGGGTTGTTTCACTGTAAGAGATATCGGAGTGGGTGATGGGGTGAGGTGAGGGTCAAGTGAAGGGGGGGTTAACAGTGTGAAGGGGTTGCAGGATCAGGTGTGTGTTTGTGTGTGCGTGTGACAGAGGTTCTGAGGGTGTGAGCAGGAGATTGGTGAAATCTTAATGAAGCGTGCTCTGGAGAACAGGGATGGATAGGGCCAGCTGTACTGGCGCGTGTGTGTGTGTGTATGTGCATGAGACAGTAAAACTGATTAAAAGCAGCGTTAACACATCTGACAGGAAGCGATGGTCATGAGGTGAGTGGAAACTGGGGAAAGCCTTGAGCTGGAACGATTAGACACACACTTATAAGCAGCAACAGCAGCATATGGAGACTGGGGAAAGCCCTGGGCAGCAGCGATTGGTCACACATGCCCATCGATATCCGAGTAGAACCAATCAGCTCGGCTTCCTGTGTTTGACCTGACCCTTCACACGTAGTAATTGAATATTTCTTCTGAGGGGGAAGAAAGAAGACAAGGAGAGGAGAGGAGAGAGGAGAGGAGGAAAAAAAAAGAGCATGTGCCACCTCATTGTGTGGAACTTTTCCAGCTGATGATACACTAACATAAAAAAAGGGTGTGACCATGACAAAACTTAAACTTAAAATGTATACTACAAACAATATAAACCACAAAAACATACAATATGAAGAATTCATGTGCCATATATAATTGTTTCCAGAAGTGTTCTCTCTTTGATAGAAGATACACATCAGTTTTATCTTTTAATATATACTACAAATATGCAGCATCAAGACTTTTGTGAACCTTTAGTGAGTAACTCTACATTTTAGAGGTCTGTAATTTCCTAATAATTTCTTTAAGTTCCTGTTCATGAAGTTTCCTGGATAGGACTAAACAATCTAGTCCTAATTTTAGGGAAAATTTAGGGAATTTCCTTGAAAGAACTGCTCCATTTAAACATAAGTACTTATTATTACATATACAGTATATTATATAGTACATATATATTATATAGTAGGCTACATATAATATTATTCTTCATATGTGTTGAATTGTTCGCTTGCCTGTAGACAAATTTCACATTTTTGCATTTAGACCGGACCTCCTGTGCACTGACTAAAAGACCAAAAAATTTGAAATTAACAATGTACCAGTTGTGTGTGAATCTTGTTGCGGTCAAACCAATCCCCCTTGTTGCAATCAGTGATTTTTTAAAAATTTCTCTGAGCTAGTGTGTGTGTGGTTCTGAGAAGCTCTCCCCCTGCGCAGAGGCAGACAGGTCGCCACGGGGACAGGACCACCTGCCCGCCGGATCTCTGCCTGTCTGCAAGTACCCCTCCACTAGGAACCAGGACAAGGAGGTGTTGACGGCACTGGAGGGGAGAGCCACTAGGTATCAACACCTTACACACACAAAAACACACACACACACACACACATATATATACAAACAGGTTTCCCCAGAGCAGCATTCGTACAGGGGCTGTCTCCTCTTCGGCACATCTGGAGGAAGCATTCCTGCATATATGTTGAGATGCACACGGTGGAGAGAAAAATAGGCCATGACAGACTCTCCCGGCTTTAATTATATGTAAAAAGAAGGGATGGCCTCTGAAGGCTAAAAATAGATTTAAAGCAAAACTTACAAAACAGATTTTGTGGTTCCTCTGACAACAGAGGGACATGGCATTTTAATTTCAGGTGATCTAACTTATGGCAGAAATGACTGACAGCTGTTGGATCACTGGGGTGAGCGGCAAATGGGAGGTGTTTTTAGGATAACTCCAACGAAGCACATTCGCGCTCAAACTCGCCGCAGACAACTCACTCATCAAAGTGTCTTGCAATAGGCAAAAATGGAGGTTCGCGTCAGTTCGAGGGCATTGATGATGATTGTGAATGTAGTTAAGTGTGTACTGATGATAATTAGGAAGGACACAAAAAGAGGTCAGAGGTGGCTGAGTGTCACTCTGGAAGACTCCCATCAGCTACGGGGCTGCGGGTGTGTTCACGTATAGATATTTGTGTCTGCTTAGACAGCACCTGTAATGGCTCCCAGCTGAGTCTCACCTCCCCCCTGGAATACGGTGAACTATATGTGTGTGTGTGTGTGTAATGAGGCACTGGCATGCGAGCGGCAGAAGGCCGCTTCCTCTACAGGTGACACCTTTGACCTCTCATCTGTTCCCTGTTGGAGGAGAGGAGGAGGAGGGGTAAGATGGAAAAAGGAGAGGCATGTGGAGGTGCATGCTTCACCCGTAATCCAGCTATAAGATGACAAAGAATATGACAAGCAAAACATGTTAAAAACTCTTTTAATGACTTTCTGTCTTTGCATATACAGTATGTAACTGTTTATAATAAATCGATCAAGCAGTGGTGAGCCACTATGGCAAGAGTGGTTACTGCTGCATGAAAAAAGAACAAACTAAAAATAATCTTGCATTCTTCGAAGCATACTCAACGGTAAACATTTACAATGAGCCCTCTTTTTGAGAAAATATGTAACAAGGCAACAATACTAGAGGTCCCGTCATCGTCAGTCATGCAGGTAAGACACAAAACAGTGACAGTACAAGCATGCTCTTAGCAATAGCCAGTCAGTCAGTCAATAAATAAATAAATAAACAAATAAATACACAAATAAATTGCTCTTTTATACATATAACCAGTTTGGAGTGAGGTATTAGCTGTTAGACTCTAACAGCTGTTTTTTCTCAACAATTTGCCCAAGAAATGTTGCAGCTTTTGGGAAATTGCCCACGATGAACCACTTTAAAATAAAGAGGCATGCCATCACAGTAATGTCTGAATGCTGAGCTAATAAATAATCACAATACATGTTAAAATAGAAAGTGCAAAAGAACCTTATTATAGAAGGACTTAAGGAGATGCGGTTATTACCAGGACTGTTTTTTCCTCTCTTACAACAGTCTCTTTCTGTTAGCTGACAGCTTCTTTATTATTTAGAGAAAAAGACAAACCTGGAACACGGAGCTTGCAGTCACTTGGCGCCTTTTGTGTTTATTTTCCATTTCTTTCTTTCACTCTTTTCACTGCCAGTCTCTTCCTCCGTCCCTTGTTCTTCTCCCTCTTCATGAATATTTCTTTCTTGCATCATTATGACACCTGGTCTCGCAATCTGGACAGCCTCTGGGAGAGCTCATCCTGATAACAACACAAAACACAACACAGGAAAGTGTGAAATATGTGATGTTACTGAGAGGAACTTTCAAGAGATGCTGTGTTGACAATGATAATAAAAATGATCTTTCTTTCATTTTAGTATTAGACATAATTCACAGAAAACCCTTAAAGGTCAGGTAAAAAAAACAACACGTGCACACATTTGTGATGCAACATACGTTCCTGTCAATGGTTTCTCACTATTCCAATAATCTACAGGTGGCTGTAAGTCACCAGTAAAGACAGGGAAGAAGAAGACTGCAAGCTAGTGAACATGGATGTAACCAATGCAGGATTTAAAATACTTTGCAAATGTTTTGTGAGGGAGGAAATGCACTCAGCACTTTTAGACCTCAAAGATAAACACAATGCGTTCTGGTGAGTAAAACTCAAAGTAAACATAATTTATTTTTGTTTACAAATAAACTCCATGTGGCACCTTTAGAAATGATACTGATGTCGAGTATCGCTCAACGCCTGTAAGCTTGAAAGGTGTCAGCAAAAAAATTTGCAGTTATGGCCCTCAAAAACAACAGCTGCTGTGGTCAGCTTGAATTGTTTTGGTTAAAAAGGATTCCAATGCTGAGTTTTCACAGTGGAAAAAGGATCATAACATTGTTAGGAACAGCTCAAACACTTCCTGCCACGTAATCCACTTTCCCACTGTCTATCAGTATGCTCAGCATGTTCCAAACAGTCATTGTTTTGGAGAAATGAGGCTAAATACACTGCTTCTGTGTCACACTATCATCCTTGATGAAGTTGGGAGTTCTTTGAGAATTTTCTGTGTTGGTCTTTTTGTCTATGAAAAATTGTCAGTATTAAAATTGTTTCAGACATAATCCAAACTGATGACAGCAGCTGTTTGAAACTACAAACCTTTAACAGCCACTTTTTAATCCTTAAGGAGGAGTGTTGATACTCAAAAGACAGATTTTCAGTGGTGTCCTAATTTAAATTCTAGCAATAGAGGACACTGATTCGTGTACACCAACAGACACTGCCAAAGACATTAAAAGCAATGTGTGAATTCTGTTCTGAGGTGTAAAACAGCAAAAAATAGCAATAGGATGATGATAAGACAGTGAGTATTACCTGTTCAGTTGATGCCACAGATGAAGTCAGTGAAGAAGTCTGGCCTGGAGGAAGCTCCAGGTTAAGATCCAACCTAAAGAAAAAAGGGGGGGAAGCACAGAAGTTGTTTTACCATAATTTCTGCTTGGCCGCTTTTTGTATTACAAGACAGCCTTGTAAACAGTGAAAGGTGCATTCCTAGATTTTTAAATGAAAGTCATTTAAATAAAGCTTTTTGTACAATTTATTTTGCGTTATTGTTGTTTTGAAGTTCTGTTTTAACTCATAATTAATGGAGGAAAAGCATCATTCACTGCATTTATGTTTCTCCTCCATTAATGTTTTTGCTGCCGTCATTCATTTATTCATTATTCATGCTTTCAAATTGCTAGAGATTGCTGGAAATATGGGCGGTACTCACCCTGCTTCATCTGCCATCTCACGCAACAGTGAATCCACTTCATTCTGAGGGCAAAACAAGCAAACAAGAATTTTAAATATTGTGTTCAGAGGAATATAATAATATTTGAATTATTACTGGGTCATCCCTGCCATCGTAAACAGCAACAGGACCACAGACGGTTTCCCTAGTTGTGTGACAACAGTGCTTGTTACCTGAGGTGTTGTCAGAGTGGTGGTGTTGCCCATTGTGTCTTCCATCTGAGCTGTCTGCACGTCAAGAGTTTCAAACTGACGTTCAAACTTGTCCATTAATGCAGAGATCTACAGAGGAAAGATGCACACAGAAATGAAACTTTTTCTAAATTCAGCTTTATTTGTGTATGTGTGTGTCTGTGCTCATGTATAGGGGATAACTTTTTACCTTCTCCAGGTTCATGCTTTTCAGTGTAGCATCCATAGACTTGACCACTCCAGACATGGATTTAGATACCTGGGCAAGAAACACATAAAATATTAATGTCAAAGCCTTCTGTAGGCTCCTCACTTTCTAACAGTCTAATTTGTTGTGATTCAAAACAGGATCAGGGTATTTTAATTCAGACACTTGGCCGGCTCTTGTCAAGACAGAGCCTCATGTGCTGTATCCTTATATTTCCACTAGGTGTCACTTTTACCTTTTTAATCAGATCATTTGTCACAGCCTCTCATACTTGTGTGTAGATGTTCCTTATAAGGAATTAAGAATTTAATCAACACAAATCTACCTATAGTCGACCAGGTTATGATTATGAGAGGGGCTTATTATTAATGCTGTTTTATTGGGCAGCAGCATTAAAACAACACACACAGGTTATAAGTAGTGTTTTTCCAGCTATACTATATTGCACTCCCCTACCATTTCTACAAACACAATTCTATGAACTCATGTCATACTTACAATGCCTCTGGATTAAAGCAATTTAAAAGAGGCTGTCACTCTCATAAGAGTGAGAAGCTAATGACACAAAGTCTGTAGCACATATAATGACAGTTTCTTTAATTGGTGGCTTTTTCTTTGCATGTCTGCAAGCCTTTTTCACACACACTCAAGACTGTCTGTCTCCTTAGTGTAGGGCTTTTGACAGCATGAATCTAAAGGTGATAGAGCACATTTAAAAGACTGAACTTTCTACACTGAAATGGTTACAAACTGGAGCTCATCACAACTCATCATAAAAGCCATGTCATTTATAAATCTAAATAATAAAGTGGATATATTTTGTTTTAATTAGCTTTAAAAGCAACTACAAGGTTGTTTATTACAATGGTGATGCTTTTCACTACAGCGAATGCTTAAAATGACCTGATAATACCTTGAAAGTTGGATGTGCGGCTGCATTAGGTAGGTTAGGTAATAAGTCTTTCCACTGGTGGTCATGTATGTGCTGTGTGTAACATCAGAAAAAAAGGCATGTCTTCTACAAACCATTAACCTGCTATCCTGACCTGGTTCATAGTGACAGCAGTCTGGACTCTGGATGCCACAGCATCCACACGGGCACTCATCCTCAGGAAGTTGATGGACTGGTGCTTCTGACGGATGGCATTCTCTGCATGAATCCTGCCTGCCTCCATATTACCTTTCTGGATAGCCTGCAGAAACAGAGGAAACAGGAGTTCATACACATGCGAGCTATAGCTGATCCAAAACCCAACTTGTTCCTGGATCCTAATTTCTGGTAAATCCGCGATTTAACAAGCCCACCTGCTTCACTTTGGCTTTTTCTGCCTTTTCCTCTTTGTCACATTTCTTGGAGTTGCGTTGCAGCTCTTTGGCAGCAAACTTGAGGTTGAACAAGTGCTCTGTAGAGCTCGTCAAGGAATAGGAAATTGAGAATATATTAGCCGGCTAATTCCACCCAACTCCGTTACAATACATACAACAGAAATTGGTTTTCCTAAACAAGTGAAAATTCAACCAAGGAGTCGTATAATCAGTAAAGTGAGTTGGCTAAACTGCTCTTGTGTTCGCTCATCATAGTGACTGGGCAAAACTTACAAGCTGCACCAAACCCAGTTGACATTTGGCTCGCTACTGCTACTGCTAGCTAACAGTATCTAACGTTATGTGTGTTAGACTTCACAGGAAAGGATACTGTCCATATTTGACATGGTGAAGGTCTCTTTCTGAGACAAACAGTCTGGTTAAGTGCAAATACAAAGTAGCATCCAGCCAGTCGCTTATTTCCCACAGTTGTTTTGATTTCTTCCGGCGACATCCGCAACTGTAGCGAAGCGAGATGCTTCACTTGTGCGTACTTCCGGGTTTGCTCAGAGTGGAGGAGTGGCATTTGTGTCGCAGTTAAAAAGATTGTCTATTTTTTCTGTGGGAGAGCCTTTGTAATTTATCCAGACAGAGATTTTTTTAAACAGCTAAAAGCGTTTTTTTTTTTGAGAAACAAGCACTCCTGTGTGGCGCAGACTGAAATTTCCTTCATAATTGAGCTGTTTTTATATCATAAACGTAACTATTACTACCCTACTGTTAGCCAAATGGGTGCATGTCATGTGCGTGAGGATTCCCACTGCCACAGTAACTTCAAGCAAAGTGCTTGATTTTGTTTTTATCAGTTTGTTGTTGAACTCAAACAGTAGTATGGCACTTTAATCGAAAATGTCAAAAACAGAGAAGCTACAAGGACTTTCAATTTTTTAAAGGAAGTACATTGTATGTGAACTCTAAAATGACTCACAATGAATGGACTTTGAACTCCTCTGGCTTGCTTTTTTACTATTTTACTGTTTTGACAATTGTTATTATACATCTTTGTTGTAAATAAAGAACGTTTTGGAAAGCAACAACAACAACAGCAAAAAACAAACAAACAAACAAACAAAAAACAAAAACCAACTTCCGTCTGGAGGCATGGTTGGAACAGGTGCGTGAACTATCTTGACTCATGTTTATCTTTGAACAGTCGCTGACACTCCTGGCTACCTTTCACCGTCGTCACGCACAACGGTCACGATTTTGCCCGGCGTGCTCGCGCCTGCTACGTCACGACCGTTCGAGAAGTGGACGAGCGCGAACAAGTTCCATCCAGGGGCTATAAATAGTTTGTACCCGCCGTATATCGGTAGGTTGTGGTACACGTCTAGTGACGTCATTTGTGCTTTTTTTTGTGAAGGAGTAAATTGACCTTTTCCACAGAGCCCCTAGCCGTTTGCCTTAACGCTTTTTAAATCGTGTTTTTCCCACTTTATTTCTGATCTAGCAACGAGTATGTAACATCTGTCCCGCAGTTTATTAAGACGTTTTATTAGGCTGGTTCTGCATGTCTGTGAGCTGTCGGGAACATACAGGGATTTAGGCTGGTTGGCGTTGAAGAGATGAAACTGACGGCCAGGAAGTGCAGCGATGGGGAGAGAAAAAGGATCCTCAATGGCGAAGAAATATAGAAAGTGTTTCATGTGTTTATGCGTGCACCGGCCAGCCGAAGGGGGCTGGGGTTGGGTGGGATTATCGGCTGGGTCAGAGGGGGAGGGAGCAGCATGGATGAGTCATACTCTGTATTATGGACACACTGGATATGATGATGTGTGTGAGGGAAAGTGAAGAGGTGAATGACACGTGTTTTAAAGATGTTCCCTGTTAAACCACATGTTCAGCTGGCTACTTTTAGCAGGGGTCCTCTGAGGTTTGAGCTATAGCTGCACAGCCCAAACAAAGAAGTCCTGACCTCAACCTCAAACATTACAAATTACACAGTAAATTCTATGTATTTTAGCTACCAGATAGTATACGACAAACACACCCGAGCAGGCACACATAAGTGTCTGTAAGCGGCATAATAACCCTGAGAGTCTCCTTCATTCAGGCAGTACAATGTCTTTACATCTTTAAATCTCTCTTAAAACGCACTTTTTCAGAATTGCTTTCTCTTGTGTCAGTTATTCTTTTGTTTTTCCTCTGTTTTAATCATTCATACCTCACTTATTATTAGTACTGTATCAATTCTACTTTTATTTATCATTCATCTGGTAATTTCTCTTGTTTTTATGTCTTTCTAAAGCACTTTGTAACTTGTTTTTGAAAAGTTATTATTATTATTATTTTTATTTTTTTATTATCCCTAATACCTGTTAACGCCACTCGCCTCACTACCACCAGAACACACAACTTATTGTGACCGTAGACACACACACACACACACACACACACACACAGTCGTGTTTCCATCACTTCAGAGGACATTACATTGACTTACATTCATTTCCTGGAGACTTATCCTAAGCTTAACCATAACTACCACATGCCTAACCCTATAAGGGAGGTGAGTCCCCACAACATGACTGTGTAAACCAGTGGTTCTCAAAGTGGGGTCTGGGCACCCCCAGGGGTCCTTGAGGGGGTTCCAGGGGGTCCCCAGCAAAAAGGGAAATCATTTACTTTCACTATAATTAGTAACACAATGACAGAATGTGTGACTGTTTTGGTCATGGGTTTCATATACTTCCTGTAATAAAACATCTAAAAGCAAAAATCTTATCAGATGGGGGTCCGTGGTCTAATTTGGGTCAGTTTAGGGGTCCTTGACGTGAAAAAGTTTGAGAACCACTGGTGTAAACAGATTTATGTCCTCACAACATGAGAAATACCAGGTCCACACGCACTCTCTCTCTCACTCTCTCTCTCTCTCTCTCTCTCACACACACACACACACACACACACACACACACACACACACACACACACACACTCCCCAGTCATAACTGAATGACGGCAGGTCGCTATGGAAACTGCGTTACGCTCCGGGCGGCCGGAGGAGAAAACAAGAGCGCGAGGACTCATTTCAGTCTTCATTTCAGCACCACGCGCCTCCTGGACAGCGCCCGAATGAACTCGCGCACAGATTCTCGCCTCACATGCCTTATAAGGGACAGAGCTGCATCAGCACCGAGTCTAACCGGGAGTGGGTAGGGACTTTAAAAGAAAAAACAAACCCTCGTACAAGACACGTAAACTCTCCGGACCTGAAGCTCGGTGGAAGGTTGTAATTCAGCTGTCACACCGGGAGCCAGTCGCTTTCTCAAATGCCACAGCAACAGGTAAGACCTATCAGCTCTGTGAAGTTGGTTAATTCACTTTTTGGTGTTGTGGCATGGTCCCTATTCACTATATATACACCGGTATCTAATGTGCTTTTAATCCTATAGCACTCATAAGTACTTCTGTCCTTTATCCTGTCAGGTACTTAATTGTGGTTAATTACCTTCACCAGGCATCTCAGGTGTAAGTGCGTGATTGGAGTGAAGACCTGCAGGGCAGAAGGAAACTCAACTGGGCTCTGGGTCGTTTCCAGTAGATTTTAGGTAGTGATGTACTGTGAAACAAGAGTAGGCTATGTGGTAATGTTATGGGGAACCCACTAGAAAATAATGTCAGAATTGAATTTTAGTAGTTTCATTTACATACTTTGTATATATTTTGTATAAGTTCCTGGTCAATAGTAATAGCATTTACATTTTGCAGGGTTACACAGCAATTTCTGAGTTGTTACCTGCTATTTCAGTATTAACCATAGTTTATGGGATTATAATTGTTTAAGTAAGAGTATTTAGATTACAGCGTACAACTAAAAAAACTCACATAGTTCTGTTCTTGCTTTTTCCATTGTTTACTACACATAGGACAGAATTGTTTGGTTTCCTATATGCCACTTTAGAGTTTTTATACCCAAGACAGCAGTCTAAGTAGAGAGAATTATTGCTTTTGTTTGTTTTGGATTTAGTCCTCGGATTTGTTGGGCTTTCAGTGGCCATAGATTATGTGCGAGCTGAGCTGATACGCCTGGATGAGTCACTCAGGCTGCAAGTTTGCAGAAGAGTGCGAAAGGGGAGGGGGGAGATACAGGGGCCAGCTGGAAAACAGTCCTGCAGTGCCTCTCTGCCTCCTCAACACATTGTTTCCGTGTATATATGATCAGTGTCAACATCTAGGACAGTATTTATTGCCTCTGGATGTGTGGTTTCTATTTCTATTTCCTGCCACTTGAAGCTTGTTGAAGTGGAGCTCAGACAGATGTCTCATCCACAGCAGTTTTTTTAGCTAGAGCTTAATGTTCTCAGACTCAACTTTGTCTTCTGGTAAGCATACTCAGCTCTTCTTTTTGAACGGGCAGACAGGTTGCCTCAGCACCTTTTTACAAAAAAAAAAAAAAAGTAGTATCTGTAGTTTTATAGTCGTAATGGGATAAAGTGCTGGTCATGTTTGTTGAAATACTGCTACACGGATTACAAGATTTATAAACATTGTTTGTGGTTATTACAGACTATAGCCCTCAGATGTCTGACAAACAGCTACCAGAAAGCATCCCATTACTGCTCATTAGTATCCCAGTGTTTGCCCTCCTAGTATTGACAAATCATAGCAATCAGCGGCATTCAGCTGTAGCACTGAGTGACAACTATTGATTAAAGCAAACAATAGATCATAATGGGCTGCTATGAATCACAGTTGCACACTCGAACACAAGCACTCACGCCCTGAAACACTTTGATATGTGCCCATAATCACACACTCAATCACATAACCAGGACTTTCCTGGCTTACATGGTTAGGCAAATGTTGTTTGGCTTATTGAAAAATGTGTCTAGTTTGTAGAGATTGATTGATGGAGTCTGGATGCAGAGGCTGCGTGCGTAACTGCCAGGAGGATTACACATGTGGAAGCCAAACAAAATTAATTGGCTGATATTAAATCCCACTTTGTTCCAGTTTGTGTTCCAATTTACAAAGGTGTTATGAAAAAAAAAAAAAAGGCTTGTGTGCACTCACATGGAGAGTCATTGTTTGTAGTGTTTACACATCATGTGCTGCACACACGGACACAAAAACAGATGTGTGTCTTTAATTAGTGACGTTGGTGTGATTAATGCAGTCTGCCGGTGATGACTCATTCAGGTTAACCCTTGCTCCTCCAGTGGAAACAATCAATAAACAAAGATTAAGTCTGCCTGTATATATACACATTCTAATTTTTATTTTATTTTATCTTAAGTACAACATTAGTATGATTTTCTGTTCTGTGTAAAGTTTGTAAAAAAACAAACACAGGACTGTACCTTGGCTCATATATTGTTTCAGAGTGAGATGGGGTGTAAATAAAGGTACAAATGAATGTGATACTTTTCTAGCATAGTAAATACTGTAATGTGTTTCAGATGCTGCAAACCTAGTGAAACACTTATCCTTAATTAGTTGTGATCTGGTTGAGCAGTATATGCAAAGCACCGCTCCATGTGTCAGCTTGTCAACACAGCAGTTACATTAGCATTGTGGAAAAGCTGTCAGCCAAGCTGTGACTTGCAGACAGCAGACTGACAGGGAGTGTGCATATAAGTGTGAGCGAGTGCTAAGTGTGTGTGTGTGAGAGAGAGAGAGAATGAGAGAGAGGCAGAGAGGGAGAGAGTTAAACACATTTAGTTAAGCATATTTTGTTGGGGAGTAATAAACTCTTATTGTTGTCCTCTATCCTTCCCTTCAGGGCAGCAGCATGTCTGAAACCAAATCCAGTCAGCGGTTCCACAGCCTGAATGCTGAGCAGGTGGAAGTTCTCCATCAGGTTCTGTCGGACGTAGTTCCGATCCACGGCCGCGGGAACTTTCCCACGTTGGAGCTTCGTCCTCATGACATCATCATAGCGGTACGGGCCAGACTGCAGAAGCAGGGAATCACAGTAAGAGATGTCCGTCTGAACGGCTCCACAGCCAGCCACGTCCTAGTCCGAGACAATGGAACGAGCTACAAGGACCTGGACATCATCTTTGGAGTGGAGTTGCCCAGTCAGGAGGAGTTCCAGGTATGACTGACACTTCACACTGATTACTCTAATTAAGAAAGGAAGCAGGTCAGTGTAATGAGCACTGAGCACTAGAGTACAAGCCCCTGCAATGAACCAGCATTCACCCTGCTGTATTACCTTTGACGGCACTGAATCTCTAGTGTCTCTGGGATATTGCAGTATTGATTCTTGAGGTTTTATATTGATAATTACATTATTGTAATATGATATAATTTAATTGTAGGACATTTTACAATAAGTCTGAATCACTAGTATTGATTTTAATATATTTAACTGCTTTATACATAAAAGTATACACAGTTCAATAATGCAAGCAATATTG
The DNA here is from genome assembly GCA_038419695.1 of Scomberomorus guttatus. Taxonomy (NCBI): domain Eukaryota; kingdom Metazoa; phylum Chordata; class Actinopteri; order Scombriformes; family Scombridae; genus Scomberomorus; species Scomberomorus guttatus. The sequence continues at coordinate 23,657,853 of CM076452.1, read as the reverse complement.
CACTCAGATTGCAGTCATTAGTTGTAGCTGTCATGTTGTTGACCTGTTCTCCTTCCAGGTGATCAAAGAGTCAGTGCTGGGCTGCTTGCTGGACTGCCTACCAGCTGGGGTCAACAAAGAGAGGATCAGCAGTGCCACAATGAAGGAGGCCTACGTCCAGAAGATGGTCAAGGTCTTCAATGAACATGACCGCTGGAGCCTCATCTCCCTCTCAAACAACAGTGGCAAAAATCTGGAGCTCAAGTTTGTTAGCGCGCTGAGGCGGCAGTTTGAGTTCAGTGTTGACTCCTTTCAGATTATTCTGGATCGTCTGCTTGAGTCCTACATGCAGCAGGAGTCACAGCACAAAAAGAATGCTGTTGATGTCAAGGACCAGCCCGCAGGGAATCAGAGTAAAGATTCTACTTCTCTGCTTAAACAGGTCACTGCTGCAGAAACAGAAATGTCCACTGGTAGGGACTCATCCAGTTTAGGGGTCCAGCTCAGCCAGACAAGGCAGACAGAAGGTGTGCATAAAAAGGAACCCCAGACTGAACTCTCACAACAAACTCAACATTCAAACCTGACAAAACACTCCACAGCGGAAACAGACATCAAAGAGAAAACACCTACAGAGCTTAAAGAACACAGAGAAAACTTCAATCAGACTGACCTCTCTGACCAGACATCTGTAAACCTGTTGTCAGGAGAGAAACAAACCTCAGAGAAAGCCGAACCACCAACTCAGATTGAACTCAAACACGAGCCAGAGGTCTTGGACACGACCAAACGTTCAACAAAGGTAGAGCAGTCAGAGCAAACCGAGTCCTGTGATGGTAAACAACCAGCACATTCAACTCAAACAAAACCCTCTGTTGAACAGAAAGAACTCATTGAGCAGATGGGACAGACTGAGTCGCCAAAAACCTCAAACCCAACCCAAACAGAGCTCCTAAACCTGGCAGAAGACTCCCACAGTAAAGAGTGCTCTGATAAAACAGAGTTCTCTAAGTGCTTGAGTGAGGATCAGAGGATCAATGAGAAGGATAACACACAACTGATGTCTTCTCCAGACAGTGGCACATCTTCACATGCAAAGATAGAGACAGAGATGTCAGAGGAAAGAAAAGTAGAAACAGAGACAGGGGAGCAGATACAAGCAGAGAGGAAAATTGACACAGAAATAAGTCAAATGACAGAAGAGAGTTTAGCATCGGAAGCAAAACACATAGAGGACACACAGGGTATTGATTGTTTCTGCTCCACCTCTTCCATATCTCTCACACTTCACAACCCACAGCCTACTGGCACACAGGATACACTGGAGGTTCACAGCACACTACATACAGATAACTCAGAAGAATCACCTAACATACTTGATGCCGTTAACCCTCCAGATACTCAGGACATTTTACCTGCACCACCCAGCCTTGTTTCTGACAAAAAGACCTCCTGTCCTCCTTCTTGTAAGGCCTCAGATAGACTTTCCCATATGGTGGTGCTCAAACACTCCTCTCCTAAACCCCCTCGGAGGATGTGTAGGAAGGTTACCCCCAATCCTTACCCCAGTGCAGTGTCCGAAAGTGATCCTGTCACAGCTTCCTGTCTAGATCCAAACCCCTGTCCTAGCCCTGAACCTGATATAGCCTTTGACCCAAAGTCGAATGTTAAGACCTGTCCCGTTACAGCTACCAGTTTAGACCCTACACCAACTATCATCTCGACTAAAACAAACCCTGGGCCTGAACCGAACCCCTCCACTAACCTTGCGTCAAACCTAGACCTTACCTCAGCTCCTGATCCAGCCCCTGATATAATATCCACCTCTGCTGTGGATCCCACGTCTGCTTTACCTCAAGAGCCATCAGCCTGTCAGTTAATCACAGAGGGTTCATGTGAGACACCTATTCAGAGCCTGAAAGAGACACCACCTGTGGCTCTGGATGAGCAAAGCCAGTCCTCCCCTAGAGAAACTGCCTCTCCACCCAAACAATCAGAGCCTTCTGACTCTCTGGACACATTAGTTTCACACTCTCATACGTCCAGCTCAGACACCCAAGAACCCGCACATACCTCAGAAGTTGGGCTCAGTGATGAAGATGATGACAGAGTATTACGGACCAAAAAGATGGATCAGCCAAATGGCAGCCCACAAGAGACTACACTCAGTTCACCTCCCTCTTCCGACTGTGTCACCCCTCCCGTTTCCTGTCTCACCCCTCCCGTACTTAGCCTCTCCCCTCCTTGCTTCACTCCTTCACCCCCCAGCCTCAGCCCTCCCCCATGTCTGACCACTCCCTCTCACTGCCTCTCATCTCCAATGCTGGGCACCGTCAACCCAGCTACCAGCTTTGGCTCTCCACCCCTGAGTTTCAGCCCTACCTCGTCCTGCCTCAGCTCACCCACTTATCTCACCCCTCCTATGCTTAGCCTCAGCCCTCCTCCTCTGTGTCTTAGCCCCCCTTCCCCCAGCCTCAGCCCTCCCCTCCTCTGCCTCACTCCACCAGTGGAGTCAGAGGATCTCGTACCTCAGGTATCTTCAGACATGGAGCCTTTGATACTTAACACAGACGGCGAGGAGCACATTAAAGAGCCCTCCCCTCAGCAAGGGGTTTCTCTCCTACAGTTGGAGGATAAAAAGGAACAAGATTATATCTCATCGTTGCCTCGGGTTGCAGAGCCTGTCTCTTTTCCAATCACAATCCCGAGCTCCACCTCACATGCGCTGCCTCATTCTCAGTCTGAAGGCCCAGGGGAATCTGCCCCTCCAAAAGCCGACGAGGCATCCAGCTCCATATCTGAGAACAAAGAGGCCCACACGGTAACTGCAGACATGCCCGAACAGAGCAATGCTCCTCGGGCATCTTGCTCTGTCCCTGCTGTCGAGGTCCTGGCAGAGAGCATGTACGGCGACTTTGAGGCAGCCATGGACCACCTGCGCTACCGCCTAATCGCTACAAGGAACCCTGAAGAGATTCGAGGTGGCGGCTTGTTGAAATACAGCAACCTGTTGGTCAGGGACTATCGACCGGCCAGTGAGACTCAGATAAAGACACTGGAGCGCTACATGTGCTCACGCTTTTTCATAGATTTCCCGGATGTGCAGGAGCAGCAGAGGAAGATCCTGTCCTACTTGAAGAACCACTTCATCGGCGAGGAGAGAAGCAAGTACCAGTACCTGATGACGCTGCGTCGCGTGGTAGACGACAGCACAGTGTGTCTGATGGGACATGAGAGGCGTCAGACACTGAACATGATCACAGTGCTAGCACTGAAGGTTCTAGGAGAGCAGAACATTATCCCCAACACAGACCATGTGACATGTTTCTACCAGCCTGCCCCGTACCTTGCTGAGCACAGCGCCCCCTATATAACAGAGCCCAGCTACTGCAGCTACTACATACCCCAAGGGGGATCAACTCTCCTTTACCAACCGTACCCCTTACACCTGCACACACAGACTGGACTAGTCTAAAACACACACACACTTAATTACACAAAACACACAACAGAGCAAGAGGTGCTTGCCATGATGAAAGAGCTGGAGAATGGAAATATAATCCAGGGATAAACTGTTTGGTCTATAATAGACCTGTGGGGGTGGGATTGAGTGGGTTTTTTACAGTAAACTCCCCAAGTACTCTGTAAGGTTCTAATATGATTATATGTAATTATCTGGGCTTTGTGGGAAAATAATAATTCTTCCGATATTGTTAAAATTCCAGAAAATGCTGTATGCACTGCATGAGTCATAGCCCTTTGGTCTCCCCGGGAAACCAACTGTGCTGTTGACATTCACACACACACACACACACACACACACACACACACACACCCACAAACACACACACCCATGCGTGTGCACGTGCACACGCACGCACACACACACGCACACACACACACACACACCCATGCGTGTGCACATGCACACACACACACACACACAAACACACACCCATGCATGTGCACACGCACACACACACACACACACCCACACATACACACACACACCCACACATACACACACACTTCCAGGTTCTTGAATTATTGTACACTCTTTTCATGTTCTTACTGTGTTGTTCTTAATGGGTTTGTTCAGAATGTGGACCTTGCCTGTGGTTGATATTGTGCATGGATAAATTAGGACTGTTCTCTCACTGCCAAATACTGTGTGGCTACTATGCTTCTTAAACAGTTCAATGTAACTTTGTTATTCCTTTACTGGAGGGGTGTATTCTAAAAAAAATACAGAGGGATAAGTCTACCAGTGTGTACAGTACTTTTGTCAAAATACACACATGCATGCACATACACTTTGACACACACACACACACACACACACAGTACATAGACACAAACATACGTACAGTCTACTGTATGCACAGACAATGCATGAGTAGCTAAATATATAGATCACATCCCAAAGTCAAAGCAAAGGCTTTTAATTTAATAAAAAATGGATCTATTTTTGCAAGACTTTCCAAAATAATACTCGGTGGTAAACAGACTGGTAGTTCCTAAGAAAATGCCAACAACAATGCCTTTGCAATAGACTGTACAGCATATTGACTACAGTATATTGTGTGTGAATACACTGCATTGTTTTCAGGTAAACTGTGTTAAGATGTAGTGCTTGATTCCTTTCCCTTGTGGAGTCCTTTCTATAATCGTGTGAAGAACTGTACCATCTAGTGTTCTGATTTATTTAATGCTAAAGTTTACTCTATGGACGTGGTCAGGTTATAACCATCTTTGGGTCATCTCTAAACCTGGCAGATGCAGAACAATCTGCCTAAACCGAAGATTTACGTTTAAACTCGTATGACTTCTGTCAGCATGAATCAGCATCCAGAATCGACATGAAACAAGTTGAAATCCACTTCAAACCTGTTTGAATCTAAGTTTAAAGCCGTGCAACAGCAACTATGACCAAAGATGGTTCGGTAGGGAAATCAAGTGCCTAAATGTGAGACATCATTGGCATGTCTTTATCTCACTGCACTGGGGGTGTTAAAGGGGTGGGCTGGGGGCTGGGTTGGGTGTGTGTTCAGTTGTTGACCCCTGTTATTGCTGCCCATTTTGATGTCTTCTTTAATGTAGTCCTTTGTTGTAGTTTATTCATGTACGTTTTGATAAAATAAAGGGAAAATTCAACAAACCTTCAAATGAGAAATTTTATTCTTTTAAAAGCAACTAAGCCTTAAAAAGAATTCCAATATCACTTTCTTTCTTGTCTTTTTACTCCATTCTCATTCACCCCCACTTCGACTTTTCCCTAAAAACGTCACGCTTTTCAGCTCACGTATCACACCCATGATTGCACGCTGTAATGATCCACTTAAGCGTGACCGTCAAATCATGATGGTGCCCAGGAGAGCGACCCAAAGCTGTGAAATTCTGTCTGTGCGAGGCCTCTTATCACAAATCACCTGTCCTTCAGATGTGTTTGGACCCGAATGACGCACAGCCTACGCAACACAGCAGGCTCAACAATGTGTAAATGTGAGGAGAATATGGTTTGTGAGGTGTGAGACTGAAAGGGGAGACAGGAGAGGAGGGGGCAGAGAGTGTGTGTGTATACACGTATGTCTTTTCTCTGTGTGTGCATGTGCTTCAGATGGGAATGAATGTGCAGAGGCGGTATCAGGTGGTCCCCTACTTCACTTAGTAATTAAAGAGACCTACAGTATAATGAAAAAAATAGGCCTCCCATCCACTTCACACCACTGATTAGGTCATGGGCACAAGGGGAGAGGGGGCATCTCTTTCCATAGAGGGGGGCTCATGTGTGATGGCAGGTAGTGGCACGGTCACACGCCATCTATTTACACACAGTGTAGGCTTGAACTCGTGCGTGCAAGGTTGCATGCATGTGGCTCTCTGGGAGAGAAAAAGAGCTTGTGATCTAATATGGTCTGTATCAGCGTCTCACAGACCTCTGAGCCACTCTTGTCCACTCCGGGTTTCCATAGAGACAGAGACAGGCAGCACGGTGGGCGCAGAGAGCATGACGGAAGACAGGGAAGACCCACACACCAAATGAGGGGGAGAGAGATGAAAACAAGCTAAAGAAAAGGAGGTGGGTGAAGTGAAAGCGAAGGATGGTGGACAGAGAGGTGGATGGAGGAGAAAATAGAGTTGAGGGGAAAACAGAAAGCAGAGGATAGAGAGTCGGTGGGGGGGCACAGGTTATAGATAGAGTGAGGCGAGATGAGTGGGAGCAGGGGAGTTGATGGGGAGAGCGTGGGAGGTTGTCAGGCCTTCAGTCACAAGGGAGTCACTGTGAGGTGGCTGCAGTGACGGCAGCAGTGATGTCAGAGCAGGAGCAGGCACACACATGTGCGTACGCACATACACACAGCTGCATGCACATCAGTTTAACTAATGGCCTGCCCACCCGTCCACCCTCCACAAACATTTTTAAACTCCCCGAGACAAAAAGAGAACATCACCCACACATCTGTCCTTCTCTCTTTCTGTGTCTCACACGCTGCAGCCAATACGTCTGATTTGACTATCTTCTCTGTATCATTTTATGATCTTTTCATTTGTTCAAATTTCCAAATCTTTTAACACCTCAGAGTTAAAATAAGAATAGCTTGTGGGCACATTCAGCCTCTGCAGTGTAAATGAAAATAAAAGCATCAAGTCAGGGTTGGCAGAAGCTTAAAGTATCAAACATGCTGCTCTATCTAAAGTGTGAATCAAGAACCCCAATCTCCCTTTATCTCCCTCCCAAATTAATTCCTCTGTAACTTTCTTTCATTGCCATCCCTTTACAGTCTCATGTGAGTGCAATGTTATTGAATGCCATTATGAAATGGGATGAATAAACCTGCTATTATAAAACACTTAGTGGCACACAATTAATAGAAACCATGATGACTTGTGAGTGTTTCATGCTCCTTTGTGGATATCTATAATTTCTAAGGTTTTTATGACTGATGAACTCTAGGTAATAAAATGGATATATACTGTAGTATTCACCATTCATAATTTTTTCTTTCATTCATTACTACCTCCCCCTCACCCCCCTTAACCCGTACCACCCACGTCTTCTACCTTTCTCCTTACCTTCTACCCCCACTGTGTGCCTCCCACCCACCTGCTTCCTTGACTGCTATGACTCAGTCCTCTTCCAGCTGAGGATACAAGAGGATAAAAACCTGGGTGAAAAACAGCCAAGAAAACCATTTTACTCAAAGAAATAGAGCAATTGGCAAGGAGAGTGGCTGCTGCATCTTTAGTTTTAATACCACCCACCACCCACCACACACACACACACACACACACACACCTCCAATCCCCCTTGTCAGATATGCACATACACCGCCCCCACATTGAAATTGATGCACTCTTACTTTATCCACTAATTCATCCTTAAAAGCAAAATTGGAAAGGCAGTGAGGAGTGTTTCAAAAATAGTTTTTCATTCCTCTAGATAGATGTGTCGTCACGACTCTGTGACATGGATGGATGATTTCTTAAAGGCGAACTTGCCAAATACATGCCATACATGGGGCCTGAATCAGAAAACCTTGAGGAATCAAACCTGTCTATCATATTACTTTGTTATTCTACTTGCGACTTCAACCCGTCTGGTCTATTTCCAGGCTTAAATTGTACCATCATTACTCAAACTCCTCACATATCATTCCAAATTGTGCACTGATGCAGAATATGGTGGGAGATGATTGTGTTTCCTGAATGGTGTCTGTGCTGCCTGTCTCTTAGGTATCAAATCCATTCAGGAACCTGTGGGTCACTGAGACCTCACTTTGTTAATTATGCAAAATAAATGCAGCGTAATGGATCATAACGTTAGCCATGTGACAAAGACACAAGCTTACATAACGGGCGATCAATCAGGCGGACAGGGAGGTAGATTTTCAACAGAGTGAGGTGTACCATTCACAGAGAAAGGCAGCACATGTGTACATGCAGCTGGCTGGTGTAAACGTTTACCAATGATTTTACTTCACACAGCAGCCTATGTGCCTCTGACTAATGTCTAATATACATTTATTTTTTTTGCATACGTAAAACTTCATATGATCTCTAATTTAAGCCTTAAAAGATAGGTTCAGGTGCCCAAATAAACACTGACACATGTTTTGTTAGACTTTAGCTTTGAAAGATATTGACTTGATTTGACTAATTAGGACAGCTGAAGCCTCAGATTAGCTTCAAATAAATGTTTAAATACATTTTTGCACATTAGGAGGAATGTGGATATTGTCGCCCATCACTTACATTGGCAGTGCATTATGAAGGGATGTCCAGTATGAACAGGATGTATGATTACAGCAAGAAAAACCTGTCGAGTTTCATTTGGGCATCTGACTATTGTTTTAGAACAGACTTGAAAAACTGTGAATCTATCTATTAAGATTAAGGGGCACTCCACCCGCGTAGCACATGAAACTCAATTTATTCTCCATCCAAAGTATGACTAAACCTCTGAAAAAAAAAGTGTCTTCTTTGGCTCTGGAGGAGCTTTCTATTTAAGTCCCAAAAAATAACTCGTGATGTCAACGTGATGTCATCAGGGAGAAATTTTTTTTTTTACTGTAATTGGAAAGCCTGCTTTATGGTGTTTACCAAGAAGAGAGGGTTTAATCCAAGATGCTATCCCGTTGCATTATGGGAAATGTAGGATATAGTGTTTGTGACGCTTCACCCATACTAAAAGTCAGGTTTAACAATTCTTTTTTTAACATGTCTTTCCTCAGACTTTATGGAATTAAATAAATAATAGTAATAATAATAATATTAATTAGTATATTAAATAATATTATTATATTAAATAAATAACATGGTGGAATACCCCTTTAATCATAATACAAAGCAGGATAAAATATGAAATACATGTATGTTTTCAGACTCTTTAACCTTACAAATGATCCTACACGTTTGCTTTGTTGTGAAAACTTTTAAGATTGCTATTTTCTGCCTTACTGATTCTGACTATGGCACAAAATAGGTTCCTATTATTCTACTACATGATTGACAAAAATGAGAGCACGACAACATCAGACAGGTCAGAGATGAAACTCAGACCTGCGTGTCTCAGTGTGCGTATATGTTTGGTGGGTTTTGGAGCGGGGGGGTTGTTTGTATATGCTGATGTTTATGCCTGTGATCCGTAGCACTGCTGCTGTTTGCAGTGAAGCATGTATTAGCATGGGACTGGAAGAGGAGGGGGGGTGTCTCAGTGTGTGTGTGTGTGTGTGTGTGTGTGTATGTTTGCTTGTGTCTACACTGATTGACGTCACAGACGCCCACTGATTTCCATCTTGTCTGCGTGCGCGGAGAGAATAGATCCCCATCTGCATCCAGCTCTTCTCCCCCTGCACACTTCCATCTCCTCTTTGCTTTCTCCCCCACCCCCCCTACCCCTCTTCTTCCTCACCTCCTGGTACTTTCTCTTGCTATCCTTCTCACTCTGCCTCTTCCCTTCCCATTCACTCGCTCTTGTACATCCCACCCCCATACAGAGCGCAGCCAGCCTGGCAGATAAACAAGACAGTCGAATACAAACAGTTTAAGACGGTCAGACAGCAACATCAGCAACATCCTCTAGTAGCATACTAGAGGATGTTGCCACTGAACATCTGTTCATTTCAAGCATCACCAAGGTCTGGTCTGGAGGGAGGACATTTGACTCAGGCTTTTTCCACACTAAATGGGCATGTGTATTGTTCTATTGCTATTGTGTGTGTGCGCATGTGTGTGTGTGTAAGCATGTGCAAAAGTGTGACGTTCTTTCCACAACAAATGCTCATCCACATTCACACACTGGTATCCCTGGTGACGACAGGACATCATTTAAATCATTTCCTCGCAAAAGGTCATCCTCCTCTTTTACGCACACACACACACACACACACACATACACCTCTCTTCCTACTACACACTCACGCACTCATTCACCCCTCCTGCGTGCAAGACCTTGATCAGTGGACAGTGAATCATGGACCAGAATCATGAGGACAGTGGATGTGACATGGGGAGGAGACAGGGGCCTGGAAATGCAGGGGATGACAGAATAGGAAATACACATGTTTAAAAAAGGAAAAGGAGCTATTTTAGTCAACATATCATAACCCATCAATGAGATAGAGAGAGGACAGTATGAGAGTGCACTGGGTTGGGGGTGGGGGGAAGGAGGGGGTGGGGGGGGTTGTGCAACGCAGGGGCACAACTCCCATGTGATTACCCTAGACTAGACGGTGAAAAATGACAGAAGAGGATGAACAGCAGACAAGCAGGCAGACTGGCAGATGGTCAGACAGACAGTTAAGCAGGCAGACAAACATTCAGATGCAGGCAGAGGCCAGGCAACAAGCATGCACACACACACACACAGATAAAACAATACTGAAGTAATTAGCTCTTTGATGTTAGAGTGCCTTAGGAGAGAGGGCCGCGTGTGTGTGTGTGTGTGTGTGTGTGTGTGTCTCAGTATCAAAGCCGTTAACGAGTCAGAGGCCTGATCACAGGAGACAGGATGAATGGACTGATCGATGAAGGTGTAGGAGCCGAGGAATATCACAAGGACTGCACAGATGAAAGAAGGTGGCGTGGAAAAGAGAGACCACCACCACGGCTGAGATCAGAAACTTTCTGTCCGATCAATATTATATTTCCTTTTAGTATCCCTCACGTCACTGCACTTCATCAACAGCTCGCACAGAGGATGCTGAATGCAGCGCACACAGCCCGGGGCCTGAGAATTTGCTCTCAGTTGAACCATTTTATTAGATAGAAAAAGTAAATGAATCAAACAGATGATGCTGACAGAGGATTAAAAGAAAGTATGAGGAGAGATGTGAATGGGAGATGTTTTTTTATAGCATGGAGGGATTCATTTTTGAGCACAGTAGTTATAGCGCTGTTTCATGATTCCTCTGCTATTATTCTGTCATCTAATACGATCCAGGAAAATAATAACGCTTTTAGTATACCAGTTAATATAATGTAAGGTTAATGAAAGCTCCACGGGATGCCATGAGCAAAGCGTCACAGTGGGAATAAAAAATAAGGCGAGGCTGCATCTAGTGGCGAAGCGCTGCAATAACGCTCTCCACACAGCAACATATCGACAAAATGGAGCCCGGTGCTCGGCCATGACAATGCAGGTCAGAGGGGCTGCAACTGGCGCACAAAACAGCGCACGAAAAGTCAAAAACTAACGCGGCGTCGTGCACTTTGTAAAACGCAGGGAGTGATTCAAGGTTAAATCAACACTCACAGCTTCTGCAGCCTGCAAGAGAGAAAGAGAGATAGAGAGAGAGAGGGAGAGAGAGAGAGCCTGCTGCAGTCTGTTGCAGCTGATCAAATCCTTTTAAAAAGCTGTTTATGGAAGGCATTGCAAATTTGCACCGTGTGATTAAAAAAATTGTTACTCTGCACGTTTTAGTGCACAGAAAAAGTATGGTTCAGGCTTGAAAGAACACATGCATGAAGGTTACAACGCTGACACACACTGTCAATGCTGGAGGCAAATACGTACAAAAGCCTTTCATGGTGTGTTTGCTCGAAAGACTACATGCATTTCCTCATGCATGCTCCTAACATGAACTGATGCATGCAGACTTTGTATATGGAGCTCACTTTGTATGATGTGACTAAATAAACTGGTGATATGCTGTTTGAGGGTAGAGGTGAATGTGGGTCATACTCTTGAGTCCGTGTAGATCTGAGTGTGTGAAGCCTAAAGGGGAGCACTGTCTGCTCCTTCAGTGGGTGTACATGAAGGCCTCTACAGGACATTATAACCTCCCTCTTTCTTGTGATGGCTACAAGCATAAAAGGTTTTTTTTTTAAAAAAAAGGCTTTACTAGAGGCCTTCATGGAGTTGTCAGGTGTAATGTCCTTTTCTTTCTGGAGTAGTGTCCCAGCTGTGGCTGACTTTGAGCTGACCTGACCTCCCAACAGATCTGCGGAGTAACTCATGTTGGTTTGAAGCACAGCGGACATAATCATTCAGATCTTACATCTAATCTAAATCTAGTCGAAGCCAACAAATACCGATTAAGTTTAGAGGATTGGTTAACTTCCACTGTGTAACTTGATGAGGGAAACAATTAGGATGTATTACCTCAGTCGAGTCAGAATCTGCATCCTGTAGCAGCAGTCTCAAAGGTCTACAGTGAAAATACATTACAGGCATGTTACATTTAGTCAGACGTCACAGCAACAGTCTGAATCCTGTTTTATGTCCCACGTCTATTAAAATGAATGCAAACCGGTGTCTTAAATGTCAGATTATACATCTCATTGTACAGATTGGCACTGAAATGTTCTCACGTGGTTAATAGAAGGACTAGATGAAGCACAGGTTTACGGGCTACAACGTAACTTTAAATTTTCATTTTGAAATGATACGTTGATGCCTTTGCTTACAAAGTGACGGCTGGAATTTAAAGCCGAGCAATTTTAGCTGACGCTGAAGTTGACTTTGGAAGTAGGTGCATGCTTTTAAAGTTCACAAAATTGACAATTATTGTGTTAATGTGGCAGAACCAATTTCTATCACTCTCGTTCTCTCTAAAGAAACAAACTCGAGACACAGATTCGAGGAAAATTCCCAGGACTTCTTTTTATTAAGAGAATTTCAGAACATAAGAGAGGGACCAGACACCTGCATTTGTCAGAGAAGGTTTCCAAATTCAATCGTTTTAAAAAAATCAGAGTGTTTAGAAAAGCTGACATGACAGCGTGGATGGAGCAGGAGCTGTTTTTTTTTTCTTTTTTTTTTTCTTTACACGCAGGGTCGTCTAGGAGACGGGTCGGAGGCATCGCTGTTCCCGGAATGTTTCACATGTTCGTCTTCCTCTTTCTTATGGACAACACGCTTCACACGCATATTTTTTTAAAACACGATTTCAATGAAAAAAAAAAAAAAAAAAAAAAAGACCGTGAGACAGAAGCAAAGGGAACTCACTGCACATTTAGAGGTCTAAAAGAATCACCACATTAACATGGCTGAACCGTTAATAAAACATGGATAAAAGGCTGAACTGTAGGAGAGGGAAGGTCTAATCTGTGGAGGAGGAAGAAGAGGGGAGGGGGGAAGATCAGGGGGAGAAAAACACAGGAATACACAACTCACAACATAGCCAATCCGGCAGGGACACACTTTCTACACCAAACAAGCCTTTAACAATCATGAAATGCCATTTAAAAAAGATTTTAGTGTGTTCATCTTGCTTGCAGACACTTGATATGACCACTGCAAATCTGCAAGGCGCTCCATAATCAGCTTTGCTTTTTGTGCTAAAAATCTGTACGGATACTTATAAAATCATTGATAAAAATATTCCTCTGTTAACAATACGCCTTGGAGGGGAAACCATGTGAGAGACTTGGGGGGGCTGGCTGGCTGGCTGGGGGGTTCGGGGGGGAGGGACTGTAGACGAGGAGGAAGCTTGGGCAGTGGTGCTACTCGGACTTGGCCTCCTCCTTGGCCTCCTCAGGGGCTGCCTCCACCTGTAGGACAAAGCACACAGGTCAAGGTCAAAACTTTGAACTATCTTTAAGATGACACTGTATGTTTGAAGGCTACAATAACCAACTTTCCCTCTGATTAAGAACTTTTTTTCTCCCCCCCCTCCAAGTCCGCTCACCTCGTTGGTCTTGGCCTCTCCGTTCTCAGAGTGGTTTTCCTCGTTCGCCTCTGCCTCGGCGTTCTCCTTTGCCTTCTTGGTCTTCTTGTCCTCCTTCTTATCGTTCACAGCCTTTTCTTTCTGTGAAAAGGCAACAGGTCGAGCGGTTAGAGGGATGAATATTCAACCGCTACCTGCGTCTTCTCCTGCTTTGTAATGCAAGTTCATTCAGAGTCAGGCCGGTCTCTATTACCTTTGCTGCCTTCTTGACCTTTGGTTCCGGCTTGGGTGGGGCCGGTTTCTGTGAACAGAGAGGGAAAGGGAATAAGAAACAGCTACACTTAAAGACAACAGTACTTTCTTTAGTAATTTACTAAATGTTCTTGTCTTTCTGAGGACACTAGGAGGACTTTGGCTAATGTAACACACTTCTTAAAGTGTGTTACAAAGAGTGAACTGAGAGAAACTGTGCTTTCTTAAAGGAAACCTTTAATAAAGATGCTTTATATCATTATTATGGCTCTCCTTAAAGGTTTATTAAGGATTTTAGACCATATTTAAATATTAAAAGTAATCATTCTGAGAACCCTGTTATGCCATTAAAAGGTAGTTAGTCAGTACCTCATGTGCAGATGTTTTTAATGTCCAGCCTGCAGTTTTGACTTGCCATAACGTTTCTAAATCACGTTTTACTCGTGTAATAAGCAATTATATCAACTCTCATGTATTTGTGTCAACTTTACCGCAACCTAATGCACTACATAAAAGTTTTTGACCTATTTTCAAGCTTATTAAGGTAAAAATAACATGTTTTGCAGTTTAGCGTTGCTAGAAATCTAATTTGAGTATTTAATAAGAAGTAAACCAAGTTTTATGTGTGTTTTTGCTTCTCTGTGCGGCTTTATATAGTTAGTTACGTGTGTGTGTAACGACTTTTAAGCATTTTACTACTTTTTACATGTTCATTAACTTTATCTGATAATGTAAATGAGTTTGTATGCATGTCTTCTTACCGCTGATAACCGAGCTGATCTCCTCTGGGGCTGAAACAGAACAAAGACTGTTATCACAGGGGTTTTATACTGACTGGGACTCTATTCAGGAACACACATTGAAATTGAATATAAAAAGCACTTTCTTCATGATTAAGCCCTCACATGCCCCAGATAGTGATTAAATTTTAATTCTAATCACATGTATATGTTGTGCCTAACTCTTACCTCCTCCTTTTCTCCTCCTTCTGTTCCCTGTGACTGAAAAACACAAATATAACAGGTTAAGATAGAAAAAAAGAAAAAAGAGCATTATTAAGAGTTTAACCAGTGTTTATATGAACAAGAAACAGTTGCGAAATGCTTCAGGCACTTATTACGCTTAATCACAAACCTGTTGAAAAAACTTTTTAGTTTCATGCGAAAACACTATTTATTTCAAATACAGATAGTTTTAATGGATTGCAGCCCAGAAATAAGGGGCAATGCGTGATTTCAGAAATGGGCTGTGAGAGCTCAGCCATGTGGGCCTCTGGGGACATATTTTGAGAGCCCAGGCCCTGCTTTTCCCTTTCACTCCCCCATCTCTTTCTCTCATTCATGCATGAAGCTCAGATTTGAAAGCTGGCGCGGGAGTCTTTGAGAAGGGGGAGGGACCTGCGTGGGCTCGCGGGCGCCACCGGGCGGCAGAGCCACGCCATCGCAGCCATTTGGGACTATGAACAAAGAGAGAAAATATATTATTTTACCGAAACGCGACGGCGAATGTTTGTTTTTGCGGTCAAAATGCAAAGGAAAGGCACTGATGTATTTTCTAGTGGCACTTTGAGGCGGTTTGGTGGCCGAATGGCGATAAGTGAAGCGTTTGTTCTCGGTAGGTCGGCGACGAAGGTGGACAAGAGCTGCAAAGCATGGCTGCTGCTTGTGCTTTAACTGCATGGAGACCGAAAGAGACTTCTGACTCTCCAAAGGACAGCGGCTCTGGCATGAAAACGCGTTTTAAAGGCCGTGTCCGAGCAGGAAAATATTCATTCTAACACACAAAAAATGTACATTATATCTAGAAAATAGGCAAAAATTACCAGCGATATATAACAGCTATACGCTGCGTTATAATTGAGTAATGTCTCAGAGGGATGTCTTCTCAATCGTTTGCATTGCATTAATAGCTGATTTCCCCCTCAAACTATTTTTATTATTTTGAGAATACGTACCTTTCTCTTGGGCATGTTGATCTCTTGGAGGTTTTCTTACAAATACAACTAAAAACTGTTTTTCTCAGTGGGTTCAGTGCATGTGAAGACGAGTGTCTCCTTATGCTCGGCAGTGTAGTAAACACACTGAACAGAGAGGCGAGTGGTTGAATGGGGGGAGGGGTGCGGCTAAACGCATGATTGATAGGCTCTCGGCCAATCAGGTGACGCCATTCGGGGCTGCAGAACACTTGGAATTTAGGAGCCGGTGATGTTCTGGGGTCTGCGCGAATGGCTTCTTATAGGAAGACATGGGAGGAAGATTGCAAGAAGGGAAGGATTGCATTCGAGGACATATTGCCTGCACACGAGTGTGTTCAGTAACTGTGTGTGTGTATGTGTGTGTGTGTGTATGTGTGTGTGAGAGAGAGGGAGAGAGAGGCCGCGCGGCTAACTTGTACGCCCCGTTATACAGGCCCGGCGGCAGGCAACATGCCTCTGTGTAAAGCCATGCATCCTCGCTGGCTTGTCTAAAAGAGCAGCGCTCACATCTGCAGCGCCCGACAGGGAGGACATTTCACCATAAATTCACTTCGTGTTTGAGTCCAATATGGCGCCCACTCCTCTCCCGACACATTTTTTTTTTTGTTTGTCAGTCGGCTTTCCTAAATTCGTTTCAGTAAAAAAAAGGCTTTTGCGTCGTCTGTCCCAGACGCCTGCAGGGGGCCCACAAAGCCGTCTAATAATGAATGTGGCTGCTCAAGACGGCGCTTCCACTGGCTGTGCTGTTACACAAAAGCGCACACGAAGTGTTTTTAAAAAATAACAAACAACAAAAACAAATCACGGCAGAATGTCTATTTTATTCGCTGCCACAACGCATGCACACCTGCGTTTACTGCATCACCTGCAGCTGTGCATGCTCGCAAAGTAAAAAGAACAATGGCCTGTGCCTGCAGGACAATAGGGTCGATGCTGAAATACTCAGACAATATAAGCCTGCCGTCTTGCCATTATGATAGGCCTCTTGCCTCTCTGTGTGTGCGTGTACGTGTCTCCGAGTGTGTGCTCTACACACACACACACACACACACACAGAGAGAGGGAGAGAGAGAGAGAGAGAGAGAGAGAGAGGCTCTAAGGGGCGGGGAGGCAGACTAGAGGCGGAGGAGGAATGCAAAGCTCCATCCAGTGCTGAGAACAGGAGCATTTGCGCAGATTGTCTGCGCTGCCCACAACAGACAGACAAGCGTTTCAGCCTGGGAACTTTGTTGTTGTTGTTTCTGTGCCACTGCCGAGCAATCCTGCCTGCAAAGTGTCTGCAAGGAGCAGAGCAATCAACCGCTGCCTACCGGACTTCAGCTTCAGGGATTTAACATGGTGATCAAAGTGTACATAGCATCGTCCTCCGGATCCACTTCGGTAAGGGATAAAAGAAAGGCATGGCTTTTATGCGTGAGGTTTTAGCTGTGTTACTATAGCACATCTGCAGCAATCCGATGCTTGTTAGGCAACAGAAAGGCAGCTGAACTTTTATTGAACTCACTCACTAACTGATGTCCACGGGGTTGTCATCCTCTCAGTCTGGAGTGGTCTGACTCATCACTATACATGCTGCCTCTGCCCTCCTCAACACTTTGGAGACAGATGGAGTCTCTCATTGTCTCACCCTCTCTCCCTCCCTTCTTTAACTTTGTCACAGAGAAACAGACAGGGGAGGAAATGATAGGCTGGTAAATGAGCAGCCACACTTCTCTCTCTGTGGTTTGTAACATTGTTTCCTGAAGTGACGGGGTTTTTTTTTTTAAACCGGGCTGAAAAACAAAAAAAGGCATGCAGTAAAAAAAAAAAAAAATCAATAAATATGCTTAAAATTTCCTGCTTTGTTACCGGATGCCAGCTCAGGGAGTTTGTGTGTTTGATAAGGGGAGCAGCTGTGCTCTGCAAAGTAGTTTTTAGTGTTTCCCCCACTGTCCCACAGCCTCCTTCAGCTTCGGGCTTGCCAGTTTCTTCCAGAGTGGAGAGGAATGATGGTGATGCAATTCTCCGGGGCCCCCTTTTTAGACATGCAGTGCAGCCCAGGAACACTTAGGCTATACTGAGTTTAAGTCTTGCTGGAGGTCTGGATCAGTAAGGACTTGTGCTTTTCATACTGTAGAAGTGCACTAAACATTGAATTCTGGCTGTAACTTATTAATCTTGTAATCAAATATATTCAAATTACAGCTGCTGCAAGATTCTTAACAATCTGTGATGCAAAGTATCTCTAGCATCCACCCAGTGTCAGATTTGAAGGAGTTCTGATGAAAATGCAGAAATAGTAGCCCACCACTGTGCTGAAACATCCATATTTGCTTTTTATCACTGCACAAAAGTGCCTTAGATTAAACTCACTTGTCATTTCACGTCATGTGGGGAGCGATCACCTTGAGGATGATTTAACCTCATTTGGCAGTTTGTTCTCACAGCTGACACAGAGGAAGTGATCGAGCACAGAGGCTCTTTTCAGTCGGACAGCCGGGTAACTTTATTGCTCTTACAGTAAATGACATTTGCAATGGCTCAGCAGCAGCAGTCTTACAGGACGGGACCTTCCCTGTAATGTCAGAGTGGTTCGAGTTTAGAGCCAATGATGCCATCACTGCGCTGGAGCCTGTCTGGGAAAATGCATTACATCTCATTGATTTGTCTCTAGTGTAGTCTGTTAAAACTACATAGAGCAAATGGATGAGCTTATGTGCTCTCATATGCTCACATTATCGTCTCCATCCTGCATCCGTTTTTAGAGATGGAAGATTAGCAGTGGTCTGTTTTATCTTGATCTGCTCTGGTGTGGTAACTAACAAATTAAAAAGAACTTACTCCATGTCTGAATTATACACTGTCTATTTTAAAATCTCTCTCTCTGTGCTTTCTTTAATGGAGTCATTTGTAGTTAGATGAGTAAGAAGCTGCTTTATGACAAACTGTGGTTGAAGCCCTCTGCTCTCACCAGGCTTGCAGTTCGATTGCATCAGTGGCTACAAAACAATGTGATTTCATTCCACTATCCAGCAACATCTGCTGCTGCATTAATGGCTCCAGTCTAGTTGAGTATGTGAACAGAGCAACAGTCAGTATTTCAAAAGCAACATTTAAAGCTTTTGCTCCACTGAGGAAATGATTGCGGGTCAGTGGGAGAGTCGGTGTAAAGTCAGCCGGGGGGATGTATCAGTTTCAGCACTTCAGTCAGCATCATTCAGACAGCTGTACTTTCTAAAGACATAAAGTTCTGTTACAGGTCTCATACGTATTATGTGTCAGAGTACGTTTATAGCTTTTAGGGATTTTATGCAGAATCTGATCCACATCGCAGCAAGTTATCAGAAATGGTTTTATGTAGCACCGAGGGTGGTGTTTAATCTGATATAAGGCAACCGCAGCTGATTCAAAATAGATGTATACTACTGTCTAAGGTCAGTTAGAGAGATGCAGAGAGATGTTTAGTAAGGAAACATAGTGAGGAACTGAGTTGTCGTTGTTTCTCCATGCCTTCAAGTGTTGAACATGATAGCATGAATAGCGCTGCAAGGATTATTCGATTAATTTATCAGTCTATTAGGCAACTATTTTGACTGATCATTTTAGTCATCTTTCAAACAAAAATGCCAAAAATTCTCAGGTTCCAGCTTCTCAAATTTGAAGATTTGCTGCTTTTCTGTGTCATATATGACAGTAAACTGAATATCTTTGGGTTTTGGACTGTTGGTCAGACAAAACAGGACATTTTAATTAATTTCCATGAGCTGAGCATGAGCATTTTCACTATTTTCTGATGACTCATCGACTAAACGATTAATCAAGAAAATAGAGGTGAATCAACACTATTCAGATACTAAAAGGAACATTATAAACTTCACAAAAGGAGTAATTATCTCAACCATCAGCTATGTCTCCTTTTGAAGTGTCCCTAAGCAAAGCGCTGATTGCCAGCTTAGTTCTCCTCCGACCCCTGACCTGTGCTAGTCCCTTGTGGAGGGTGGTATCCCTGCAAACTGACATCATCATATTTCCACCTCTGTAATGAGGCAGAGTGAAGCAAAGGTGTTGTGACTCACTGCAAATTCTGTAGAGAGACTTCTACAGTTACTGGCATTGCATTTGTAAAGATTAGGTCATACTGCTGTGCGTACCCGTATCCTTATATAAACTTTAGCTGTAGCCTAAAGAAAGCCATTCAGAAACACACTCGTATGATATTTGTACATACATTATCTATTACAGCACATTACTGCATATTTTTAGGTTACATTCAGGTCAGAGAATCATTTGAATAGCAAACAGAGGTTATCTTTTGAATACACACATGTAAATACAGTACATACACAACGTAGCAGTGTATGCAGACTGTGGATGTCAGTAGAAAAAGCCACAAACAATGGCCAGAACTACACACACACACACATTTACTGCCTCATTTCCCTTTATGCACTGCGGTAACACTGTTGTGCAAGTTCCTTATTGTCACAATAAATGCACCAAGAGGAAGGCATAACTTTTTTTGGTGTGATTATGTGCAGATGTATGTGTGTATGTCCAACTCTTCTTGCACTCTGAGTTTAGCATCAGGGTCTATAGGTCAGGCTTGAGTTTGTATAATAGGTCAGGTTTGGCCTTTTGCTGTTGTTTCACCTTTTGGCAGCAGTGAGGGAGCGCGGCCAGAGCAGCAGTGTAAGGCTCTTTTGTAACGATGTTGTAATGCTGACTGAGCTCAGGATTGGGCGGAGGCTACTGTTGCTGCTAAAATTCCAGTAAGTCTGTTTGCAGGACAAATCAGACTTCATCTAATCAAGACAAAACCTTTATCCCTGACGAACACACATGGCTGGGGTCTGATTCATGTTTCCCTTAGTTCACAGAGAGGACTTGTTTTCAAAAAAGTAGAAAGAAGGGCATTCAGTTTTGCCTATAAAAAAATTATTGAAACATTGTCAGTTAAGATGTGTTTTCATTTTTATCCGAGTGAATTGAATGTGAATTGACCCCCAGCCTCAGTCGACATCACTGATTGAATCAGTGTGCAGCATATTGATCCAAGCCTGTTTTGTGGATACAGTCCACCCAATAGATGCCTGTCATTGTCTGGCAGCTGTTAATGCCTGACCTTTTTAAGGAATTGATCAGGTCTGGATCTGATCTCACTGCAATGCCATTACAACACTCAAATGATGATGATGATGATGATGTGGAAGCCAAAGAGCATTTGGTGCAGATTCCTTCTCCATAGGTGCATTTCATCATTAATTCTTATCAACAAATACTTTGGAACTATGAACTGTTGGTCAAAATATAATTTTAAAACTTTTTAGTGTACAGATAAGCTCTCATATTGTTGCATCAGTAACTAAATGCAGCTGTGATCATTCCAGACTTACTCACTTTTATGGATCATCCAGTGATTACTGCAGTACTTCCATTGGGTGTGTATATGGACTGTTTGGGAACATGATAACACATAAATAGAGCGCGAGGTCAGTAATCAGATAATCATGGTATCAGTGTATAGTAAATACCAGATCTGTGTAAAATTGTGTTTGTAATTGATTCTCAATGTCTGTTTCAGTCAGTTTGTTAAAGCACCAAAATTAAGACAAAACATTTGAAGTTAGTTCAGTAAACGTCTATGTGACAACATTTTCATGATCCTAATTTATTACACGAGTCAAAAGCCACACGAGCAGCATTTGGCACAGCGGTGCTCTGAGCTAAATGCTAATGTCAGCATGCTTTCATGCTCACAATGTTAACATGTTGATGTTTATTAGATATAACGTTTACCATGTACAACATCTTAGCTTAGCGTGTTAGCATGCTAACCAGAGCTAATTAGCAAGCACTGAACACAAAGTAATGCTGTGGCTGATAGGAATGCCATTAGTTTTAAAACTGTTTGGTCATAAACCAAAGTGTTGGACAAATTGACCTGATTATGATTGAGGAAATGTCAGAGGATCACCAAAGTTGTGAGCATTCATCGTCTGGGAAACATAAATGTCTGCACAAAAATTGTGCCAATCCATCTAATAAATGCTGAAATATTTCACAGGTGTCAAAAAAGTGAAAACTTTGACCTGCTGGCAGACTAGAGGAAACGTATATCAGGATCACCTAAATCATCAGACTCCATCCTCTGGGAACTATGAATGTCTGTACAAGATTTCATGGCAATCCATCCAATAGTCCTTGACATAAATCACCAAAGTGGCAGGCTAACACTGCCATCCATAGAGCCACGCTGCTAGCATGGCTAAAAACACTTACCTCACCTAGACAAACTACTAGGTATTGTGAGAGAAAGCACTGATTATTAAAATCAAAACTTGAGGCCTACAGGTCCTGCCTGTAGACTGGCTGCGGGCCGGACTCTGGCTCAGCTCTCTCTTGTGTTGAAGGACTGAGGAGTCATTTTCTAGCATTCCGGGGAGATAGATAAGGAGTGAAAAATACAAGGCAACAGGAGAAGAGTAGTTGTTTATTACCACACCCAAAGCCAGGGACAGTCTGTTTCCTTCCATATTAAAATCACCAGGAGCTCCACTCAAGACACCATGAGCAATGAAAAGGGCTAAATGGGCAGAGCTGGGAGCTCTTACTGTGCAATTAGAGTTTGGGCCACAGATGGCATGTGGCCAGTTTCCCCCACAAATTAATTTTGCTCGGCAACAGTACAATGCAGGCTTGTTGAGTGAATAGCCAGAGTGTAACAAAAGAAAGGAGAAAAGTATGTTTAACTTGTCATTGTAACAACGTAAGCTAAAGTTAGTCCTTTGTTTTTGATAAGGAGAGTCAGCTTCATATCTACAATGCAAATATAAGTCAAATAAGAGAACAGACGTGGGGAGGGGGGGGTTAGTGAGAGTGAAGAGGAGACTGTGCAGATTCTTCCCTCAGAGAGAGGACTGTCTGTGTTTAGAGAGCGAGTTAAAGTGAGTTTGAGCTCATGGCGTTCCGCTCGGTTGCTCTGTCCTGTACTGGTTTCCAGAGCAGGTGGAGAGAGCTGGTTTTAGGACTTTGTCCTCCAGAGTACAACTGCCATTAAATGATTCAAACTGTACAACGGCTAATCTGTCAGCATTGTCAGCTCCCTCATTTG
Source organism: Scomberomorus guttatus (assembly GCA_038419695.1). Taxonomy (NCBI): domain Eukaryota; kingdom Metazoa; phylum Chordata; class Actinopteri; order Scombriformes; family Scombridae; genus Scomberomorus; species Scomberomorus guttatus. The sequence goes on along the minus strand of CM076452.1, from coordinate 23,634,947 downwards.
CATGCCTCAGTGTTGTTCCAGCAGATGGCTGTTAAATAATCCACCTGTCTCGTCTGCATGTCATAAAGCTGGGAGGAGCCCTCACGTGGAGGTCTCTGCACTGATAGGAAGACAGTATGTTGATTATCATCCGTGGAACCTTGTACTGTTTTTTATTTGTCATGAAGTTGGCTTAGTTTGGCTTTAGGTGTGTGTATGTGTGTGCAGCTGAGGCTGGATGTGTGTGTCTCCTTGCAGCAGGCCTTATTTGGCTTGTGTTTGACCAGTTACCTCCTCTCGAGTCCCAGAGGAGCTCTTGTTTCCGTCTGGCCTTGTAGGGCCATCCTCCCTCTTATACACACCCACTGAGACCCCATTGGACCACAATTTCATACACTAAATCCCACACACACATCCATATAGAAAGAGGCACAAGCAAAAGCAACACAGAGAGTCAAACACACACTTCTTATCCATTGTGTAGCTTCTTGCTGTATGTGACTGTATTTGGGATATAACAATTTAGGGCCACACCTGAACCACACTTTGAAAGGGGTGAGATCCCTTATAGAGTGTCACTATGTCATTCAAAATAGACATTTATTTTGTGTTGAGTAGTAGAGCCACTTATTTATATTCTCAGAAATTACAAACTTATTGTTTTGCATCATTCAGGATGTAATATTTTAAAGGTGGCACAAGTGAGAGAAGCAAAGCGAAAATAATCACAAAGAAAGACAGCAACTCTCATGTGTGGACTGCCAAAACAGACTTTTCTTGTGAGAAAAATGCTCACTCTATTGTAAAATAAATAAATAAATAAATAAATAAAGACATAGACCATTGTATGCTTTTGAAATGTTTCCATTGTAAACACACTAAGTGAAATTTCCTGTTAGAATGAAAGTGTGTGATGGGCAATTTTCCAATCTTGGCATTTTCCATGTAGATAAAACACAATCTGTCCCTGGCCTGAGTTCACGCTCTTCAATACTCTTCGATCACTTCATTCACTTGCCAGCAAACGAGTGGTAACTTAGTAACAGAGCAGCCAGCAATTTCTGTCGTGTAATTTCTCACAGCAGAGAAGAAGTGTCCTTATTTTTGCAGCAGACTGATGACAGCATGGTGATCCCCGGCCCTTATGTTTCCTCATACGGCTGCAGTTAACACATGTCTAACTGACAACTTCCGTCATGTCACCCTCTCTCATCTCCCCCACACGCAGATTAAAAAGCAGCAGCAGGATGTGATGGGCTTCCTAGCTGCCAATAAGATCGAGTTTGAGGAGTGTGACATTGCGGCCAATGAGGCCAACCGGAAGTGGATGAGAGAGAATGTTCCGGAGGAGTCCAGGCCGGCCACTGGGAACCCTCTCCCCCCACAGATATTCAACGAAAGCAAATACTGCGGGGTGAGACACACACACACACACACACACACACAGATGATCTGCATTATTACAATGTGATTGTCGTGTAATTACTGCTCTGATGCTCTGATAACTCAGATACTGGGCTGTATCAGTACAAAGCACACATTATGGGTTTTCAGTGATGTTTCTGATGTTTTTGGGCGGCAAGCTGCACTAATACATTTTTTTATATTGTAATGTAAAAGGTGTAGTTCATGGTGACAAACCCACAGATGATTATCACCTGACTTTGCAACTCCCCTCTGCACCTTTAAATTCTTTGTTTTAGTTTTATAGCCAACTTTACTTTACTGTTTTAGGTTCGGTCTCGCTGCGTTCATCAACCTTGTTTCCAACTGCAGCAGGCAGCTGTTTTTCAATGAAAAAACTCAAAAATCCTGCTGTACACTACCTGCCCAGCACCAAACAGAAGACAGACAAAGTTAGCAGCTAGCTTGCGAGCACAGCAGAGCATTTAGCATTAAGAGCCAGATATTTTTACCCCAGGAGTTGGTGGAGATCCAAACAAAGCTTATGGGACAGCAAATATTGACTTTATATTCATCCGGTGGCCAGAAACACGACTCTAAATGAATGTTAATGTTGTTGTGGATGTTTAAATCGCTGGCTGCTAACACGTAAGGTGATGACAAGTCAATGTTAGCTTCTTCCGCTTCCCTCCAGTTTGCAAAGAAGTCAATTACGGTTGCTTTGAATTTGACTCTTACAGCAAAAATATCACATTGAAATAAAATATAATGGAGGGTATCTAAATTTTAACCACAATTGTATCCTGGCTGTGTGGAGAAGGTTTCAAAATTTAAGGGAATAGTTTGACATTTTGGGAAATATGTTTTGCTTTCTTGCTGAGAGTTGAATAAGAAGAAAACCACAGATAATTAGTGAGTTTTAGAGGTGCTGGTAGGTGTATATTTATATATTATTTAACCTTTGGACAGAGCCAGGCTAGCTGTTTCCCCCTGTTTCCATCCTTTATGCTAAGCTAAGCTAACTGTCTCCTAGCTACAGCTTTATAATTGAGGGACAGCAATGAGAGTGGTATCGATCTTGTAATCTAACTCTTGGCAGAAAGCGAATAAACGTGTTTCCGAAAATCTTATATTATTCCTTAAAACCATCATGTGTGGACATCAAATTTAGTTCATAAAATGAGAAAAAAATTATATATTTTTGGTAGCTACTGAAAAACATTTTGGGGGATTGGGTTGGGATGGGGGAATTTAAACATATGATCTCAGTATTTCTGATACCCTGACTAAGGTCCTGCTCAGATACACTCTACGATGTACCCTGACTGTCTGTCCAGGGTTAGCAGATGATAGTTCACTGCCTTAACAAAGACACAGGGCCTTAAAGGGATAGTTTGGATTTTTTGAAGTGGGGTTGTACAAGGAAGTTATCTATAGTCAGTGTATTACCTGCAGTAGATAGGTGTCGGCACACTCCCAGTTTGGACAAGCAGGCAGGAGTACCGGCACGGAAGCTAAGCACTGTACTGCTGTGTCGGAGGCCAGCAGCAAAACGTAATTTAGCCACCTAAAAAAATAAATATCAGTTTAAGTGTACGCTATATTTAGAATGTTTTCACCTCTTTACCATGCCGTCAGACGGCCTTTCCTTTGGCTCTACCTACACATGCTGCGCACTGTATTACGCCACAGCTGTTCTGCGGCGTAATACAGTGCGCGGCATGTTCTACGGTTCTATGGTTGAGACAATGTAGTGCCAAAAGTAAAGGCTGTCTGACGACAAGGTAAAGCGGTGAAAATATGCTAAATATAACGTACACTAAACTGATATTGATTTTTTGAGATGGGCCTTTTTTTTAAATACGTTTTGCTGCTGGCCCCGTACACAGCAGTACATCTCTTAGCTTCCGTGCCAGTACTCTTGCCTGCTTCTCCAAACTGGGCATGTGCTGACCCACATCTACTGCAGGTAATACACTGACTATGGATAACTACCTCATACAACCCCACTTCAAAAAATCCCAACTATCCCTTTAAGCCTGAGTGTACGGCGGCACCATGCAGTGCAGCTAATGGATGGCTGGAAGTAAAGTTACACATGCAGGATGGGCTGTATTGAATGTCACACACAAAGAGAACAGCAATTCCCATGATACTTGCAGCTGTAGGGCTCTTTTGAAAAATCTGTTTGTGTGTGTGTGTGTGTGTGTACCGGTATGTGTGTGGGAGAGAAGAAGGAAAATACATGCAGGAATGAGAAGGAGTGAGGGATCAAGAGTGAGGGACACTGCAGACCATTACACAGTAAACGGGTGAATGTGTAAGCTTGTTTACTCTGGGTTTACATTCTCACAGACAATACCCTCCTATCAGATTCACTACTGAGGCCTGCCCTTGGACAAATAACACAACCTCCACAATTACTTTTTTTCACAAAGACTTTTCCGTGTGGCATTTGCTGCTCAGATTGTTGCCCTCAGGCACTGATCCAAAGTCTTTTTCCTATTATCATTCCTCAGGTTGGAGTTCAGACTTAGGTGAGCTGATCCTCTGATCGATCTGACACCTCTTACTTTGTCTTTTTCAGAACTATGAGGCCTTCTTCGATGCCAGAGAGGACAACGCTGTGTATGCATTTCTAGGTCTGACTGCTCCCCCAGGCTCCAAGGTAAAAGCTTATGAACCTAACACAAACACATAGCTGTCCTCTCTCTGACTTTCCTGCAGCCTAACCATATTTCTTGTAACACCAGCTTATGTGCTATTTATCCTCAGAAAACAGACATATTACATAATACATCTGTTCATGATATCCTTACACCCAAGCAGGCCTCTTCTCCTCTTCCTCTCACTCCTGCACACTGGTGCCTCCTCTCTGCCGCAACAGGAAGTGCAGGGAGGTGTGCCAGTTACCATAGAAACAGAGGGGGTTTCCTCTCTGCTGTGGCAGGGGATATATAAACCAATATCCTCCATTTTAATATAACACGCTCTCTCCTTCCTTTCTCCCCCCTCTGCCTGTGTTTCTCTCCAGGAGGCTGAGGCTCTAGTGAAGAAAGCACAGCAGTAGCTTTACACCTGGTTTTTACCTGAGACCTCAGGCCTAGACCCAGACCTGGACCTGGACCCAGACTGACCTAAAGCAACATTTCACTCAGCTTGTAAATCTGTGGGATTTTTTTTTTTCTTTTTTAAATTCAGTATGTTTTTTTGTTATTAATCTATGTTCAGTTGTGCCTTGTCAGCTGTAGTAAAAGGAGGTACAAAAGCAGAGCTTTATGGGTATCTTAAGAACAGCTTTGCTTCCTCCCATTAACCTCAGCCTGCTAAGCCTATTGGCCTAATGTTATGTCAATCAACCATTAGCATAAACATGAACAGAATGACAAGACGTTCTGTGTAGCTTCAACACATCATCAGACTCAACAAAATGTGCACACTTGTGAAAATTGTAACACAGACTCATCATTTGGCCCACATTGCCCCATCTATGTTAACATTACATCATAAAGAAGTTGCTGCCATTTATTTAACTCATCAGGTTTAATCAATACATTGTCAGATAAGTCTTGTTGAATCCTGGAAACATTGAGGCAAATATTGTGCTCCTGCCAGTCACGTCATCGCCCAAACTGCAGCACTTTCTGTAGGAGTTACATATTACAATCCAATTCTTTATGTTATTATTTACTTTATATTGTCTTAATGCTGTTTTAATAGCAAACTTTTTTCTACGAGATGATATATGTTTAAAAATGACAAAATTTACAAGTCTGCAAACAAAGTGATGTGAAAGAGTTTTTTTTTTATTTGCTGTTTTTTTGTTTAGTTTTTTTAGGGGAGTTGGACAGCCGTTTCGTTTTGCTATAAGCATCCTGTTACACACTGTGTCGGTAATCCCTGTGTTACATAAATTGATATCTTCCCTAAAGTAAAATAAAAATAAGACTTCAAATAAAACTGCAAACCTGACTCTCAGTGCTCCTTACCATTGGTGGTTGTTGTGAAACGTCTGAAGAACGATATGGTCAAGTAACTTTTACTTTGCTTCCTTATAACAAACTGTTATTTTTATGTACGATAAAGGATTTTGAGTTTACAGAATATAACTGTCCTTTCATTGAACGTAGCTTACAGTAACTGACGTATTATGGCATGTGTGATTAATTACCATTGAAATATGAACATTGTCAAAGAGGAAGAAGGACATGTTTTAGAGAAGCAATCACTCCTACTTTCAATACATTTTCTCCAGAATGTTATTCAACAACTTAAAGTACTCAAGTACAGTACTTTAAGTACAATTTTGATATACTTTTCATAAATATTTCCATTTTATGCTACTTTCTGTTCTCACTACGGTGAGGGTAATATTGCACTTTTTACTTTACTACACTTATTTTTGGGGTATAGTGAGTAGATGCTTTTCTGATTAGGATTTTACATTCAAAAACATATGATAAGCTCATAAAATACCACTCACTGTTTAATATGAAACCAGTGCTTCCCAGTGTTTTTGTGACCTTTTACAAAAAGCAACGGCTAGTTGGGGCTTTTTGTCAAATTGTTGTTAGCAGTTGTCAGCAGTTCCACCAAAGAGAGATTTTCCCTTTAAACTTCTCAGGTGGCTCCATTTGAAGAACTGCTTGAGGCCCAAAATGAAAATTAGCCAATATTCTACAAAAAAGATACGATTATTAAAAAAGTTTGTGTAGCAGAAGTTATTTTTTTCTTCTTTCCATACCCAATTAATAATCTCACGACCCCCCAGATTGATCTTGTGACCCTTTGGAGGGAGCCTGACCCCTAAGTTGGGAAACATACATATACATACTTACATATAAACACATATAACAGTGTATAAAAATAGCTGCAGCTCTACCACCTAAAACAGCAAAATGCTACATACACATCAGTTGGTACTTAAGGCCTACATTTTTCTAACAATACTTGTGTACTTGGACATAAGTAGGATTTTGAATGCAGGACTTTTACGTTTACTTGTTGCTTTGGCACTTTTACTTAAGTAAAGTATTTGAGTACTTCTGCCTCTCAGCCAACCATATTAACTTTTCTCAACTTGTGTCTAAATGCACCGTTCTCTTTTCTCTCTCAACTGTGATTTTCAGTTATAGATTAATAAAGGAAGTTTGTGGTGGGGGCGGAGGGGCCTGTTCTCAGTTGCAGAAGTGAAACAGGCCAGCAGATCTCCAAAGTTACAAACGAAGGCACACTGTGCCATTAGCACTCGAGACCGACAACAAGAGGCAACGCGGGCTAAAAAGTACACAGAAAAGAAGACGAGAGTCATCCTGTGCCATGTTGGCTGAAGGTTTTCTTAGAGTGCTGCGTTACAGGGAGGAAAGAAAGTTTGCCTCTGCTTCCAAGCAGCACAAAACACAGGCAAACGCTCATACGGATCCGTTAAACTGTGATCTCTCAAACTCTCCAGACCTACAGACAGATTCAGCAGAAGAAGGTAAACAGTCTTATTATCACAGCATTTTAGTGATGTAATAACATACAGTACAAACTACTGACTGAGGTGTGAAGTCTGGCTTTCCAGACATACTTAAACTAAACGTGGTCTAGTTCTTCTAACTGAAATGGTTTTCTTCTCTCTCATATACCTTTACATTGAGCAGGCCATATGAACTAAATTAAACTAAAAACTTACTAACCAGTTTCGGTTCTGTACTCAGGTCCAAACCAGGAAGAACTAGACTCCACCCATGCCCATGGACTGAGAGTGCTGCCTCAAGGTGCTATAGGCCTTTCAATCCCTGGCTGTTCACCTGTCCTCGCCCTGGACCCTGACCTTACAGTCTGCTTAGACAGTTGTAGCCTCTTGGACCAGTATCCAGACCTGCAGGTGGCTGACTCAGGCCTCATCCCGCACAACCCACTGAGAGCCACCGCTACTCAGCGCGGGTTGTACACTCAACCTAATGCCTCTGAGGTTTGTGCATCGATACCAGACCAGGGTTATCTGGTTATGGGAGCCAGTGTGAACATCAGCCTGGATCTGCCCGGCTCAGGGTTGGAGCCCATGTCTAACTCGGTGCTGAACGGGCTGCTGGACAAACAGCTGGAGGAGGTGTACCTGCAGCATCTGACTGACAACTTGGCTCGATGCAACTCGCACCTGGGGAACAGCCTCCTGCACGGACTGGTGCCGCCCCCACAGCCGAGCAGCCAGCTGCGGGGGCCAGACTCACTGGAACCCAGTTTGGAGGAGAGCGGCAAGAAGATTAGCTATCTGAGCACCCAGAACTTAGTTCCCTGCTCATCCAACTTCAGCTCCCCTGTGTTGCGGATTTCAGAGGCTGACAGTACCTATCTGCAGTGAAGCATGAGGGCAAACACCCAGTATAGTAGTAAAGTATTAAATGTGGAAACTGAGAAGTGGAAACAACTGTATTTACAATTATTTTTGTTAAGCTGTATTTACAGAATGTCTTTACATTGTGTAAATTTACTTGCTGGATGAAATGATGCCTCAACTTTGCCTGCTCTCATATGACACCTGCTGTTAGATTTTAGTACTGCATCACCCTGAATTTACCAGTTATTCATTAGAATTAATTTTACTGACATCATAAGTGGGTGTGTGAAAGGTATTTAACATATTCATGCAAACTGTGATCTAGTGTGAGTTTATCCTGTGCAGTGTAGAAGCCCTGTAAATAGAAATATAACCTACTGTTAATCCTTCTGGTCTAAATGAAGTAAAATAAAATAATCATTAAATCATTGCTGATCTTGTTTTAGATTCTAATCAATGAATAAGTAGTTATTTTCAACCCTCCTGTTTATCCTAAGGGTAGCAAATGACCCATTCATGTGATTAACCACATGAAACCAGCATAAAAGTTGATGACTTTTCCTGAATTATACTTTTACAAAATTGGTACATGATCAGGGCACAAAGATTGCATGTGCAGTATCGCCCCCACCACATACCTGACTTAGTTACACACCATATTTGCAACAAAGTAAAATAATTTCTTGTGGAGAAAAAAATTGTTTTAAAAGCAATGTACCTTCATAGTAGTATGTGTGTGTGAAAAGTAATCAGCAGTAAGGATGGATTACCAACCAGGCATATAAGGATAGTGGGAAACTGCCACAGAGCCGCAGACCTCCAGGTTTACTCAAAGTCCAGTTGCTTTTTGGTCATTTGATCACTTGAAAATTTGTTTGGGAAGCAGCACCACTAAAGTACAATATCTAGATCCTACATTATACTTTTGTGGCCCTGTCTTATAGAGGGGCTCTGTCAAAATCTGGTTTGACAGTGTAGTATTCCAGCACAGGAGCACTGGTTATATCAGCATATCAGTACTAATATAATCATGCTGTTGACTTGGAGGCAGAGTTATGCCCTGTGGCCCCCATACAGGTTAATCCAGCCATGTTGATCGTGAGCCAACTGGGGCTGCAGATAGGGGAGGCAGAAGAGATGCCAAATCTTTCCCCCAAAGAAGGGCTGTAAAACAAATGTGCTGCATACTGTATGAAGGAAATACATCTGCAAAGGCCAGACATGGCTAAGAGTACAAGAAAGTTGCAGAGCCAAACCAACAATGAGTGAATCCTACTTACAAGTATTGTGTGTATATCCAAAGCCTGATATATCTTATTCCTCTGTGCTGTAGACCTCCGTTGTTATCCAAAACTATTAAAACACGTCAATGAGCCACATCGTTGCACTGGGTGACATGTTCCTTCACCTCGAAAAGAGTGATTACTTTGATTTGTTTGGAAACGGCTCCAAAGACTAATAACAGCAATCACATTTTAACTCTGCGTCTTAAAGCACCACAGAGAAGGTAATGGTGATCCACTAACTGATACATTCAGCCTTTAGGAAGTCTGAGCCGATTCACTGGTCTCTGCAAAAATATGAAAAAAATAGGGTTTTCTGTAATTTGCAGATTTGAGTAGCAGTTTTTTATTAGAGTTTGTTTCATACAGCCCCCGGGCCATTTGTGTTTTTTAATTTCAAGGTCGTTTACACCTGCTAATGAACTCCCCAATAATAGTTGTAGGATGAAAACTTTTTTTATATGCTTCAGTAGAAACATGATTATAAAACAACTTTTTTATACTCATGCTTTTAAATGTAGCTGTAATAACATGATAATACTCAATGTGCAGTTAGAAAAAAATCATCACTTTGATAACATTATACCTGTATTTGTATTAAAGGGTTGACACACCGAACTCCACAGGTGTTTTCACTTATGTTGCCTGATTAGACCTCAGGACTGTGCAAGCAGGTACAGACTGTGTCACGCTTCTGTCACTGACTCTAAAGTCTCTTGAGAGTCTGTCTCTGTATTCCCTGGTTGCCATTCTCCACCGATCCTCTGAGGCCCTTTGGCTTTTCTCTCTTTTTGCTTGGACTGGACTGAGTGGGAGAAGATTGTTTTGAGTTTTGTCTTTAAAGACCTCTGGCTTTATGTCATTTGGGTTGCCTTTATTGGTTGGACTGTGCTCATTGTGTTTCTGGGTTTTTGGTTTTCTGTTTGCCGTGTGCTTTTCCTCCTGTGTTCATGTACTCCTCTCCTCACACCTGCCCTGCATTCATCCTCTTTAGCTCTGCCCTTGTCTCGGTGTTCTTCCCCAGTCTGCTGTCACCTTCACACCTGCCCTATATCCGTCTCATCAGCTCTGTCCTGCTTCCAGTGTCTTCCCAGCCTATCTGCTCCCAGCCTGCCTTTGTGTTGTGCCACCTGTTCCTTATTGTCTGATTAGTTCAGTTTGTATTTAAGTTCAGTTTTCAGTTCAGTCTTTGTCGAGTTGTCTGCTCAGTTAGCACTGTTCTGTTCATCTCAGCAATAAAGGTTTTTCTTCAGTCCTGCTTCTCTGGTCTTTGCATTTGGGTCCACCTGCTCCACAATCCATGATGTTCTACTTGACTGACATCTCCCTGGTTTCTACTTAACTTTATCATTCTTATTAAAGGCCTTGTCCTGTCTACTCTGTTGTCAGTTATTCTGGCTGATAAGAACCCTGCTCAGGTGGAAGTTGGGTTAAAGTTGAGGTCATTAGAGTCCATAAAAAAGTGAGAGTGATAACAGTGCAACGTAACTAACAGGGGGGTGGGGTGCATATCAGGCAGACTGTACCACCCACAGAGACAGATAAGGCCTAATTAGGCAACGTAAGTGACAACACCTGTGTTGGAATACCATGAATGTCTGGGGGCAGCAAGAACAAAGTTCAAACAAAGCAGAAAATAAGTATTTGTATGGATTTTAGTATATTATGTAATTTTAAAGCAAAAGAATGAAGTAAAAAACAGATGAAGTACAACCTAAAAACTCAAAACAGCTGAATAGTAAAACTATAACACCAGTAAGTTTACATCTTCTGTCAAAGAAAAACAAAAACAACAAACACATAAAAAAGAGACGCTAAAGAGACTCAATATCAAATGAGATTCAATTTAACTAAGAACTGTTCTAGTGTCTCAAACGGAGAGAAACCAAGCCGTAAACACTGCTCAACAGTCTAATGGAGGACACAGGCAGCCACATCAGCCTGCCACACAGCTGTTTGACCACTTCATGTTAGCTTTGCAGAGGGAATTAAAAGAGAGATTATTATAGTGTAAACATCCCTGTCCTCTTCAGTGTTTAGAAGTGTGGTATTGCCCTATTATCAATAAGAAAAGGCATGTATAGACAATGATAATATATTACAGTCTACACATGCACTAGGGTTGTATTAACGTTTCACTGTCAGTATGCAGCCACCACGGCATACTAGTTACACAGTGAGCAGATGTTGCTTGGCATCTGGGTGGATCCTTACCTCAACTGAGGGTCTGAGGACAGAGGGTGTCATATGCTGAACAGATTTTAAAGCCTCTTGTTGCAAATTGTGATTTTGGGCTACGTAAATAAAATTGGCCTGACTTTGCTTAAGACCGTAGCCTTACATGTAACGTGATGTATAAGATTAACTTGGTCCAAAAGCATTTACAGCAGTAGACTTTTTTTCATTGGCAGACCTTTTGACTTGTCATAGAAGGAAAGGCGCAGGTGTTAGTAATGACATTAACAATGGTTCTGTTTTATAAGATCGTCCAGCAGCCAAGCAGCTTGCACACTTTGAACTGTCCCACCTAAACTGAATGCAGATGCTGAATTCAGATGCTCTGAATCTCTGAAACATCATGCAGGATAAACAACCAAATAGATTTTTGGCATCCCCCAAATGTCTCATATTAATTTCCTATTACACATTTATAAAGCATTAATAGACAAATAATTGAATTATAATAATTGAATTATTTATTGAACAAAGCCATTACTTACAGCCTTAGAAGTAAAAATGTATTAACAGCAATATCACTTTCTCATTTTCTAGGACGAAACAAAACTGTGTAACTGTATTTACTGTAACTGTATCAAGTATTCTGTTGTGATAATTTCATTTATAATATTTCTATGTCTTTTAATTTCAGAAAACATAAACTCTCCAATTAATAGTTCAGATGAAATCCAGGGGTGTTTGTGTGAATTGTTTTGCTCCAGCAAACTGGATCCTTCTCAGTATGGCTGATTATTGTTTCATTAAAAATGCATCGTAAAAAAAACAGATTTTAGAAAAGGACACACCATAGCTTCAATCTGTTCTCTTGGACCAGAGAAGCGCATGCAACAACTTTCCAAAAACCGCAACAGATTTGAAAACTGAAGAAAAATAAATATTTTCACATACCATCTGTTTGAAATCGTGGAGTCACACCAGCGTGCATGTCAAATATTTTAGAGCCAATTTTTTGGTGGACAAAGACCCGCACAAGTAAGCTCTCACTTTGTTTTGGTTAATTACATGTTGTACGCCTCTTCTGGTACCAGTCCTCACATTGGCCATGACACTGATTAGACTGTAAGCAGATGAAATGAGAACAATGTAGAAAGATGATAAACCCTTGAATTTAATAATAAGACACTGGAGGGGAAGAGATTCTGTCTTGGCTGCAAATTAAAATCCTCTTGTGGCCACAAGAGAAGATATTTCTTTATTTGTGGAAATACGGTGAATGACAGACTCCAAAGTAAATACGTGCTCTAGATAATTTCTAATCATTAAGTATCATATAATAATATATTACACAGTGGCCTGTTTGTTGATTGAAATACATATTATTAGATAGTAGTGTCCATTTGCAAGTAGCCGGATATTTGTGTAAAATCAAATAAGCCACAGCAGCACACAAATTTCAAGAAATGAAGTTCTGTCATCACTGTTGAGGGTGAATGAAAAGAAAACATTTCATTGCTTATTGCAAACCAGAGCTGCAACGATTAGTTGATTAATTGATTAGTGAATTGAGAGAAAATCGGCAACTATTTTGATAATTAATTAATCGTTTAGGGAATTTTTTTTTCATTCATTCATTTTTAAGCAAAAATGCAAAAGATTTGATGGTTCCAGGTTCTTTAATGTGAGCTGGTCTTCTTACATAATAATAATTTGAATATGTTCAGGTTTATTGGATAAAACAAGACATTAAATGACGCCACCTTGTGCTGTAGGATATTGTGGTGGACATTTTTCACTGTTTTCTGATGTTTTATAGATCAAACAAATAATCAATTAATTGAGAAAATAATAAACAGATTAATCGATAATAAAAATAATCGTTCAAAGTATCTGAACAGATGGAAACCTTACCATCAAATGCTAGATTCCACTACTAATCTTGCTAGCTCAGGGATTCCTGTGCACATTAGGGGCTGCATGAGTTGTGGTCAGGTTGTTTTGTGTGTGTGCGTGTGTGTGTGTGTCTGTGTGTGCGTGTGTGTGTGTGTGTGCCTCTCGCCCTCCCCCTATCTCCATAACACCCTGTCCTATTCTCTCTCTGTCTCTCTCTCCTGTTGTCCCAGCATGGCTGCAGGATGGCTGCTCTGTGGACTCCCTCTCTGTTGTTCTCTGCCTGCCTGTTGGGATGTTTGGGCCTGACCCCCCCCGCTGAGCTCCCTCAGCCCCACAACCTGCCCCCCTCACTGGGCTTCAACAGCAGCGATGGCAGCCTGTCTGTGGATCTGCCCATGGCTCTGAGGGTTTTCAGTGTGGACTACCACCATGTGCAGGCCCCCTTTGAGATCGTACTGTGGATCATGCTGGCCTCGCTGGCCAAGCTGGGTGAGCCTCAGCTGCTGGTACATGAAAAGCAAACTTTTGATTAGAGGTGGTTAGATGTTGTTAGTGGTTTCAATAGAAAAAATAAACTGGAAATGTTTGACTCAGAATTAAACATTATGGGATATATTCAGGATTGGAAATGTGAATAAAAGTTTCAACTAGTGTTTCAGTAACATAATCCAAGTTATTTGCCATTGTTTATGATTTTTATTTCATATATACAACCCTGTATGAAAGCAATATTCTCATTCATAAATGTGTAATTTGAACATGTAATAAGGAAAATGTATTGAAATCCTCTTCATATTTAGAATAAATAAACCCAACAAAAGCATCCCATTACTACCCAACTGTGTGTGTGCATGATGTGTGTGTGTGAGCTGTTTTGTGCATTCAGTCACAGAGTGATTGAGTAAAAAGCCTTGCAGCTAAAAAAAAAAGTCACAAAACTGTTGACAACAATTAGCACAATGTCCTTTTTTCTGTTCTGTAACCACCAGGTTTCCACTGGTCTGGTCGTGTCCCAGCGGTTGTCCCAGAGAGCTGTCTTCTCATCATGGTGGGCCTCCTGGTGGGAGGGGTGATCTATGGCGTCCGCCACTCTGCTCCCCCGACTCTCAGCGCTGATGCTTTCTTCCTTTTTCTCCTCCCACCCATTGTCCTGGATGCAGGATACTTCCTGCCAGGGAAGTTGTTCTTTGAAAACCTGGGTACCATCCTCTGGTTGGTGCACTATTATGATTTGATTTGAATATCTTTGTGTGTGTTGTGTTTTCATTTTTTCTTTTGTGGGACAAAGTATCACAGTTTTAACTAATTTTTGTTGACAAATCTTAATTTTAAATTTCCCCTATACTCTTCTTGTTCCTTCAGTTGGATGTTGAATTTTTAACAAGGTAACTGAAGATTTTTTGTCTTTAACCATGTCTGGAGGGGATCTTTAAATTCAGGTCATGGTCATAAAGTTTTTAAAGGTACCAATATGTCTGCATCACGGGGAAATGTATATTAAAATTGATATAAAATTAAGCACAACACATCTACAATTTCCCAATGTGAACAAAAAGTACAGCCATTACAGATGGTATGTTGGATATACAGCATGTAACATAGCATTACTGAAGCCATGAAACAAGCAGATAAAAAAACTTTTCATCCAAAATGAAAACATTTTTTTTAATGTTTTTTGTTTTGTTTCTTGTTCGAAAAATGTTTTTCTCAACTCAACGCAAGGTCCATTTACTTTTAACCACATCTCACAGTCTTTATCTGCTGATGAAGGAGATGTGGTTGAAAGCTTCCAAAAAATGTAGTAAGTGGACCTTGAGCTAAGATTTTTTTGTCAAACTACTACTGTCATGCTTTCACTTTGAAGCTAAAGGGCTATATTGGTGAAATCTCATTTAGTGATATAGTGATCTCTATATTAGTGATTTGCACAGCAGTATCCTTCCTGTTTGCTGTAAAACCACTGATTCTCCCTCCAGGTATGCGGTGCTGGGAACCTTGTGGAACGTGCTGGGTATCGGCCTGTCTCTGTACGGTGTGTGTCTGCTGGCTCAGAGCTCTCTGGGAGACGTCTCCTTGCTCCACTGCCTGCTATTCGGCTCTCTGATCGCTGCTGTCGACCCTGTGGCTGTACTCTCCGTCTTCCAGGAGATGCATGTGAACGAGCAGCTGCATATCTTGGTGTTTGGAGAGTCGCTGCTCAACGACGCTGTCACTGTGGTGAGGGGAGAGGTTGACCTGTGTTCTTATAATGAAATGCAATATTTAATAGTGTACGTAAAACACTTTTCTTCCTCTCAGGTGCTCTACAAGCTGTTTGAATCCTTCCTCCGCCTCCCGTCAGTGTCGGGGCTGGATGTGTTGTTGGGTGGGTGCAGGGTGCTGGTGGTGGGCCTCGGTGGCCTGTTCGTTGGCCTCTTCTTTGGCCTGGTGGCAGCCCTCACCTCACGGTTCACCTCCAGAGCGCAGGTCATCGCCCCGCTCTTTGTCTTCCTCTATTCCTACTTGTCCTACCTGACCTCAGAGATGCTTCACCTCTCTGGTATCATGGCGTGAGTACTGCTGAATATCAACACAAAGACCTCTGTTCTGTATGTTTTCCTCAGTAAAATCTGATTGTTTTTTGCCCCCTTTCTGCAGCATTGTGACCTGTGCCGTGACCATGAAGCAGTACGTGGAGGCTAATGTGTCCGAGCGCAGCAACACCAGCATCCAGTACTTCCTGAAGATGTGGAGCAGCGTGAGTGAAACCTTAATCTTCATCTTCCTGGGTGTGTCCACCATACAGGATGTCCATATGTGGAGCTGGCCCTTTGTCTGCTCTACACTGCTGCTCTGCCTCATCTGGAGGGCCACAGGTATTGTAGCTTTAAAGATCTTTCCTTCACTTTAAACAAGCTCACTTCACACAACATTACACCACAACCAATGCAGTTTCAGCACAAAGCTTTTCATTCAATCCCACTTTAAAGGATAAGATAGTTTAAAGAATAGGTTTGGATTTTTCAAGTCTGTCTTCCTACAATACTGACATGCCAATATCTTTGTGGAAATAGGTCTTGGTTGCTGTAACAATTTCTACTCTCCCTACTGGCCTTGAAGATATTCTCTCAGATGGTGACCACACTGCAAGAAATACAGACTGTTCAGTACAAAATTCCTTCTGCTACATTCTTGTAGTAGCGTGTAAATTTCTTGATGTTACCCGGCTTTTGGTACTCAAGACATGTTTAGAGTAAACTTGAGGTGAATTGTTTTCTTTTGTGCATTTGCTAGCTAGGATATTTTTGCAGTCTGTCTTTTGAGTCTTTTTGCCGATCTCCAGCTGTTCTTGTTGTCCTCTACCTCTTTGTCTAATAAGACATCGAATAAGGTTCGCATCTGAGTTTATCTGGTGTGTTCTGAAAGAAACAAGCGATGGGAAAACTATGTTCCAGAGATTCTCTTTACGAGATCCTGAAAGGACTGAGTTGTGGCTAACACAGTCAAAATGGAAATAAATACAGTGTTTGCAACAGTAGAAGAGGGGCTGTGAGAAAATGTCTGAAGATCATGGTTGCACCATCACGATCGGTTAATGAGCTGACAAAGTGTCAATAAATACATAGTATGTAGTTCACTCTGTAAAATGTGAGTAAAAAGACAGTTCTGGTAACAACGTGACTACTAGAATCCTTCCGCCGCAGCTTGGCAAGGAACGTTTTGGAAACAAAAAGAGGGAATTTCGTTCTAAACAGACTGCTAAAGCCTCATTTTAGCTTTAGCTGAACTTTGAGATGCATATTTGCTCAGAATGTGGGTTTTGTCTCTCATCTCGGTGGTGGAATAGCTTCAGGGCCAGTATGGAGAGAGTAGGAATTGTTACAGCTACCAAGACCTGTTTCCATGCACATCAGTATTGTATAAAGACAGACTTAAAAACACAAACCTATCCTTTATTGATGCAAAATTAAAGGTCTCACCACTTCTCTCAAGGTGTTCTGTTGTTGACTGCTGTGGTGAACAAGCTGCGGAGGAACGTCGTGACCTTTCGAGACCAGTTCATCATTGCCTACGGTGGCCTGAGAGGGGCAATCTGTTTCTCCCTGGTCTTCCTGATTGATGACTTCCCCAAGAAAAGACTCTTCATCACAACAACCATTGTAGTCATCCTCTTCACTGTCTTTGTGCAGGTAGAAGAATAGCTTTTCTTGTTTGTGTTGCATTTGTTTGGTTTAATGGAGTACTTATAGTGTACGTGTTGAGTTTGGTTTTGTTTGCTTTCCAGGGGATGACCATAAAGCCTCTAGTAGAGCTGCTGGATGTGAAGAGGAAGAAGAGAGCTCTGCCTACTGTGAGTGAGGAGATCCACAGCAGGGTGAGAAATGACCAGTGTGTGTAATTAGTCGACTTTTCCATTGGGTGATGGGAATGTAGACACCAAAATACTTCATGTGTCTTCTGTATCGTTCATTCCAGTGAAACATGCCTCTAGTAATAAAGATTATTGTGTAACTTTTTAACTCTTTAATTAGTTATTGTAATTAATACGTTTTGTTGTCTCTTCTTAGCTTATAGATCACCTTCTGGCAGGGATTGAGGATGTGGTTGGCTACTGGGGACAGCACTACTGGAAAGACAAGTTTGTTTCACTTGTTTTACTTAAATGTGTCTCACCTTCCCTTGTTCAACATGATTCTAAAAACATAGGCCCTGAGCTCACCAGCAGATGGCAGCAAATACCACATGTAAAAGTTCCCGATCATTTCCACATCAAGGACTCATAATGTGAGCTGGTGCCTGCAGTGAATCTCATGTGTTTGTTTTCTGTGAGGTTTGAGCAGTTCAACAAGAAGTACCTTCGGCGTTTCCTGATCCGTGAGGATCACCAGGCTCGCTCCAGCATTCTCAGAGTTTACCAGGAGCTGGAGAGAAGGGAGCAGAGGGGAGATGAGGAGGCGCCACCGCTGTGAGCAATCATCTTTCTATGCAATCTATGCATTTTTGTGTGTTTGCTTACTGTTTGGTACATGTAGAATATGTCATCATCATGATTAAATAACTTAGTCTTCTAGCTGTTGTTTGGCTAAATGAATGTGAATATTCACCCCTCACTTTTAGAGTAGACCCCCGCTCCCACAGCCGTCCTCTCCTGCCAGAGGAGATGGACAGCATCAGGCGTATCCTCTCCAGAAACCTTCACAACTTCAACAACAAGGTAAATTCAGAGCTTCTATTTCTTCTTTCATGTAAAGCTTGTAATGTACTGTATGTAATATTCATCTGCCCATTTTTATGCCCATATTGTCACCCCAGCAGATGCCAGCTTACAGCAGACACACGCTCCACCAGGACGCCACCATGGAGAGAACCAGGAGGCCCCTTTACAGACACCAGAGTCTGGGAGAGAGATACACATATAATACAATCACACACTGGCCACAGGTAATGCACCTGTGAGCGCACCATCAATATGATTGTATGAATGTGGGTGGAATATTTCAGAAAAGCATCACTATTTTGAATAAATCAAAACAAATTATTTACCTGAACAATTGCTTGACATCACGTAAAAACTAATTATTAAGATTCAATACCGTATGACTCTTAAATAACTTGTTAAAAGCCATGTTTTACATTTTACTGTATATCTCCATTGTCACAGGGGGAGGATGGAGAGTTCCATGGGTCACACAGAGTGAGAACAGGACTCAGCAGGTCTCACACAGGTAAAGTGAAGTACAATTCAATACACAGTACATGAAAATTACATATTAAAGGATAAATGCAGTTTTGGAAGAAGAAGAAATAACCACTTTTTATGCACGATTTAAGTTTTGTCTCTCTTTCCTTTCCTTTAATTCTTATCAGAGCCCTCATCAGAATATAGGGAGGTAATATGTAGCACATGGCCCCTAACACTACTGGTAGTGGAGGTAATGCAGTAAATTAATAATTTGAGTTAGTAAAGACTACACTTATGCTGGACCAGAATCAGAGGATACCACACTTGAACAGGTGGCAGAAAAGGCTGTGTGCAATATTCAATGACCACACAAAACAAAGAACTATGAATGGGTACCTTGTACTTAAGAGAAAGGGGTGGGGGGTGGGGGGTTGGGGGGGTGATCACCCGTATGCAGGCGCCAACAGTGTCGACAGTGTTTTTGTAATTACTCATAATTCCAGAAGGGGGAGACAAAAGTCCTGCACTGTAGCTTTAAACCAAATAAAATAAATGCCATAGGTTCAACATAATTCCACAAAGATACCTCAGTTTCATTCCTTTTGTCACTCTTTCTTTGGTTTTGAACCATTGAGTTATTTTCAACTACTTTTCTGCCTGACTGGATGCACCCTAATATAGGTAATTTGGAACCTCAATTCTCAATATTTGGATCCAATATAAGATAGGTAACAATATTAAAACAATACCCGTTTCCATAATTCTTCCAAACCCTAATCCCTTTACATCTCAATTCAACCTTACAATAGTTGACTATTCACTGTATCAACAATAACAAAATCACTGAAACCAAGGCACAATAATAATACACCATATCAGTAACATGAATACTCAGTTCATTCACTTAAACCAGTGATGGTTGCGACTCAGTCCTTCCACAGGCACAGGGGATGCATTTGAAGGAGAGCAAAGAAGGTAAGTGTCTTTTCCAAGTCAAGTCAAAAGGGTAAAGTCAGAGTTTAGAATTTGGGGTTTGTGCAAGTGGTGCTGGGAGTTGAGTATAAGCATGGTGCTGGCCTTGTGCAGTCTGCCGTGGCAGGAGAGGGGTAAAGGCAGTTCTTGGCTCTGGGCTCTTCAGTCCAGGGATCTAGAGGTCTCATCTGGGTTAGTTCGCCATGGACTTCAAATCAACTCAAAAACCTGACCAATTCAGAAATTCCTCTCTGTCATTCAGCAGGTTTCAGTGAGCAAGGCCTCTCTACGAGCTACAACAAAGTACAAGCTGTTCTGATTTGACAACGTTAAATTGTGTTTTTACTGTTTTATGAGTTAAACTTGTACCGTTCAGCAGCAGGTCCTCTCCCTACAGTGTCACCCAGCGTCTGGCTAGGGTATGCTGTCCAGCCTGCCTAAGGTGCTGCAGACCTGCGTTCTGATTGGCTATGGCACTTCCGTGATGTTAACTCTTTCTGACCTGGGTTACAATTATTTGCCTCATCAGGTTGTCCCTCATCTCTCTCTCTCTCTTGACCTTTGACCTTGAAAACTCTTTGTGGGTCCTGAGCTCACTGCAGCCTCTCCTGTCTTGGTAGTGTGCTCCATAAGTCCGAGGCCCGTCCTCCAGGATTCCACAGCTCGGAGTGGGTCAGTGGATCCAAAAGCCTCAACTGCTGGAGGAGTCCGGGTCTGCCCACAACACCAGTCACCTATTGGAAGAGCCCCGAAGAAACAGCTCAGCTTTGTTTTGGAGAATGAGAAGCAACAATGAAGATAGTGCCAAAGACAGAAAGAGATGATATGTAAAGCAATGAATTCTGTGTGTTCAGTCTATTCAAAAGCGATAAGTACCTCATTCTTTTAGCCATAGAGTTATGGGGTACAAGACTGGGTTGATACAAGGTTTTTCTTTATAAAATTAATTAAATAATCCACGTTCTGGTTTTATCATGTTGAGTGTTTGCAAGACACAATAAAGCTTTCCTTTTTTTCAACTCCTCAACAGCTCTTCGGACACATGGTGGAGGTTTGGGGGTCATTTACGTCTCCAGTCTAATTCATTTTCAAAGTGGCACTCCAAGAGTAACACCTAGATTAGAAATACCTTGCAGTCATAAAAGGTTATACTCCACATTATAAACACACACACGAACAATCCTCTTTGCTTTCATGAATGCACAGCACACCCATGGTAATTTGACGAGGACAGGCTTACTGCTTCCTAAAATAACTCCTGTCCCCCCCGCCTAACCTCCTCAGTTACTGTAGCTTCTTTTCCCCACAGCTCTCAGCATGCCAGGGAGTGGCTGGGAGAGTCAGACTGTTTTCTTTAGGACTGGGGTTCGGCAGGGGGGCTACAGAGTGGACACCGGCAAGGAGCTCAGGACTTTGAAGTTTGAAGGCTAAAGAGAATAACACAGTGAAGGAGGTTTTAGGCTGGAGTTATGAAGGTGGGCGCTGCAGCTTTGGCTGGGGGTATATTTGGGGCATTAGGGACCCTGTGTTTCTTCCTGGCCTTTGGGACAGATTACTGGCTGGTGGCCAGTGACAACTGCGGACCATATACATGGTCGACGCAAACAACACCAACAGGGGAAAAAGATGCCAATGGGACTGAGGTAGGACAGATACATGTGTGTACATTATTGTTTATATTCATAGAGAAGCCCATGACTGTGTGCACATACAAGCAAACTCACACAAGCACATAAATGCAAACCTTAGCTAGAATTGATAGATGAGCGATGTACAACTATATAATAGTAGTCAGAGCAGTGTTTATTTTGATCACTGAAACGTCACACGATCACCACAAAAAGAACAGTGTGGTCTGTAGACAGTGGCACACTATGCCACTACAGGATATAGGAGATTTAAAGATGTACTGAAGTGACTTAGTATTGCAACTCCATAAAGTATGGGGAAAGGAAAGACAGATTTAAAAAAAGAATGAATGCAAGCAATGCAGTAGAGGCTGAGAAATCTTTACTTTTAGTCTGAGTTACGTGACTTTTAGTAAGGGTCAAGCTCCAGACACACTGGATCCTACACTTCCCATAATGCAGCCAATACCTTCTTTTCATGAAACTCTCTGTCTAAATGCAAATGTCTTTCACAGTTTCACAGCCCCCAGTTTGTAATGCAGGTTTTCTGTTAACAAGACTAAGACTAAGCTTTGTGAGTTGTTAGCATGTTAACATTTGCTAATTAGCACTAAACACAAAAGTACAGCTGAGGCTGACGGGAATGTCATTAGTTTAAACCAAATTATTGGACAAATTAAAATTTTGACCTGATGATGGCGTCATATGAAAAGTTAAGAGATCACAAAAATTCATCCTCTGGGGACCAAGTTTCATGGCAAACCATCCAGTAGTTGTTGAGATATATGAACATGAATATGATCGACCGACCGACCGACCGACATTGTCATCCCTACTTTTAGCCACGCTGCTAGCATGGCTAAAAGTTTTGTTTTCACAGAATGAGCAGTTTTCCCCATGACAAGTCAACTGAGCTTCATGTGTAAAATTGACGGACTGCCCCTTTAATCTTCCAGTTTATTCTTCCATGCCACATTTGTGAGAAAGTTCACACGATGCAAAGTAAGGGATATATTTATAAAAGTGAATCCCCCTGTGAACCCCTCCCTAACATCACAGCACAACAGAGTCTTTCATTTCCAATAAAACATGATGATTAAAGTTGCTGTGTGTTATTCTGCACCATCAATCATATTTTTGACAAGCAAGCGGAGGGTATCATTCATGCGTGTTTCATAACTTCCCCTTGGAAACCTCACAGACCAGCAGGCCATAATCAGAACCACGTTTGATGCTGTGGCACCCCTGAAGTACAGAGCTGCTAACACAGCCATGTGTTGACAAAGCTGACAGAAATTAAGGTTCATCCATCTTCAGATAGCTTAGGGGCCATCTCTTTATTTGTCTCCTGATGTTTGTCTGTCTCTTTGTCTTCTTTAGATCCAGTTTGTGAAGGCGGTCACTGTTGCTCCTTCGTCTCTCAGCCTCCACCATGAGGGCTTTTTCTGGCGCTGCGTGTACCAGGTGGACCCCACAGCACATGCAGTCCTGGCCACTCTCTTCAGTATGTGGGCCTACGCCAGACTTTTTCTTAAGGCAACAATATTTTTTCATTGAAGCTTGTAGAGTGCGGTTGTAAGTCTCGTGCTCAGCAGTGTGGTCTGCGTGATGTGCTACCAAGGGCAGGAAAGATAAATGCCCATAATTTGGATATTTGACAGAAAATAAACAGGAATAGAGCAGGAATGTATTTCAATTTATGATTTGACATTTTTCACTCTCACTCACTTGTGGTGTTCCTTATGTTTTTCCTGTACAGAAACAGTCTTTTTAAAACCACATTATGGGGTTGACACTCTCTTTGAGCCATACGACACCTTTTAAACTTTCCTTTTTCTTTTTCTTGTAGCAAACCAGCCAGAATCCAAGGTGTGTATCCATGGTTACCTCTTCCCTCTGCCAGTCGCACTTGGACAAGTGCCTCATCCAAGTTATGATGCTACAGCAGGTAATACTCTCAGTCACATATATACAGGCAGGTGACAAACTAAAGGAAAAACCTGTAGGTCAGTGAAGGAACATGATCAATGCAGATGCTTCCATACAGGTCACCAGATTTCAACCTGAACACCTATGGGAAGTTTTGGAGCGTATGGTTAAACACAGAGTTCTACAGACTTGGAGAATATGCCAAAGAGCATTGAAGATGAAGGCTTGTGGTGGTTTAACTCCTTACAAAGAGACTTCATATTCACTCATCTGTATCTGCATATACACACACATGCACACAAATGTGTATGTTTTTTACAATCACTTCCTCACACGCACACATGCACAATTTACATTTGGCCATTTACAGTGTGCATAACAGTAAAATAAGCTTTGATTCCCAAGTATGTAAGTAACCAACAGTGAGAAGCTGAAGGGTCATGGCATCTCCTGAATGAGCCTATAAATTACTGGGAAAAGGAATAAATTAAGTACAAAGATGGTGTTTGTATTTCTTATTCATCATGCAAACCAGAGAAAATCTAGAGTCTTAGAAATAGTGAGGTCATGGGTCAAAGTCCCCTAAAGCAAAATTTCAAAAATTACTGGACCCTATCTATTAAACACCCACCAGTAAGTTGTTTGGAATAGTTAGCACATTTTGGGAAATACACTTATTCATGTTCTTGCTGAGAAGATTGCTACCACTCTCATGTGTATGCTAAATATGAAGCTGCAGCCAGCAGGTAGTTAGTCTTAGCTTAGCTCAAAGACTGGAAACAGCTTGCCTGGCTCTGTCCAAAGGTGTGGGGCAATTTCTTATAACCCCTGTAAAACCACAAGTTGTTTTAGTATTGATTCAACAAACATATAGCATGTTCATTAGTGAGCTTTAGAGGTGCTGATAGGTGGATTTTGCTAACTTGTTGACAGTTAGCTTATTGCACAAAGACTGGAAACGGAGGGAAACAGCCTGGCGCTATCCCTAGATTAAAGAATTGGCCTACCGGCATCTCCAAAGCTCACAAATTAACATGTTGTATCTTGTTTTTTTAATTTGAAACAAGTCCCTGCTCCTGGCCAAGAAATAGTTGCACACATAACCCCCGGCAAAACAACTAATTGTTGTTTTTACACTTCAGTTTTTATACAGATTAAACAAGCAAGATATAACATGTTAATTAGTGAACTTTAGAGGTGCTGGTAGGCTAGCTGTTTCCCCTGTTTCCAGTCTTTGTGCTAAGGTATGCTAAGCTAACCAGCTGTAGCATCATATTTAATGGACAGACATGACAGCGGCTAGCCGCAAAAGTAAATAAGCATATTTCCCAAAATGTTGAACTATTCTTTTAATTGTAGAACGTCAATCCCTCTGATTGCTAACGTCCCCAGATTCCCAGAGAAAATACTATCATTGAGGACATAACCTCAGCGTCCTCAATGATAGTTATGACCTTGATGCAAACACACATAAACATAGACTGGTCCACTGCTCTGATGGTGGCCTGGTTTGTACTTCTTGCAGTGTTTCGGGGTTTCTGGACTGTGCTGATAATCCTCGGGCTGGTCTCGGCTCTGACTGGAGGTTTCCTCTTGGTCTGTGGTGTCCCGTTCATCAGCCACAAACTGTACAAGCTGGGCGGGGCCTTCCTCATCGCTGCTGGTAAAATATAGACTATTTGCATGTGTGGAGTTCATAGTCATAGTGTCTGCAGTGTGAAATAGGCTGCCAGGGGAATAGGTGAATGTACACAAACACATGTTGCAGTCACTGCTGCTGCTGTCAGCTGTTCATACCTGTCACATGACCAACACATACCCACCACACAGAGCAGCAGATGTCACTCGGCAGCACTGTCGCTATAACAACAGCAGGTGTAAACATTGCTACTGTGGTAACAGTAGAAATAAGTAGGAGCTGCATTCCTCTGGAGTGACTCACAGCAATGTTAGGCTCTATCTTTCTCGCTGTCTGACTCTCCTTATATCACTCCACAGCCTGCTTGTTCCTGTTCGTGCTGCTGCTCTATGTGCTGTGGATGGAGCTGGTGGATGTGAGGCGCTACATCCTCCAGGAAAGAGGGGAGGCATGTCCGAGCGCACACGTTTCAGTGCTCTATGGTCTGTCATTCATGGTGGCGGCAGCTGGCGTGCCTCTGGAGCTTGTTTCTGGGTTGGTCTTCATGCTGGTGGGCCGAGCGCTGCAAGCCAGCAAGTGAGCTGGCCATCTGGCCTGTAGGAGAAGAGAGGACTGACCTTTTTATGTCCCGCACTGGGACTCAGCAGCACACTTCTGGGATGTACATAAATACTGGCTAGAAAGATATGACCAACATTATAGCACCACCTTTTGGATATTAAGTAGCATGCAGTCAGAGACACTAGTTTGGTGTATTAGTTTTCCAATTATTTGCTTTGCTTGATTTCTAAAAATCACAAATTACTAGGGAATAATAATACCACAATATATCAATTTATGGGATTAACATGGTGTAATATGGATATGCTACTGGCAGTAAGCAGCAATATGTGATGTGCCAAGTTTTTTTCTACACAACACTGTGTTAATACCCTGAATTGCATTCTACTGTCGTTCTACCAATTGCCATTTTTATTCATGCTGCAAACGATGGGTCCATAGCACGGAAGGTGAGAAATGCATGGCTGAACCAGCTGTGTCCTCTGTCCTGACTGTGGCACACGATCAAAGAAGGGTAGCTGGAGTGGAGTGAGGTGGGAGGGAGGACTGGCTGTGTGGCTGGATGGACTGGGGACAGAAATGGTAGGTTTTGATAGAGAGGGGGGGTGGAGTAGGAGAGGGGATGGTAATAGGAGGGGACAGAGAGAAAGAATGATGCGTGTAGGGGGGCACAAGGGGGCTTTGGGAAATGAACAGCTGTTTGTGGGTTTGGTTGGTATAGCCTACAGCAGGCCAGCCACCTGCCTCCTTCACCCCAATCACATTTCACTCCCTCATTCAATCTCCCATGCTTTATTTGTTCTATCTCGCACTGTCACATTTATCTTTTCCGTCTTACATGTTTACAGAAGCTTTAGTGTTAGACTGAGGCCAAGCCATTTCAATTCAAGTACAAAACTGTTTAGTTATGTACCTAATTATGGTGTCATACCAACCATGGCTCATACAGCTAATTCGCGCCTGTCACTATTATAGATAATCTATTGACAACAACCTCCTCTCTTATTTCTTCACAAGAAAAGTCATAGATAAAACATTCACATGCACACACACACACAAAATGACTCACATCCTTATGGGCGTTCTGTCTTTGGCTCAGTGTTATCCAAAAAGGAAACACAGACTTGTGATTGTATCATATCTGCTATAATATTAGATCATACTCCTTTTTCATTGGTCTGAATGGACAGCGGGCAGACTCTCAATCACACATATCAGCTTTCATCTGCTCCACCGAGGAGCAGGAGGAGAGGCATGTTTGCTTCAAAGAACGCACTGATAACAAACACACACACACACACATACACACACACACACACACACACACATGCTGTGATCATGCTGTCTATGAGAACACACCAATGTTAATTATGGACCTATACTGTGTATAGCTGCACATGCAGCGCTGATCCTAGATAAGAAGTGTAGGATAGTGTACTTATAAAGAGCCTTATAATGTAATGGAGCACCATAGCCAGCCATCAAATGTTATAAGTCAGCTAAGCTCAGCTGTGCTGTGATATCAGAGGTACATTGTGATTGTTTGGTACATGTGATTTTATAATTCTGTGATATTTATTTCTGATAAACATCACAGATATATGTGATATATTTGTACCATTTGTCTGCAACAGCTTAATTGCTACCTGTTTTGGCTTTGACAAAAACCTTTAATCTCAATGAAGCTTTTATGGTAAATAAAGTTTGTTTAAATAATGATTTACAGACTTTTTTTTTTTACAGATCGTCTTCTCTGTGACGTTAAATTTGAAGTTAGGGGCCTCATAAGTAGAGAAATCCAGTTCACAGTTTGACTCTGAGAGCATTTTGACTTCAAGAAAACGCACCACTCTTGATCTGAAGAAGCCTGAAGAAAGCAAGATACAGTAGATAAAAAGAAACAAATGTAAGAGGTTAGGAAGAAAGAGAAGAAAAGACAAAGTCAGAAAAAGAAGAAAACACACAACTCCATCTGAAGATTTTTTGAGGTGTGTAATTGACAGAAGCAGCAGAGCTGATTGAGAGATGAAATTTAAAAACACAGAAAAGGAACATAATAAAAATAAATCCACACCATTGACAGCAGGGAGAGGGATGTTTTGTTTTGTTTTTTATATCCATCTCTAAGATTTCTGCTGCCAGCCCAATACAATGGAAGTAAATAGAATTTTGTTTGTGGTGCATTTGAAAATTACATTTACAAAAACAGCAACATGTCTTTCCAGAAACTGTTACACACACATCAGTGTGGACAGTTTATAATTTGTCCCTATCTGATGACAGTAAGTAAATTATTATTAACCAGGACATTGTTTCATTATTTATGGAAAGACTATTTTTTGTCATTATTCAATGCTTTCAATACCACAAACAAAACTCCATTTACCTCTATTGTTTGAGGTGGTCACAGAGGAGGGTACGTCAAAAGATGGGGTTTTTTTTTTTTTTGCACTTTGGGTCAACTAACTCTTTATGTTGTTATCTAAGCTTCTACCTAAACAGCAAAAAATAATATTTGCATGATCATATACAAAAAAGAAATTAAATGGAGCAATAACAACTAGAAAAGGCTACATTTTTGGTTAAAATGTACGTGAGGTTGCTTCACCTGAAATATTGCAGTTGAAAAATCATAATCCTTTCATTGGTATGGGAGTCACAGTTAAGGTTGGGTGTCGGCTGAACTACTCAAAGATGTTGTAATGAAAGTTGACCTGCAAACACTAAAGGGAATTGAAGTATCAGTTGAAGTTAAAGAACTGAAAAAAAGTTCCAGTTCAGGTCTAAGCAAAAAAAGAAGTCGAGGTGTCAGTTAAAGTACTGAATAAGCAATAAAAGGAGCTGAAGTGTCAGCGGAGTTACTAAAAAAGTAGCTGGAAGTTTTAGTTGAGCTGTAAGCACTGAAAAGATTTGAAGTGGCAGTTGAAGTGTAAGGCCACGTTCAGACTGAGTTTAGCCCTGAGTGAAAAGATGCAGCCCCCTTATTCATTTCAATGTGGCCAGCAAGGGTGCCAACAAAGATGGCTCCAGCAAAAATACATCGGGTTGTCCTGCAAAAACATCACACCTTCCGAACCTTTTGCTAGATCACAACGCAACGTCATCCAGCAAAGTGCTGCTGTCTGATACCCTTTAAACACATTAATCTGTTATTCAAACTGGACTTCCTGGATTGTATTTCATGTCTCAACCATAACTGAAACAACATGGCTACCGATGCAGCTCCTTGCATTGTTTCAATGTGCAGAGTTTGAGTTTTCTCTTACGACAACTATGTCAAAGAAGCAGCTTTATTTTCAAATCTGTAACGTGTCACATCTTCATAATTTGTGCACTTTTCAGCTTTTTCAAACATTAAGCTGTCCAGCAAACTTTTAATAACTCATTATCCACAACTTAGATAAATAGGTGGCAACTGGTCCATATGTTCACTTGTTTCATCAAGATGGTTAAATTCCCACAATCAGCCAGCAGAGGGCTCTCCAGCTCTCCCCTTCGAAAGGACAATTTCCCATGCATGGATGGTCAGAAGGGAGAAATATGAGGGAGCAGCCAATGTAAAGGGAAGGAAAGTGAAGGGAAGGAAAGGAGAGGAAGCAATTACTGAGCGGAGTATTGAGCTAGAACCCTGGCTTGTTCATTGACTGTAGCTCTTCCTAATCATAGTTAATTAACTCTTATGTCTCCTCCCTTGTCATCCACAACAATGGAAACACACTATCACTTCATTTAAGGAAGAAATAATCTTGCACTTGAAGTGTCAGCAATTATGGTCTTATAATATTATGCATATGGCATAGCGAGCATCATGTGAATAAAGACATGACATGATAATAAAATAATAAATGGTTTGCAAATTAACCCCACCAGACCCGAGAAACCCAAAGAGCATACATCTTGTTGATTGGGGATAATGAGTGTGTGTTATGTATGTGCATGTGTGGATCTATATATGTATGTATCAGTGTCTTTACAGGCACGGCAGCATTATTCACTGCTAATTTTCTAGTATTTGCCAAAGGCCCCATACATGTGATGTGTCAGACAGCAAACAGCAGGATGTGGTCTCACAGGAGGTAGGGAAAATTAACCCTATGCGGACCCCTCACCCCTCCGTCCTCCAGAGCACCTGGACTGAATACTGGTGGGCTCTAATCCAGTCAAAGAGGGGATACACTTGGTGAGACCGCTTTCCTTCCTTTCTCTAACCCCCTAACTCTACCAGTGAGCCGATTACCTGCTCTGTGTGTGTGAGCCCCAGCCCGCTAGGCCCTGAGCATGGCTCTTTGTGTGTGTGTGTGTGTGTGCGTGCGTGTGCACGAGCAGGACCAGACGGACACAGTTTCTCCCAGATAAAGGCTTTTCTCCTGTCAAAAATGACTGCCCTGATAAGAGCTGATATGAGAGAAAAGCAAGCCTTATGGCATCACTCTTGCTTTTTTTGTTTCTATTGTACACCCCAAATCCCCAGGAACGGACCCACCTCCTCCCACACACACACACACACACACACACACACACACACACACACACACTGCTAATCTGTATTGAGGGGTAGTTGAGGTAGAGAGGGAGCAGGTGGAGGGATAAAGAAGAGTTGCTGTGTGTGTTTCTTTTTCTATTTTTGTATAAATAACTAGTGCGGTCTTATTAAAGACATCCCTCCCCTCAAACAACCCCTCCACACACACACACATGCATACACACTGTTCGTGCAGACAGATTATGTCTCAGGCAGTCAGAGCTCCTGCCTTCAATTAACCTCACAAAGACAGGATCACTTACACACACATACTCTGATGATGATAGCGGGAGGGAGACTGTAAAGAGGTGTGTGTGAATGGCAGCTATGTATACAATAGGCTCTACTACATAGCAAGGCATGATACAGTAGTCGACTTATTAGTGAAGAACATTACGTCATATGCTGTCTTCTGACAGAGAGAATAGACAAGCGTTCCTGTGTATCATCCACCATGTGAATACATTAAATATAATGTGTTTTCAACTATTACAGCAAACTCACCAGATGTTGTTTTTGTTGCTGAAAACAGTAAAGAAATTAAAAATTCAAGGTGGAATGGGCTGTTGTGTATAGTCTGGAGAAAATAAATACTGGACGTATAGTAAATGAAAACAGCTTGTGTTTATATTTGGCGAGGAATTTTTTTAAGGCTGGTGGCTAGGGGGTTGCAAATAGCAGGAATGCCTAAGAAAAGGGTTCAAGTTTGTGAATTAGGCTGAATTATACATTTATTATGTTGGGGAAGGTTTGTGTCACTGGGGACAAAACTTGTGTTCCTGTTTTGGTTTCACAAAGCTAAAACGGTTTCTGACTTTATTAGACCTTGGTTAAAGTCTCAGTATACTGCAAACGAAGGTCTTGTCAGATCGTCTAATGAACCCTTTCTGAACCCCTTCCCACTGAATAGAGAGCTCAGTGGGAAGTCATGACGTCACGTCCAGGCTAACCTCTGTTCCATAAGCTTCTGTGACTCAATGCAATCTGTCATTCTTTCATTGGCCTTTCTGAAAGAATGAAGCATGTTTCTGTGGTTTACTTTAAATATTCGAAGAATACTCCTTACTTACTTTGTGAGCGCAGATAAAACTACAGCTCCCATGAAAAAACTACAAACGCAGCAGTGAGGGTACTTACGTCACTGTAACTTGGTTTCGTCCATATCCATAAAACTGCTGTGTAACAACTTGTACAGCATTCGCTCCTCTCTGTCCTGCTGTAGTTACAGACATATCTGAACTAGCCGCGACCCCTTAACTTGCTAATGGACTTACCTCCTCTGTCGAGCCGTGATGTTTAGCCCATAAATGTCTAGGGATTATGGCAAATGGTGTTCGTTAAAGGCTGCTAGTAAACGTAAAGGTAACGATATTAGATTTTTTAAAAAACAACTGTCCTTATCTAAACATATGAAGTGGCCCTACTGTTGAGACATTCTACTCTGTTCCAAGGCTCGATTTTTAGTTAGCTACACACGGACACTACACCAGCATAAATATCCCACAATGCAATGCAGTAGTGATGACGACAGCAACATAACAATGGCGGACAGCGTCCAAGGCATCTACTTTATACATCGCTATGTGCAGGTGTGCACAGTGTGAATGCTAGATTTGTACTTTTCTCTCAAGCTCTCTGTTATCATTCTCCACACAGCTACTTTATGTACGATGCAGTTCGTTTGAAGCATATTGAACCCTTTAGGATAAGCCATGTATCAGGCCGGCCCCAGTGTCCAGTGCTCCGGTCCTCCCACTGGTTGACTATTAAATTCTGCTTCCTTATTCACTCACAGTTAGCAGATTACTACCCTGTAAATACAGCAGTGTGATTGATAGATCACACAGCTATACTCATTTTTGTTGCAGCTGCCTTCTTAACTCACCTCCTGCTGATCTGCAGGGGGATGTAAAGCTTTTTTGGCCCAGTCTCTGTGTGTGTGTGTGTGTGTGTGTGTGTGTGTGTGTGTGTTTTGGCCCTGGCACACATCACTGGAGCTACCTGGACACACACACACACACACACACACACAGAAATCACTGTGTACATGTAGTGCAAACTCTCTGAGCTGTCTGGCAAATGAACCATATCCAGTAAAGATACAGTAGAATCCATTTGAACAATAAATAAATACAATGCAGTCAAATAAAAACAAAGAGCTTCGCATACAAGCAGGAAGTGCTCTGTGTGGGCAGACAGAACAGAGGAGATACTGCTTTGGGCTCGTGTCTCAACCATCCCTTTTCTTCTTCTCAACTGTATGTCTTTATTTTCTTTTAACATCTCCCCCCCCCTCCCTCCACACACACCATTCCTCTCCCCAACTCCTTTCATTTATGCTGAAGGAGAGGAAGAGGAGACTGAGGAGAGAGGAGGAGGGGGTTGCGATTAGTTTCAGGGTTCCAGCCCACTTGATTGGCAGCTGGCAGCATATGGAGCTGTGAGGAAGGTTTGCCCACGCTCACTTCTGAGGAAACAAATATTTGCCTGAAGGGGAGAGAGAGAGAGTGGGAGAAAAAAATATTAATTAGTTTGCAGACACACCGAGAGATAAAAGTCGGCAAGACGTATCCATCAAAAGGCTGCAGAGTTAGCTGCAAAATGGAAATTTTCCCCAAGTTGACAGATCCAGTAGGCTGCTGGCAGAGCTGAGGGGAAGAACACATGCACGCAGGGAGAGCACTGAGGTGCACAACACAGGAACCCAACGTGGAGCCTACATTAGCATCTGTGCATACGTTAACATATTCTGAGTGGAATTAACTTTTAGGCATGCATCTTCCACGCTTGAGAAACATTTCTCTAGCCCCTCTAATTATTTCTTAATTACCATCTCCGCATTGAAACAGAGTTGCGTGTAGATAAAATCGACACATATGCAACACATCACATACACTCAACATAAACATGCAGATACAATTGACGATATGACTCCAAACTATCAACATTAAAGATTAGGATTTTTAGATTACTTTTTGATAAATGTAGAAAATATATTTCTGTACCTGCAAGCCAAACATGTACAGGTGTTACAGGAGCTTATCCTCTCATATAACACCTCAGTACGGACATACACACCTACTAGGAGTACTCTGCTTGCCAGCTTGACCTTCATACACCTTCCTGCTCCCAAATCTTAAATTGAATAGTTCAACATTTTGGGAAATATGATTTCCTTCCAGGAGTGATAGGCTATATGTCAAGATAGATATTGAGTCTGTGCACTGAGTGTGAGAACTAGTCAGGCTTAGCATGAAGATTGGAGGAAGACCAAAAGCTAGCCTGGCTCTGTGCAAAGTGAAACAAAAAGTCTACCAACATCTCCGAAACTCACTAATTACTTTCACATGGTCCATCTTGTTTGTTTCATTTAAAAGCAAAATGTTATGAAAGTAAAAGTGCAATTTATTTTCTCCACAGACAATGTTAGGTGACTCTATTGGAGCAGTTGAGGGTTTGGATAGCTATGAAACTATTCGATAAAGAGTCGAAGGTGCAACCCTGTGCGCATAAAGAAGTATGGTGAGAAGACGATTCCCAAGGTGCATTTTGGAAAGGAACATCCAATCGCCGAGCTTAAAATCCTGTTACTTGTTACAATGTTGAGATAACAGATGATACAAACTGAAGCTTAAATCAAATCACCTTTTGGATTCTGGGTCTATCTTGGATGAATTCAGCAACTATGGTGCCACATTTTGTTCCCAACTGCAATGACAAAGCATTTGAATTTGCTACCACTCTGATTCACACCTCTGACTGTCTTCTTCTTCATAGCAATGGCAGCCAAGACTTATGGGTACTGTAGTATTTAGACCCTTCCACCATGCCAAAATAACGGACAAATAATGATTTAATGAATCATTAAAACTGGTAGTCATAACATTAACATATAGAACTGTACCATTATCCTGAAGAGTCCCTTGTTTCTCATTTAAATTACATTGAGCAGGTTATCAAAATACAAATTTTAAATAGGAATACAGAATGAGGAAAAACACCCACAGAACCAGCGCCCCTTCTCATTTTGCACCTCGATTTCTTGGCGAACAACAGCACAGGCACAGAGACAGTGCACAGCTTCCCAAGTCTTGTCATCACTGTGAGGTTGCCAGATTTGATACAAGCATGCCTGTACAGACACCAAAACCTGTGCTCACTGACCATATCTGCCAACCAGTGCTACAGCCAAGGACACTGCACAGAAGTACTGCGTGGATGGATAGACTGTTGTTGATCAAGAAATAGCTCCAACATGTAGACCTGCCAAACATCAGAAATGATCATTTCTACATTTCTGTTTTTGTATGGGTCAAACAAATGACATACAATGTGTTGATTTGTGTTTACAAGTGTCGGTCAGCATCTTTTTTTAAACTTTGGTTACAGCCAGGCTAGCTGTCTGCCCCACTGCTTCCAGTATCTAAGCTAAGCTAATCGCCCTCCGGCTCCAACAGCACTTATTGCACAGGCATGAAATTGATATTTATTTTCTCATCTCATTCTCAGAAAATAATAATCAAACGCGCATTTCCCAACATGATTAACATCATAGCTACGAGCCAGGCTAGCACATTGCTTTGCTTTCATTACTCCAATGACACAAGAGCCACTCTCTGGGGCAACAATTAGATACACAAGAGCACCACTACACTAATAAAACAAGCACACCTATTTCTATTTTTTCTTCAAGACATTAATTGTCTATGCAAATAACTAACTTCATCTGCAAACCACTGAATTCACTAATCACGACCCCAAAAAAAAAAAAAAAAAAACACATGAAAGAGACCTGCTTTGCTTTGATACATGGCGTTCAAACACTGACCATGGGATTATGCAGTACTGATAAGGTAATTAACAGACTATGATAGTGTAATTAAGCAACATCTGAGAAGAAAGGCTGTTGGAGTGGTGTGTTGGTGTGGGCGCACATCAAAGCCTGTGGCACTGCTTTAAAGGCAGATTGGCTGTGCAGAACATTTGGTTTAGCACGGTTGCTCCGCTAAGGTATCGACAAGGGCTGAAAGAAAGCTTGTGCCATAGAGAATTAGCTGACAACGCCAAATAACATTATTGTGATGGAAATAAAATGCTTTTTTTGGGAGCAATTCAGTTAAATAAAATGGACGGAGATCATATCGAGGGAACACAAAGGCGGTAACTGATAGCTCCATTGTTAGAGAGCCAAATGGTGTCTCTCTCTATCAGCGCACAGTCTCAACAGATTTCACTGAATAAATGGAACTTGCATGAATTCACTTGCTTTGCTTTATTGAGAATGCATCTTTGTGGGGTTGTCGTCAGGCCTCGCAGAGTGCACTCCCTCCATTTCCCTCTCCCTCTCTCCCTCTGTGTGCACTGAACCAGCACAAATTCGGTTTTATTGTATTTATTTGTTTATTTACTCTTATCTCTTTTCCATTTCAGAGGCTTCCTATCAGAGACCTGCAAACCTCAGAAGCTGAGTGGCAGGGGAGCCGTGGGTTTACATTTGTGCGCGCGGGCGCGTGTGTGTGTGTGTATGAGTGTGTGTACGTACAATAGTGCGTGTGTTTCAGGGGATTGGTATAAAATTAAAATACAAATAGAAAGGAAACATTGGAATCATCACTTTTGTTATCGCCAGCTATACGGTTTACAGCTCCCACTGTTAACAAATTCCTCCAGGGTGATGAAACAGAAAAGCGCTGAAATGTACTCACTTCATGACTCAGAGAATATCTTTTAAGTAATATTATAAACACTTGGCAAGAGCTCTATTGCAATGGGTGTGAAACTCATTTTAGGCATTAGATGAGAACAACATTATTGCATCCAACAATAAAGCGCGCCGCCTCTGATGAGTACAATCACAGAGTTGTTTAACATGTTTTACTTCTGAGCCAAGTCTGTGGGAACTCCCAGGGACACTTGATGTTACAACCGCCACATTAACCTTATGCATAAAACGAATTAGTTAGCCCCTTTTAGCCTTTTGGTTGTCTGACCATGTGTATTTCTTTCTGACTCTACTGTATTTCAGTAAAAACTAAATGTTGCAGGGAACCTGAAGACACAGAGCACCATTTACATACAATGTGAACTGAATTGCCGAAATGCCATATAACAGAAAAACACCTAAAGGAATAGTTAGCTGAGAGTTATGAGAAAATCAATACCACTCTTGTGTGAGAGTGGTATCAAAATTCTCATCTAACTCTTGTCACGAAAGCATAAACATATATCCCCAAGTGTTGAACTATTCCTATACAATCGTTTTATATTCACATTCTATATGTACGTCTGTGGTCCAGCAGCTTTATGCAATTCTGTTTTTTGTGGGGCCTTTGTTTGACAGTAGACATAGACAGGAAACAAGGGGCGAGAGCAAGGAGGATGCAACGTAGGTCCCCCTGCCAAAATCAAACTCAGAACATTGTAATTAAATGATTAACGTCTTAGATGACAAAACCACAGGGACACTCCTTAATTTATGCTTGTTTTAAAAGAATGGAGAGCACTAGCCCCATCTGCGCTCTTAGCACTCTGTGCCTTACTGAGTGATTTGCTCACATAACATTCCCTATGCAAAATGTAGGTTAAAAGTCAAAACCTGATATTTTTATGTTATACAGCAGCTGGTTGCATCCATCGGAGTGTATTCATGATCACACAGATGTCTTTCTGCCCAAAACGATAAAATGTTTGCCCACTGAAACCAGCAAGTTCAATATTTCCACAGACTGTACCACTCCGCTCTGCTCCTCTTCTTTCCTGGAACGTACGCACAGTCTGTGGAAATACTTTTATCTTTCCAGGCAGACAGTAGACTGCGGGATCACAAATATCTGCTGCTGGAATATGAGTAAAAATATAACGTTTTGACTTGTTGCCTTTAGTTTGCATAGAGAAGGCTGTGTGACAGAATAACAGGGTGATGTGTGGAGTGCTGAGGTGAAAAAATGGAGCTAGGAGTGCATCAAATATCAGTATTTTCAAAAATGGACCACATAACAATCACATGTTGGAATTTTAAAAAAAAAAACACACACTTTATCCAAATAGAAACTACAACGTGAGACAAGAGTTTTCAAATACTCTCTTTGGGGATTTGTGTTTTTTTTGGTTGATGAAATATCAACTTTGTGTGGGTGGAGGGCCAAAGCAGAAAATAAGGATGCGTTTTCAAATGTATCCACATAGTGTGGCAGTTATGGCCTGAAGCCGACAGTATTCTCCAGAAGAAACTGTATTTGGCATAATCTCTCAAATATGCACGACTCCATTGTCTTTACTGTGACTCCAGGTGTGTCTGTTTAATAGCAGATGAGAAAGCTTGCAAGTTGGAGCAGGAGCAGACACATGAGTTTCTTAAAACAAAATACTTAAACTAGTGTAACTCTGGTGAGATAAAGCAAGAGTACAGCCCAGAGCAATCACACGAACAAAGCCAAACGTGGTACTTCTTTTTGGTTACACAGATTATATTTTATTTGGAATACTGGTGGTTTAAGACAGTACAGTAAAGTAGCATAAAGTCCCATCAATCACTGCCTCATTACAACCACCACCGACGTCCTTGCCAGTCACCCCAAGTACTGAAATGTGTGTGTTTGTGTGTGTGTGTGTGTGCGCGTCTCTGGTCCACTCAGGAGGAGAGAGCGAGCGATCTTGCCAGGATCTGAACTGCCTCTTTGATCTCCTAAAGCCAAACAGAGGGAGAGAGACGCTCGCCCCTCACAGAGAGGATTAAATATCCCTGAGTCGGGACATCACAACTCCCTCTCACCACCCTCCTCCCCTCCCTCCATCCCTCTTTCCTCCGCTCCCTTCCTCCTCCCGTCTACCCTGGTTATCACTAAGTCTCCAGAGGGGCTGGAGGGAAAGGAGAGCGAGCGACGAGGAGAAGAGAAGAAGAGAAAAGTAAGTAAAGGAGAGGCTGCGCGGTTTTAAAAGCCAAGAGGACATCTGGGTCCATGAGGACTTAGCCTGTTTCACCCACACAGGTCAAAGTCTGGATAGGTCACAGTTCTGCCCTGGGCTCTTTATGTGTGTATGTATATTCGTAGGGGTATTGTCTGGGTCAGGAGGGAACGGCCGGGATCTCACATCAGGCAGGATTTATTTAAGAGTTAGTAGGTTGTCAGAAAGAAGAGGATTTGTTTAAGAGAGTGGAGTGGAAGGGGTGGAGGGATGTTAAAACAGCCAGATGAAAGAGTGCAGGAGGTCTGTGCTGTTGTGCTAACCCCTGTACACTCGGAGGTATGCCCCGTGTGACTTCCGCCCCACACACATCTCTGAGAAATTCTTTTATTAAAGGCTAGATAAGGCAGTCCTCTTAGACAAAAAGAGTACTTGTGATTTATACTGTATTTCTACAGCAGCAACAAAAAGAAAACACCTTCTTTTATACAGCAACAGCCAATGCATAGTTCTTAGAAAGTCGATCGTCATTCCAAATATTTTATTACCCTTTCACTGTTTTTATCTGCCTGTTAGATATTGCTAATCTTCTGTCAACCTGGCAATGAAAATAACCCTGCTGAGAACTTAACTCTCAAGAGAATGGGCATTTTTACAGTTTTTACTCCCTCGACATTCATTCCTTGGGATATAAATTATATAAAATACTGAAAATATTGCAAATGTGCAGATCTGTTTAATTAGCCACCAGTAGTGGTGGCTCTGGCCCCTGTAAACCACACAGGCCAATCCGGCCTGTGTGGTTTACAGTGGTTTTTTTTAAAGAGGGGGCAGTTATATTAACCCTGAAAAGTACAGTAAGTGAACTCTTTTTAGCAATGGTGTGGTGTGAAGTGAGAAAATTTGTGAGGAAGCCAAGTGAGACAAATCCTTTGAGAAAATAACTCATGAAGTGGGGGATGTTGGTGTTGTAAAATCACACTGCTGATGTAATTTTACAAACTGCAACAACTTATAGGACACCACAGGATGGCATTAAGACAACACATTTGCACCACTTATAGCAAAACATGACAAAAAACACTTCTTAACATACCTGTAATACAAATATATATATATATAGTACTGCAAAGCCTATACTCAAATACAAAGTACAGATCAGTAGTGGTATACAACTAACCTCTCTATATTCACAGATAATAATTAAATGTTCAATCAGTATCAAACATGTATCAATATATGACTTACACACCACTCTTATCTGTGACACAGAAAAAATAGCCTGTATAAGCCCACGGTGCTCCTTATCTTTCTAATTATTAAAGCTAATTACCTATTTTACAGAGCAGCTTAAAAGCAAAACAGGCGTGAAAAAAATGGAACAAGCACCTGGCAGACCTTCAGCACGGGCTACATTCACATATCACTCACGGCTGATATACTGTAGGTGACTTGACCTCAAATGCAGAATTTGGGGGAAATCCAAATGTATTCAAAGCAGGTCCTGACCCTGCTTCTCATTGTGTCTGCGTAGAGTGTGCACTGAACCAAGGCACAGTATATTTAAGCAAAATAATTTCCAGCTGCACCTGCTGGTATGGTAATGTTGCACAGTGTTTCACCAAAACTCCAGATCTCCACCAGCTATAGTCTTATAAAAGCACTGTAGCTAATGTAAGCACTACCAGGACACTAGCTAACTTTCCCGGTTGTTTAACTTGAATGATGATGCTAATTTGTTATATTGTGACTGGTGTCAAAATACTGACTGGCGTTTGACTGGCTTCACTTTACAGTTTTATTTCCCAGAGTCCTGAGCATTCAATTTCACAGTGGCATGATAGATGCCACATGTCTCCCATCAACAGACTTGACATGATTGCTTCTGTAACAGCATAATACAGTCTTTAGCCACACAAAGTGTGTGACATTTAGCACATGCTGTTATCCTGAGGAGTGCCGTCTTTCTAGTTTGAAAAAAATCAATGAAAGATGAGGAAGAGATGGCCATGATGACGTGATACAAATACAGTAAGGTGTTTATATAGGTTTTATTAAAATCAGCAATAGTAGTTAATTTGAATTATAAGGGAATAATAGCTTCCTTATGTTCCTGAAAAAAAATCACTGAAATTGACAGTTGTGATTATATTGAACACATGATTGCACATCAACTTGCTTTGGGAAGCTTTCCTACAACCTTTATTCATTTATTTTATTGCACAAGTCCCAAAATTCTTCCCAAAAAGGCAACTTTTTCTGAATTATTGTGAGTGTGAATAGATTCAAGCATGTGTGTGTGTGTGTGTGTGTGTTCCTGGACTATTACCTCCAGCTGAACAGAAGCGAAGGTCAGCGCTCTCTACGAGGGGTTAATACAATCACCATTACTGCTTCCTGCTGCTGTGCTGGGGCAGAGGAGGCAGGGCGTGGAGGAGGGGGTGTGGGTGGGGAGGGGGGGGTAGGGAGGAGGATGAGAGAGGCAGTGAGGGCAGACAGAGAAAGGGGCAACTCTGACATGACAGTGACAAATTGCCTTGTATTTATTCAAATTGTGTAATGTGATATTTTGGCTGTGTTGTAATGCGTGTTTTCAGAGTGTTTGACCCTACTGATGAGTTAACACTAACGAGCTTGTAAAGACGAGAAGGCGAGGTGAGCTGCAGACACTGAAGTTAGCGGATGCTCGACTGAGAGGAACAATATTCGGATAAACTCTCAGATAAATGCAAAAAAATGTGAAATACAAATGTCAACCAAGTCAGTAAATCTTGTGGTCAGTATTTTATTCATTAAGTTCTCTTTAATTAACTTTTTAAATATTAAAAGCCCTTTTTTATAACTTGACAAAGATGGCATTTACCTATGATGCATATTGGATATTAATTTTATTTTAGTTGTAATTGTTAGAGCCTACAGTATATTAAATGACATTTCAGTTAAAATGCAACACCCTAAAGTGGCATAGTGGGTTCCACTCAACAGTGCTTGAGGAACCCAGTGGAAGCA
The DNA here is from genome assembly GCA_038419695.1 of Scomberomorus guttatus. Lineage (NCBI taxonomy): Eukaryota > Metazoa > Chordata > Actinopteri > Scombriformes > Scombridae > Scomberomorus > Scomberomorus guttatus. The sequence continues at coordinate 23,594,061 of CM076452.1, read as the reverse complement.
CGACTTAGTAATTTCATTACCTAAATAATTAATCAACAACAAAAATAAACGCTACTCCATACATTACTTTACGCTACTCTGCCCAGCTCAAACATGCCTTTAAACAACGCTAACAATGCTCTGTCTGCCCTCACTGCCTGTTTTTTTTTTTTTTTTTTACGTGTCAAAATAGAAAATAAGACATTATGGTTTGACAATAGCTAGACGCAAAGACACATCTGCGTGAGTAAAAAAAATGTTTCAAAGGACGCACGGTCAGTGTTGCTAGCTAGCTAGTTCACAGCTAACGTACAGTTGGCATTTTGGCTAATAAACACAAACGGTCCAGCGGTCAAACTTGCGCAAATGATGCAAGGAGACCATTCTTTTTGCGTTCTGTGTGAACACACTTTAACACTGCTGAAGGGTTGACTGTCGGTTTTTTAAAACTAGGGAGTATCTTGCATGGACAAAATAGATTTCACTGCATGTTAAACTGAGCTGGATAAAGGAGAGCCGCATAGAAAAAAGGTGAGTTTTGGTTCATGAGTAAAAAGAAAGAGCCACACCTAGGTACGTGGTTGGTGAAGAGATGTAGAAGCATGTAATGATGAATCTGAGCGACACAGAAGAAGGCAGTAATCCCACCATAGGAACTGTGTGTATTTTATACGAAAAGTTGAAAGTGATGTGCAGTGAACATTACAGCCTCAGTACAGTTCCATACAGAAAAGTTGACAGATTTTCTTCTGATAAAAACCTGTCTCAAGACAATAAGACTGAGAAGACTGACCACTTTTCTAAACTCTGTTACATAACATTCAGACAGACCCCATCTCTATGGACATGCAAAACAGTTAATGCTGAAAACAGAAGACGTAGCCTCTGCTGATTCTCTTCACTCTGTCCTTTGGATTATTGATACAGACACCTGCAGCGATCCGGGAAGTTGACACACACCGATGAACACAGCCAACACACACTGACGCACGGAGCCAGCACGCTGCGGGGATGAGTCATGGAGAGCTGAGGTCAGTGCAGAGATCTGGAGACATTAGTGAGGAGAGAGGGGAAGCACCTGCTCGAACAGGCCTCAGGGAAGGAGGGATAGATGAGGTGGCAGTGAAGATAGCGTGAATGCAGCTTTATAAGGGGACAGATGTGAGATTAAAAACTTTTAGGTGATATAGCTTACTTTATTTTGCAAGAGGGATCTGAACAGCGAACTGTCCCTAGTGTAACATCAGTTAAACATCAGTTTATTTTTCATTTTTCTCCCACTCCTGCTTGATGCAGGTTTTTTTGGCAACCAACAATAATAATAATCTTTATTTATACAGCACTTTTCAAAACAGAGTTACAAAGTGCTTTACAAGGTTGAACCAGGATTAAAACATTTCAGGACTGAGGCAAATAAAATCAGGCAAATAGAAAATACAAAAATAAAATGAAATAAAACCCCCAAGAATCAAGATAAAAAAAGAAGAAAAAAGACAATAGTAATAATAAAAGGTAAGACATGTAAATAAAAACGATGTGCTAGAATTAATAACACTGGTGACACGACCAGAGTTTTATTTCATTTGTTTTGTTTGTGAAAATAGATAAAAGCTCACAGATCATAGGTGTAACCTCAGTTTGTCGGCTAGGAGGGTTAATTACAGATTTGATGGTTTTAAAAAGAATGGTGGGATGGGGTTATGACCGTTTGTTGTAATGATGCTGGAGAAATAGGAGGACCTGGCTTCTTTTACTGATTTTTGATAGGTAGACATTAAGACACACAAAGTAGTGTGGCCTTGCCATTTATACAAGTGAGGAAGGGGAACATTTAAAATTTTCTCTGTGAATCACAGCCAGTCCATGTACATGACCTGAAATCCTAGGCTGCTAAAAATAATTCAAACCAGGAGGACATGCGTCATTCGATGTAACACAGTCACCTGGACTTAACCAAGTCTCAGTAAGCATAAATAGATCTAACCGCTTTGATACTATGAAATCATTGCAGAAAAATGATTTATTTGCCAGTGATCTGACATTCAACAACCCAAACACTACTGAGTTGGGAGATGGAGCTGGTTTCAGGATATTTTGAGGCTGAACATTAACAGTGATTAGGGTCCTAGGACATGCACCAGATTGTTCGACAAATTTCATAGGGCATCTATAGGTGGTTATCACAGGGATGTTGAAAATGTCAGTGTCTGCCCACAAATACCCACGAAATCCCAAGTTACCAAGAACTCAGTGTAATTAAAGAAAGCTCTATCATGACTCTATCTTTTTAGTTAAAATACTCACCACCTGTAGCCTTCAAAGGTGGCTCTGAAAACTTTGTAGATTGTAGGACAACAACTGTAGTAAGCTTGGATTTACAGCAGTAACAGTGGATTCCAATGGCAACCCGTCACTGCAAAATAACACGTAAAAACATATCAAACATCCATAGAAACTTATCAAAGCAGTTCTACAGAATAATCCACGTCTCCGCTGCAGATCTGTCCATATTGTGGAAATGTACACCACTTGTGTGTCTTACTATCACCTTCTTAAAGCTTCGGACTTACAGCACACTCTATGCAGTGTGCGAAATAAAGGGGGTCTTAGGGGGTCTGGGACCCCTTAATTAACAGCTCAGACACCAACCAAGCCATCACCCAGTTGGTGTGCCAAATGATTGAGACCAATATGCTGCCAATCAGTGTGTTAGAGGGCGAGATTGAAAGAGCTAGTTCGGTACCTCAAGCCCAGGTACGTTATGCCATCGAGAGCTACTGTGACTGAACGCATTGAAAACACTTTGAGGTGAAGAGATTTGAGCTAAAAGTCAAGCTAACCAGTGCAGACAAGCTAGCTCTGACCTGCTGGACATCTCTCACAGACGAAAGCTACATCACAACCTTTCTTAGAAATTAACTGGTTAATTACCGGTTAATGGGTGTCGATCTATCCAAAACAAAATTAACCAAAACTGACATCCTTAGTAAGTAATGGTTGATTCCCAGATATTTGTAACACTGCATGTTGACCTCTCCCAATGAGTCATTTGCGTTAGCTAAAATGAATATGACTATTAATGTAAATGTGCTATGAATATAATGAGTGAAAACATTTTTTTCAGAATTGTACTCTCTCTCTGATGATCTGTGTACCTATGACCTAATCATTACAGACTGGCTCATTAACATAGTCAAGTGACTCATAATCTAGTATGTTGTTAAAGGGCACATTTACAGGTCTATATTCATATTCTGGGGCTTTTCTGGAATATCTTTGCATGATGTACAGTTAAAAAACTCCTTATTTATCTGGCCCTTTATGCAGCCCTCAGTTCAGCCTCTGTCTGAAACAGGCCATTTTAGCTTTAGTCAAAATGTTAACTTCTCAAATGCATCCGTACATGTTCAAGCCTGAATCCAATCTGAAATACAGCAACGATCTGACGTCAACTGGAGGGGGATGTACAGGTAATATTGCAAACAAAGCATTCAGAGCAGGCTTGCAGGGAGCATTTTTACATACATTCACCTCATGTTTTGGAACTTTGACTATGTTTTTCATAGACATTCAACATCATAACAGTATATAAATGACAGAAAATCACAATCGCAAAAAGCATAATATATCCCCTTTAAGGCCTCAGCATGCTACATAGTCCTTGTCAGTGTTTGTCAGCAATTTTTGCGACATGCAAAAACTGGCAATACAACAATTCTATCCACCTGACACAGTGACTGGCCAGGTGTGCTGAGGTGTGAAAATAGGCTGAATTGGAACTCTCTCTCAAGCTCTCTTTATTTTTCACACACAACTTCTAGCACATTTTCATCTGTACAAAACAGAGACAAACTGTGCGACGTTGTCTCTATTTGTACAATTCTTCGTGTTGAGATGATTACAAATAAACAGAGAAGATACCGAGCTCTTGCAGCTAGGAGAAGGCTATGTCAGCGGGATTTTCGACCCGCTTTTAGCCCCATGCAGAGCAGGTATCAACACATTTGCCTAGAGATGACACATCATACAACCTAGTTAGTTTGAAGCACTGAGGCCTTTATTTAGGAACTACTTATGGCCTCATTAATTAGCAGTTTCTCACTTATTTCGTGGTAACTACTCAAAAATATATCCATACCTTATGTAGTGTTTTGTCCCTGTCAGTTGTTGCTCAGTGCTCAGTTGCTCAATGTCCTTCTCTTCCCTTTCCTCTCTTTTTCTCCCTCCTCTCTCTTCTTGGTGAAGCTTTATCAGCGCTCCAGGGACTAACTGACATTCACACAGACAGTAATGACACCACAGGATTCGAGGCTCTTCACTCTCCGCTCTCCCCTCTCGCCTCTCGCCTCTCTCTCCATATCTGTTTCTCCTTTTCTCATTCTTGCTGCTTTTTCTCTTGTTCTCTCTTCCTGGGCAATTAGACAGAGGGAGAAGTCCCAGTTGGCTTGCGGTGGTAATCAAACATCTTTTTCTTGTCCATTTAACACTGGGATTAATTTCCTACAAGGTTAATTAAAGAGGCCCATCAGACAGAACTGATTATTGCAAAGGTTACTGTAACACTGCTGCTCACTGTTTCCCTGCCTGTACACACACAAGCACTCGTGTGCACACATACTCATGCACTTAAATGCACAGACATTTGTGTACATACACATGCACCCACGGGGACCAAATGGAAACAGGATTATGTGGTTGTCCATGGAGGAATATTAAGTTTGTAAATTTTCTTACTTGATGTACAGTTTTTGTAAGCAAGGTGATGCTTTGGAGGCATAATAAAAAAGACTGAAGAGTCACTTTCCATTAATTCATGTGAACAAATCCTTACTGTCTAAAAGGCTGAACATTGTTTTTTTTTGTCTTTTTTTTAAGGACTAGTGAAAATTAGATGTATTTACTTTGCTGATGAAATGTGTGGGTGCTACATTTTTAATTTTGGATGCCAGACTGTGAAATTATGGTTTTGGTTCAGTGCCACTAAGAAAAAGCACGAGGAAGTTATATCATGGTAGCCATTATCCTATACAAATGGTTGTATTTGCCTAAATACAGAGACCATGTTTCCCATAAATCCTCTCACTCATGGTAACCCCCCACCACCCTTTGCCCTCCCCTGAAAACAAAGAACAACAAAAAAGCTATCCTTCAACATGTCCTGCCAACCCCTTTATGCATTAGTGACAAGTATGAACCAGGAAATGATCATGTTGAAAGTTATTCCTCCACAAACCTGCTGGCAGCTGGTTAGCTTAGCTTAGAACAGCACGCCTGGCTTTGTCTGAATGTAACAGAAACTACTTACCAGCTCCTCTAAAGCTCAATAATATCATGTTATAGCTATCCCATTTGTTTAAACAACAAGTTGTGGTTTTTACGGGGGTTATGAGCCGGACTATTTCTTGGCTGGACACAGTAACTTCCTGGAGTCTTGCCGTCACTCTTAGATTTCCAGCCAACTAGCGGAGAAAGCCAAGAGTCCCACTACTAAAACCAAAGCGTGTCGTTTTTACACTTCTGTTTTGGTACAGATTAAACAAACCAGATGTATTGTATTAATGAGGGAGATTTAGAAGTTCTCAAAGGTGGATTTTGTTTCCTTGGAACAGAGTCAAGCTAGCTGTTTTCCCCTGTTTCCAGTCTTTATGCTAAGCTAACCAGCTGCTGGCAGTAGCTTCATATGTACTGTACATACATGAGAGTGGTGTCAATCTTGTCATCTAACTCTTGGCAAGAATAAGCATATTTCCTAAAATGTTAAAATGTTGAACTTTTCCTCAAAGTCATTTTGATTCATATCGCCCAAAATCACAAATTAGCCTCCCTCTCAACTGATGCTTTTTTGATGTTGAATGCTAAAATAAAAGATTTTCTAAATGTAATTGAAGATTTTCCTCAACACATATTCTGATATACAGTAGCGTGCATCTGTGTCTGCATATTTGCATAGGCCTCCTGCTTCATGGTGGACCTGTAAATCATGTTACCCATGGAGAACGAGCTGTGACTACTCATGTCCACCACTCAACAATCATAGAGAACAAAGATCACCATGACAGGTATAACCAGACAGAGAAAACATTCCTATTCAACTGGTTACCATAACAGCAGCGAGTAAGACCAGGGTCACAGTCCATAACACACACACACACACACACACACACACACACACACACAGTCTCAATTAGCAGAGCGGCAGCCATACCAGCCTGTTTCTGTTTGTGCTGCACAGTGAGAAAGAGCCCTCAGGTGACACACACACACATACACACTCTTATACACACACAGTCACACATGTGCGGGTTCATTAGCATGCTAATTGGAGGTGAGGACAGTGTGGTGTGGAGGTGGTACAGAACAGCCCCAGTGTATTAATCACAGGCTCAGGGAGACCAGCTGACTCCCCAACCTGGTCTCTTAGCCCCCTCACCCAGACCCCCCGCCCCCCACCTCTCTCTCTCACCCCTGCGCCTCCCTCCACCCAGTCTGCCCACCTCCTATTCCCACTGAAGCCAGCATCTATGACTCCCTGCCCAGCTGGTAAAGGGAGCTTCGGTGCACAAGGAACGCTGTGTTCAGCACTAGAGGTTCATTGAAACTCGACACTGAAGTTTTCTTTTTCAAAATCTTGGCTTTGGCTGCAAACACTATAATATATACCATAAATCAAAATTCAATGCAATGATAAACACCTGTGACAGAAACTTTATAGTGTAATTGCAAAAATTAGATGCCCACCAATAAAAAAAATGATGAAAAATTGTGTGTTATATGGAGTGCTATATTTATCCTACCTCAAAATCTGAAATATATGCAGAACAGTATATGGTGCCATCAACAATTTGCATGTCCATGGCATGTAGGCTACTTTATGTTAACAATCCCACAATGCAACATGTTGTATTTTATAGATGTGAAAATTAGAAACATATAATGTGACTTTTGACACAGTTAAAATCTCGGTTTGTGAGGTTTCCTTCACCTGGGCCATGCCTCTAGTTTGAGTTGAACATTTACAAATGGTTTTATTTGTTCAGTTTTTACTTAAACCAGCAGTGTTTTGGTCACTTGGGGTTAGTTCAACAAGCTGTAAACACAACACTGACATATATATAACCTTTCACATTATAATGTAGAAATATGGAGTAATACTTTAATGGCTGTCTGAGTCAGTAAACCAAATTTTAACAAGAAGGCAGGGAGTGTTTTAAATAGTATGAGATGCATTAAATCTTAGATTTTCATGACATTGTAACTATGCCAGGTATTTAACAGATAAAGCAGCTGATATATGATTATGTGAAAAGCTCCAGTGCTATGCAGGCAGCGAGAGTGAAGGAGAAAAAGCGCCAATGAAGCAGCCAAAAGTAACCTGCTGTTACTGTAACAAGGGACCCTGATAACACAGTAATAACAGGCTAATCGTATTTGGGTTCAGAAACCACAACATGCTAATTCAATTAGCTTAATAAGCCCCTGTAGATAAAGGGCTTGTTTCGGCTGTCGTGATTGGCTCAAGGTCCCAAGGAGGTGGTCCTCTGGGGCCAGTCGGCTCAGCATTCGCCATTACCAGTAGAGGGGGAACTTCCAGCACAGTCCACTGTGTGTGTGAGTGTGTGTGTGCGCGTGTGTTTACTGGATATTAAGGGATGTTTGTTGTAGGAAATTCTCTAATTATGCGTTTCCGCAGCTTTAAAACAGACATACTGTACGTCAGAGGGGCTTTTATGATTTATATATTATATATATTCATATATGAGTTCTTACATAAGTTTATTGGCAGCTAAAGCTAAAGCAGAATAATACAGGTCTTGCAATCGTCAGATCTGACCTAGGTCATATATCAAGGTGCTTAAAAAGAAGTTTGTCTCAAAGTTTGACTCCAGTCACCTAAATATTATTTGAGGTTCAACCAACAGATTCTCCAAAGAAGAAAATCCACAACTCCTACTTCTGTAAACTGTGCATCCTCTTAAAATTTTAACAATGAGGAAGTAGTCACTCGCCCCTTGGAACTTTCTTTATTGTTTGTCTCCACAAACACGGCACACAATGCCGAACAAAACCATTCTCAGTCTATTGTCCCGCTGCTGTGTCTCAGTTCACTCTGAGCGTCTGTCTCAGCTTCTGGGGTCTTTGTGTGGAGATGCACAGAAAGGCATGGCAGCATTGTTTCACCGGCTGAGGAGGAGAATGGAACTGTTACAGTGGAGAGAATTGGCAGCTGAGCCCAGCGAGGAGATTCTCCACACAGTATTAGGGAGAGGGATCACGACGCTCCACCGCCGCGCTGGCCCCGCTCACCCCTCACACACACACACACACACACACACACACACACCCCAAAACTAGACGCACAACCTCGGTTCCCTCCCCTTCCCTGTGAAATCTGCATTCTGTCTTAACCCTTTGTTTCTCAGCAGACAAGCTAATCTGTTTACGGGTGTTTGTGAGGGCGCCTTTGTTTGTGCCACGCACATATGCGTGTGCACACATACACGCATTAATCTGCAGGCCACGAGCCAGCTGACACCAGCAGAATATAACACCAATCCCCACAGACTCTCTCCTGCAGACACACAGTCTTTCTTTCTCTCTCTCTCTCTCTCTCTTTCTCCCATGTTCCCATACGTATACGCATGTGTACGTGAGTGTGCATGCAACATGCGACTACATGCATATTCTGCAGAAAGTGGGGGATGGTGCATCTGATCAGCAGAGTACGTATAGCAGATAAGAGAGGAGGCAGTGTCAAATGAGCAGAGGCAGTGTAGGCAGAGAGAGGATGGTGTCTGGAGGCAGAGAACTGCTGTAAACAACACAGCTCGTATTTAAAGAAGGATTTGTTCAGGAGCTGAGTGCACAGCTGGATCTGTACTATACACATCAGCAAAAAAAAAAAAAAAAACAACTAAAAGAAAAAAAAAACACACTCCTTCTCTGACTGGGCCCGTTTTTCTCCTCGCACCAGCTCAATCCCCTTCATCAAACGTCACAGCAATTTGAGAGATTAGACAGCGCGGATTAGACACCACAAGGCTGCCTCTTTTTGAAGCGTCGGATGCCTTTGTGCTCCATTCTCTCCACCTCTTTCATTTCATAAGACGATATTATATCGAGTGGTGGTAAGACTCTCACTTTCACAATAACAGTGTCTCAGTTGATTCACTGACTATGGGATGTGAGTGAGTAGCCTAATTATGTAAGAAGTAAACACTTCTCGCTGGCTGCTTATTCCACCTTGCACTGGCATACATGTTTATTGGTTGGCCTTACTAGATTTCCCTGCCTCTACTTCTGCTCTGATTAATGAGATACACGCACACACACACACACAAAGGCACGTGCTCTCAACACCATCTCCCCTCTCACCAACTTAGCGGCGCTATTAGGCCTGATTGAACCCTATCCAGTGGATGTAATATATTAGCAGGGAGATTATTCTGACGTTAAAACATGTTCCCTGTGCTGACAGCATCATCAATCACCCTCACACTGCCTGTGGAAGACTCGCACACTGGACATAATTGCTTCAGCATGGGGTTGGAGAGAGGAGGGAGGGGGGAGGAGAAGGAGAGAAGTGTGTGAGATTTAGTGTGGGTGTTTGTATTTGCATGTTAGCCATACAGGGAAGTGCAGCACCGATGATACAGCAAACTGCCGTGCCCAAACTGGCATTTGATGATCCAGATTATTCCAAAATGAGCTTTAATCTGAGTCTTTGCTCGTGAAAAATGACTCTGATTATTACAATTATTATTATACAATTATTTCTGATAACTTTAGTTAATGGGAGTAACTGTCTCTATTACCAGCGGCCTCAGTGGATGAGTCATACACAGGTAGACTTCTTTTCCTCACTTATTCATCTAATCTGTTTCAGTGGTGGCAGAAGTATTCAGGTCCTTAAAAGTAGCAATACTACAGTGTGAAAATACTCAAGTTCTGCATTCAAAATTACTAAAAGTCGCTAGTAGTAATTATTACCATCAAAATGGACTTCAGCCTTCCTTAATTCATTTTTTCCCACTTGGGGGCAGCACAACAAATCAACAAGTCAACTGTTATACTGTCAAGTTGATAAGGCAAAGTTGATAATAGCAAACAGGTGCCTATTTCCTATATTCAGCAGACACAGAGCAACATCAGCATTCATTTGGAGTCGTGTTTCTGGCCACCTGACAAATGTAAGTCCAGTCTTCCCTTTCCTTTTAGCTCTGTTTTCATCTCTACCAGCTCCTGAGGGAAATATCTGGCTGTTTAGCTGCTAAATGTTTCACTATGTTCAGCTGGGCGCTTACTCTATCTGTCTGTTGTTATGGAGGGTTTATCAGAGCTTTGTCACTGAAAACAGCTGTCTGCAGAGTCTTGGAAACAACCCTGATTAGAGTGGTGAGATTGAACCAAAACAGTAAAGTTGTGAGCTCAAAGATGCTGAAACACTCCATAGACCTGAGAGGGTCTGCAGATTTAGGTGATAATTCTCTATTGGTGCATCACTACAAACAACAGCTTTCAAATTACACATTTTTCCCATTGTTAATATGAAAATATTGATTAGTGCAGCTTTAAAGTTTTTTACTAAAACACACTCATTATGCAGCAAAAGGATCTGTATCAGTGTGATATTATTATCTATTATGGTATCGGATTATTATTACTGATGGATTAACATGTATGCAAAACTTTGATGTTGCAGCCGGTTGATGAGGAGCTAATTTAAACAGTTTTACACACTGCTGTTGTGATGTATAACACTGTATTTTATTTATTCTTATGTTTTGAATGTAAAATATAAATCTTCAAAGTAACTATACCTGTCAAATAAATACGGTACAATGTTTGCCTCTAAAATGTTGGAGTTGAGGTGCTGTATGTGCACTGAAGGCCCCAAGTTTCCACATCACAGTCACAAATCATGCTCGTAGGTACACACCTTAAACTCAGATTTAAAGTGAGCACAAAGAAACTTCCCGCTTTCTGCAGATTAATGTGAAAACAGCCTTCAAGTGTCACATTCTGCACAGTGAAGCTTAAACATCCAACTGAAGGAACGAGAAGAAAAAAACATGAATGGAGGGGGACTTTAAGTACAGCACGTAAGTAAAGGTACTTAGCTACATTCCACTATTCATTATTTCTTTAGACTGCAGGTGTTGGGAATAAAACCCAGCTGCCGCCTGTAGATGACTTTCATACAGCGGGACAAAACTTATTTTCCTTTTTCTTGTCTAATCTTTGTTTCCAACATGTTTCCGACCCTGCTGTTTAGCTTTGCTCTCACCTGCTCATAACCTGCAGTACAGTATTTGCATGCTGCTCACAGGAAGGTGTAGATGTAAAAAAAAAAAAAAAAAAAAAAAAACACCACAGCCTGCGAAGCCCACCTTTGTATTTCTTTTATCTGATATAATCCATGCTATTCCATGCTGCTTCTTCTCGTTCTATAGCGGTGACCCTCTCCCTCTCTCGTTCTCTGTAATGTGATCCAGTGATTAGTATTCTGCTCAGGCATTAGGATGGAAAGCAGAGTGGCTGCCGAGAGGTGTCCTGAATCACATCACTCATATTCCACTAAGTGTGTGCGTGTCTGTGTGTGTCTGCGTGTGTGTTTCAAAGAGAGTGAACCAAATCAATCTTATATCACCAACCGGCCACTAAGTGTTGCGTGTGTAAGCGTCACTCTGCATTGTTTAAACACACATTTACCATCTAACTGAGCTGCTGCGCTGCCATTTGTCAGTTTCCCCCTGCATGGTGTGTGTGTGTGCGTTGCGTTTGTGTGCGTGTGTTTGCACACATGCCAAGGTCAACCGCACCTCATCTCTCCTGGCTGGTAAACGCGGACGGCCCTTCTACATGCTGAATGTAACGCAGTTATTTCACAGCTGAAATCCATCCTTTGTCTTTCACTTAAGCTCAGAAAATTAAGGAAAGTTATATTTGTGTGTGATGTGTTTATCTCATCTGATATAACCCATAATTGTCACATTCCTCCACATATGCACTAATGGGTCATCTGGACAGGCTGAGTTTACTGTAACTAAACATAATTTATCTGGTGTGGTGCAGTTTAGTGTTACAGCTTAATAGTGTTGTTTTATCATGAGCGTTAATATGCTATAAAATACAGAAATTAAAAATAAAATGTTTTATGGCCTGTAAACAACAGTGTTAAATACAAATTGGCTGGAGTTGGCAAACTTCCTGACAGGCCAACAAGGGCAGAAAGATAAACCCTCAGTCCAACTTCTCTGCTCATGTACATAGTCATTTTTTGAGGAAAAACTTAGCAGGGTTGAAAATACACTCTCCTAGGCCACACCACATAAACCATGCCAAGGCCGCACCCAGTCCTATGTACGTATTAGTCCAGCTCATGGCCACACTGTGCATTGTTGGGAAAATGGAGTATGTTTAGTTAAAAGACTGGGATCAGAATTTGTGGCATCTGTTTTGCCATACAAACAATTATTATGCCATAGAAATGTATAGTTTCCATATAAACAGCATGTAACCTGCAGTAACTACAAAACAGATCAAAGAACCAAGCCAATTAAGCGGCTGTAAAGCTGTGCAGACACTGTGGGATTTTATTTATCGTGTACGTTATCTTGTTTCAACTCACACTGCATGTTTTAATGAGCCTTTCTGTGCAGCCAGAGCCTGCGACTTTTAGGTTAAGACTGTACCATACTGACATGTAGGACTACTGTACATGACGCGAGTGCTCACCTCACACTGAATGTAAGCATGGTCGGGTTTGCCCAGTGACATTTCCAATAAAGTTTCTTCAAATAAGACGACCGTGTCCTCAACAACGTCGACAAAAAGGAGAGAGGCAGCATTTTTTTGTGCAATTTTTACGACGAACGGAAACTAAATCAGAAGAGAAAAAAAAGAAAAATATGGAGCTGCAGATGTCTGGAACACAATAGTCTGTCTGTTCTGCGGCTAAATTCAGTTTAATATCACAGCAGTTTTAGCTAGGACTACAGTTTTAGCCACAATATGTAAAGTACTGCTCCAATAACATTAAAACAAGACCATACAGATTAAAAAGCAGCTTTTGAAAGCAGAAATGGAAAATCGGCAAAACTGCAAGAGAGCTGACGAAAATTTCTGACCGTCCAGAAATCCAACGATTCTAAAAGTAGTCTGGGGCGACCAATTTAGGGTTAAAATCGGGCTTAATCTGTACAGTATCTGCATTCTGGCTGCTTAGTTACTGCATTTTGGCTTTATATTGCTGCGCAGGCTGCAGTAACTGCACTCTGGTTTGGTAATTCACACTTCACTACAGCCAACAAGCCACCTAAGGTAAGAGTTAATGTAAAGCTGGCTGGTAAGATAGCCAGCATGCCATAACCAAAGCTAAAACTAAGTTTACTTATTGATTTAACTGAAAATTATCCATTTTGTTTGTCCACATTAGCCTACAAAATGGGGCGGTAAAATGAAAATGAATGTATTGCATCAATTTCAATATAATGATGACAAATAGTAGATGTACAGACACCTATCAAAACAAAAATACATTTTCTTTACATCTTACAAACCAGCTGTAAGGTTTGAAGCTGTCTCCTTGCACTCTGTGAAGATCATCTAAAGGCAGGCTATAGTATCTGTTATCTAGGTTTTATGATAATGATTTTTTGGGGGGGTGAAATGATCCAAAAAAGGCATAAAATGAAGGTATTTCTATCTATCACACAGGCTGGCCTTTCGCTTTTGTAGAGCAGATTACTTCCCAGAAAATACAAACATAATTAAGCACAGAACTCGTTAGCTTAAAGAGAAACAATTCTGTCATTTTATTGAATTATTTTGCCTCCAAAATCCTCTCCCACAGTTACTAAATGTATTACAACTTTTCACGTTTGAATGCTACGACCATTACGACCCTTTGTAAAATTAGTTGGCATTATTGATGATTTGTTTTAGCAACACGTCTTCCCCTTTTTTTTGGATCCCAAATGTCTGTCATCTGATTATGTTTTCTTACAGTAAATGGACGGGAACAGATTTCTGTTACCATTTCCTGACAGCCTCTGGCTGAATGATGCTGTGCTGCCAAACTCTGCCTCGTGTGAACAAAAAGAGAAATTACATTACAGTATGATTTTCCAGAAACGCCACCGCACCGTGAAGACATTACCATAACAAATATCACAAGGGCTAAGTTGCATATACAAGGCATGCTTTACTAAAAGGTAAAGAGACTAGAGAGATGCTGTGCACAGGTACATAGAGGGATAAAAAAGAAAATGTGTGCGTGTGTGTGTGTGTGTGTGTGTGTGTGAAGGGAGGGTGTGTGGCCTGGAGGGTGAGAGAGGAAGACGGAGTGTGTGTGCATGCATTAAAATAGGGGATTTTCTTGTCAGAGTAGCAGGGTTGGGGATTAGTTTAGGATCTGACTGAGACAGAGGAGAGGAGGGCTGATGACTTTAGCCACATAAAGAGATGACTGGGCAAATATGGGCGCATACATCAATATCAGCGGCGAGCACATTATAGCGACGCCCAGCAGAGCAAAACACATACAGTAGACAGCCGGGGAGATTTTCTTTGTTTATGCATGACTGGAGAGAAGGAAATTAATATCAGTGAATTGAATCCGCTCCTATGGAAGATCTTTATGCCTCCCCAAACCTCAGACTCGCAAAATAGATGCAAGTGACACACACACGCATACACGTACACACACACCCTGCTGAAAGACAGACACTAAAATAACCTCTGTTCCAGCTGGTGGACTGCTGAGGCTCCTGCTGGGCTGTTTTAATGGAGAAAATTAGCCAAGCAGAAAGGTGGATCCTGTTTGTTATGCTCCACTGTCCCCCTTCCACACAGTCGGCCAAGGAGGCATCCTCTGTTGTCCTCTCTCTCTGTCTCTCTGAGCTCTCTTGACACTGTGTATCTCCACCAGCTGCTGCTGCTTTCATACATCCCTCTCCTCCTGCCTCCCACCTCTGCCAGGCACAGATACATACAGGACATACATCACACACACACAACACGAGCAATAATCTCAAGTATTCTCTGCCTAAGGGTTCATTTTTTAACTTTACAGGCCAGTGTTTTAGCATCATTCCCTCTCATCTCATTTACCTCGCCCCCGCTCCTGCAAGTGTGCTCACCAGCAACTAGCCATATCCCACCCGCAAGAGAATGTCAAAGCAGGAATGAGAAAAAAAAAAGAAGGTGCAAACAAACGAGAGGTTTGCATGATTCAGGAGTCAGACTGAACAGAGAGAGAGATTGAGAGAAAACGAGAGTGAGAGGTGAGAGAGTGAAGGATGAGAGAGGATATGCAGAGGGGTGAAAAGCTTCTTTGTTCTGGATGCCCTTGAGACAGCTGACATCGCCACAATAAGACCTTCTTTCAGAGGGAAAGAGAGGGAGTCAGAGCAAAAGAGAGAGAAGGGAAAGAGAGCAGGATTTAGTACTTTTGGCATACTGAACTGGTAGTAATAGTGGCGATAGTAGTAGAAGTGTCACTGTTATGTGCGAGTGTGTGTGCCTTTTTAAAGGGAAATCTTGCTTTCATACATCATTCCTATAAGCTATTTACTGTTGGAACCTGTAGCTGAAGCCAGTTTGCTGAACAGGCTTGATAAGTTCCAGATCAGGAAAAAACAAGAGCCAGTGATGCTGACTTACTGAGGTTGTAATGAGTAGAGGGGGTCATATATGTTGTTCAGATTGATGCAAATTTGTGATTTTTTTCTGCTATATAAATAAAATTGACTTCTTACACAGAGAGATGGCTCACAGCCCACAGAGTGCAGCGTACCGGTCACCAGTGATAACTCGCCAAGTTAGCATGCATGCTAAGTTTCCTGTGTTAAAGGAAAATTCCAGTTTTACTACAACTTGGGTCTTATTTTCATAGTTTGAGCCATCATTTCTACCAGTTGTTATAACACCAACCTTTATCAAAGTAATTGCTGATATCTGGGAATGCAGTGACATCACTGAAGAGTGATGTCTAATGGGGAAAGAAACACGAGCTTTCAAACCGACACCCAGGATAACTTAACCTTTAGTATTACCCAAACTGTCTGCTGTAAACATACTTGTGTAGGTGGGTGTGCACACACAATTTTCCTATGCAATGAGGGGTTATTACCATACCGCATTCCAGTGAAAGTTACACATCGGGTGCATACGCCCAAAAGGTTTTTTCAGGCCTCCTCGGGCTTCCGTATTTTTGGGCCCATTGAGCATGAGTAATTCTAGTCAGAGCCAGTTGACACATGAATTTTTACAGATATTTTTGTTGTGCTCGCTTTCGTGTTTAACTCCAAAATCGCAGCAAATAATACAAATATTAAGTATTTGTATTTTCTCGGCACTTAACCCCACTAGCTGACATACAGAAGGAGGTTAGGAAGATTAAATTTATATTTTCTTTCCTGCGAAAACAACCCTGAGATGCTTCTAGTTTGTACTGCAATTCTGTCCAACTTCTTACTTGCTGCTGAGCTTTTGTCACATCCTGTATCTGCACCAAACACACACATACACACACAAACACACATGAGAAATCTGAGAGTGTGTTAGACCTCTCTTCCTCCTCACCCAGAGTTCCTGGCCCCAGGGGGTGGAGGGTCTCTTCACCCGTCTCACACATCCAATCCAAACACACAGCAACCCACACATACATGCATGAAGACAAAAAGCACACACACACTGGCAGCAGACCACATCAGAGGGGGTCCATTCCTCCCAAGTCCACAGGTCTCTGGATAAACATATTATTCTGGATTAAATGTTTCCCATATTTGTTATTCTTCCCTTCGAGACTCCAGGTGGAATTGGTACAAAACCAAAAATCATACATGCATTCCTTTGAATGAAAGAGCGGGCCGAGGGAACGCTCCGAAAGGGGAACGAGAATTCCCTTTCGAGCGAGAACTTGTAACAACATTTGTGCAGATTCTTCGATTGCCCCAGATTCTTCATTACACGTCTAACAAAGGCTGCGCTGTGTTGTCGAGAAGTGGTCTTTTCCCCCTGCAAATCGTGCCGCGCCGCTTACCAGCATTCTCTACAGCATCAGGAAGTGTGTGTGCTCGGTGGAGGGCCGCTGCTGGCTCTGAATCTGATCCAATTGGTTCAAGAGGCACTGATCCTCGCTGGGACGCCGCAGTGTGTGTGTATGTGTGTGTGTGTGTGTGTGTGTGTGTTTTACTCTCATACAGTTTGAATAGAGATAGAAGGTGACAGCTGAGCAGCAGCTTCAGGCCTAAATTGAGGCCTAAATTGAAGACTTCAGAAGCAGAAGGTGATGATGGTCCAGTCCTGCTCAATTATGCAATTATGTCCAAATTACTGCCAGAGCCTCTCGCCCTATCAGAGCCCAGGTTGTAGCCTTGAGCGAGCCAATCGTGAGTGAAGTGTTGATGTGTGGTGAGAGATCATAGACTGCCCACCTATAGCTCCAGTGGCCGCGGTAACATAATATGAGCCATAACGGTGGTTGGATGGATGGATGGATGGAGCCACATGTTGCAGGTAGACCTGGGAGCAGATTATCGTCTCCTCTATCAAACACTAATCAATAAATTAGCAAATTCCTGAATTTTCATGAGCAAGGGAAGCACTTTCAGGTTCTGGAGCTCCATATTAAGATTCAAATATTTGCAGCCAACACATCATCCTGTCACAACTGTGTCAGAACATCATGCACAATCTGATGCTCTTGAATGATCTCTGCATCAAACGTTAGCTCCCTGCATACTAATGCAACCGTGGGCAACAGCAGAGGCACACAATGAGCTGCAATCAGAGTGTTCTTCCTATCGTGTTTATTTTTGTAAACTGTGCAGCCCCAACTTTGCGCAGCGGTGGGACGTGTGTTGTGGACAGAGTGTTCTCGCTGCAGTGTGTTTGATGTCTCTCTCTCTGTCTCTCTCTCTCTCTCTCTGGACCCTGGAGACATTCCTCATGCATAATCGCTGTGTGTCTTTCTGATCTGCCTCTACTGCTGGTGGAGGTTAATGCACAGAGCTGCACACAGAAACACACACACACATAAATTAGAGGCAATTCTCAAGCAAAACACAACAATCCCATTTCCCACAAATAGCAAAGAATAAAGCGAGCACAGGCAGAGAAGGTGTTTTGTAATGTTTATTGATGTGATAGAACCGGTACAGATCTCCAGGCTGCTTCCATCTTCTCACATAAGTTAAATTATGTCATTTGCTAAACAAGTCAATTGAATATGGTGTTGTAAACACAGTTGCACTGTGCTCAGCCTAATAAAACCATCTACTCCTGTAATTCATCATCGTCTACCATACATTAAGCTGGGAATCAAGGGGAAGTGATGTGATTGGAGGGAGGAAAGCAACACTCCTGTACTGGCTCAGTATTCTGGTGAGGACTCTAACTGTAGAGCAGAGGGGGCAAAGGGGTCACGAGGTGTGTGCGTGTGTGTGTGTGTGTGTGACGGCAGCATCACCAGTCCTCCAGGGCTCAGCAGGCTAATTAATAATGAATCCCAGAGAGTCTGTGTTTGAAATGCAGATGTGCAACTGCCGGCTCCGCCTGCTCCTTCAGAGGGACCTCTGTGTGTGTGTGTGTGTGTGTGTGTGTGTGTGTGTGTGTGTGTGTGTGTGTGTGTGTGTGTGTGTGTGTGTGTGTGTGTGTGTGTGTGTGTGAGGGGGTTTGCAGGCCACAGGGGAAAGTATGTTGGTTGGTTGTTTAGCTGTGGCAGAGAACTTGCAGATATTTTGCATGAAATTCACCTGGGCTGCTCATCACGGTTAGCGTTGACCACATTTGATTTTTGAGCAAGAACCAAAGTTAAAAAAAAGAGAGAAAGAACTGTGGAAGATCTTCTCTCCTTCAGCTGATGTCCCCGTCTGTCCTCTTCTCTTCCTCGCTGGTGCCGGCAGAGGCCTCAACCCCAAGCTCTTCTCTGCTTTCAGCACAGAAGAGGAGAAGAAGAAGGAGGACATGGAAGAGGAGCTGGAGAGGGGCTGAAGAGCATACATTTCTATAGACTCTTCTTCACTGCACTCTGTTTGGTATACTGTGTGTGTGTGTGTGTGTGTGTGTGTTGTGTTGGAGCAGTAATATTATGTAGATTTATACCAACATTGGCTCCTTCACTGACCCAGCAACAATATAGTAGCCTCTCGGCAAACAGCACCTGTAACACACACACACACACACACACACACACAAACACACACACGGGTGAATAATCTCTCTGACAAACATTCCCTTTGTTTGAGGGAAGGCAAGAAGGACAAACAGTTTCAATTTTGTTCAGGTGTTTCAAATTCTTGCAGATAATAAAAAATAATATTGCAACAATTGCTTTTACAAAGTGTTTCTTCTTCAAGCGCAAAGGGGAGACATTTTCAGGAGCGGGGGGTTGGTGGGGTGGGGTGGGTTGGGTGTGGGTCTCCCTGACCTCGGGCCTGTGTGTTGTTTTGACTGAATTCATTTTCTAATTAACTAGAAACCAAAATAATTTTACGCTGGAATTTGCATCATAGTTGGAATACTAATATCCAGACAGATTCTGGGTGAAGGCCTGACACATTTTTATTGAAGCTCCTCATTGCAGTTTGGTGCCTTTGAGTCGCTCTGGGAAATTAAATTACTTCAATTTTACAACTTAATCTGATAAAATAAAATAAAAATCCATAGTGTTTAAACTTTTTCTTTACTGTCATGACGGTCGATAAAATGGCATTGCGCTTCCTTCATACTTCCATACATCATATTTATTTTGATTTCCCCATGGAGCCATAATATCTGTATATTTCTAGCATCCGCTGCACATTTACAGAATGAAACATTTCATAATCAGAGCGGTGCGGTGTATTTAAAACGACATAATATCTTAATGTTTCTGTTGTTGCTAATTATCTGAAGTAAGAGGTGCATCTTCTTTCTTTTTCTCTTAAAACACATCCATCTAATCACTGGAGTCTTAAAAGGTTTTGTTAATCTGTTATCTTATATTAATATCTTCTATTAATTGTTTCCACTCAGCGCTGCTAATAAGTGAAGAAAAAAATCTGTATTAAAAATACATCAAGTAAAAATGGGAAATTATATCGAGTTCAATGGCCTAAAATCTTCTGAATTTGCCCCGCGTTTATTATGCTGTGATGATCCATATATTGGTTGGTAAGATGGGCTAAATTTTCCAACTCATAAATGTCATGACTGAAGTCTTTTTCTCGCCGGATTTCGGCGGAAATCTGCAATTTCAGTCCAATCCTGTGCTCTGAACCGCAGCCGAACTGAGCACTTAGAGGCAAAACATCCATTTTCCCCGTGATTTCCAAAAAAAAAAAAAAAAAAAAAAACTCTGAAGACTTCATTCTGAACTTGTTGAAAAGCAAAAACCCTGCAAATACTGAACTCACTTTCACAGATAGGCTACACACACGCACGCACGCTCACACACGCACACACACCAAACATGCGCAGCGGGGCCTCATGCATTATGAATGTACATTTACACTTGTGCGCTCTCATGGGATGAGCTTCAGCTTCATATACATTCACTTATTGGTGTGTCCAATGTATTTCCTCTTCTTAACCCCTGTTGGTCACACACACACACACACGCACGCACACGCACGCACACACACACACACAGGCAGAGGTGAGTGTTACATGACTGACAGCTGGACATGTAGGATAGCCTGCACGTTTCTCCCCCGACAAGCAAAAACAGACGTTTTTGTTTCAAGTTTATCATGAAAACAAACGGCTTGTCAACAGAATGATGTGGGATTAGTTTCGGGTTTACTTTTGAAAGGGCCGTCTTGTTCAAACACGGTGTCACTGTCCTTTATTAGCGACGTCACGGGCTAATGGGAATATCGATTTTACTGTCTGGGAGCCTGTGAAGTGTGTGTCGCGGCTGTCAGGGATGAGAGAACAACTAAGTTTAAATTCAGAGGTGACAAGAAGGCTTCTTTTAAGTATTAGGTAGTATTCTTTACCAAAAAATCAAACCATAAGTTACACGAGAAGTGATTTTGTTAATTATAAATTATTATTATATAGATTTCGTTAAGAGCAGGCGCGCACTTCATAATAAATCTGTTCAGGCCACTAAGAGATCAACCTGATTGGAAGTGTTTCAATTGTAAAACCTTTAACTTGTGTCCATATCTGGCGCACAGATTCAGGGGTTCAGGCTGCATTGGGGAAAGTTTGCAAAGGTCATGACACTAAGTGACAGTTCCCGCCCCGAGGCCCAAGGCTGTCTCAATAGCAGACTAAACCTGATTTATATATATATGCTGCAGCCTGCTGCACTGAACCGGAGGGGAGAGCCATAAGAAACATGTGTAAACTAAAAAAACATAACAACCACAAAACATCCCAATACTGTGAGCTGCGCATTCAGACCCTCCATAACAAACTCCAATCACATTTTCTTAATTTTTTTTTTAGAAAGAAACAACAACAGCAAAACTGAATCACTATTTAATTATTGTAGGAATAATGGCGGAGACAGGAAATACTTTTAAAGTCGGCCTATTAAAAACTCTAAATTCACAGAAACACAGACACACCAAACCTCCGCAGGAAAATTATACATTTTGTCCCCAGTTTGTTTTCTCAACCGACAGCATAACAGCATGGTGCTCTGGCAACATGAGCTATAACGCTCTCCAACTGTGATGCAGCACAAATATTCCTGTTTTGTAAATGACAGTATGTTACAGACCTGCAGCCAAGAACAGATTACAGCCTCTAACCCTTTAAAAATAATAATAACTTTAATAACAATCCAGCATCCTTATCACTATGTTTGATTAAAGCTCTATAATGTAATTTAATTAAATACAAACGTTAAGTCCTAAAACTGTTTCTATGGAAAAGACACAAGACAAAATATATATATATATATATATTTCTGAAAATAGACTTGATTTTTGTCTGTCCTTTGCTTCATTAGGATCACGCTCTGGAGGTCATAGTTTGCCAATCTTTTTATTTACTCCACTGCCTGAGAGGAAAACATGGCTGTATATAATTACCATAAGATTCCCTCCAAGCCGCCAAATAAACACCAACAAGCTGCCAAACAAGCACAACCACAAACTATCATTTCACAAGGACGAAATTAAAGATATTATGAGTCATTAGTTTTTCTTATTGAGCAGTAATGTGCACCTTGGTAGGAGAGAGCCTGCAGTGCTGCATGGTGTAAGTGTAGCAGGGCTGGCTCGGGTTATCTGTGAATGGGCTCTTTATTGGAGGCGCGGAGCGGGGATTTGCCTTTTATTCGCCTCGCTATGGAAACGCGCTCGACGGCAGAAAAATGTTGATGTGAATAAAAGGCATCAGCACAAGGAGCGTTTCTAGAGAAGCATCTGTTACACTTAGAAACTTAGACTATCGAGAGCAATACAACCCCCTCTCCAAGTCCCTCTCCATGTCCGCTTTATGCTCCCAAAATGCAGACTTAAAAATTATGTAGCCTGTATTTTTTTTTTCTTCCTCTAACGAGCGTAAAACCAGTTGAGAATTTTCCAAAAAAAAACTCAAGATTTGTAAATATCGGCTTCACGGGGCTCATCAAATTAGTTTGTTGACTACATTTTTTTTAGTGGAGAATATATCATCCAAAATCAGTTCGCTTTGTCATTTAATATGACGTGTAGACTATAAAAACACACTGAAATACCACTGCCATTGTTCACTAAATTTGCTAAATTTCCACGTATAATACAGCACAGAATTTCATCCCATATGCTCAAACGAAGCCATCCAGTTCAGCAAACTAGGCCAGTAGAACAACACTGGCATCCACATCAAATATTCAGCCACTTTCAATGAAGTTTCAAAGAGCAAACTACATGAAGAATTTACACAGAAACACCACGCAGGGATTAGAATAAGAGCAAGACAACAAACATATAAATATGATGAATTATTTCCCATCCACCTATAGGCCTACAGGCTACCCTACACAAAGCTTCAGAGCAGAGGTTGTCCTGTCATCACCCTTCCCCTCGCTGTCGCTGTCTGTCATTCCTCCGGTTACCGAGGCCGGTCCACCCGCAGCGGCCCTGTCCACACATCCAGCCCCGCGCGGTCAGCTCACCTGCTCGGGCCTCCTCTCTGTCTTATTCTCCACAAGCAGCTCCCCGACTCAGCGCTCTTTAATGACTTTCTGGTGGCTGCAGCCTTCTTTTATTTCTCCTAAATGTATGAAAATGTATGCAAATTTAAATCAAGCTTAACCTGGGAGCTCCGGCAATATATTTAATGGAATTTCAAACCAATAAGGAGACCGGGACGCAGTCTTCTAATGGCAAATATAATTACGCAGCTAAGTTAGCTCTTAGATATGCAGATAGATCTTTTTCAAGTCTGAGAGGAGCTGACGAGATTCTTAAAAGAGTGAAAGTGTGGGTATGTAAGTAAATGTGTCCCCACGTTTACTTACTTGAGAAAATGTAAAAAAAAAAATCATGTTTTAGGTGATAAATGTGTCTGATGAACACGATTCCAGAGCAGCAGCAAAAAGAGTAAGTTTAATTTATCAGAGAAATGTTACATTTAAAGTCTCTAATGGAAATCTTATTTTAAAGACTAACAAATTACAGCTGTAGGCCCATAACGTGCCTTATTTCTGTCTGACCAGAATAGATATGGATAACGGATGCGTGCGTAAAAGACTTTTGCGTAAAACACTATCTTGAGACGTGGCATCATATAAACACCTGAGGAAGTATTCTCTAAAAGTTAATAATTAGCAGTGAGAACTGCTTTGGGTTTGATTGTATCCTTCTAAAGTAAGTGCTGGCACGTCTAACAAATGCCATTGCGCTTTATCTCCTCCTTCGCACGCGCTCAAGGGTGACAGGAGCAGCAATAAACTCGCGCGTAAATCAGCTGGAAACTTTAATTAATAAACAGGAACTGCGCTCCACGCGCACATCGTTCCACAGCCAGACCCACTGGACCAGCACTCCGACTCACTTCCGGTTCGACTGCCTGTAACCCTTTCCTATCCGCGACTCTTCCAGAGGCGGAGGTTCGTGTATCTGCGCCGTCATTGGTGGAAGCGCGTCGTCACTGCGTCTCAGCCGCACTGTGAGTGGCGGTGGAGGCTGTCAGTCACTGCCAGGCTGCTGCCGAGACTCCAGAGAGAGGGAGATGTCAGAGGCTGAGCTGCTCCCTCCTTTCAGTAGCACTAGTGGGGTTCAGCAGCCAGCATGGCCACAGCTGCCTCCAGCCCCTACACCCTGCTCAGCTCCAGTCCCATGATCCACCCGGACAGCCAGGCCATGCAGCCTGCTAGCCCCTACAGAGGACACCAGAAACTCCTGCAGAGTGACTACCTGCAGAGCGTCCAGAGCAACGGACACCCGCTCGGGCACCAGTGGGCGAGCAGTCTGTCGGAGGGCAGCCCCTGGTCGGCCTCCATGGAGCAGCAGGACGTCAAACCAGGGCGAGAGGACCTGCAGCTCGGCATCATCCATCACCGCTCCCCGCACGTAGCGCATCACTCCCCTCATCACAACAACCATGGCAACCACCCGGGAGCCTGGGGAACTCCGGTGTCCCACAACTCCTCCATCACCAGCGGGCAGCAGATCAACATCTACTCCCAGACGGGCTTCACTGTCAACGGCATGCTGGACCACGGTGGGCTCACACCTCCACCCAACCCGCAGGGCCAAGGCATGCACCCGGGCCTCAGGGACACACTCAGCCCCGAGCACAGCGACCTCGGTGGGCACCACTGCCACGACCACTCCGACGAGGAGACGCCGACTTCGGACGAGCTGGAGCACTTTGCCAAGCAGTTCAAACAGCGGAGAATCAAGCTGGGCTTTACGCAGGCGGACGTGGGTTTGGCTCTGGGCACGCTGTACGGTAACGTCTTTTCCCAAACCACCATCTGCAGGTTCGAGGCTCTGCAGCTGAGCTTTAAAAACATGTGCAAACTAAAGCCGCTGCTGAACAAGTGGCTGGAGGAGGCAGACTCGTCAACAGGCAGCTCTAGCAGTATAGACAAGATAGCAGCTCAGGGGAGGAAGAGGAAGAAGAGGACGTCCATCGAGGTCAGCGTGAAGGGGGTCCTGGAGACGCACTTTCTCAAGTGTCCCAAACCCTCCGCGCAGGAGATCACCTCGCTGGCGGACACGCTGCAGCTGGAGAAGGAGGTGGTGCGCGTGTGGTTCTGCAACCGGAGGCAGAAGGAGAAGCGCATGACGCCGCCGGGAGAGCCGCCGCAACACGAGGGACCGTATTCTCACAGCGGGAGCGCGGGAGACGCCTCCTCGTGCCACGATCTCTGACCGAAGCACCGGGAGGAATCCCCCCCCGGACAGACTCCCGAGCGCACGGGGCGCGCGGTGGCACCTTCCGGCCATCGCGCCTGTCCCGTCACAGACTCCTCCAGATGCCTCCAGCACTGATCCACGACAATAACAATAACAGAGATACCTGTTCAGCCTTCGTCATTTTCTAACTGTCATGAGGGCATTACTCTATAGCGGCATATCAAACGTCACATTTCAGATCACTTTTGGAGCCCGCCAAATTATTTTCTACATCACGGATATAAATACAAAATGTGCCTAATAACCTGCCAGCGCCTTTGGTTTGTGTCACCATGTCTCATCAGCTCCATAATAATGCTATAGGAATACAGTTGGGACTGATGTTTTGTTTTGATCTGTGCGGGCTTTGCTTCTGTTGTATGATCAGTGGAGTGAAACAAATAATAATAGTGGCTCTTTCACTTTCCTTAACTGATTTGTTTTGGACACCAGAGGCCATTTTACAGTCCACTTCATGCTCCCCTCGGGCTCACAGTGCTTTATAGTTCTCAACATATTTACATTCATTATTTTGTAACATACTCGTAGCAGATCTGTAATTATTATTTTTGCATATGCAAATAGGCCCTCATCCCAGTTGTAGAGGTACCAACATAATAGCACTTGGAGGATTTTTTTTTTTTGATTAAATCCCTCCCTTATGGCCTGTAGCTTATGAAGCCACACACAGTTACAGTTATTTATAAATTAATGTATTTGATTTCAATCATCTCCGACCATATAAACTGTGTGGACTCTGAAACAAGAGCCGTGAATAGAAAGAGGGGTTGACGACGCTATACACCTGCCTATAATTTTATTGTACGTTCACTATCAAAATTTTATAATCTTAAATACTCCTGTTATTGGTTTATTTCTTAAGTATTTTTTCGAATATTGTACAGTTTTATATATTACCCTTTTGAAGTCATTAATTTAAACAAATGCTCTTAGTTATTCATGCACTTAATTAGCAATGTAAAAAAAAACAAAAAAAAACAACAACAATATTTTCAGTAAGATTGAACTGTTTCGGCGGTTTTATTCCAAATTTCGATGACAGCTCAAGTAATTATTTATTTTCAGTATAAAGCTTGTATTATGTTTTGAAATAAACTATGTATGTTGTAATAAACAATTTTCTTGCTACAACTGTTCACTGTCCAAAACAGAATTCAGCTTCTGATGAATGAATACTGAATATTTAAGTCAGAAGTAGACTCAAAATCATACATCTTTTAGAAATTATTATTATTATTGTTATTATTATTATATTATATTAAAATAGATATAACAATAATCAAAATTGTATAATTCAATATTCCTGTATTTTTCACATGATTTAAGATTCTTTATTGACCAACCTAAACGCATGACTACTTATAATTAAGAGAATATTATGCTCCATTTATGTTTATACACAGCAGCTTTTCCTATTAGCCATAACCTTCATTCAGCTTCAATGTCATGTCAAAAGGCTGCTGTTGCAAGTTTTTAATGTCACTAACAGCTGTAAAATATCCAGTGGTTCAACAGGACCTTGGCTGGGACGTTGATCACAGAAAACTGAGAAGCTTTCTCCAGCAGTTCCACTGAAATGTTATTGTCCGGGCCCTCTGCCCTCCTCAATCAGACATGCGTGATTTATCGCCTGGGCTGCTGGGCCTGACAGCAAAACACAATGACACACACACACACACACACACACACACACACACAGACATACACACAATCAGAAGCAGATGAATCTCATTTCAAAGACTACAGCTGCGTATAATTGGCCATGCAAGGGCAAAATAGAGCTATATTCCTAAGGAAAAAAAAAATCATAATGCCTAAAAATAATTTAGGGATGGTTTTGGAAATAAGTAGGCCTATAGATGCAGCGCTGCTTAAATGATTCAAAAATAGAGCTGGAGAGGGAGAGTGAAGGAGGGGGAGAGGAGAAGAGGAGAGGCGGAAGGGTGCTAGGCCTTGCCTTGAAATGGAGAGCCTGACTGGAATACTAATGCGTCTGAATTTATGCATCTCCTCAGTCTGTGGCCCTGAGAGGGGGGTGGGGGAGACAGCAAGAGAGAGAGAGAGAGAGAGAGAGAGAGAGAGAGAGGGAGAGAAAAGGGTGTGAGGGTGGAGGTGAAGGGGGCAGCTATGTAGAAGAGAAAAGTAAAACCATGGCTGATTGATTCCATCCATCTATTTTAGTTCAAAATAATCCCTGATTTCTGGGGAGAGAGAGAAGAAGAGAGAGAGAGAGAGAGAGAGAGAGAGAGAAATGACCCTGGATGGAAAAGAGAAGAGCAGTCGAGCAAACAAGCAAAGCAAAGCCAAGGTCCAGAGCAGCACTGCAGTATCCCTGAGCCTCCTCCACCTCAGTGTGGAGCTCCAGCACAGTTTGGATGCTGAAAACCTTTATACATTCACAAACCAAACATGGCTTTAAAGAGTAACTGACACCTCCACATAAATAACTCACCAGTGGAAAAAAAAATGATTGACTTTGGAAAATGTGTAGAGGACAGTGAAGAAAACATAACAGGTGCAAGATGAAAGCAGCTATTTCGGAGGTATCAGTTAATTTTTTCCCCAAAAAGCTTGCGGTCGGATGACTCGGCGTTGCACTCCGGCAGATAATTGAGCCTCTGAATCAGATCCTGAGTAAGTGCGGGCTGATCATCAGACTAGGACAGCAACAATAGAGAAGCAGGAAAAGAAAGTGTTGCAGAGAGTTGTTTACTGGCAGGGGGGGATAATGGGAGCGGCTGACTCACACCTTTTTCCATAATTGCATCTCATCTCAAATCTTCTGTTCTCTTTGAATATACTTTGTATCCTGTTTCAAAGACTTGGTTGAAAGTTAATAAGTTAAAAGTGTAAAAAAAAAAAAAAAAAATCACCAAATTTCTTCTAAATAAATTGTTTTCCAAAGCTTTTATTAATATTGTTATTTTTACCCCAGCTTTCTAAAATATCTCTAAAGGTCAATAAAAGTGAATAAAATATATTAGGGAATAAAGAAGAGTAACTTGAAAGCAGGATAAGCAGAAACAAAAAGTTGATATAGAGTTTGCAGTATAAAAAACTGGCACTGTAGGAGGTCAAAGAGAGGACATTAGACATCACATTTCTCTGTAATTAGACAGGAGGGGAAAACAGAGGGCTGCAGTCTAGTTGCTGCGCAAGAACACAGAGAAGAACAAAACAGCAACCCTCATGAGAGGTAATAATAATACACTGTAATAATGAATATCGGCTGCTCGTCGGCCACATGGTTACAAACCTTCTGAACTGAAGAATTAGCAGACTTTTGCTCCAAATTCTGTCTCATCCTTTACTTGAAGTTTATAAAAAGAAATTCTTCTTCAATTCTACTTATGTCTTATTTCTCACATTCAACACATGTTAGTTTTAAGGTCATAAATGTATTTTCACACCTCTACTGAGAGGCTGCTATAGGTCTTGTCTTTCTACGTTGTGTTACAACTTACTGATCTATGACTTCATGCTTTTACCACTTTCACACTGGAACACACTGGATAAAAATCTGTAAATGTGCAGACAAAGAGAAATATATCATAAAAGCACTTATGAAATACTGAAATTTACTGGAAAATACTAAAACTACCAATTATCTGACAAGATAATAACCAAATTATTATATTTTTATTATTATTACAATTGGTAACTAATTAAAGTGAGGGAAAAATATTTCAAATAGATTGAGTTTTGGAATATAACTCATAATGCTAATGAAAAATAATGTTAATTATCTATTACCAGAGTTAGGTGGCACATTGGATGCCTTATATTTTAAAGTTAATACTTCATCACTTGGGTGTATTAGTTACTAGTACGCCTGAACTTACTCTGTGAGGATTTCTAAAATGACAAATTGTTTTCCCATATCAACAAAACTCCCTTATAAAAAAGGTTATTTTTAAAAAAACAAACTAATGTTACGGTGCCTCCTTATGTCAATTCTGTTAGAGTAACACAATGTTTGCAGATAAAACCAGTTACCACTAAAGTGAATCCTTCTTGCAGGCCTCAGCTGTAGGGCCGATGCATGCAGGACTTCCTGTTGAGAGATACTGACTCTGGAAACAACAACAACAAAAAAAACATCCTGAAATCAGAGAATCACTGCACGTGTAGAAAACAAAATCTTTTAGTAGTGACACTCGAGGGTTAAGAAATTTCCTAGATTCTCCCTCGGCCTGAGAGAATGTGAGGCCTTACACTAGTTTCCTTTAGAATGACGTATCCCAATATTTCAATAGATGCTTTTGGTGTTTTTACACCACACATTGCACGTTTTGAATTGCATAAACACACTTTTTTGGCAATGCATTTCACACTTGTTGCAGGGGGATTATACACTGATTCATCACATTTTCAGTGTATCAGTGCTCGCTCGAAAATACAAACGGCCGGACTTACACCTCTTACTACTGCAGGGCACTGACACAACTTCAAAGTCGATGTGACCAAAATTGATAATTGATCACTGGAGGGCAGACAGGCTATCAGTAATGATAGTGTATTAGAGGACAGAATCAATTCTGACTGTAGAGCAACTTTAACTGGAGAGAGAGGAGAGAAGAAAGCAGAGTGGAAAGGGAGGGGAGGGGACGTCGAAGAAAGAAGAAGAAGAGAGAAGATGGAAAAATCTGCAATATGATTAAACGCATAACCTAAAATCAATTTCACATCTTCAGTTCTGGCATTCCCTGACAGAGCTTCAGTACAGTTTGTAGAGTTGGGGGGGTGGGTAGAGTAAGATGTACAGTACATCCCGGCAGGGAGTCTCATTGTGAAAAATCTATAAGAATTATCATGAATAGGAAAAAAACGCAGTGCAGTTCTTTGTTGTCCCTGGTGAAATAACAAATGCTGTTTAAGTTTGTACACCTTCTTCGATGAGTCACTGACAAAAAATGAATCGTAAAAACTGTGTCAGTGGAGCAGCTGCCTCTGTGATCTTATTGTTCGTCTCTGTTGAGGCTGTGACATTCATGTCTTTACAATTACTTTGACAATTAAAACTATATTAAGCTTCGTGCAGTATGATGCCTCCAATGAGGAACGTACGAACCCTGAGTGACATGTGCAGTTTGTTCTTTTTGAGGCTGGCACTCCTGCAAACTCTGATGTGATGGTAAGGCGTCGCACGTGGCTGCACAGGCGCAATTAAGAGGCCTTATTTCAAAAACCGAAAGAGCCAAGCAGCATGCCTGTGTTTAGAGAGGAGCTTCCGTCATCCCACTTACCCTGCCGGTGTGTCTATTGAACACACACACACACACATACACACAGATACACACAAACGAGTGATGGGAGCAGAAAGGCCTGTTTATGGCTCTGAGAGAGTAAATCACTGTGTCTGATATCTTCATTTGAGACAGAGGGCTGATCACTGCTCGTCCTGCTTGTTCCACATTAACTCATTATCACACACGCTCACTCCATTAATTCTCTTGCTTTTATTAGCAGCAAGAGTGGATACACACGCACACACACACACACACACATTGTGGACTGATGACAAGCACTGCCTCTACCTCATCTGACAGCTAATGGCTTCATTAGGAGCAGCGTGTTAATTGGCTGACTTTGGGGAGACGCTTGTTAATGAGGATAAATAGATTCACACCTGAGCGAGGCGCTGCCAGCCACAGCAGCAGCACTGTGGGAACTCTGGATGACGAGCAAATATGGGACTGCAAATATGACTGCAACACTTTATTATGGAGTATAAGTCAACGTGACAGACCTCTGTCCCCATTTTACTTCCTCCCAGCCTAAACACAGTTGTGTTTCCTTGCCAGGCGGACTTATTAGCCGAGTGATTGATTAGCACCAGGAGGCCAAAACAAAGAGCAGTATGTCAAAGCAATCAGCCCCACTGTTTACCTCTCAGCTC
This sequence comes from Scomberomorus guttatus, assembly GCA_038419695.1. Taxonomy (NCBI): domain Eukaryota; kingdom Metazoa; phylum Chordata; class Actinopteri; order Scombriformes; family Scombridae; genus Scomberomorus; species Scomberomorus guttatus. The sequence continues at coordinate 23,562,831 of CM076452.1, read as the reverse complement.
CCAGGCTGACTGCAAAATGCATCTAATCCAGGAGAGAGAGAGGGAGAGAGAGAGAGAGAGGACATGGAGTCAACTCAAGACAGTTGCAGAAAAAGGACAACAGCTGGTCCATAGGCCAGAGTGTGCGTCTGTGTGTGTGTGTGTGTTTCTGCGTGTGCATTGATGGGAGCAATCCTCGTGCCTCAATCCATCTGCTTCCCTGCCTAGATCTCCATCCTCTGCTGTCTGGTCATGACAGCTCTGACACACACACACACACACACACCACTGGTTAGAGGATCACATATTCTCAGGGGAGCGGGGGGTTGGACAGACAAAATGGAAGCAGGCGAGACTGATCATTTACATAAGGGTAGGACACAGACCCACTCAGAGACTCCTGCATGTTCCAACAGCCATGTTAATGTCTTATGTACTGGACAGTGTTACCACCTAGTGGTGGCTGAAACTCTTTGCATGTCATTCATGTTTAATGTGGGGGGGAGACAGAGGCAAATGAAAGTGTTTGGGATGTATCTGTGGAAAGAGTTCATGTTTAAAGCTGCACTAATCAATGTTTTTATATTAACAATGGGTCAGACGGCAATGTGTAATGTGAAAGGTGTCTCTCGTAATGACAAACCCACAGAGAAGTATCACTCACTTGCTTTGGTTCCCGCTCACCGCTCTCATCAGTCTTGTTTCCAGCAGAAGCAGGCAGATGTTTTTAGTGAAAAAGCTCAGAAGAATATATGCTACTAAACAGCAGACACACACAGTTCGCAACTAGCTGGTGAACATGGTGGAGTATTTGGCGGCTAAAGATATTTCCCTTTTAGGAGATGGTGGAGACCAAAAGAGAGCTAAAAGGAGAGTGAATATTGGACTTACATTCACCAGGTGGCCAGAAACACTAAATGCTAGCACATATGTCACTTTTTTGGTGATAAGTCGATGTGTTTATAGTTTGTTCTGCTGCGGCCAAATGAATCTATAATAATTATACAATGAAGGTTAATGGAATTTTAGTTTATGCTGCTCACATTTAAAAAAAAAAATTAAAATAGCAGTGTGTCTTTTTCCCCCATTACTGAGGATAACTGATAGACCTTGCTAACACTTTTTTTTAGGAGGAACTTTTCTGGTCTGTTGATTCAACAGGGACAGTGAATCTGGAAAGTTGTAACTGACTTTTTAAACACTGAATTTTTTTTAGTGCTTAAAGTACCACAAACATTCTGTTCATCCACATTATTATTGGGTTGGTCTCAAAATTTGAAAAACTACAATCTAAACTGTCAGCATGACCACAGGTGAGGAAATGTTTTATTTAAGAGAACCAAACCCTAAAAATGAATCTATGTAACTTCTGAAAGTAGTTGTAACATGTCACAAGTAAACATTTCTGGGGTTTTATTAAAAAGTACGAGAACACTGCACCTCTCTAGAAATGAATGGAAATGTAACGTGTCATCCTGTAACTGCTACTTGTGGACACAATGGCTGCTGTTCAGCAAAGTTACTGACAATTGGCTTCTATTCATTCGTATAGTTAACACTGTTGCCTAGCTGTTGCTTCAATTTCTCACAAGTGACAGATGTTTAGGGTGCATTCTTGTGACAGAACAGACCAGCTCATGACGCAGTGGATGCATGTCAATAATGATCTTTAATGTCAATATATACAGAACTTGAAAGAAAAATAGAATCTTAAAAATCAAATGAAATAAATACAATATCATACAATTTCCACAATGTCTTTTTGAAGAGATATCCATGGAAATGTTTTTTTTTTATTGTTTTTTTTTTTTAGTTCAGCTTCTCTGGTTCAACGGGGTGCGTCCCGTTCCCCCCAGAGAATCCCTACAGCTCCCCCACATGCTCTTCATCTTTTATTTATATATATATATATATATATATATATATATATATATAAATAAATTGTTTTTTTTTTTTTGCAAACTACAAATTCTGTTATCGTTACCACATAGTTTCACCTTCCAACTCTAGACCTTATCTTTTGTCCATCTGCAGCTTATTTTTAACTCTTTTGATACACTGTTAGCATCACAAAGTAACATGAGTCAGACGGTGAATTTTAAGGGAAAAGAAATACAGGTTCTGTCCACACATGCATTTATGTTACCAAAAGTGCTGGTAGATGATTTTGATCCTGAGGGACTCTTTAATCTGCCATGAGCAGAATTTTTTTTTTTTCATCCGTTTTTAAGAGCATCGGAAAAAAAAAAACAGTCTGACATTGTCCCTCAGTCAATATCATCTTACCAGTACTCTCACACATAAACCATTACTTCACTTTGAAGAAAAGAAGTTAAGAGAGCAAAAGCAAAAACAGGGAAGGAGAAAGAACTGAGGAGGAGAGGATGGCAGAGCGCAGATGAAGAGCAGTGGGGGGGCACAGTTTACCGAAGCAGCTTTGAGTCAGCCAATCACAGTGAAGGAGAACATCAGCTGGTGCGTTTCTTCCCGAGGAAGAAAGAATGAAAGGCGAGGAGGGTAAGTGCATATGAAAGCTGTGGAAATAAATACAAGTCTGTCTCCCCAGCAGTAACAGATATGTGAATTTCCCCTCTTCCTCTTCAGCTGACTTCTTCACAATGCAACCTCGTCCAGTGTGTGTGTTTGTGTGTGCGTGTGTGTGTGTGCGCATGTAGGTGTGTATGAGTGCATATGCCAGGTGTGTCAAAAAAATAAATAGATTAAAAAGGGAGACAGTGGATTTGACTGGCCAGGACTTCGGTCTGTGTTTGTGTATGAGAGTTCGACTGAGAGTGAGGTCAAAACTGGAGGGCGAGCAGTGTGTGTGTCTACATGTCTGTTGAGGTGAGTTTCTTCATGCTGCGTCTCTGGGCTAGACTGGACGCTGCCACGGGCTCCAACACCGGCTGACTTGTCTTCTGGCTCAGTGCTGAATAGGTGGCAGCCATGGCTCCCTGGAAAACAAGCAAAATTGTTATTTGGCTTTAAGTCTTAAACAGTTAGGACTTTGTATTTGAACTTTGTATTTTGGCAAACTCAGAACAGGCATTTGTATTCTTTCAGTGCTGACAGGGAATTGGTCAGTTTTGTGCTACTGAACAAGCCCAAGTTTAGTTTCTTTTGTTTAGGTTAGCTTCTTTATGCATTCGTGCTTCATTTTCAACATGGATGACTCTGCTAATTTGAAAAACATTAACATTACAAAACATTAGGTCCTGATTAATTTTCTCTGGAACAACTAATTGAATAATAAACTAATTGTTTTGGCTCTACCTGATAGGTATATCAGAATCTGGGTGAGTTACATTAACGTCCAGCTTATTCAGCGTACTACTGTATTACACTACATTTGTTTATACTAGAACAAGCCTCCAATCAGACACAATCAGACACAAGGCATGCATTACGCCATGAGTGGGAGCAGCACTAAACTCAACACTGAGAAGGGCTGTTAACCAGTGCAGATACAACTTCAACAATAGAAGGAATTTTTACATCATGGACTACTAATATAACTGCTGGTCCACAGTGCTGGCAGTCAAGGTCAAGAAGTTCAGTTACAATTAACAAGAAATATATATTATATATAAATATAAAACACATTTTTTTGCAATGATCGCCCAAATGTGGTTATGAAATACCTGTGAAAAAGATATGTAATGGTGGCATGATACTTTACAGTGCACTGAAACAGTAAACTTCACTGGGAATTTAATAATTATAAATAACTATAGATAAAAAAAAACAAGTACAACGTGCAACATGTATGCTGATACCGATATATTACCCATATATCTGTGAAAGGCCAATATCGGCACATAATAATCAGCTGACCGATATGTCAGTCAGGCTCTAGCTCTCAGTGGGTGTACAGGGTAAGACGGTTAACGCCACATGCATCAATAAATCAGTCAAACTGATTGAACATCCAGTCAGCAGAGCTCCAGACACAAACAGGTGGCTTATTGAGGAGAGAGGTCAGAGAAGGGCAAGATTTGTTCAAGCTAATAAAGAGGCCACAGAGGCGCAAATAACACCTCATGATGGCAGCGGTGTCCAGAGGGACATTTCAATATGAACGATTTGTCAGACCTTAAATCACATGTGCCAAAGAGGAGAATAGCAAGAATAGGCAGCTAACAAGAGAGGAGAAGATGAAAAGTCTACAGGCAGCGTCACCAAAATTCAACCCTTAAAAGAGTGAAAAACTGTCACATGGTAACTAGAGCTGAAATGATGAGTTGATTAATTGATTAGCTGACCAATTATTGGTCTATTACTTGCTAAATACAGTTTCTGACCAAGTGGATCTTTAGCCACACTACACTTGGATAATTCCCAATGTCAAAACACAAGCAACTAAGACTGCTTTATGAATGTGGAAGGTGAAGAGTGACCTTGGTTGTCCTTAGACCTCAGAAATATCAGAGTGGAGGTGACAGCATGGGATGAAAACTTTATAACCCTCACCTATGATCACTGGCTTTGGGTTGTATATAAAAGAGCTACATGACAGATAGAAAAGGATTGCTGTGCAGGGCGGCTGGCCTCTCTGGATGATCGGGTGAAGAGTTCAGCGATGTGAGAGTGCCTCTGTGTACAGCTGCCGCTCCCTCAGATTAAGACGAGCCAACTTAGGCGGTTCAAGCGCTTGTAAGGATGCTGCCCAGACAACCTCTCCCTCTGGAAGAGATCTAACAACAACCGACTGAGCGAAAACTCTGGTACGTGACGGAGAGACCGCACCACTCAGATGTCAGTGTTTGGGAATCACACTTTTCTCTTTCCAAAACATGACATTTAAATGCAAAACCCCCACAAAATCTTTCAGCACTTTTGAAAGCTGAACAAGGCAACTTTCCTGTTTTTTTTTTTTTTTGTCAGTCGCATAGCAACAGTGTTCTCACGACAAATCACCAAGGATCAGGCTCACTTTTATATATCCAGAAGCACAGACACTGCAAGGGTATGATGATGAAGAGTCCAGGCCCTCTTCTGTATCCCATTCCAACTTTGAGGTACAACTAGCCTTTAACTTCTACCACACGGTAACAAATGGGCCTGTGTGTTTGTCTCTGTTGGTAAGCAGGATATAGACTCACCTTGACGAGGTGTGGTGCATCATGGCGTGTGAGCTGGAAGTGTGGTAACGTATCTCTGCAGGTGATCCAGGAATGCTTTAGAACCTGCTCTGCTGTGTATCGCTGGTGAGGGTCCACATGGAGCATATGGGACAGCAGGTCCTGTAACACACACACACACCCACATCCGGTCATTAAGGTATAAGATGAAAGTACACAACTTCAATGGCGTTTCCTTAATATGAACTTTCTTGCATGTTACAAAAATGAATTGTTATTAGAAGGAGAAATGGCATATCAAACATTTTAACACACAAGAAAAAGATTCTGTCTTCAGATTTTATCACTAGCTCTGCAGAATCACAGAAACACAAAACATAATCACATCTTAACATTAAAGCTGAATTAAAGGAACCAAGACATGGACTTTGATGAGTATCACACTTTGAATGTGTTTACCTTTGAGGTGTCTGATACAGTATCCCAGTTGCCGCCTGTCAAAGAGAACTTTCCAGACCCTATTCGAAGTAGAATCTCCTCTGGTGTGTCGTTTGGCCCATTAGCAAACGGCGTGTACCTGACATGAGGTAAAAGGAGAGGTTAGGGAGAACACGTAATAATATTACACACACCATTTCATTTTATAAATGCTAATGTATACTAGTCTCATAGTACCAAACAAGACGCATCTAAACACAATATCTGATTTTGTGTTGTGCAAAATTTGACACTGAAAACTACTTTAATCCACTGCTCTAAACTTCCTCCAGCCTCAGCATCCTAAATGTTAAAACATTTGTCGATGATGTTCATTCTTCATAATAAATGTTTTCAGAACAGGACAGAACATTTAGACGGGTTTCTAAATTGGACGCTCAGATGATTGTTAATTATTCCCGTCCACATTCAAACCAAATTCCCCAAGAATTGTTCCTTATTGCAGTCTTACCCTGCCAGCATTGTATACAGTAGAACTCCAAGACTCCATATATCACAGGCTGCATCATAACCTTGCCGCATTAGTACCTAAACACACACACACACACACACACACAAACAAAGATGAACCATTAAAGATTAGTACAGCTCTCCACTGTATTTACTTCCTCCACATCTCTAAACTCCATCTTCCAGGCATCAAACCTTACATTTCCTCTACCATTTATTCTCTTTTTGCTTCCATCATTTCTCCTCTCTCTCTCTCACCTCTGGTGCCACAAAGTTGGCGGTGTAACAGGGTGTGAGGAGCAGGCCGTTGCCTCCTCGAAGCTGCTTCGCAAATCCAAAGTCACAGATTCTGATGGAGTCAGGATTCCCCGAGTCGTCCATATACAGGATGTTGCTGGGCTTTAGGTCTCTGTGTACCACCTGAGGAGATGGAGACGAAGGAAAAATAAAAAGATCAGCATCTCTGATCTTCACTCATGCTTGTACATTTGCAGACGTGCTTCCTCACCCCTTGGCAGTGGAGGTAGTCAACAGTCTTGGTGATGGTGTAGAGCACAGCACTGGCCTCTCGCTCAGAGAAAAACTTCTGCCTGAGGATCTTATCCAGCAGCTCCCCTCCCTTCATCAGCTCCGTCACCAGGTAAACATACCTGCCCTCATCATACACCTGACACATGCAGATGCAGAGCAACAAACAGTAAGTTGACAAACTGCAAATCTTTCCTGTGCTGAAACGCTCAAACACACACACACACACACACACACACACACACACACACAACTGTTACTGACGTCTTTCAGAGTGATGATGTTGGGATGCTGTCCGTATCGCGTCAGGATCTCGATCTCTTCAGAGGGGTCCCTCTTACTTTTGTCTATAATCTGTAACACATGGACAGACAGACAAGAGCAGTTAGCATCATAACACATCTTATAGTGGCTGATTCAAATAAAAGCATCGATCTACTACGTATTGGACAACTAATTTAGCGTACTATCCAAAATATCTGAACTTTAAAGCATTGGCTGTGGCTTCAGCAGCTTGTGTAAAGCTTTGCTGCCCTCTGCTGGTCTGTTGGCATCACTAACCACATTCAAAGTGATTACTCCATTTTCAGCAGTTTGGCACAAAACTAAGAAACTCTATTAACCAACATGTGAAAATGAATAGTGCTTTTTAAAAAAAAAATTGGCTTCAAAAATGGATGAACAGCTATGGTAGATTAGAATTTCAATAAAAAGGAGAAAAGGTCGCCACACACTCACAATAACTCTTATTGTTATGCCCAAGTCTACGCTGGTTGCTTGGCAACATCACGATGATGACAAGACTCCAGGAAGTTACTGCGCCCGGCCAAGAAATATATGTCCAGCACATAACCCTGATAAAACAACAACTTGTCATCTTTACACTTTGGTTTTTGTGTAAATTAAACGAACAATATATAATGTGTTAATTAGTGACCTTTAGAGGCATTGGGAGGTGGATGTCGTTACCTTTGGTCAGAGCCAGGCTTGCTGTTTCCCCCTTTCTTATCTAACTCTTGACAAGAAAGCAAATATGCTTATTTCCCCAAAATGTCTATATTTTTTGCCTTTAAAAGAAAAAGTCACAGCTGGATTCAGGATAAATTGTGCTTTGGTTGCCCATCTCTCATTACCCACTGCTGACATGCCCTTCAGCAAGGCACTTAACCCCCAACTGCTAGGACAGCTTAGTTTCAGATCAGACTGTGGTTTCACTGGGCATCTCTCTGGTGGAACTGCGTAACAGCGTGAGGCTGAATCTGGCTCAAATAGAGCACTGGTGTAGGTCAAAGAAGGTCATTTTAACTTGCTATCAGATTTTATCATTCTATTTTATCCGAGAAAGGATTATTCTTGTGTCTGGTTACCTTCACAGCATAGTCCATAGCAGTGACTCTGTGTACACAGCGTTTACAAATGGAGTAGGAGCCGACCCCTATGTCCTCCTGCAGCTCGTACAGATCAGAGAACTTGGCTGACCCCCCGTGCATCTGGAAAGGACAGGAAACATTAAGTATTACATCACGTTCTGTAACATAAACTGTGTGAATTAAAACATCTTGTCCTTCACAAGCTATGCCAAGACATTAAATTAATGAAATGTGACATTTCACAAACCAGCACAATGCCACTGCAGTCCACTTTTGGTCCATACAAGTCAATGAAAGGTCTACGCATGTCAGAGCAAACTCCCGTAGCAACAATGTTTTATCACAAATTTGCCAGAGTGGGACCTTACTGGTAAAGTTACTACATATTCAGCAGTCAAACTGTCATAACAGATTTACAGCCACTGCTTCCTACTCACACTTCGCTTAACAGCAAAATGCTGTCAAGAAAACTGTTAAGGGCTCAGGTGTGAAAGAAACTTCAGAATGTATGTGTGTGTGCACGTGTTTAGACAATTAGTGCTAAAGTTGGGCAGAAAACTGAGCCATGCTGAGTGTGGGGAGGAGTGTGTGTGTGTAGCGTGGGTCTGTACTCAAACAGAACAAACATTAATTAGTTAACCATTAATAAAGGATAATTGTGGTCATGTTTAGCATTTCTGCACTTCACATCACTTCAACCAATTCTGATCCTAACTTCACTTTATCGCTCAGAAATCAACTTCCAAGTTTGGTGTGATTGTTGTGAATATTGTCAAATGAAACACAGACAGCCAGGAGAGGCAGGAAAGGAGAGTGTGTGAGCACTGCAATAAAATATTAAATGGTGTATAACAACTAAAGTGTGAAAATTGTTCACTCACAGCTATTTACAGATGTGTTAACCGAAGTGTTAACTCTTTCAGCAGTGCTTGAAACAGGTTTTTGAAACAGCGTTTCCTACAATCTGAAATTCTGTACAAAGCTCCGTAGTAAAGCAGTAGACATGTTGAGCAGAAAATATCTTTTGTGTCATTGTGTTTATGCAAGTTAATATGGTATTAATTAACCTGTGCAAATAATGATAGGGCATGCATACAAAGTCGAGATAACGCGCTCACCTGAACTATGGGGAGTATGCTGAGCAGCGGGGAGCTCTTGTTCTCATCCATGGGTGTTGGAGCAACAAAACTGAAGCCTTTGAACAGCTGATGGGCGTTAGCACTGGGAGGGATACCCGGGGAGTCTAAATACACAAAGATAATTCATAATATAGACAAATGAACATACAAACACTCACTAAATTTTTAGAGTTGTAGTCAGTCAGTGCAGTCATGCAGTTTCCATGGCTGCAGGAGCGGCTGTTGCTTGTAAGCTCAACAGCATGTGCACAGAGCATGTGTGTGTGTGTGTGTGTAGGTGTAGATTTACCTTTAGGCGTTTTAGCGGTGAACTCTGGGTCGAAGCAGAATGTGTCATCCGGTTTACCTGCTGCAGGCTTGAATGGGGGCTGAAGCTCTCTCCTGAACAGTTTCTGCAGAGAATTTGACAGGCACACACATGCAGAAAACACACACGCATGTTAGAAATCAAACCCTACCACAGGCTGTTTGGGCTGTGTGAACATATGCCAAAGAGAAGCCAAGACCCCTCCCAGATTAACCCCCTCCCAAATGCTCTACAGCTCTGTCCAGCCAATAGCGTCCTGCTGGCTCTTAAACACTCACGCAGGGCTATTAGTGCACACACAGTGAGAACTGGCCCTCTGCCCAGATGCGCGCACACACAAACATAGTTGGCATGGCCAAGACTGATGGCTAGTCCTCACCAAGCCAACCGTTTGTTAGGTGTGAATCCTCAACAGAAGCTGGAGAGTTACATGTGTGTATGTGCGAGCCTGTGAGAGAAGAGAGGAAGATTTGTGTGTGTGTGTGTGTGTGTGTGTGTGTGTGCTCACATTCCAGTCGATGGTGGAAAAGAAAGCATGGCGTTTGATCTCCTCCACTCCATCAGGCCCGGCCCCTATAGACACAAATCAGTTCGGTTCAGTAAACCTGGTGCGTTGGTTTTGTATTGATTTCAAAGGATCAACACATTCACACATTTTTCTCTCTGTGGTTTTCAGGCATGTGATTTAAGTGGATGCCAAAATGTTAACAAGCTAAGCACAATGTGAAGACAGTCTCTTCACTGCTTTTATTCTAACAGGTCAACACACACACACAGTCAGCTGCAATACGCCTTACCTAGTCTGTTAGCAGGGTTACGTTTAAACAGCATTCTCAGCAAACTCTGGGCCTCCAAACTTAGGAACTGAGGCATTCCTAACTTAGCTCTGTAGGGCAGAAAAGAGCAACAGATGAATATGTACAACAAGGAAAGCTACGGTTATTCATCACTTATATATCAGGACTTGTCTCACTTCTGTCATGCTTTGAGTGTCTTAATCATGCAGCGCATAATGACTCACTTGAGAATCATGTTCATGGTCTCATTGCGGTCTTTCCCCTGGAATGGTAATGTCCCCGTTAGCATCTCAAACTGCAAACACACAACGGAGGAAAAGGAATATAAATCAACAGGATTTTTTTTCCTAATCAGTTCATATAAACGCTTTGGTTTGCGTGAGCGTGTGTACCATAAGTACTCCCAGAGACCACCAGTCCGCACTCTGTGTGTGTCCTCTCCTGTTGACCACCTCAGGGGCCATATACTCCACCGTACCACAGAAGGAATAAGCCTTCTTATCAGCATCTACTGACTCTTTGCTCAGGCCAAAGTCTGCACACAGTGAGGCAAAGACAATGCCAAATGTTAAGAACATTTTCAAAAAGATTCTTTTATTTGCTGGCAAATTAAACAAAAAAAAATAGCTGCAGAAGAAAATCAGCCTATGGATAAAAGGCTTTTTTTTTACAAAATATTTTACAATTTCTTTACATATTATTATGAACCACATTAGACTATTTTAATACAAAAATAAGTCAGACACCAGATGAGCATTACTATCATTTTAAGCCAAAAACATACCTGTTAACTTTATGTGTCCAGCTTCATCAAGTAAGATGCTGAAAGACAAGAACAGTTTTCCATAGAGATGCGCTTCAGATCATTTGAATTCTTTACAATACAGTTAACAATAGTACAAAGACAGAATTTAAATCATCTAATGCTGTCTGGTTTCATATTCACACAGTTTTGTGCAAATCTTGTTCTGGAGCTCTGGAGATTTCAAATGAACTGGTAAGCTGAGTACTCAATTTAGAGCCACGCCAGACGCATTCAATCACAGCCTGAAATGATTCAGGTCTGGACAAAAGTGAAGAATGAGAGAATTAGTATGGGGGGTGAGAATATAAAAAAAATACAATACACTAAGTGAAGTTGTGAGCAGAAATTACTTGTGAGACATATGAGTAACGGGCATATAGTGACAGTCAATCCCTCTGCCTGTGGACAGTTTCTTGTGAGGTGAAGTAAAACACTAAAAACTCACTAAAACAAAATTCTAACTTGATGTTACACTTTAGCTTTGACATTGTGAGTAAACGGGGTAATTTATAGACATCTCTAGGTGGAACACCTTTCTGAATACATTTTTTAGGAAATGCTACAGTATATCATTATACTTTTAAATCTGATCAGAAATGTTTTACAGATTTAAAAAAAATTGTAAATGTACCTATTTTTATTAGAAAGAGACTGGAGCGCTACGGTGTTTTGAAAATATGGCAGGTGATGGCGGCCAAGGACAGTGTACATGTGCAAATGAGAAATCATCAGTGGCTTCATACTTGTGAGAACAGACGTTTAGAAGGAACCAAAAGCACATTACAGCAGTGCAGATCCTTTTTGGGTGGGATGACGTTGTCGTGGTATTTGGGGTGAGAAAGAGTGCGAAAGGTTAAAAGGTGAAGGTGAGGTTCATACTTCTCTGGCTTGAGATCTCTGTAAACTATGCCCAGGTTGTGCAGATGGTCGAGGGCCAGGGCCAGCTCTGCAAGGTAGAATTTCACATCTTCCTCTGTAAACATAACCTGATAAGAACTGGACAAATTTACTCTCTGATCTCAGAAGAGGGGACAAATTCAACAGCAAAAAAAAAAACAAAAAAAAACTTCAACTTCAGAAACCACAAACAGAGAGAACAGAGTATTATTATTGTCATAATATCAACATTTCAAAAAGGGTAACAAGATTCAGCAGGCTGCTGATTTGACATTGCCAGCAGCTATCGCTTTGGTTCTGAGACATGCTTTCAACACAAGGTCTATCTAGAGAACAATCACACATTTGAAAAGAGCTGAACCGGCCCTCTAACTGACAAGCCATTGATGATCTAAAAGCGCAGAAAGATTCCAAGAAAAGCACTCGTGTTTCCGCGAGGAATTCAAGTCATAATCTGAATAACATGCAAACAGAAAACGGGAGAGACAAATGACTTGGCAGTACTGCTCCTATAAAATAAATAAAATAATCCTGCATACTAAACTTGCACCTGTTCCATTTGTAGCTATCATCCTAACAATTCCTCTGGGTTTATAAAAGAACATAATGGCATATGTCGTTTGATTTTTCACAAATATGTTTAAAATAATAGGGGGCAAAAGGAAAAAAAGACCATTTAATTATTGAAAGAAAAGAACAGGCTGTACTTTGCTTTTCAAATAGAAAAAATAACAGATAGACAGATGGAAAAATAAGATATAAGGCAACAGGATGTCAGCTTACCTCTTTGGATAAGCGAGTGAATACATCCCCTCCCCTGAGAAAGTCCAGTATTAAATACAGTTTCCCTTCTGTCTGAAAGGCTGGAGAAGCAATGGAAACAGAGCATTACTCGCAAGCTTGTCATTTTCTGATTTCAACAGAGACATTCAAGTGTTTGGATTACATGCTGACAGACGTAAACACAGTAACTCACTTACAAGAGCAAAAGCTTACTAGCATCAACAACCTAAATATGATAATAAGTGGATATTAGCTAAGATGTCAGAAGCCGCATCAACACAGTCTCATCTAATGACTGAGTAATAACACTCAAAATATTCTGATACAAGTTAACAGTGATGTTTCAGATGAGTACATGAAGACTCACTTAATCCACTTATCCTGAATTCAACCCTAAATTGGATTTACGCTACGTAATTGCACACTTTGTCACTCTGAACTCTTACCGTAGTGCAATTTCACTATGAAGGGATGATTGACTTCCACTAAAATGTCTCTTTCCATCTTAGTGCGAACTCTGTCCCTGACTGGAGAGACAAAACAGGAAGGGACAGTGTGAATGACAGAGAAATTCAACACTGAGGACAGAACATACTGGGCGATGTGATGTGTGCGCTGTCGCATTACCTTTCAAAGATGCCTTTTTTAGAACTTTCATTGCATATAACTGACCAGCATCTGGACCCATGATCTTCCTGACAAGAAATACCTGAGAGAACAGGAGAAACTTAGGATGACACACACAAAAAAAAATTTACAAACACAGTGATTTGATTTGGTGAGTGTGTGTGTCCTCACCTTGCCAAAAGAGCCCTGGCCGAGGACTTTGAGCAGTTCAAACTGAGATGGATCAGCTTTTTCACAGCCCTCTTTCACATGGTGGGTGATAGGAATCTCCTTATATGTCCCTTCATCCTACACACGCACGCACAGTAACGGCATGAGACAAACACACAAGGCTGCAGGTACGTCCTCCTACATGCACACATGCTCCAGGACCTCAGGCTCATCATTACTTACACAGTGTGAGAAAGACTCTCCCTCCTCCATGGGCTCGTCCATGATCTGATGTCCATTGACCTGCAGCCAGAACAACAAATCTCGTCAGAGTCGGCAACAGTAAACACTTTAACAAAGCTTCTGAATCATAGCTTTCAATCGAACAGGACTATGACTGCTGCTGCCCGCACGCCCACTTGTATGATGAAGGATTCAACAGATGAAATCGATGAGTCACATGCAATAACAGTGGGCTTTTGCTTTCTCAACTTGAAGCTGTATTTGTTGTCAAACAGTATGGAGTCCATACTCTAAGCCCGTCCAGCTGTCCAGCTTTCATCCCGTCCCTATAAAGCCCCTCATTATTAGCATTCTAGCTTAATCCCCGGCCAGAGCAAAAACAACATGTCTGACTGGCTCTGAGAGTCTGATGTTTGCTAGGGCTGCAGTCAGCTTTCAGCCTCTTGAGGATAACTAGGCCCTGGTTCTTTCAGGGCTTCTGGCTGACGGTGGTGGCGAGATGCTTTTTTAAAAATGACCACGGACAGGCACGCTTTGTTCTACCCAGAGTAACATTTAGAGGGCAGTTTTAGCCTCTTTTCTTTATTTAAATAGCAATACACTTATCAGCTAAAGAATGTCAGATATCTCTGTATCTGCACGTAAATCAGATAATCAGCTGACTGCTACAATGCTACCTAGGTCTGCATATTTCAGTTTTGTGCTGAAGCTCAGCCTGCATGATGTATTCAGTCCAGTGTGTTTGTGTGTGTTGAATTCCATCAAGCCTCTGAAGAGGGGGGGGATGAGTCATAGCGCTACGCAAGCCCACACAGTGGGTGGAGCCACCAACATACACTCATGTACATCCACAGAACAGAGGCCAACAAACCTCTTTCCAACATCGTATAGCTACAAGAACTACATTTACAACGTAAACATTCAACCAAGGCGAGAGAGATGTAAACTCCAAAGCAAGACAGAACACAGAGCCGTGTCAAAATGTAAGCCTGGGTGCATCTGTGAAGTCTAACATCATCCAGGCTAGCCAAAGCCAGGGCAGTGCTTCTTGTGTCATAATTCACACATACATTTTCACTCCCACCTTTGCTGTGGCTCATCACGGCTTGTAACAGAGAGCAGCCTACACTTGCAGCACGGACCCTGGCAAAGCCTTTTTCAGCCATTTGAAAACATGTCTGACAGCTACACGCTACGTATCATCTCACAATCGCCTCATGCAAGGATTTAATCAAACACTCAAAAACCAAAAACCCGATACCAAAGTGGATTAAACAACCAGCATCACCACAAGTCTATCTTAAGTGGCTAAGCTTGATGTTTACTTCAGTGCTTCTGTTATCTTGGCAGCATTCAAAAGGTGAACAGCAGATTAAAAGAGCTTATTTGTGGCAAGAGCTGAGAAACTTTTTGAAATATAGTAATATTTAGGAGATTGTAGTTTGAGGAGTTAGTTAATATTACCATGCCACCAACATAATCCAGTGTCCTTCAGCAGACTGGTATTATTACTAAGAAGAAATCACAGGAGGCGAGTTTAGTTTAACAATGTGCTGGTTCAGAAGTGTGTGTTGCAATAGCTTTCAGCTGGCTGTGAAACAATCTCAGCAGTCAGACAGGCGCAGTTTGGAGGCCAGGTGTGAAAGACTGCAAAGAATCCCAGAGATGGAGAGGTTTAGGATGGCAGGTTGGCTCAGCTGCACATGGAAAAAAAACATCACATTTTTCTACAGTTTTCACCAAAAAAATAATATCAAGAAGTCTTTGAAAGGCATAATCGAGTTTCACTTAAGCTCTGAGGATGATAAAATCGCTTTTAATTAATAGCTGGCATTACATGAAGAGCCCCATGTTGATATATTTGAGTCTGGTGTAAAGAATATGTAACTGTAACATTGTTTTAATCCCAACTTCACTTCGTTAACGCTGCTAATATCCTGTCAGCTGTGTAGACAGATAGGTTAATTAAACGTTATTACGTTGCTTCAACACCAAAGTTTATAGCTAACATCAACAACAACAATCCTCAATTTCACTTGTTGTGTAGCACGTCGGACCAAACATAAAACCTGCTTATGTTTAAACTACGTACACATTTAACGTTGCTAAAATATTTGTATCGCCTTACTGTAGATAACGTTACATTAAAAAACACTTTGCCAGCTCTTTATTAAATAGAAGGTGGAGGTTTAACAAAAAAACTTGTATGCAAGTTACAAACCAGCAAGCTGTCAGTTAGCAGCTAACTCCATGCTAATGCTACACAGGCTAAGCTAGCCGTGAAGCTTACTCCTCCTGAGAAGTGTAAATAATAACAAAACGACAAGAGGAGGCTATGTGTCATTGGATAAAGAGCCCGGCATGCGTGCGGAGTGACGAGAGATGTGGCAAAAAGCCCGGACAGGCAGATATCAAACTTAATAAACCCCGGGGGCAGTGCAACAAAAATAAACATCTAACCAGCTGTTAGCATTAGCTAGCGTGTTAGCATGCATCACGGTGCGCTGCGGGGTCGTGACGCGAAATTGAAGCTTCACCCGGACTCGCAGGGCAAAGCTAACTTAACGGGACAGCAGCACACACCAGAAAACAAATGAATATGCGAACTCACCTCACTACTAACGCTGTTTACCTCCATCTTGTGCCAGGATTGCTCTCTTAAGTCTAAGGCATCGTACTCCGCCTAGACCCCCGCTCCACGTTGCATGTCTTCCCCCCTGATATAAGTGGAAGTCCGGCTGTTCTGCTTTGATGATCAGATGCAAGCTGTGTGTCTGCGGGCCGCTATCAGGACGGGATCTGGAGGAAGGGGAGGGGGGGTGGTCGGTGCGGGAATACTTGCTGCTGATGACCGGACCATACGCTCACCGACAGCACCGCTGCCCTGCCATAGATGCGAATATGGCGGCTACAGTGGTACCTGATCGTCAGTGAATGAGAGTTTATTGACGTATTTATGACGCAACTCAGTTAAGGATTTCCCCCCGTCCAAACCAAAGCAGCGGATCTCGAGATGGAGGGGAGGGGGGAGAGAGAGAGAGCCGAACGTGGTGGTGGGGGTGCTTGATGCTGCATGACATGCTGCGTGTGACATACATGCACCAGGAATAGTCACTGCTATTGTAACACGACAAGGCGTTTCATTTATGGTTGACGCAGGTTGAAGTTTAGGCAGCAAAAAAAAAAAAAACAGACTCCTCTTGTGGTGAGCCATAAATCTAAGTCTGTGATCTTTACGGGTGTAAGTTGAAATGTTTTAAAGCCACTGTTTCATAAGCCTGTCCATCCCTAGTCCAAGAGGAAATAAGAGGCTTAAAGCTCATCCAGTCTCTCTCCAGCTCTGTTTCTCTCCCACCCACGAGTCCTTGTGTGGTGTGGCTAAGAATAAGAAATACTTTATTAATCCCGAGGGAAATTAAGGTGTCACAACAGCACCGTCGAGCACACATCACACACAACACTAGAATAAAATAGTTCAATAGTAGCCTAAAATAGAAAAGGTTGTTATTATACAGTGTGTAGTAATTATATACGTAGTATATAATAAAATGAGTAGTGAGATAGATAGAAAATAGTTATTATCCACTGTGCAATGGTTATATATAGTATATAATGAAATATGATTTAAAAAATAACACAAGTAGAATTATTATTATTGTAAGGTGTGCAATAGAAAATATTATGCATTGTGCAGAACAATAATAATTATATAGTGCAATTCTTAACCAGTTATAAGTCATAGTAATATGTATTGTAAATTGGATATATACTACATGTCTGCTTTTGTTTATGTATAGAAACACCATTGTTAAAACTTCTGATTGATGCTGGGAGACACAATTTTAAACATGATTGTAAGTCTGATTTGGCCACTACTACTTACTTTCAAGCGTGTGCACAGTCTGTGCCGGCTTGTTTGAAAGCGGATAGATCATTGTAGACATTTGCTTGTGGTATATTAAAGGTTTAAGACCAAATCTCTTACCTTCTAATTGAGGACAAGACCAATAGTTGCCATCAGAATTACTGTGCGTCAGTCACGTTTCATTTTTACAACAGGAGTCTGGACAAATCCTACAGTCTGGTTAACGACAGAAATTGTAACGTGTTGTTCTTGTTTCTTACAGTGTGAATTTTTGAAGTGAAAGCTAGTGTTTGTTTTTTTTTATGAGCAGACAGGACTCTGCGTTCTGTTCAATCGGTGATACATGAGAAAAAGTCACAGACATAGGTAAGTGAGAGGTCGTTTATTGTTCTCTCCGGACTGGACCAGAGCAAGGCAAATGATATGCAGTAAAAAAAGGCATTGTCAGCCCAACAGTCATAGTGAAGCATTAATCCACAGGCACTGGGCGTGGAGCATGAGTTTATCAGAGTGTTTGTGTTAATGTATGACCATACAGTCCAACTTCTGTGCGGAGTGTGGAAACACCTGTATGAGCGTGTGCGTGAGTTGATGTACATGAGATAGTCACTCTTGTTCTTGGACTGCTCCCTGCAGTTGCTCCTCTGATGCAGAGGGCTCGGTAACTTCAGTTGTCAAACCGTCTTCGTTTATGGTGACCAGTGGGACATTGTCGTTCGCCGGCGCGTGTGTGGGGTCAACGGCGCTCGCCGGGGACTCGTCATGGTTGGAGGATTCGTCTTCTGACAGAGCATCAGGCTGAGTTCCTCTCTTCACAGTCATGTCCCAGTCCTGGTCTGAAGGCTGAGGTAGACTGGCGATGAGTTCCTAAACACAAACACAACGGTGGACTCCAGGTTACATATTATTCTAAATTTGCTGATTTTCCATTAAAAGACATTGCCGTGTAAACATACCTGCTGTCTCTCTAGATCGTTATTCCTCACAGCGCTCAGCAGGCTCTTCGTGAAGCTTGCAAGCTCCTGGTATCTTTGTTTTTGGTTCTCTAGCTCGTGCTCTAAGAACTGCACTTCCTCATGCTGAAAGGATTCAAAACAAAAAGTTAATTCAGAACCCGAGAGATCTGAAGTTACAATGCTTTTCATTCAGCGTCACAGCGATTCTTCAGTCTTGGCACCTCTCCCCGTACAGTACACCAGCATGAACAGTTCAGTTTGAAGAAAATAGTTGTGAATAATTATGCTTCTCTATGCTTGATCTGTGTGTGTGTGTCTCTTCACCTTGAATTCCAGCAGGCTCTGCATTTGCTCTAGTTCTGAGGCCACAATTTCACCACCATCATCATCATCGTCGTCGTCATCATCTTCTTCTTCATCCTCATCAATTACTTCGATCTTCTGTTAAAAACATTGGGATTAGATCAAATTATTTAACAGAGAGATAATGAAAAAGGGACTATTGTGTGCTCTGAATTATTTAATTTCCTGTTCTATTTTTGTGATTTACTGTATTATGAGAAGCACTTTCTATTGCAGTTTTGGATGAAAAGTAGATAAACTCTCCCCGCTTATTTCTTAAAAAAAAATTCTCAAAAACCCTAAAACTGAAAAAACTACGGGATCCAAAAAAGTAGAGATTATGATGAGTAACCGCTAGACTGTTAATGCGTATTAATATGAACCATAAATAAGTCGTGAGCCAACATGCACAATATCATATCATAAATCATTTACACCTGTGCTTTTCCTACTGTGACCTGTCATATTTGATTGATGATGCACAGCTGCTATAGTCCTGTTGCTGCAAGCTAATACTGTATGAAATTATATGCTTAAAAAGGTAGAATGAACAAGCCCTGATCCATTTTATTACATTTGAGCATGAATGCCATTCCAACCAGTGTCCATTCGTAAGAGGCTACATTTAATGAGGCTGTGCTGTAATATCGGAGAAATAATGAAGTACCACATTATTGGCCAGTGGAGCAGCAGTGGTCACATCTGTTCCATCTTCTCCGTCTCTGTGTTGTGAGTCGATGGTGCCGTCTAGAAGAGAGGACGCTGCATTAATACTGAGACGCACGGTTTATACAGAGGTAAGGGTTCGTGTGTCTGTGTAGTAGCTGTCGTCTCACCTTCTGACAGGCACACAGATCCCTCATCATTCAAGTCATCTCCGAGGTCAGGCGTTCTGAGCCGCTCTTCGTCAGGGCTAAGCGCCATTGGAGATTGGTTTCCTGGGGATGAGGTTGTGAATACAGCAGGCCCACCTTTAGGTGGAGGGATTTCAATACCCATCAGACGGTACTTCCTCCGTCTGTTACTGATCCATGTCTGCCAGTCAGAGAGAGAGAGAGAGAGAGAGAGTCACAGGCGTGGACAAAAAACTATTATACTATTACAACTAAAATTCAAGGATATCAGTAGATTTTTCAGAAGTGTGATGAATGTGAAAGTAAGTTTGAATACAAACTTTATTGTTTTATTTAAGAATAACATGATACACTGTGGATCCCTGTAGGAAAATTCTCTTTTTAATTAATTCAATCCAGAAAAGTTAGAAAATGAGATTAGATGGGGAACAGCATCACTCACATCAGAGGGGTCAAAATGCTTAACAATAATCACATTTACCTATTACCATACAGCCTATCACCAATGACTACCTCATACACGTGTATCACATTAAGACTCATCTAAATTAGTTTTAAGTTGTTGTTTCTTAGGTAGCAGTTTTTTGTAATGGATGAATGAATGTGCGATGATTTAAAGATGACCCTAATACTGTATCTCTCTGTAGGGAATGATTTTTCTTCCTTGCAATAAATATCCTAGTAAGTGAGATGGCAGTGGGTCATGTGTGTGTCAGGAATGAGAGACTATATTTAGTCCATCAGCATTCCTACCGTGGCCCTGATATAGAACTGTGTGACTTTTCCACAACTTTGTGTAAGTACGTTACAAAACTTCTATGACCTAGAAAAGTTCCTCTTTCCTGTTTTCCCATTAGCTCAAAAGTTGAGAAAAGTCAAATGGTCTTGTTTTCAGTAAATGTCATCAGACTTGTCACCAGACAATGTGAGATAAGGCTAAAAACTTTCTCAGTCTACAAAACGTCTCTCTTGTTTCAGTGATGCTGCAGAAATTCGATGCCCAGAGGGAACCCATACTTTAGATTTCTCTGTAATTCTTTTTACAATGGAAAGTCATTTTATTAACCCTGTGGAGTTGATTACCTTGACTATTTCAGTGTCTACATTGAGCTGGTTTGCTGCAGCGGTGATTTTTTCCCTGCAGACTGAGCCCAGGCTGGTCATGCCTCGGTCCCAGTAGCGCTTCAGCTGGATGAGATCCCCGTCGCTGAACTGGGTCCGATCCTGCAGCTGAACACACGACACGCACGCTGACGCTGAGAAAACTCTTGTTTTATAACTTACCAGACAACAGCAGTGCAAGTGTGTAATAACCACACAGTAACCACTCCTATTCTATATATGTAAAATCTTGCAGTTGGCTTCACAAAACAACACTCACTGTTCTCTTTCTGGAGTTGCTGATAACCCAGGGGGCAGCACACACACCGATTGATGTCTGCAAACAAAGACAGACACAATTAGGTTAAGTCTTTCTATTCACTTTTGGAGACCACAGCAGAAACACTACAACACCACCTACCTGTGAGCTGCATTCCCCTGTAAGTGAGGTCTGTGCTGTGAGGGAGTAGCTGCCCTGAAGAGCTGTGTTGCTATGTAGCAGTGCGGGTTTGGAGCTAGTCATAGGAGGTGTGTGGCTTCCACTCACCACAGATGGTTCAGACGGTGACGTCTGCTCCCTGTGGATGTGAGTCTGAGCGGCCATATTTGCCAATTCCTCTTCCCTTTGCCACTCATCTTCTTCGTCTGCAGTTTCCATGGCGATGGAGAAGTTATGACTGGTGTCCAGAGGATGGGGCACCGGCCTGTGACTCTCCTGAACTCTCAGAGTAGACGCGAGTCCAGGCCCAAGTCTGTCCCCCTTGCCTCTTTCTGACAAAGTGAAGACTTGCTGGATACGAGGTGTCTGTTCAGAGGCAGGACTGCAGTTTTGGACTGCGAGGGACACCCGAGTCTTCTGCGGGGCAGGTGGTTGAGGTTGGGGATTGGAGTGAGGTCTGGGCTGAAGCTGAGCCTGGGACTGGGAGGAAGAGGACCAAGGGCGAGTTTGCGCTGTACCGTACTGCTTAGTCCAGCTGTGAGGTACCACCCCTGCTCCGGCACTTACCCCCGCCTCCCCAAGGGACAGACTCCCCTTTCTGACTGCAGTGTAGACTAAAGGCCCTGAGGCAGATGTGAGGGATGGCAGGTTCTGAGAGAGTGACACCAGCTTGGAGTGTAGGGGTGAGGAGCTGGAGCTGTTTCTGCTCTGCAGGGCCTGGTTGATCAGAGATGAGGATGGGTGTGCTGAATGCTCGGAGTCTGACTGAGATGGCGGGGCTGTGGGTTTCGGTCGGGAGCGAGGGACGGAGTTGAGAGAGTAGATCCCGGTCAGTATGACG
The DNA here is from genome assembly GCA_038419695.1 of Scomberomorus guttatus. Taxonomy (NCBI): domain Eukaryota; kingdom Metazoa; phylum Chordata; class Actinopteri; order Scombriformes; family Scombridae; genus Scomberomorus; species Scomberomorus guttatus. The sequence goes on along the minus strand of CM076452.1, from coordinate 23,540,779 downwards.
TCATTGTTGTTGTTGTTGTTGTTGCTCCCGCTGCTGTGGGGGGAGGAAGAGGAAGGGGAGGAGGATGACGACGAGAAAGAAGGGAAGGACGTCGATGGAGGGAGGAGGTGCACACGATTCTGGATGTTCCGCGCTGCAGTCATTTCAGCAGGGAGCAGCGCCCCTGCTGCCAGGCCATGATTGGACAGAGCACCTCCGGCTAATGTGTGATTGGACAGTAGTCCCCCGGCGAGTCCGTGACTGGATAAGGAATGAGACATGCCTCCATTCTGCTCTACCTTGGAGGCCAGCTTACGTCTTTTGTTGCCAACCCATGTCTGCGGGGAGAAGAACAATCAGCTCAGTAACGTCACTTAAAAAACATTCTGCACTCCATCTAAATTACTTATCCTGGTCACTGCAGCATAACAAGGGCATCCCTCATTAGAAACACATTGGTGCAACACAAATCATAGTAAACTCCATCACACACACACACATAATCACATTTTATGGGCCTACCCGGACAACGCTGAAGTCCAGTTTGGCCTCCTGAGCACATTGCAGTATTAGCTGGAAGCAAGCCTTGCTCTGATTGGTCATCCCATTATCGTAGTAACGTTCCAGGATCCTCTGCTGTTCAGCTGTGAACACTGACCGCAGGTTCATCTGAAAGACAGCCACAAAGATAAAGCACACGCCCCCCCCCCCCAAAAAACTTACTATTAGATCAAAAGTCACTAACCAGAGTTCACAGACAGATAACAGCTGATGATTACATTAGAGTGATAAAGCTTTCACTTTAAACTGAAAAATACATGACACTTGTGCAATTTTCTTTCTTCGCCTTCGAGATTTTGTAGCCAACAGGCCTTTTTCACAGCAGACTGACTTGTCATGGTAAAAAAAACATGTAATACTTGTGCTTTGTTCACATGCAAGTAATCAATTTGTACAAAATCATGTCATCTCTTTAACTCATCCTGGAATGCAGTTCTTGATATACTCACAGTCTGCAGGCCACGTCTTTGTGGCCACGCATCCATTCTGCTACTGGAGGGGAACGGGGCAGCCATGCAGCTCACAGCAGAACCTCCATATTTCTAGGTTAGCGTACTTTTGATTCTACTCATCCTGTCTCAGTGCACCTGGCACACTGCTGGGTAATGTGGCTGAGGAGAAACCAGAGCAGACAAAACTATATTTAAGAGTGTACAAGTAAATAAAAAGAGTGTGCAACACATCCCTCGAGCCATCTCGTTATGAGCACATTTCTACACTAAAAACAATAGAAGACTAATAATAGACTTTTCTAGATCAGTAATTAGTTTTGTCATATAGCACACAACTGGTCAACATTTTGTCATGTAATATTAATTAGGGACTGACTTTGTCAGTTCTGATACCAACACCTGGGCTTTGGGTATCGGCCGATACCAATCCGATGCCAGTGTTTAAATAATAAGCCTCACTGTGTGGAAGAGACTGGGATCTTTCATTTTTATGTGTAAGGCAACATCAGGCTTGACTTAAACATTGCTTTACTAACTCTGTAAAACTAAACTAACAACAAATAAATACATAGATACAAATTTACTAAATTATTTATTAAAATAATGGTATCCGATACCAGATCGGCCCATTGTCACCGATACCCGACCCAGCTATTTGAGTCAGTATCAGACCAATATCCGATATCAGTATCGGTGCATCTCTAATATTAATTAATGTGAAGCTGGAAAATACAACAAACTGGTAGCTAAAACTGTTATAAACCATGACAAAGCCACTGTGTACCATGAATTACACATATTGTGCCTAACGAGGCATTATGTTAATCATATAAAAAAAACTATTTAAATAAGTTGTAGAAGTTGCAATAAGGAGATTTATGTTAATTACAACTTATATCTGACTTTGTGGCAAAATGTGTAACAATCACTGATGTAATGCTATTAAGTAGTTTATTAAGTAGACTTTTCCTCTTATATGGACATATTCAAAGACAGATAACTGATTTCCTCAGAAAGACAAAACTAAATTTCTTGTCACTCCTTTAACATGATAAACAATACAGACAAAGTGACACTCAAAGTTTAATAACTTACTCTTTTTACTCATTCAGTGTGACATAAATTGGGGGGACATTAGAGCAAGTCATGATGAACATGTCATTCAAAGACACTGAGTTTCGCAGCTAAGCTGTATTATGTCAGCACAGAGTTAGTGGACGAAACAATAACCAGCACTGATGTAACGTTTGGACTTACAGAGAGCTTAAAACTGTGGTGACGAAGTTTGAAAAGGGGGTTTTGGGAAAAGCAGAAAATGTCACATACGGGAATGTTGTGCGACCAATAAGCATCCAGCAGGGTTATACTGGCAGGCTGACTGCGCATGGCCACAGTCAATATGGAAACATTACGGAGAGAATTAGCAAACAAAATTGTGTCAGATTATTACGCCACCAAGGCAAACAACCCGGCGGGGGATTGAGAAACACAAACACAGCACAGGAAGCACATGCCATAACTTTACGACTGAGAGCCACACGGTAAACAAACCGGGTAAGCGCCGCATCGCCGCCACGGCCAACACAGACAGCTCATGTTAGCTTGCAGGCCCGAGCGGCCATATCCGAGCCAGCCAGCGTCAGGTAGCATTAGCTTAGCATAGCTTTCCCCCCGTGGAAAGCTGCAGCTCAACTTTTCCTCCAAATGTGTGATTTCCAGACCGGGGCATGGTCATGCTCGCTCAGCCCGGCTGCCAGCGGAGACGCGCGAACACGGGTCCGGATAGCCCCGAAGCGACAACTAAAATCACTTTCCTACTCACCATTTTTGATGCCCAAATCAGACGGTACGCTCAAATTCAGCAGATTTCTTCAGCAGTCAGTCCTCTTTGCTAGACAATGAAATCAAAACGTCCGATCATCAATTCTAATCATGATTGTGACGTGTCCGCAGACAGGAGCCAATGGGAGCTCGAGATCATCGCTGGAGAGGGTGAAAACTGAGCAGGGTGGTCCCGCCCACCGGTGACTGTTCAGAGGGCTGCTGGAGGAGGGAGGTCACAGGCATGCAACAAAGTCAAACAGGCCGTTCAGACTGCTGTGATCCCCTTTTTTTTAACGGGATTACCTGGAAAGTCTGTAAGAAAATACAGCGAGTTCACAGTCCTGACTAAAGCAAAGAAAATGGATCACATCGCCCAACTGCTTAAGACACTGTGCCGGCCACCTGTATCTGTTAGAAATGATTTTAAAGTTATTTTACTTGTTTATGAAGCTTTAACCCTCATCCTACCAACATATTTAACATACTAGGGTTACCCACTGGGGTCCCCGAGGATAAACTACTGTAAGAAACAACCATCATAGCGAAATGTTCACGTAATCCTTCTCAAAACATTATTAGTTATGTAATTATTATAATCCGAAGAAAAACAGATTATTATTATTTTAGGAAAGTTACAGTTCATTTGTGTAAAAGGCAAATATATACCTTTATTTAATACAAATTGCAGCTTTTATCCTAAGTACAATCTTTCCACAAAGCCTTCAAAATGACTGACAGAATACCCAATACATTATTTTTAGAAACAGAAAACAATGATATGAAGCCATTAGGAACAAATTGATTGACAAAGTCATAAAAAATTGGAATGATAGAATAAATCACCTGTGAGAAGTGACAGAAAGTAGACCTCTGGGGTCTGTGGGAGTCGGTAGGATTAAAGTTAAATAAACTTTGCTGCTCCTTGCATCAGAGATCTTTCATTTTATGTTCCAGTCAGAGCACTGAGGTCCTCCACCGCCTCTCTTTTAAATGTTCTTTATGTGTCCCATAAAAGTAGCGGTGAGGCTGCTTTCTGTTTTTATGGAGCGCACCGCCTCTGGATATTAGAACGACAAGCTCTCTGTGTTTTTAAAAGGAAATTAAAGACCTATCCTTAATCTGGCTTTCAATTTGCAGTAATGTTGTAGCCTTAGTTTTTAAGTTTTAATCATTGCTTTTTATATTATTTTAATCCCTGGTGTTTATTTTATTGACTTATGTATTTATTTTCAACATGTTGTTGTTATATTATTGTCATTTTCAGTCTTGCAATTTTTTTTATTGTCTATTTTTTAAATATTTTTTGTCTGTGCTATGTGAAGCACTTTGCTGCATGTTTGTATGAAAGCTGCTACGTAAATAAAGTTGAGATATCCTTTAAAATGCTTCACAGGTTTTATCCAACTAATCATTATTTGCAGAAACTCAATAAAGGACATTGATGTAAGTTGTGCCTTTTGTGAGGAGCTCAGGGAAACGCTGCTACATTTATTCTGGTCTTTGGCCGGCATACAAAACAACTGTGGAGTAAATAGTCACGATTTATTGCTGATCATATCAACCCTCACTTTTTATTACTTTAGAAAAATGTGTTGTTTGGATTCACTGAATATGACAGGAATCTCTGCTCGCAGTTCTATTTGATTAATTTACTCACTATTTTGACCAAATTTTATACTCACAAGTCCAAATTCTTAAACAAAAAGACAAACTTTTCAGAACTGACTGTTCTTATCAAACAGTACATTTATCTAATATCTGAATGTACAAATAAAAACCTGTTAAAATGTATAACCACCGTAAGCTTTACAAGATATTTAACTTTTTATTTTTTAATTATTTATTACAACCTTTAGTCCCCTTGGCGTGTTTGTGTGTGTGTTAGACTCAAGTTGTATAAACAAGGTGCTGTAAACTTGTTGTATACTTGTTTCAGTGACACACAGACATGGAAGTTCCACAAACCTGTTTCCTCATCACCTGAATATGTCAAAGTATCCTTTCAAATGTTTTAGTGTGGTCTGCCCCTGAAAGTACAATACAATACAATATAATACATACAATATATACAATACAACTTTATTAATCCCACTTGGGGAAATTTCTTTTGAGCAGCTTGTCGTACACACCAGAATCAGGTTTATTGCCAAGTAGGTTTGCACATACAAGGAATTTGCCTCAGTGTTATTGTGCATAACAGTCAGAAAAATACACAAAATGAAGTAATCCTATATATAAACTGTTATAACTGTTATATACATATATATATATAATACATATCTTCATCCTAAAATAGGCTGTACTGCACATTCAGCAATTAAGACTGAGTAGCCGACTTTCAATAGGCACTTTTGGCATGAAATTGGCATTTCTGCTGCTGTATGGCTACTGAGAGACAGACAGAGAGCCAGGTTAAGAGCATGTATGAAGAATTAGGCAGCAGTAATACAAACCATTAGGTAAATGAGGCTGTAAATGTTTTCTCCTCTGAACACGGATGAAACAAACATTGACCCTTACAAGGTATCCTGCCAATAACATAAACACAAGCACTGACTGCCATATGTTTTCATTTGCAGGACTTCTCAATTCATTATTGTTGCTTTGTAGAGTAACTCTGTTTGAAGGTTTGCAAGAGATCTGCATGGCTTCTTGCACGTTAAAACAAATGTACTTGGCACTGTCACTTCTATATATCCAATGAAGATGGTTCATCTGTAACCACAGTGTGTGTTGTGATCTCTTCCTACTGGGTGTAAATTTTTCTTTCCTTTCATTTTTTATTTTGACACGAGTTCAGAAAAGTGCATAACACGTACATTTTCACAAAATTTCACAAGTAAAACATAAAAATTGTATAAGGACCCTTTAAACATTAAAATCATCATAACTAGAGCTGCAACAATTAGTCAATTAATCAGTTGATTGACAGAAAATTAATCGGCAACTATTTTGATAAGCGATAAATCTTTTGAGTCATTTTTTAAAGGAAAAATGCTAAAATTCTCTTCTGCATATTATACTGTATATGAAAAAAATATGATCTAAATAGGCCTTTTATATATTCTGGTTTCTTTAGTCTTCTATGATAGTACACTGAATATCTCTGAACTGTTGGTCAGGACAAAAAAACATTTCAAGGTTGCCTGTTGGGCTTTGCGAAATTGTGATCTGTGAACTGTGAAAATAATCAACAGGTTAATCGATAATGTTAGTTGCAGCCCTGAGACATCTGTCTGGCTGTCTACCTGTATCAGCTAAATATCTATAGGCCTATATGTACATATTTACCTGCTATACTTTCATCTCCATATGTATAAAGTGGGCCTTATTTGAGTCGTGGTGGTGTGTGTGTGTGTGTGTGTGTGTGTGTGTGTGTGTGTGTGTGTGTGGAGGAGGGGTTACTGCCTTAATCCATGACGTCACCTGTGTCTCAGGTGCGCAGCAGGGGGCGCTGTTCTTCACAGCCGAGCCCGAGCACACACCAGCAGCGCCTGACAACTGATGCTGATTTTCTCATCCATAGATGGTGAACTTAAAAAAAAAAAAAAAAAACCCAGCTGACATATAAGCTTACCTCTCCTTGTGATTATAGCACGTGCTGCATATAGGAACAAATAACATGCGGAAAACAACACATTTTCTGTACAGGCAAAGATTAATGATGACAACAATGATTAAATTTACTCTAAATAGTAAATACATATAATAAAACATACAATTTCTGTAATATCCATATATGTACCTATAGTGTGTTGCTCAATAGTGAGTTTTGGTGGCCCTAATATAGCCTATTACTGACTGTGGTGTATTTTAAATGATGTACAATTCAATTGAAGTTATTTTTGCATAAAGCCTTGTTCTCTCTGTCTCTCTCTGTATGCATGTGTGCATGTGTGTGTAAGGCAGCGAGGGAGGGAGACATAGAGAGATCCTCCCTATACGGTGTGCGTTGCACCATTCCCTGGTCTGTATTATGAGTGGTGGCCCTTGTGATGCTGCAGCGAGGCGGGCGGGAGGAAAAGAGGAGAGGGGAGGGGTCGCTCCATCCCCTCGCGCCCACCGAATCCACTTCTCACAGCGCGCGGGCTGCTGGCGGGAAGGCACGAGGAAAAGAGAGAGAGAGAGAGAGAGGAGAGAGAGAGTGAGAGAGAGGAGGGAGGGAGGCAGGCAGAGAGCGTGTGTGTGCGTGTCTCTGTGTGTGCGCGTGGATTGCACCACCGCATCCCGTTCACCGTTTCTGCAGGCGGCCATGCTCTGATGGAGAGAATAAAACTGACAACCCTTTCTTTTTTCTCAGATTTACCCACCGCCGTGTCATTCCAGATGTGACTGACAGGTCGTTTTATGTCGCCCGCATTGAGTCCTGTGCCGTTAATCTCGGAGAGACTGTGACACCATGGCTTTGGTTATGGAACCTATAAGTAAATGGACACCAAAGCAAGTGCTGGACTGGATGAAAGGTAATGTTGGATCCCTTCTTTGCATCAGGCTGATAATGTTCATGCTGCTTGTGGTTAGAATGAGGAGGAGGAGGAGGAGGAGGAGGAGGAGGAGGAGGAATGGTGGTGGGGGTGATGGTGAGCAGCGGAGGGCCACACTGTGTGCATGTGTGTTCTCCTGATCCAAACCTGCAGGCGGACGTGTGATTTTGACCGCTGTAACTGACCACTGTGAGACTGGTTAAAGTCACCAAAGTGGAGTAAATGCGTTTGAGCCGGTGCAGTGAAATGGATGTCCCCAAGAAGCAGGGAGTGGAGGCTCAGCATTCTGTCATCTCGCTTGCTTGAGAGCGCACCCCTCGTAAGCCAAGCCTATAGGCTGCTGCTGCTGCTGCTGCTGCTGCTGACTCCATCAGCACCAGCATCAGCAGAATACCTACCTCATCAATGAATGTGGAAGATCTGTCATCATGCTCTTTGACTCACTGACACATGCTGTAAGCCCATATCACCACTCACCCTGAGTGTGTGTGTGTGTCTATGTGCTTGTGCGCGCGCGTGAATGATTAATGTAGTTAGCTGCATGTCCCCCCCCCCCACCCCCCACCCCCCCTTCTCCAATGCCAGCCGTACAGTCAGATTCAGCACCGTGGACAGCGCAATGCCGCCTGCCATATAAGGCAAACGCACCGATCACACTCACTTGTTTTTGGTTGCTCGCTTTGCTGGCAAAAGATGCGTCCCTTCAAACAGACAGTATGAATGAGTAATCACTAATCGTGTGTGTGTGTGTGTGTGTGTGTGTGTATGAGAAAGCAAGTGTGTGTGTTTGTGTGTGTGTGTGTGTGTGTGATGGGGGGGGTGGTTGGAGCTGTTCTCACACACTCCGGGAGCTGTGAGAGAAACTGTGGTAGGCCTATTGACAGACAATGAGAATGGGGAGGAGGGGAGTTGGGGGTGGGGGTGGAGGGGTGTCCGCAATCCCTATACTTAGGAGAATCACTACTTGTGTGACCACCCAGTGTGATATTCCTAGATGCTTGAGTGTTGAGTGTGTTAATTACACTGATCAAATGTAGTTTTTCAATCAACAGATTTCTTAAAACTACGTATTCCTACATGTGTTTCAAGACCACTAAAGTTCATTAGCATTTATGTGAAGGCACTAATCTCAGAGATTAGAAGTCAAGGTGGCTGATAGACCCTCAGGGGACACAGTAGGGAAGTGTTTGGGATGCTTACGGTGACGTCCCTGGTTTTATAATTGCTCTCCTCAGCCACAGTATCCTCTGATCTGTGGAGTAGGAGAGAGCTCTGCTGCTGCACCCTTCATTAGGAGACACTTTGATTGGAGGTTTCATAAATATCCTGTTTCATTAGTAGCCAAATGTGGTTAGAGTTTTGCAACATGGAAATGCAATTTTTGGTTTACTTTTTTGATGCCAACTGAGTTATAGTCTAAAGCGCAAGACTTTGCTTGAGCATGACAGTCACTTCTAGCCAAAACGTGGGGTAAATTACACTTTCCTGTTGTGTAAAAGGTTCTAGTGACACCAGTTTATGCTGCTAGTATAGGACCAGTAAAGGGAAACACCAGTTAAGTTATGAATCAGTCAGTCCCAAAAAGCCATGTGCTAAAATTACAATCCTGCGTGTGCATTCAATCGACGGTACATCCAAGATTTTTCCCTTTCTCTTCCAGGAAATTTAAAATTGAAAAAATATATAAAGACACACACCAGTATGACAATTAAGGTTAAAATCCAGAGCCTGCACAAATTTAGACTTTAATAACATAACCTCTGGGTAAATCCTTTTAGGGCATGCTTGTTTTATCTGCTAACGTGGAACACAGACAATTTAATATCACTCTTTTCAGCTGTTATCTTCCTCAATCTACAGCTGTGACTATTATGAAATCACCACAAAGGGACACCGCTGTTAGTTACAGTGTAATTTAAAGGTATGTTAGTGAGTGTTATGATTCAAAACTATGTGAATATGGAAAAAAATACGCTCATATCTTATTTTTTGACACACATGCTAAAAATTTAAGAGGTTAAATGTACTGAAACAATCTTTTAACAAACAATTCATTTTGTTATCAGTAAGTAAAGACAAAAACGTTCATATTGGCAACAAACTCTGAGGCCATGGTCCTCTTATATGTGCTACTTTATGTGTTTAAGAGTCTTGGCCTCTTCCAGATGAAGAGCTTGTGCTCAGAGATTAATTTTCATAGACACACGCAAACATCTCGCACTGTTGTCCTCGTTCCTGTGAAGCTCCCTCTCTCCTCCTTGCGGGGCTTCAAACACAGACCCTCGGTGGCAGGCTTATGCTAAGATCTTATTTTCTTATGAATAAAGTAAAAGGTGGAAGGCTAGTATTAATCTGCACGCTTACACAGGCTTCACTTTGGCCTCTTTTTTCTGGAAGCTCTTCATCTCTCTCACGCTGATCTGAGTAGTGTTGTGCCACTTTTAGGGAGCAGTGACATTGAGACCTCCTTTAGAAGTACTTAAGTGATTTCTCTTGCTTACCATGAGAGAGAAAAGTACTTAAATGTGCACAGATATAAAACACATGGGTTATCAGAGCAAACATTTTCCCTCACCTACATCTTTTAGACAAATGGCTATTAATATTATTTCTCTGTGGCCATATAGTTTCTTATTCTTTCATGATAGAAATGCTGTGCTGTGTGTAGTACCCACAGAACTCTCAAATATTTCAAAATATCATCAATATTATACACAGATATCACAAGATTTCCACAGTTGTTACCCACCAAATGTGAGAGCAACAAATGCTTTATTGAATTAAATGTTATTCAATTGAATTTTTCCCTAAATATTGCTGATCACATACAAATGACGAATTAGTTTGATTTGACATAATTTGTTCTCAACATATTTTCAGCAGCAAAATAAGATTTTTCCATCTATAAAAAGTTTATCCACAGTCCAACACATCTTATAACTTCCTTGTTTTTAATTTGTTCCAAATTTTAAAAATATATATTTTAATAACTGTTTTTTGTAAAATCTTTGCTAGTTTCATTGACGGTATATGCAGTTTAAAGAAATACATATGTGGACGTGTTTTCTCTCTTTAGTATATTAGTAGATTTTTTACTTAAGTAAAAGTATCAATACTACGCTGGAGAAATACTTGTCTGGTTGGTTAGATAAAAGTTCAAAATTAGCCTAAAAGTACATATTATCAGCAAAATGTATTTTATAACAGTGAAAGTAAAAATTCTCATTATGCACAATGGAGTGTTATATGATATATATGAGGGTACTGATTTTTGCTGCTTTATGATGCTGCTGGGTAGTTTAACCTTTAAAACTGTATCATATTTTAGCAGATGTTCACATGTTTTGTATGTAAAATATTCGTCTGTAAAGTGAGTAAAGTTGTCAGTTAATGGGTGCAATATTTTTTACTCTGTAGAGTAAAAAGTATAACGTAAACATAAAATGGAAAGACTTGAGTTAAGAACAAGTACCTTAAAATTGTCCTTGAGTACTTGAGTAAATATACTTAGTTACTTTCTACCAATTGATTTTGGTCACTGAGGGTTTTCTGTATATAGATTCTTCTGCTGTATTTGCCTTCATGTTGGCTGTGTGACATCATCAGCTTGTAAGATAGATTGAATTGGTTCTTGTCATTCAGAGGGACATATTTAGGACTGCACTTTTCAGGAAACCATCCTTCACCAGCACAGAGGAAAAAGGTAAAATTACAAGCAGCTCTTTTTCCTTAACAGTCCAGTCCCGTCACATGAACAAATATAGGACATAAAGATGGGATACTCTGCAGTCCTATCGAGAAAACCTGACACAGCTCACTACCAGGCCAAGCAGACTATACAGTATCTCTCGCTGCTGTAGAAGTAAGGACTGCTCAAGCAGCAGAACACTGGTGAGGCTCACAGAAAGATGACTCATCAGCGTTTGTTTTGATTTGAACACCCACACCGGAGGAGTTTCCTCTAAGTGTGTGCGCGCAAGGGTATGTATCTGCTTGGCTGTGTGCAGACGCAATTGATGTGTAAAGTATGACGTGTACAAATCTGTGCAAACGGACTTCTCTTCTGCTGTCGGTTATGTGCACCTCATAAGATCAGCCTCTGCTTTCAGGTCCACAGTATCGGCAGCCTGCTGATGCGTACGTTGACAGGAAAATGAATATCCTCTTTGTGTGCTGATGTGTGATGGAACTAACTGTGTTTGTAGGGGATGGTGAATGAATTACATCATGAGATGTACAGATTTAGATAACTTATTAAAGATATTAACATAAAAGTGTGTAGCAGTGGTTCGACATGGACAACGAGAGAAAGTATGGGTTCTACTGTAGGTGCCTAACACTACAACAGAGGAACAGGAAATGCTTTATTCTAGTGTTGAAAGATAGTCCTCTAGATGTTATTTGGTTGTTTGAGTCTCCTGGGGTGTGCAGGACCATGTTTACTACCATTCCTTACTGCGTCCCCTGATTTAGTCTCCTGCTGACATGGTAAGTAACTGTGTTGGAAGACACACTTCCCCTGGCTCTGACTGTGTGCTTGTTGTAGTTTCAGTTGCATTAAAGATTAAAGAGTGTGCCTTATTATGGGGAAACACGCACACACACGCACGCACACACACACACACACACACACACACAGAGGAAACTCCTCCAGTCCTCCATTTTCGCCCTCACACACAAAGGAGATGCATGCACTGCATATGAATGCACACGGATGCATGCGCTCAAAGGAAAGCACATGTTCACTGAAATATACGGTATATATATGTATGTATGCACATAGACACTAATGCACAGACACAAAAACTCCGGAGCAGGAGCTTTAAGTGGGGCATCGGTAGTCATGGAAACCAGATCGGATCGTGTTGGAGTCACAGCACATGTCATAAGACGGGGAAGCAGCAACACACACAGATGCCCAATCCATATCCTGCATGCCTCTAACACACATTTAGACACATAGCGAGGCGCATATGTATGCGGCACTTGCAAAACACACACACACACACACACACACACACACACCATGTTCCCTCCTGTTTTATGATCCCCGAGCAGAGAGAAAGAGAGTGAGGAGAACGGGGATAGAGATTCAGAAATGGGGAGGCGCGGAGCAAAATGAAAAAAAAAAAGGCTGAGGAGCCTAAGATGGGGGAGGAAACAAGGGGAGTGCGCGAGGGGAAGGGTGGGCGTGATGGAGAAAGAGGGGGAGAGCACAGAGGCGATGGCAGAGCGGTGCGGAGAATGAGAGATGCAGTGGGCATCATATCAAAGCACCCCGCTCTATCCGGCCGCTCAGACAGAGGGGCCTGTGTGTGTGTGGATGTTCGTATGTGTTTTACTGGGTCGATTTTGCACCTGTTGTTCCGGGAGCTGCAGTTTTATCACCACATATATTAACGTCAAGCGAAGTTTCTCAGCCTGGGGGTCAGGACAGGGACCCCATGTGGGGTTGCATGATATACAGATGGAGTTTGGAGATTTCTGGGTGTAAATCTTTTAGAATGTCGGTTGAAAATGGTGAGAAACGCTGACTTAAAGGCTCAAACTAGATTAGAAACTATATCTACCATTAGAGGTCTTATCCTATTATAGGATGACTATCTAGCGTTGAGTCTTCAATTTAGTATACAGTAGCTGTCAGCACTGCCAAACTACCATACTGCCAAGCTAGTTGGTCTGTTAAATCTCGGACCAACACCTGGGTTTACACCAAAGTTCAGAATCATTACAAATCTGTTATTCATTTTTATGGAGCAGCTTAGTGGCATCGTGATTCTTGAGTCATTTGTTTTTGTCTTTAAGGGAGTGATGGCATTATGACACACACTGTATATATGCATAATAATAATAATACGAAAAATAAGGGGAACCAATTCAAGCAACTACAAAATATTCCTAGAGGATCTTATTAAGTGTAGCTACACATCCTAGTGTTTCATGTCAAATGTCAAAGCTTTAAGCATCCTGACAGACAGTTCTCATCCTTTATTTCCTCAGTTTGAGACTGTGGGAGGCACTCTAAGGGGGCCTTTGGTCACCAAAAATATTTTTAATAAGTGTCTCATTCAAAGCTCAAAAAACTTGCAAATCTTGCTCCACAGTATTTTATGACATATTTTAATGCTTTATGCTTTATTTTAGGTACTTAATCTATTTTTCTTAACTCTTAAATCTTAACTCTTTCACTGTAGTGTACTTTAAACTTAAAGATGCCCTTCAGACATGTTTTAAAATATATAAAAAATATTCTGCTTGGAATAATTTGTGTCTGATATGGGTTTTCCACAAAAACGTGCAGTTAACTAGTCCTTAATAATCCTTAAAATGGCATCTACTTCTTCTTCCTCATTGAAAAATACAGAATCTATGAATATGCAAATATTTTTCATATCATAAGAGTTTAAATGATGGACACAGTCCATTCTCTGGGGCAGCTGTGGCTCAGGAGGTAGAGCAGGCTCCTCCAGTCCACATGTCGAAGTGTCCTTGGGCAAGATACTAAACCCAGATGGCTGTGCCAGCACCCTGCGTGGTAGCTTGCGTGTGTGAGTGTGTGTGTCAATGGGTGAATGTGGCTTCTAGTGTAAAAGCGCTTTGAGTGGTTGGAAGACTAGAAAGGCGCTATATAAGTGCAGTCTGTTTACCATTTACCATTTGTTTGTGCAGTGTAATGATCCTCAAGTTTCATTGCACTTGTGTAAGTTGCACACTGGACCATATTTAACTCCAAACTAGTTGTGTTGTCACATATCCTGCTGGCAGGCACACCCCTTAAACTCAGATTTAAAGCGAGCACAGGAAACATTTCCCCCCTCAGTAGATGAAACAGCCTTCTGCTATCAAACTCTGCACATACATCATTCTGCACAGTGAAGCTCAAACATCCAACTGAAGGAACAAGAAGAAAAACACATTTTTGAGTGGAGGGGGACTGTTGACTTTGTCTGTCTTGTGCTGGGCAGGTAGTATACAGTGGGTTTACCAGAGCTGAAAACAGCTTCCTGTTGCAGCTGGAAATGACGGTGATGAGGGTGCTGAGAGGGAATCAAAACAGTTGTGGCGGGCGCTGTAACCAAAACAATGAGGCGAAACACAGTAAAAGGCTCTGTAGCGCTGAGGGGGACTACAGCCGGGTGATAATTCTCTGTGGATTTGTCACTACGAGCGAAACAAATGCGAGCATTTGAGTGGCATTTTTGGGAATATTTTCTATAAAATGTGAAGTTGACATAAAAGTTGACATTTATTCTTCTTCTCCTCCCAAATTACAGCTAGAATTGGATTTTCTTGTAGAACGTTAGAACAGGGATAGTTAGGACGTGTAAGGTAAAGTTAAAGATCATGTTAACATAACATTTCCAGTACGACTGTAGTCACTTCAGATTCTTTCAGGTCAGTTAGATCCTCAGAGTGGAGCTCTGCCTCTGAACTCCCTGCAGCTTCCTGGTTGACCCTGTTTTCCTTCTTCCTGTTTCTTCAGATTGCCTCTTGACACCTCCCTGCAAGCTGCATTTCACAGAGGAGGCTGTGGTGCACTTGAAAGCTCATATACCGGGGAGCTAAAATGCCACGGTCTTAAGAATATTCTGTCATGATGTGATGAATATTTCACTGTAGGAATATTTTTAGTGAGTGTTGTGTCTTTTCCTCGCACTCACTGAAGCACTTACTCCAGCTGGAAGCTCACAGATGGGGGCAAGGCGACAAGACAGAAGTCTTCGCTGCTTGCCGCCGCTCTTAGCCCAGCCTCCACTCCGACCCGCACAGGGTCTCAAAGGAGAAGCCAAAAACAGGTTTGACAGTCTGATTTCGGCTGATGTTAATGGCCAGGCGGCGAAGTCACTGCTCGGAGACTTTTGCAGTTGGAGCCATATTTAGCTGTAAATGCAGTCTTTTTATTGTGGCCTTCAACAAGCTTTCAGTCAGTGTGGAACGCATATATAGGCTACAGTATGTGTGTATTTATAGTGTGTGTGTGTGCTCCTTAGCCTAGCATCAGTGTAGGGTTCCTGAGGGGCAGCAACTGCTGATCCCTCTCTTCTACTCGGAGGCCTCTCTTGCTGTGGTTGCCTGGCAACCCTCGTGTTTCCGAAAGGGAGGGGTTTATTTTGCCCAGAAAGGAGGAAAAGATCGGATGGAACTGCATGAAATGCGGATGAAGCTGTCAACATGAGATGCTAGCTCAAGCTTCATCACACTAGGATTTAGTGATGGTCGGGATCATGGGATCCTTCAGTGGTTCTTATAGAGATAAATCAATTTTACCCACTAAAGATGCGTTTATCCCACATTTGGAAAACAAGAACGGAAAAACCCAGTGCATTTGTGTTGAAGTTGGGGTTCAACGGCATTTTATTGAATCCAAATCCAGCATAAAATTGAGTTATCGAATCTGAATCATTTTGATTGATTGATTGATTGATTTATACACTCTACACTACAGTAGTTACAGTCACTGAGGATAAAAACACAATAAAACCTGATGGCTTATCTTATATTCATTGACAAATCTAATTGGTCTAGCTTTCAGCATTTCTAAGCAACAAAAGGTCAAATGTAAAATTAATGTAATACATCTCAGAAACTGACATTCATAGAAGTGAAATTCAAGTTTTCAAAGACAAATTATGTAGCAGCACGACTAGTTGAATGTTTTATAGTTCTTTGCTAGTTGAAAGATAAAGAGGGGATTAAACTAAAGATTTGGTAAAAGCGGCGCACAAAACTGAAGAAAGCACTGAGCACAAATCCAAACATCACAACAGACTTTAGGATGACGTCATACTGTATGACATAATCTGCAGTCTGTCATTCATAAATGTGAGCGTTGACAGTCGCTAAACAAAGTTTTTCCTGACAGATTACATATTTTAATCATATATTATATTTAGCTATGACTACCTGGATGATTTGTGCATTGCTTTTTGCTAATTAAAAAAAAGAGGAGAGGTAGAGAGAGAGAAAGAGAGTTGAAGCTTCATAAATGAGGGGTTTTTTTTACCAACTCCGGCTATCAGAACCCAGCACACTTTGTGACACTTTTGTCTTATGATGATTCTAGAAATGGCTCTCATTCAGCATAAAAAAGTAGTGTACAGAAGTGAAAATACACTTGAATTCACAAATCCAAGTGTCTGAGCAGAATTTGTGAATACAGTGATTGGAAAGACAGTTGACATGCAGACGACTGCCGTCAAGAATCTGTATGTCAAAACTGTCTTTCACTGTTGACAGTTGATGCTTTGTGTAACAAAAGGCCTATTTGAAGTATAAGAACATGAGAGATACGCAGACAATACCTTGGTTCAGCAAATAATGTTCAATAAGCTCCTGGAACACAGCAGGAAAAACAATATTTAGAGGAAACACGCTTGCCTGCCATCACTACTTGAGCAGCGCCCGCTGTAGTGACTCCACAGACTGTGGAAGCTGGTACAAGCACAATTTCAGCTATCTGCTGTTAAACTATGATAAAATATCTTATTCCCTAGTCGGTATAGCTCCCAGGGGAAACTAGCAGAAGCTTATGACTTGATTACACAGGGAGACACTTCTGACATTACTCATGCAAAAATACATTTTGTTGATTTCAGCTGCATGCGGGCTTGAATGTGTTTGACTCTTATTACACTGCAAGGCTGACTTCAGCATGGGGTCAGTTTTCACATTTCCTGCAGTTTTTCAGTAAAAGGGTTTGATGTGAGAATTTGGACGGCGGAAAAAAAAAAAAGTATTTGCTACAGATTGCTACAACAGATCTTGACTAATAATATCTGCATGATTTTAATATCATTTACTGTCTGGCTGTGTGCAGCACTGACGAATCTGACCCCTTTGTGTTAGTTTGTGTGTGTGTGTTTGTGTATGTGAACACCATGTGCTATTTCCAGCTGGCATATGAACTCAGCAGATGAACCCAGATCAGCTGTTTGTCCTCTAGGGGAGGCATTCTGACTCATCTGATTGGCTAGCAGCTGTGTGTCACAATGTGTATATGTGTGAATGTATGCTTTTACACGTGTGTGTATGTGTGTGTGGGGGGGTATCTATGCGTGTGCTTTTGCGAGTATGTGAGCATTTATTCACATTTGTTTGACACAACAAATTCTATCGTTTTTAAGGAGAAAGGCCACTAAATGCATCACCATTTACAGTAACACATCAGCCCTCTGTGAGTGTGTGCATTGAAGAAGTAGGACATGGCTTTAGTGAGAGGCTTTTCCCAGAGGAAGCTGTGGTAGTCAGCCTGTACCTCTTTGATTCTTTATTCATCACCTCTTTATATAATTTATATACTTTACATACTACTGTAGGTGGAGAGAGGGAAAAAGAGAGTGGAAAAAGGATCAACAATTAATGATTGGACACCAGGAAGAGGACAGAAGTGGTGACTAGAATAATAAGTGTGAGAAAGTAATTCCACTTTTTCCACCTGCATAGAATCATAAATGTGCAATGAAGATATTATACTGTCATCATTTCGCCAATACAGTCAGATATTGCATTTGCATTATGATGACTTAAGCCATAATGTGCCACATGGTATGACATGTCTACTATTAAAAAGTGCCTCCGCGCTTCAGACAGAGAAGCCGGGGTGTAAATGAGGAAGAGCGAATGCGTCTCTCTCATATGCGAGGGTTGGGAGTAACATATTCAGAAAGCCTAGCTGCAGGGCTGCTCTGCCTCCATGTTCTCTGCGTGGCAGTCTCTGCTCCTATAGCTGCTGCACATGCAGTCCACTTGTGCCGACACCGCTGATGATTTATTAGGCTACACTAGAGTCTTTTCCTACTGTAGTAAACACTCTACACACAAAGGAAAAAACAGCTCTTTTAAATATAATGCTGGAATGTAGCACTTCTTTTTTTTTTTTTTTTTTTTAACAATTTGTCACCAAGAAAATTCTTGCAAAAAATGCAGCGCTGTGTAAAAAATTATTATCACAGACTTTTTTTTTATTTGACCGGTTAGAGATTTTTTACAGCTCTTTTCAGAGCAAACACATGAATATTAAAAAAACACATTTTTTTCAATATGTCACATGAGACCTTTAACATTCTCTAATAATACATGTTTACAAATGTGATCCGATGTATATATGGCATGCACTGTATTGCACATGCAAACTCCATAAAACCTATGCACATTGTACCAGCAATAAGACACAATATATAGTTATAGTTGAGAGAAACACGGTAAGTGTTTCCCCAGAGCAGATTTAGACTTTGTTGTTGCCTATTGTGCTGGATTGACAACACATTAGTAGTAATTATTGTAACACAAACATTATAGATGATAAAGTTGATTTTATTGACATCTTTTGGAAGTGAGAGTGGCTGTACCTCACACATTTTGAAGCTGTTGTATACATACAGCATTTTTATGTCGTATGTTGTTAAATAGCATCACCTGATTAAACTACCTCATTATACATGCACATATGAAAACATGTTATCACCTGCGCCTTCTTGATTTCACATGTAAAGCTTTCATATACTGAAAATGGACGCATGAAAACGTGTACTTGAGATCATGAGATAACATTGTATTATCATATGTAAAACACATACATGTGGGATATGTCGGTTTTTCCATTGGGAATGTATTCCATTAAACTATTTTCACTCGTGGTGCGACAGGGCAGAGGCTCTTACTGATGTGTTAGATTTAAAATTGCTCTGCTGTGCTGTATGTAACAAGATTGTTTGTCTGTGTCACTCAGAGCAACAGTAGGCTTATATTTTGTCTGTTGTGTCCCATGGCATACCGAGAGCAAGATGCCTCTTGCTCATTCTTTGTTGCAAATGTGCGTGTGTGTGTGTCTATGTGTGTATGTGTGGTGACTGTGTTAAGGTGCTACCACACTGTCTGCTCTCTGTCAGCATTGCTTCCCTTGGGCATCAGTGTTTTCCTCACAGCTCCACTTGGCTTTAACAACATGCCTCCACAAAGGCGTCAAGACCCTGAATAAAAACAGCAGTTGTAATTCTATTTGTATGTGCGATTGTGTTTGAAGTGTACATGCAGAGAGACTGCATGTAGTTTATGTTTCTCTGTGGTTCTGTGTGTGTGTGTGTGTGTGTGTGTGTGTGTGTGTGTGTGTGTGTGTGTGTGTGTGTGTGTGTGTGTGTGTGTGTGTGTGTGTGTTATGTATGCACGGATTTGCGTCCTCTCATGCGTTTTTGCTCTGTGTGCGCTTGTTTTTCCAGCAGGCTTGTTCGTTAGGCCTGTGGGGAGGTGTGCTTTTCTGCTGACTTTGTTTGGTTCAAAGCCTGAGGCTCTTACTGATCAATAGTATCCCAGACCCACCACGTCTATGTGCAGCTGATTGGCTCTCTGCATGGCAGTCAGCCACAGCTTAACAGCGGAAAGTCATACGTCAATATGTTACTCACATCCTTCTAGGTATATTTTGGACACACATGTAATCACTCAGGATGTGCATGAAATTCAGTCACAATCCATCGCTTGTATTCTCTTTTATGTAAAAATCAGAGGCATCAAAAGAAATTGTAAAATTGCATGGTGTTTAATCATCAGCAAATATTGGAAGAGCTGGACCAACAGATGTGTTTTCTAGATGACAGTTACACTGAAGCATAGAAGAAATCTTAGGCTTGAGGCTCATATTTCTAGCTTTTGTTCCTATTTGGCAGAAAAAGACACACTTTTGCTGTGTGCTTTTGTGTGGGTGTCTGCACTCATGCCCGAGTTCTGTGTTGCATCTATGTTCACCAGGATTCAGTGTTGGCAGATAGGAGAGGATATTTGTATTTCTATGAATTGATCAACTGATTTCTGTGTTTCTGGAGGGGTAGAAAGCCATCTGAACTCCTTACTGACCGGTACCAATAAAAACCTGCTGACAATCCACTGAAATGATGGTAGAAACATCAGGCTGATCTGCATCTCTCTATACTCTCCTCAGGTCTGGACGACTGTCTCCAGCAGTACGTGAAGAGTTTCGAGCGGGAGCAGATGGGGGGAGAGCAGCTGCTGCACATCACCCATCAGGAGCTGGAGGAGCTGGGTGTCACCAGAATAGGACATCAGGAGCTCATCCTGGAAGCTGTCGACCTCCTCTGTGCCCTGGTCAGTCAGCCTCTCTTACTCACTCACATTATTTCTCTCAATCAATAGCACTTTGGAGGGAGTGATTTAAATGTCGGCCCTGGATGTGTGTTTATCACGGGCGTGTTTGAGTTTGTGTTATTGTGTTGGTCAGATGTTTTCGATTGCAATGATACAACTAAAAGCCATAATTCTCCTGTCACACTGTCTTTTTTGGTCCCAATGAAAATGTGTACATAGTAGCACAGAGTATTTAAAACTGTCATGTACTGAAAGCTGGCATTGAATGTCTGCTCAGATTCAAAATGCAAAGGCCTAGTCACGCCAGCATTTAGATCACAGAAATGTCGCAGCAAAATCAGTCCATTCCAGTGGAATCGTTGCAATCAGTGGATTTGCTGATTGAGTTCAACAAACTGGAGGGTCCAAAATGTAAAACGCTATCGTAGCTTATTAGCTGTGTTGCACCATCCACTTTTATTTAAGCTCCTCTGTCAAGAGTATAAACTGGTGCACAAAAGAGTCGTGGCTTTCAAACTGATGCGAGACAGGAGTCGATAGAACAAATACTCCAAATAAACTGAACTTATTCTCCTGTTAATGACTGTTGGTTAGCTTGGTGAGCTTTTTATCCCCTCTTCAATAACTCTTTATTGAATAAAAATGATATACAATCCTGGGACCAAAGGGGAGAGTAAACAACACATTTCAGGAAAAAATAGAAAGGAGCTCACAGACAAAGCTATTGTGACTGACTAGAGTTAGCATGTTCCCGACTAGCTAAGGTAATTCCACTGTATAAAGGGGGTTAAAAAGCGATTATGCTCTTATCTAGACTATAACTTTATTGTTAAGCCACAGCACTCAGGATTTAGACCACGACAATCTCAACCTCTCAGACAGCATTGCTCTGCACTATTTGTTGACCTTTCCAAGGGTTTCAAAACTGTTGACCGCTGCATTTTATTAAAGAAATTACAGCGTCTTGGTTTGGATGATGATACTCACAAGTGGTTTCATGCACATTTGTCTGATAGAACACATTAAACTGGTCGTTAAAACTTGCAAATAAAAATCCAGTGTACATCCACCACCAGTACTTTAGAATTAATTGTGTGCATATGTAGTTTATAAGATTTTATGTTTAAGAAAAAAGAAAGATATTTTGTACAATGTTTCACTTTGCCAGAAACTTTCAAAAGATCGTTGTTGTTGTTCATACAACCACTAAAGAAATTCTCACAGGTAGAAAGATTTATATGTTGTTTATTTTTCCTCCACTAGTTATTGATATTGGCTTAAGAAATGGCTAAAAAAATCCTCCATCATTTGGGCCCTGCTTTGTGTGTACTCCCTCGGTCACTGCTGACTGTATGTGCAGTGGCCCTGCTCAGGATTAGGGAATTAGGAGGAATTAGGTGCTACTCTCCCAGAGAGAGAGAAGGAGAGAGAGAGAGGACTGGAGAGTGAGAGGGGTAGAGAGAGGTAGAGAAAGAGAGAGAGTATGTAGAAAGAATATGCAGGATGCACCTTATCTCCCAGGCACACACGGCTGGATTAGTTGGGGCTGTTTGAATGTGTGTGAGAGTGTGTGTGTCTGTGTGTGTCTGTGTGTGCGTACATGCTTGTGTGTGTTAATCAGCATCTCTTCTCATTCAAATGTTCCAGCATGGGAATGAGTGTCCCAGAGCAGCAATCACCATATGTCCTGGACCTGGACACACACACACACACACACACATTTTGGGATGCCAGGTAGACAAGATGAATCACTAAAATTAGTGTTGTGAGTGAGGGCTGCCAACTTTTGACTTCAGCTTGGAATGTGATTTGTTCCCGTGAGGGGGGGGGTGGGGTATTTTAGTAGTACTTATTTTTGGTAAATTGACCCACTCAACCTATCTCTGGCCTTCATAAAATTAGACAAATGACCATTGCATACCTGTCGAGTTAACATGACTGAAACCCGTGAGGTCAGTGATTGAAATCCGCCCACATACACACTCGAAAAAGACAACATGTGCAAGCATATTATTACATTTGCACAGCATTTTGTAAACAGGTCTATGTTCACCCCATAGAGATAAGAAGTTGTTCAGTGATGAAGGTGCTTACCTGCTGAATATTGAACCATCGTTGACTAACATTAGTATAACTGCAACGCAGACGTAGTGAGCCGCACAGTGCGAACAATGCTAACACCGCAGTCTCTCCAGCCTTGCTCCACTCATGCTCAGCGGGTAGTTGCCAGACCACAAAATTATTGTGATTGGCTGCTCCACTGGAATGCACATCGTAATGATTTGTTGTTGCACGCTTTCGGTTGATGATCAGTGCTTTCATGGACAGTCCGTGAAAAGTGCTGCCTTAACCTTGTTACACTCTGTGCCTCAGCCCGTCTGAACTGAAACTGGAAAAAAAAGCTGCTGTTCCTTCAATTAAAAATCACAAATTTTACACCGAGGAAGCGAAGACGAAAAGTTAGCGTGAGGAAGAACCACGAGCAGTTAAACAGAAGTTTTGAAACATTTTTGGAAGAGAAATCGAAGATGAACGGCAAAATTATTATGTGTGTTATTATTATGTATGTATGTGTGCAAAGAGGAATTATTACCAATGTTTTGGGTACACTCACTTGTGGTTAAGATAATCTGGCTAAACTGTTGGCTTGTTCACAACTTGTCTGATTGTGCCACTTCCTATTTCTTGCCCTGTCATAGCAATATTGTCATCTTCTCAGACCTCAGCAATCACTTTGTTAAAGTAGTTCATTACTGATAGAAATGAAGGCAAAAACTAGAAAAATAAGACCTAAGTTGAAATAAAACATAATTATTCTTTAAGGTAGCTGGGGAAAGCTAATTTCAAATATCCTCCTACCCCACATCGATTGTACTCCCCCAGGTAACAAATCGACACAGCTCTATTGTACCTGTAGGCACTGTGAATATTTGGATAATAAAGGAGAATTCACAGTCCTCAGCAATATAATCCATCATAAGGAAAGCAAAACCTGGTTCCCTTGGCTCCACCGTTATGACTCTCTGGTCTTCCTGCAGTAAAAGACGAAGATTCTTTGGACCTGGATCAATGCAAGTTTCAAGCGCTGACTGAGCTTTCAGTCTTGCTGTAAATGTGGAAAAGTCCCTCCTTTTATGCCTATGCAGTCGAGTTTTGCCCCCAGCATCTATGCTAAGTAGGTTTCAGTGTGTGCAGCGAATTTTCAGCAAGGAGTGCTGAGAAATGGTCATAATTCAAGAATGGAATGACTGCACATCCCAAAATCTGAGTAGAAAGACTTGCACAAATAACAGACATGGGTGTCATTGTGTTGGAGGTACATAAAAAGTGTAAAATATAGCTAATAGCTAATATACAGTGTACAGCTAGTATTTTTATCATCAAATGATCAGAAAATCTACTCAGTTAACTTTTCTGTATTGACTTTTGAAAAGTAGTAGTAGTAGTTTAGAGAAATTAGTAGAAATTAATAATTTGTTATCTTTAGACAGATCCATCTGTGTCTTGTAGATTGTTCCTGTGTGTGTGTGTGTGTTTTTCTTTTTGGTTAGCTCACTCTTTGAAATCTGCCACACAAATTGTAACTTTATTCAGCACCCTCTGGTTCAGCTGATGAGGTTGAGATGAGCTTTTATGTTCATTGTCCTTGCGGTGTCCCTCAAGGTTTTACTTTAGGACCACTGCTCTTCTCTGTATGACCTCACTTCATCATCTTACTTTTCTTATTCATCCCCATAGGAACAGCCTGTACAGGTACTGAGTTTTGAATCAATCTGAACTTCATATATTTGGACTGTGGAGGAACCAGAGCACCTGGAAGAAAATCTATGCAAACTAACAGGATGTGTAACAGTGGTATCCACACTGAGCCACTATTCTGCCTATGTACCAAAGCATCTTAAATCTCAAATTAAGTCTTAACAACTTTTCTGAAACTCAAAATATCTCGACATGATCTCTAATAATAACAGCATGATAATATGTTTAGAACTATAGATGTCCAAATTCTTTTGATTTGCTTTTGTTCTGAGAAAGTGATTCATGCCTTCATCTACTCCTGTAACTCTTGCACAAAGATGAATCGACTTTCTTTGCTGGTTCCTTTTCAATGCTACGCTGTGTGACTCCAAATGTATTTTAAAATCTTGTTGGTTATGTGACAGTTATTACATAGTTGACCATAATTTATATATCTAGTCCTTTTCATCCTCATTTGAACATTTTGGGTAATGAGTCCTCAGATATACAGCTGAGTGTTACCTTTGGGTTTTTCCCTGTAGTCTGTGAGATAGCGTCCCCCAGTACTGTCTGATACCAACACATTTTACCCCTTGACTCTATTTGATTTGCAGGTGTGTGGGCATGAATGTCTGCCACTGTTTTGTTCAAGCGATTTTAATCTTTCTGTTCAGCCCCTCGTTTGAAAATAGTAAATCAAGGAAAACCCCACTCAGCCACTGGTTTCATTTTTAATCCAACGCCCAGTAGTAAGAGGTTAATGCTTACTTGTGTGGGTCTGCCCATCATGTGAAAAGGTTTGGTAACAGTTATGTTAAGGCAAGAAAAAAAAATGCTTAGGTTGTGGAAAAGGTAAAAAACCTGCAATGAAAATCTAAAATTCACTCACTCATACAAACCTCAACTGCCTGAGTTGAGCACTGAACCCAGATATTAATGATGTGAAAAACATGCATGCAGTATCAATATTGTGTTGATTAGTGGAGATTAGATACATTTTGGTGTAAGTGAATGTTGAAGAGACAGATTAAACGGTGAAGTTCCCCTTTTTTCCGAAACATTTCATAAACGATGTTGGAGTGTGATTCGGAGGACAATGGTAGAAATATCAGCATAGAGAAGAGGCTACTCCACACATGGCTGCTATGGCAACCACATCGACATGAAGGTGGAAGGGGGGGGGGGTTTGCTCTAATGGCATCGCCCTCTTACTGTATTGATTTGACACACGCAGGCACACATATGCATGCACTGCTCAAATTATTTCTCTCTCATTCTCCGCACACACACAGTCACTCAGATAGTTGACACAAGGCATTATTCTCCTGCTTCATCTCAGCACTCTGTCCCCTGGAGAGAGTAGCGCACAGCTTTAGATCAAATCATAGGACAGCCTAATTACAGCTGTGCAAACATGTACGCTCCAAGTTCATGTATACATCTACATTCACATACAGGGGATGATACAGAACACAGTGTATGCATGACCCAGTTTCGGTGAGATGCATAGCTGGGTGCTCTCTTCTCCTCTCTCTCCCTCTTGTCTTCTGCCTCTTTAGTTCTTCAATTCCCTCATTTCTCTCTCTCTCTCTCTCCCTGCTGCCACTGTGAAACCCTCTCTCTCTCTCCTTTGTAGTCACCGTGGTCGTGACTGTGTAGAATAGATCTAGAGGCAGAATAGGAATAGATATGTCTAGCTCAGCCTGTACATCTGACTATACAAGGATGCGTGCGCGCGTGTGTGTGTGTGTGAGAGAGTGTGCGTGCGTGCGTGTGCGCGCGTGTGTGTTTTTGTGTGTAGCCTTTGTGTCAGCAGGAATCAGGCTCTGTCAGGCAGGACATGACTGGAGGTGCCTTGGGACGCTGTGGCTCAGTGGGTCTGTGTGTGTGTGTTTATTTAAAAGGGTCACAGTGCAGTGCAGTAATGGGTTACTCAACCAGCTTTGTGTTCTTGTAGTGGCTTTTTAATGAAAATGCTAATGGTTCTTCTATAATAGTAGTTCTAATTTCAGTTAATTCCACTTTGAATAACCATTTATGGTTAAATCGCAGTAGATCCTTTCTTGTTGTAAAAAAGACCATTCAATCAGTATTTAGACTTATACAAAGTACTGTATTTTCATACCTTTAAAGGAATGGTGGAGCATTTTGGGATATATGCTTATTTAATTTCTTGTCGAGACTTGTATGAGAATATCGACACCACTCTCATGTCTGTGTGTTAACTACAGTTGCAGCCAGTAGGAGATGAGCTTTGCTTAGCATAAAGATTGGAAGCAGGCTAGCCTGACCCTGTTCAAAGTTCATGTCTAAAGCTCATTTACACTGTATCTCATCTGTTTATTTCTATTACACAAATATAAACATTACAAGCACAATATGTGGTTTATGGGGGAGTTACGTGGTTTAACTATTTCTTGGCGAACATCCACAGTGACTTCTGGTGTCCTCAGACCTCAAAGTCAAGTCAGGTTTATTTGTATAGCCCGATATCACAAATCAACTTTATGCTTAGCTAGGCTATCCTCTAGCTCTGTATTTAACACATGACAGTGGTATCTAAAAACAAATAAAAAGCACATGTTCCAAAATGTTGAATTATTTCTTTTAGGGCCACAGCTAACATCATACAATTAATTAATTAATCTGACAATGTTTGCTAAACAGCTCAAAACCCAAAGATATTTAGTTTATTTTCACATAAGACAAAGAAAAGCAGCAATTCCTTACACTGGAGGAGCTGGAACTAGACAATATTTGGTCTGTTTGCTTAAAAAAGGATTTAAATGGTTAATGGATCAAAGTAATCACAGCTTCACTTTCTGTCAGCTGACAAATTGATTAATCAACTAATCATTTCATCTTTAATTTCTTTCACCTTTGATCAAACAAATCAATGTGACCCCACACCATTGATTTCTATCAGGAAAATAAACTGTAATTCTTCCTCTAAAATGAATCCCTCTGTTTGTCCTCTAGAACTACGGCCTAGAGACAGAGAACCTGCGGACTTTGTCCCACAAGCTGAACGCTTCGGCAAAGAACCTTCAGAACTTCATCCTGGGGCGGCGGAGGGGCGGTCACTATGACGGACGAGCTTCCCGGAGGCTACCCAATGATTTCCTCACCTCAGTTGTGGATCTGATTGGTGCAGCCAAAAACCTGCTGGCCTGGCTCGACAGGTATGACTTGACACACCTGTGGGCATAAAGTGAATTTGTCCTTTAGTTTTTCAGAGAATATGCCCAATTTTCTCCCAGTATGGATGAAAACAAAAAGCAACTAGTTTGTCAGTAGAAAGCGCGCCTGTTATTGAAAATGAGTAACTTACAGGCAGTGGACAAAATAACAGGAACACTTTACAACCTCCCTGTGACACAAAGATGCAAAAAATGCAACATGACAAACAGAGGAATGATATCATCCACTGTTTCTGTTATTTTGTCCACCTCTAATAAAGTAAAATAATTCATAGATGGGATGTTTTCTTTTTGTTATCGTGAATTCAGATCCGCTGATGGAACCGTATGAAGCTGAGAACACATAAAATGAAGCAATATTGAGCTTTAGTAGATCCCCCGGTTGCACAACCTCCTGGCCGCAATACAAAACCAAATATTGTTGTTTGTCTTTATCAGTTGCTTCTGTGCTCTGAGAGGAACAGAGAATAGATTTTATTTCTCTCGCTCGCTGCACTCTCACAGCTTTTAGAATCACACTGTTAGCAAATAAATGAACAGAACAAAACAAAATACCAATGTATAAAAAAAAAGCCCAGTAGAGAAACTCATTTTAGATATACAATGACCGAATATGCTTTGCTCATTCATTTACGTGCTAAAAGTGTGATAGCAATGAAAGGGAATGGAGAGAAAATGCTCCAGGGAGAATGTGATAAGTGTTTTGATAAAAAACATTTGACAAATTTAGAATATCATGACCTGAACACTAACCCAAGGTTCTGGAGAAAGTCCTCA